>JARHVA010000051.1:8757500-9411182 GCA_037957365.1 Torreya grandis | reverse complement strand
AATGACACTTTGAATGGATGAAAAATAAGTTAAATTACGTTATAAAGGTACCATAGGGGACAAATTTTTTGAATTATTTGGAAAATTGGTCATTGGATCTTTTTGAACCAACCTTAAGACCCAAAATAGGTCTAAAACCCTTGAAGGAACTAGTTTTGGAAAATCGAGTTAGAGATGACATCTAAGGACATAGTTTGAAAATAATATATATTTTAAATTGTATATGACTCCCCAATGGTACTTCAAACCATGATTAGTTATATGGAATTGTATAGATGGGGGGCATAAATAGGTTTTTTCTCACTATTTTGTGTGTTGTGAAGGATACAAGATGAGTTAGGAGATGAAAAAAAGTTTTTGAGAAATATTAAAACTTATAATAACTAATAATATTAATTTCATTCCATGATATAAATTATAAGTGGCCCAAACATTTGTTTCAACTCAGCTAGTCAAATCTGGCATATTAGACAAGCTAGTGAAGAAGATGGAAAACTTTAAGTGGGATGTTTTTAAAGATTGTATAATGATTAAAAGGACATGGAGGGTATTTAAAATTATTTTTAACTTCATCACATGTATTTTCATGGTTAAATAAATCCTATTTGGAAGCCAAGTGTGCTAGGTGCATGAGAAGGAGGTTTCCTAGAGTGCAAGTGATGATATCTCTCTTCCAGGTGATTCCAAAAGACTAGGCATACAAAAAAATTAATATATATGAATGTATAAAATAATTAAATTAAATTATAATCATTTTAATTTCCATTTATTAGTTACAAGTCACTCAAATAGGCCTAATCATGAAGGTAGTTTTATGTGTAAGAAAAGGCGTTTTAGGCCACTTTTCATAACTTTGATGACTTGGGTTGACACTTGTTGCTCCTAAAATTTCATTTATATAAAAATATCCTATTAAAATTCATGTATAATTATTATCCTCAGATTTACAAGTGTCCTTATGACCCTTTGACTTCTCTCTCTCTCTCTCTCTCTCTCTCTCTCTCTCTCTCTCTCTCTCTCTCTCTCTCATCTCCTCTCTCTCTCTCCTCTCTCTCTCTCTCTCTCTCTCTCTCTCTCTCTCTCTCTCTCTCTCTCTCTCTCTCTCTCTCTCTCTCTCTCTCTCTCTCTCTCTCTCAAACTCTCTCAAACTCTATCAAAGTTGGTCATTTTGGCATTGTATGGATGCTCCACCTGAGTATAAGTGAAGCCCTACTCATTTGTATACCTTTTGATCAATTAAATGACTAATTTTTACCTCTTAATGACTATTAATAAGTTTTTCCCACTTAAATTATGAATATTTTTTAGTGAATACTATGGATTCCTAGCATGTGGTCTCATTCTTTCACCTTATTTGTAGTTAGAAAACTTCTTCTTACAGGGTGTGTGAAGTGTTTAGGGAATGTGAAATGTTGAGTGCGTTAGTATATTGATTATTTCCATTCAAGGTATATTTTTTAGTCCTCTTATATTTTCACATTCATCCATGACCTCACAATGTAGCATTGATGTGAGAAGATGAAGATTGAAGGAGGTGTATTAGTAGTTTGCTTCTTGGTCTCAAGTATAGAATGCAATTAGTTAGAGGTCATCAAATTTATTTAGTGATGAATGTCTTCTCCTGCTTGTATTATGTTGTTACATGTTTTGTGTAAGTGATATCTCCTCTAACAGGTCTCATAAAGTGTATGTGTTTTTTAAGTGTGTCTTGAAGTGTGAGAGGGAATATTAGTTTCTAGTATCAGACCTTATTTTCACTCACCTCTAAATATGTATATCAATCTACCTATATGAGAAACACTTATACTAGAAGGACCTAGAGTTGAGGTCAGTTTTAGTAGTCTCCTTTCTTAATGCAAATGCAAGTGCGTTGTGTGGAATTATCCTTGGTGAATCACCTCATTATCATAGGTAATTTAAATTTCATTATTCCCTTTTAACCCCCAATAGTTATTATCATAGTGTAGTGTAAGAATAAAAGATAAATCAAGGGAGCTAGCCCTTTAACCTAGAGGTTTGCCTCTATTATAGGCAGCCCATAGGCCTAGAGTTAATCCAATGTTTCAATAAATTTGGAAGAGGCTTAAAAAACATCTCCAAGGTGAAATATTGAGTGATGAAAATATACATAAGTGAAAATCACATACAATACACACCCTCCTCCATCACATTCTATCCACCCATTAGATGGGATTATTTACACTTATACACACAATATCTCCTATGGTCTACAGACCTTCTATTACATTTGATGATGGTGAAATAGTGGATGATGACATAGATATAAATTTATTATTTATTATATCATACCTTGATAGTTAAACTATACATAGTGTTATGATTTCTAATTGTTCTAGAGATAACGTATGTAGTATGACATTACTTACATATTTGGGATATACACATCATGATTTATACCTTTCAACCAAAATGTTCAAAGCATTCGATGGAACACCACAACATGATATTGGTTGGATTAATTTACCTTTATAGGTTAGTCCCAAACATATGGTTACCACCTTTTCAATTAAACCATATACATGAGTCTTTGATATGTTATTGGGATGACTTTGGATACATAAACTCTATGTAGTACTTTGTACAGTGCATGGGTGTATTAAAATCATTGATACCAATAGTATAGTCATGGTTTCCATAATTCCACATGAAAATCCACTTGAATAAAATATATTTATCCCAATATAGTTAATTATAAAACCTATTAAGGTTAATCTTCTATAAAAGGGTAATTAGTAGTAAATTCCCTTTCCTAGGTGGCCCATACTTGAGAAGCCTTTGCAACAAAGATATATAATGGGTTCCATGAAATCTTCATCTAATCATACACAACCTAAGCAATTTTCTAGAAAAAATAAAAATTCTCCAATTACTGCTACTCCAAAGGAACCTCAAAACACTAAATGATGGGTTCCATGAACCCCTAGTCATTCTATTGTTTCTTCACCACCAAGATTCTTATTATGCATACATAGTTTACCATAAATTCTACAAATCTAGATATGATTCCTATGCATGCATCTTGGTAGAAACATTAGTTAAATTTAAAATATTCCATGTTTATATCTACTTATGAGCATCCCTTGGATGATATCATAGGTTAAACTTTTATTTTCTATCAATATTTACATAAATAAGAAATCAAAGATTCCAAAAATATTAAATATTTTAAAAATATAAAAACATTCAAATAAATTAAAATTACAAAAATATTAAACATTCACTTTTTTATTATCTCCTTGGAATCTAATTTATTCTATTTATTTTTGTAAATAGCATATCATTTCATTTTTATATACATATATGTTTTATTCATCTTTGAGTGTGATACAAATATACCAAAACACATGATATATGCATTTATAGATGTTGGACCTCTCCTTTACCCATGTCATATGGTGCATTGAGGGCATATGATTCTTTGATAATGATTGATGTAATTTATATATCCTTTATTATCATTTATAAATTATCATGTTTGAGTTTATATATTCATGCTTACACATGTATATATGCATGATCATTTTATTGTAGTGTACTTCATATGTTATGTTACATAATATTTTTTGATAATACATATATGTAGGGAATATTATGATATGATTATAATGGTTTCATATGATCAATATATTTTTCATTTCCTTGAGTGTATTTCATTGCATTTTATTATATTTCTTGTGGAACATTTGAATATGTTCCTTGCTTATTGGCCCTTGTGCCATTGTATGTTGATTTATCAATTGAATATGTCATTCTATGTTGATTGGAAATTTTAATATGTTAGTCTATGTTTATTAGACATTTTAATATAAAATCCCTTTTAATTGTGTGGAATTTGATGTTTCCCATTGTATGTGGTCTCCATGGATAATTCTTATGCATTACATTGAATGATCTTGTGTGTGTTCTTGATTATTTGTTGAACTTGTATTATTAGTCTCTAACATTACCATGATATATATCATGCATCTTAGTAATTTATGTGATCACATACTATTAATTCATTGATATATCTACTTCGGCATGTTATCCCTATATTTTACATGATTCATACACAAATTATATAGTTACCTTCTCCTTTTGAGGTAAGGCACACACCATATTTTATTTCCTGCAACTCAAAAAGGGGGAATATCAATGGGGTCATGTCATATAATTATGACCTCCACATTCTATTTTTTTTTTTTTATAGTGGGGGCATGTCATAAAGACATGACTTCCACACTTACACACTTTCTCAATATTTTGAATTTCAATTGGGGCATATCATAAATACATGACCTCCACACTTACACACTTTCTTAGTATTTCCAAATTTTAGTTAGGGTATGTCATAAAGGAATGACCTACACACTTATACATTTACTTAGTATCTTCATATTTAAATGTAGGCATGTCATAAGGGCATGACCTCCACACTTGCATAACCTCTAGTTTAGTTTCATGATTCAAATTTATACTTGGGTCAGAATCCTATACATTACATAGATTTTTCATAGATTTGAAACATATATTTTTATATTTATGACACATATACTCTTTCTCATACATATTATAGGTTCATATACCATGCTATTACACCAAAAAATATAAAATTTACCAATTATATTATTCACTAAGATTCACTCATTACACCATGATGTACTATTATCAAACATTTTTTGTTGTAGAAATTGGTTCAATTTATAGGTTGAAGTGATTATATTAAAGAATTTAAACTAACCATATTTATATTTTAGAGTTATTAAATCATCTAATCTCACCATATTTATGGGATTATTTTATTAAATCACTCACCCTCACTAGATTACATATTCACACTTGAGTTGTGAGATTAAGATATAGCGATCTCAATGGCCATGTCAAAACTCACCCCTTGCACTAGTTTGGGGGAATACTACCTTATTCAAATCTCTAAGGTTCAGGGTTGAACCTCTTCTAGGTCTAATTCTTCATAAGGAATCAAATTTACCAAGAGGCAACATGGTTGCATAGATACATAAGTGTACTCCTTCATTGCTCTTTATCTTTTTAATCATTTAATTTATTTTAAATTTTAGATTATATGAATTGGCTTATACTATAACATGTTCTTGGTTATAGGTCATACACTAGTAAATCACTCAAAGTGGGATCAAGTAAAGGCAAGGTGTGTTTTACACACCTAGGTACACATTTGTTTCCTTTAAACTAGTAATTTCATCCTTATAAATTACCATATTAAAGGGGGGGATGTAATACTAAAAGTAAATATTAAAAGCATCTCAATATTTTATATTTGATAAATATCAAACAGGTCTCTACCCTTTTGTTCTAGACCTCCCTACTACTGAAAGGATCATATTTGCCATTTCATTATGCCTAAATGATTATAACTTAATCTGATCCATATCATTATGATGACCCAGGTCTCCTACACTTAAAAAAATCCTAAAATATTATAAAAATCCTTCACTATTAGATTCAAATCCATACTTATTTTCTATCCTTTTGGACACTACTGGCCATAGAAGGACACTACTATCGATGCTAGTGTCCAAATCCTTATCTATTGTCTAGTTACAAAAATTAATCCAAATTTAAAATGTTTTGAAACCTATGTGTCAACATATTTGTCTTATTAAACCCTACCATGAGATATTTTCAAAAGGTGTGCTATAAATATAAGTGTAAGCCTTCTCATTCTTTATCTAACAAATACCAAGAAAACACCTAATAAATATCAATCAATAAACTACACAACTAACCTATTCTTTCCTATTCATCCATATCTACATATTAATTATAGGATCCATCATATTATAATTCTAAAACATTTAAATATCATCACATGAATTATATTTTTCAAATATCAATATAGAACACTACATGCATCTTCATATAGTATATTTTACCTTTGTACACACACATTCACATGCATACATGATAACTACATAAGTTTGAGGCCCTCCTTAGAGTATTGTATATGTAAGAAACACTTATTGATAGAGGGATATTTGAGGTCAACTCAACATTGTGATCCCACTAACCCATTTTTAGCAAAATATTTCTAAGGGTGAAGAAGGGTGAAGAGATAGGGTTTGATCAATTGGCAAAAAGAATTAACCTATATCCTAAATTTGAATAAAACAACATAAATGTAACATAAACCTAGGAACAATGAATTTGGTTGCATCAAGATCCAATCATTATTCTTTACTAGACACCTGCATCACAGTTAGACACTAGCATCAACAATGGTGTCCATATTCGATGATAGTTTTTGTGGCCACATAAGTATAATTTATAGAATCTAACAACTAATCCAAAATATTTATCTTTAATACTTTCACTTATTTCTATTCTATATATTCATGTTCACAATAAAACCCAACTATCATTTATCTTTGGTATTTCTATTAGTTGAACATATATTGAATTTAATACTTTTTATATTTAGCATATCTAAATATTATAATTTATAATAGTCATTTATCTAAGTTTTTAATTGATTGGTATAATATATATTAATTTATCACCTTTGTACTTTAACTATTTCTATATTCTTAACCTATCCTAAATACATATAAATTTAGGGTTAAACAATCTCACAAAATCTCACACAACCAAAACTCTTATTTGAAAATGATTTTGATGAATTGGAAATGAAATAAGCAAGGATGAATGGAGGAATAAAATTGATTACAAAACCTTTTATATGATACCAATGTTAGCATATTAATGGAATGAAAAAATTGATAATTTGGTGAAAATCAAACTTATATTCTCATTAAACAAATGAATAAATATTACAATTTTTATATCCATAACATGGATATTAATTTCACCTTCTATGAATATTATTCAACTTGTCAGGATTTAGGAGCACAATTGATTACCTTGTATAAGCAACTAAACACAGAATTTAACCAGAAGTAATAAGTAACTAGAAATCAGAAACAACACAAAATTTGAGAGACAATACAATCTTGTATTCAACTCATCCAAAAGGAAATACAATGAAGAAATTACACTCTTCCCACACCTCTTGGGTGTACCAGTAATTCTCCCTCAAGAGTTCTCTCTCACATAACCAATTACAATCACAACTCAAACACAGAGTTGTACCCTCCACCAGTTAGTAACAATATTGCCAGTCCACCAAGTACTCAAAGTACTCCAAGTAGATCTCCTTGATCTTGCAACAACTTGCAAATAAAATGATCTTACTTACCATGTAGATCTCCACCTAATCTTGCAACAACCTATAGATCAACCTAGTCTTGCACACCTGCAAACCTAGATCTTACAATCAGAAGGATCTCTTCCTTGTCCTTGATTAGAATATAGCCCCATGGGTCTCTTAAATAGATCCCATGCAAACAATAATTAGACTTCTTAATTACAATAATTAAAAACACAGACTCAAGACTAAAATTAGTCTTTACATGCAAACTGACCATTCAACAAACTAACTGTTCATGTAACTAACAGTTCTAGAATGCACAGGTGACCGATGTCGGTCCCTATTAGTCTAGAGATGACCGACGTAAGCTGATTCCTGACTGATGTCGACAGCTTTGTAACTAGATATGACCAATGTTGATTGATCATGCTGACGTCAGTTGCTTTAGCACTCAACAACCTCCTCCACTTTGCATAACAGTGAAGCTTTTAGCTCCACAACCTAACAATCTCCCACTTGGAGATAAACAACTACACCTATACCAGTACTTGTACATTGTCTAATTTTGTTTCTTGGCTTGTATCCCTCTTCAAGTTCAATCTTGAAGACCAACCACCACATATCTTGTGGTGCTACTCCTATCATCCAAGTAACCTACCATATCTGAATCTACATACCCATGTAGAGAAGTGTTTGACCCTGCATAGCATGTATACCTGCTACTGGTTCCTTTTAGATACCTGAGAATCCACTGAACTACTTTCCAGTGCTTCTTTCCTGAATTGGCCACAAACTTGCTAACAACTCCCACTACTTGGGTAATATCAGGTCTAGTACACATGTACTCAACCTCATCATGTGATTTGGGATACTATTCTGTGAACTATCCATCCATAAGTGTGCTAACCAGTTTTGCATCCTACAAATTTAACCTCTCCACTACCTTATTCACATAATCATCCTAAGACAACATAAACCTGTGATCTTCCCTGTCTCTAGAAATACTCATGCCAAAGAATTTTACTGCTCTCAAATCCTTCATGGCACACCTCTGAACTAACTTTACCTTTAGCTCAACAATCTCCTACATGTGTGACCCTGCAACAAGCATATACACAACATACAGTAATAGGATAATGTAGCTAATATTATCCAACCTGGTAAAGAAAACACAATGGTCACATTGACATTGACTAAAGCCATGCTTTGTCATACACCTATCAAACTTTAAACACCATTGTCCTGCAGCCTACTCAAGACCATATAACCTGGCCTTTTGTCTCACGTGTCCATTCTCTCCTTTCTTTAACCTTGGAATCCATTCGTCTTTCAATGCTTTTTTTTGGCTAGCAACTCTACCAAATCTCGCATTTGGTTCTTTCCCAAGGAATCAATTTCCTCATTCATGCCATGCTCCCACTGTTTCCTGGATTCTACCTGCTCTACCTCTTTAAAACTTCCTGGTTCTTGACCATCAGTGAGCAACAAGTAGTATAAAGAAGGGGAATAATGAATTTGAGTCTTATTTACCCTTTTATTCCTCTTCATGGGTGTTTGAGACTCCTTGACAGCTTGCTGTCTACCCAAAATCCATTTTTTGGTCAACCTTGGTCTGCACTCAACCAATGTCAATTCCACTTGATCATCGATGTTCGTTCCTTGATTGACATTAGTTTCCACCTAGTCATCGACATTAGTTCCCTGAATGACGTTGGTATCCACCTACCCAACAACACTGACTCTGATCTGCACATGACCATCATCGGTACCTACCATTTCAACGTCAGTTCCCCTTGACCGATGTCAATAACTATGTTTTCCTATGAGTGATGACTTTTTACCCATGAGCTGACTTTGGATCATAACCTTGTCCAAACTACCTTGCTCAAAATTATTTAGCCCCTTGAGCTGATTTTTATCCATCATATTCTTCATAAACACCAAGGCTTTCTTGTTCTTGTCAAAAACATCAAATTTCCTCTTTATGCAATAACCCCGATCCTTTCTTGTAGCATCAGTATCAAGAAATCTCACTTTCTTCTATTGCTTATAGAAATCTTGATCTATGCTCTCTAAATCTGAACTCTTACCTTTTGACTCAAGAACATGCATCCCCTTCTTACTCATGTGACCAAGCCTATGGAGCCACATCTTCACATCTACATCTGAAGTAGATAAACTAGAAGGAGAATAAGTAATACAAGTAGATAGATAAAGAGTACATACTTTCTTACCTCTTGCTAAAATAAGTGCACCCTTGGAAACTTTCCAAGATTATGCTGTGAGAGTTATTGTGCATCCCTCATCACCCAACTTTCCTACAAAAATCAAATTCTGCTTTAGGACTGGGACATGCATGACACCCTTCAACACCCATGTGTTTCCCATCTTCAATTTCAGCCACACTTCCCCTTTGCCAACCATTTGACAAAGTTTACCATCCCCTAAATAAATCTTTCCAAAGTCTCCTTAGACATAATCATGGAAAAATTCTCTATTTGGGGTTACATGGAAAGAGGCACTAGAATCTAAAACCCAAGATTCCACTTTATCCAAGGAACATATAAGAGCATCTTGTGCAACAATACCTACAACATCTGCTTCTTCATTTCCTTCATGTTGATCTTCTACCAACCAAAAATATTTCTTTACATGCCCTTTCTTTCCACAATTCTAGCAGATTATACTACCATGCCTGGATCTACATCCCCTGCCTATATTTGACCTTGATTTCCCTTACTCGATCTTCTCTCTTTGCCTTCCCTTGCTTTCAACACTTAAAGCATTCCCTGATGATTCCCCTGTGCTTTTCCTACAAATTTCTTCATTCAAGATCACACTAACAACATCATCAACTTTAAAGATTTTTGAAGCAAATGCAGTATTACTAACTGCCATTACCAAACTATCCCAACTTTTAGGTAATGAGCATAAGATTAAGAGAGCCTTAATTTCATCATCAAAAGCTATATTGATTGAAATTAACTGATTTACTAATCCATGGAAATCACTAAGATGACTATGTATCGATCCACCTTCTAGCATTTGCAAATTAAATAATTGCTTCATAAGAAATACCTTATTCAAAGCTGAGGGTTTTTCATATAAATTTGCCAAAGATTTCATTAACTCTACCATTGTCTTAGCTTGTGATAAGCTAGAAATCACAGACGATGCCAGGCTCAACCTTATAGATCCCAGAGCCTTCTGATCAAGAACTTTCCATTCTTCATCTTTCATATTTGTGGGCTTGCATGCAACCCCACCCAATGGTAAGTACAGATCTTTCTGATATAGATAATCTTCTATTTACATCCTCCATAATTGATAATTCTTGCCATTAAATTTCTCCATTCTTAGCTTACTTTCTTCTGCCATTGCTTTACTCCCACTCAATCAGAAACCCCTGAGAGTGACTTGTAATCAACAAACATTAACCTGCTCCAAACCAAGCTCTGATGAACCTACTACCTCACTCTGATACCACTTTTCAGGATCTAGGAGCACAATTTATTACCTTGTATAAGCAACTAAACACAAAATTTAACCAGAAGTAAAAGTAACTAGAAATCAAAAACAAAACAAAATTTGAGAGACAATACAATCTTGTATTCAACTCATCTAGAAAGAAATACAATGAAGAAATTACACTCTTCCCACACCTCTTGGGCGTACCAGTAATTCTCCCTCAAGAGTTCTCTCTCACACAACCAATTACAACCACAACTCAAACACAGAGTTGTACCCTCCACCAGTCAGTCACAATACTGCCAATCCACCAAGTACTCAAAGTACTCCAAGTAGATCTCCCTGATCTTGCAACAACCTACAAATTAAATGATCTTACTTACCATGTAGATCTCTGCTTGATCTTGCAACAACCTACAGATCAACCTAGTCTTGCACACCTGCAAATCTAGATCTTACAATCGAAAGGATCTCTTCCTTGTCCTTGATTACAATATAGTCCCATGAGTCTCTTAAATAGATCCCATGCAAACAATAATTAGACTTCCTAATTACAATAATTAGAAACATAGACTCAAGATTAAAATTAGTCTTTACATACAAGCTGACCATTCAACAAACTAACTGTTTGTGTAACTAATGGTTATGGAATGCATAGGCGACTGACGTTAGTCCCTGTTAGTCTGGAGATGACTGACATCGGCCAATTCTTGACTGATGTCAGCAGCTTTGTAACTAGATATGACCAAAATTGGTTAATCATGCCGACATCGGTTGCTTTAGCACTCAACAACCTCCTCCAATTTGCATAATAGTGAAGCTTTTAGCTCCACAACCTAACACAACTTCCCTACCTATATTATCCATCTACCACTATGATACAAAATATCTCTATGAATAATACCTAAGATTAAATAATATTATATACAATAATATTATAATAACTTACAATACTAACCTCTATGCAACACTAGATATAATTAAATTCATGTTAGACCTCATAAATATTTGTACCCAAGTCATATTTATGTCAACAATCATAATTTATAAATCCATTTAGACTTTAAATATTTGATTAATATTCTATTTATAGATGTGCCTTCCCTACTCAAAATAAATAAATAAATTGAATTTATGTTCAAATCAAAATAAGAAATAACACAAATCATTTTAAAATACTTTTTGATATAAAGGAAACACAAGATAATATCATTGATTCATAGGTGTAGGGTCACGCAATGCTTCCATATTTTTTATGGCTTGTTTTATTGTCTATATATCTATTATTTTTTTAAATTTTCCTTCATATTTATTCAATTCAAGATATTTTAAAGTAATTTATTATCTTAGGTATTTACCATGTCCAATTAAATTTAAACACATGATATACTTTGATTACTTCATAGTCATGGGTTCACAAACATCCCCTAGGTTCCAAAGAACTTTATGTCAAATCCATGGATCTGTTGAATTCATAAGTTGTTTTATATTATATCTATTTGAAAATTTTCCTACACAACACATAAACACACTAATATCACATCTTTAAAAATCAATAATATGCACACAACATTAATATTATTTGTGATATTAAAAGTGAACAAGTGGTGATTAGAACATAGTTACATGTTCATAGAATCTTCAAAACATAAATTAAAGCTCACAATATAAATATAAAACACATCAAAATAGAAATGGACCCACATGGTCATGGAGTTCTCAAAACACAACTTTATTATTTGGAATGAAAACACACCTCCATGACATGTTAACTTATGAATATTGATTGAAACTATGGTTGGGTCTACTAGATAAAATGATCAAAAGTGACATAAATCATAAATATTAACTTTGACTTCATAAAATGTGAAAGTGGTCACTAATTAAATTTAAAGTTTTTCAAGGGTGAATATAGGATAAGATTTTGGGCAATTAATCAAATTACAATGTGAATTAACCTTTTAATGTACCATGAAAATTATATTGATCTAGAAGAGATAAATTTTAATTTTTCATTTTCTATATTCTAAACTAATTCACATTTAACATCTAAAATTTGAGAAAAAAGAGGGATGTGAATTTGTCCAATGATAATTTTAAGTTTATCTCTAGGATTAATTTGTGGCTAATAAAATAGTTCAAAACTATATTATAACATGAATTAACCTTTTAATATACCTTGAAATAAAATTGACATAGAAGATATAAGTTTCAACTAATATTCTTCTGTCTTTTGTCCTAGTTCACATTTGGCTTCAAAAAATTGAGATAAAAATGGTATTTTCAAATGAAATTTGTATCTAAATTTAAAATAAAATGGGGTTTTCACTTCTATAAAGAATTAGGTAATGTTTATCATAACAATATCCTTATTTAATGCTTATATTAGATTTATATACATATTTTTTTCATCTCATGTTTATTTTTAATTTTTAGATAGAGTTTTACATATTTTATTTCATCTCACATTTTTTATAGCATCAATGTCTCATGTATTTAGAGAGGATGACTAGATGAATTTGTTTTCAAATGGGAAGTTTTAGAGGGAAGAGTCTATCCAAGCCGGTGGACATTATATTGTAGATACATGGGAAGATGATTTTTTGTTATTAATGTTTACTTGGTATTATTCAATTTATGAATTTAAAACCTTGGTAGATGTTGAGAATAAAGCATACTACATTACCTAGGAAGGGAGGGAAGTTTCAAAGCATATAGACTCGTCTAATCCATATATTCATATTGATCACATCTTTAGTTACTCAAAGTATTATAGTGCTACAAAAGAGGGATATTGTAGTGATGTCACTGAAATAAAATCCAATACATCTCCTAAATATATAATTAATTTTGTTATAGCTAATGTCTTTCTCAAACACAAATGTTCTAGAAAATATAATGACATAGCCCAAGGTTGTATAACTCATGATATAATATCCTATAAAATATGAATAGATATTTGGACCCTTCAAGTTTGGTGTATTAATAAAAAATGTGGTAAATTTATGTTGTGATTACTCAAAATTACTACAACCCAGGAAATAAATGATTTGGCCCATTAATTTTTTTCCATGAAATAAAAAGTGCCCTAATGGTTAAATGTGGTTCTCAATGAGATTATTCAATCCATTATATAATTTTGTTAACATAATTTATAGTTTAGGGGAGTTTATACCAAATTGATCCATTTGTTCTCATCTACAAGAAAACATGTTGTAGAATGAATAATTATAAATTTACTTTAAGGAGATAGTGTGCAATTTAAAATATTGGATTCCAATACCTTTGGTTTTCATATCGATATATTATTCATCATTCCTTGTAAAATGTGCTCCCTGAATGAAGTATCTCTCATGCAATGGTATAATAGGTAATTAGCTAACATAGATGGTTCTCATATGGATATCAACTTTGAAGAAGTATTAGAAGAGGTTGATGTCAACATGTAAGATTAATTTGAAGAATTAAAACCCTAGTTTGTATATCTAGTTTACCTTTATGCCACTAATTTAAATCATTTAAAAAAAATCATCAAAATATCCTGTAATGGTCAATATGCCAAAAATAGAACCCCACTCTAGCCATTTTTTCAAATCAAAAAGTTGATCAGGGTACAAAATGGTCAATTTTTAAAATCAAATATAAAGTGTGGAATATCATTTTTACAAATCTAATTATCTCACAAAGTTTCCCCTTGATTCAATTAGAGTTACATGGCAAAAAATTAGAGCCTTTAATGAAAAAGGTGGAAAGAAATTTGTGTTGGGTGCATTAACAAAAAATACCATATTTAACATGGGTAAGGAATCTATATAGGTACACAAAATTAAATTCAATGGGATCGATTTCTATCACATTCCATGGCACAAATCTTAAATTTACCCAAGGATCACCTTCTATAATCATAAATTAGATTGGATAAATGGGGAAAAACATGTAATAAATGGTAACATTAGGAAAGAGAAGCAAAGTTAAAATAATGTCACAACAATTACTTGTGTATCAAGAATCATTGAGATAATTCAAATATTTCAATCATTCAATAGTATGAGATGGAATCAAATTTCCTCAAAGACTGATTCTTGCATTCTATACCCATAATTTAATGTGAAAGAAGTGTAATGAGGATCTTAAATGGTTGTACTATCTCATAATGTTTTATCCAAGATTTATAAGGATAATGATCATAATATTTCAACATGTTTTAATTGAAAATAACAACTTATTCACCAAGTGTGATGATTGTATATATTCATACAACAAACTTAGAGCTACCACATTCCCAAAAGCAATCTCAAAATTTGAAGACGACCAAACATGGCACAATTAATTCATTCAAAGTTTTCATACACATTACTATTCCCATATATTGTAATAATAGGAATAGCTTCAAGGATTCTTGATCATTTTTCATGATTGAATGGACAAATGAAAAATACCATACCAAGGATGGGAAAAAAATCAAGGTCAATGAGTAGTGTTATGATCCTCACATTTACTTTGAATTATATTCTCAAACATGGCCTACCATTTGTTAAACATGGAGAAAACTACATAGTCATGTCATTAGCTTTGTGTCTCAAGAAGCTCAAAGAACCTATCATTGATGAGTAATAGTATTTATTGTATAATATTGGAATATTCACATATTCATTACATGATGCACTATTAAAAAATGAAGTTTATGAAAATTGTAAAGGGAACATGTAAAATATTATCAATTATGAATAAATTGGTGTTGTTAGTAAAATTACATCATTCAAAAAACAACCATAGATCCTCTACTTTTGACATTATATTACATTAAGTGATAATAATTATCATACCTTTTATGAATTGTCATATATGTTGATATAAAAGAGGGTATTCCACATTGCGTATGTAAATTTATTTATATTATAACACACTCACAATAATATAGATGATAATTTTAGTAGATTAGAAGCATCAATATGGAGACTAGACACAAATTCATTACCACATATCATAGACACTTATTGAATAAGCCAAGAGTCATCAAGTACATTCACTTCTTATCTTATTGAGGAAATTAATGAATTCAAGGCCTTTCTAGAGCAACATTTATTGGATGGAAACCAAAATATAATAGGTATTATCAAAATTAATATGTCTAGATTCCATGTTTTGGATGGCATACTAGTGATAGAATATAAATAAATAATAAAGATCCTATAATGGTCTCATCCAATCCCATTCTATCATATAAAGGATAATTTTTAACTATAATTTATTAAAGGTAAACCTTATCTAACATCCTTCAAAGAACTAAAGTAGATGGAATATTAGAAAAATTTACTAAAATAATATATTAAACATTAGGGAAAAAGTGCAATGGGTGGAGGTAGATAATATTGGCTTTCAAAGATAATGCATTGGGAAAATGTTTTATGTTCTTTAGATAAACTATTTGTAAATTATAGTGGGATGTTATATGCTTAAAAACAATCTATAACAAAGATATATATGATTAAATAACAAGATCCACTATACATTTTCATATGGAAGACTATACTAATCAAAATATCCCAAGTAATAATGATATTTATGTTGAGCCTATTTTTTGAATACCTAAAGAAGATTTAAATCCATTGATGGATGTGAATGTGGGATGCATGTTTATGTTTAGAGATAAAATTAAAATTAATAGGTATTTATGGGAAGGAAATATTTGGATGTTTACCTTTAACCAAATGGTTAGAATGGGGTTGAAAAGGTGAGGGTTAATATTAGAGTCCTATAGGGAGAGCATAAAGCATAATAAAATGTGGACCAAATAAAATGAAATTAAACATGAGATTGATATGGATGGCATAATCTTGGAATGGATGCTAAATAGAACATGGAAAGGAGTCCTGACCAAGATTCATAATAAAGGATATGAGGCCATTAGATAATACTTTAAACAACTTGAACATGTTAATGAGTACTAAGGTGAAACTATTGAGGATCATAATTTTTTATATTATCTTACCCAAGATGTGGTTTTTTAAAATTTATATTCAAAAGCACACTCTAATAAGACCTCACATTTGTATTAATATTTTATAATATGAGTGGAATACTAATATTTATTTCATCGAATAATTTTTCATACATGTGGAAGTACACTAAGACCTAAATAATGTAATACTATTTTATATGAGTGAAATATTATTATATTATTTCTCTTAATTTTAAAAATCAAATATATTAAGAGTAATGTTTTGTTTTTGTTTTTTTTTTCAAACTGTAATTAACATTAGTTTACTTTTGTTTAGGGGAGGTGCACTAGTATTATTGCATTGTAAGTTTGGGAGTTCATACTTGTTGATGTGTGATTTACGAATATAACAAAAGAAGGTGATGAAAGAAGGAGAGGATTGTAAATAATTTATCCATATGGAAATTATTTCAAATTCACATTTAGGTGATTTTTTATTTTTTAAAATTCATCCTTCCTTTGAGTGCCAACTTTTCATTGGTGTGGCATCAGTCTAACTGGAAGTGCTAAAGGTCAAAGAATAAGAAGACTTGGAGTTCAGCTCTAAAAAATGTAAAGGTGAAAGAGGTTGATGCATGTGGACATGAAAATCTCTCACTATCCCAAGGTCATGGAGTCTCATAGATTTTAAATGACTTTATTGAGAATATGTGGATATTTTTAACCTTTATATTTTCTTTATTTTTCCTTCAATTCCATGACTTCCCTACATATAATAAAAATATATACCATATTTATAACATTAATAACACACTTATATTGATTTTAATAATTTTACAACATCAAAAGCAAACACTAATAATCATCAAATTATCATGGAATTGTGGAGTCATAGAGGTTTCTTTTATTCTCAATGTGGCCTCAATGAAATGTGCATCTCCATGGAAACTTTAAAACCAAGTTATATCTCCACATATTTGCCTCTTCCTACACTCAATATACCAATTTACTATGATCATATCATAAAAACTAGTAAATCACATACAATTTTTATATAATCTTGTGATAGCAAAGTCAATACATGTGGTGATTTTAATAAGATCATGAGGTCATAGATTCATAGATTATCCTAGAACACATCTTAACTTTAAATAAAAGTGGAATTGTGTGGACACACTAATTTATGGATTTCACCTTAGACTATGATTGAGTCCATTATTCATGAATATATGTGTGTGGCATAAAACTAAGTGTGAACCATGATTTAAGAAATACAAATGTGGCCACAAAGTTTATTTCACAATGGTACATAAAGTGTGAAATTTAATGTCTATAAATGTATGTGGTTACCACATTTATTTTATAAAATGAAAAAATGATGATTTTAATGCCAACAAAAAGTGTTTATGAGACTTTCACATTTATTAAATATGGTGTACATTAGTGCACTAATATTTTTGAATCTTACATGTCATGATGTTATTGGTTAGCATAAGGTAAATTGGACAACTATTAGATAGTATTATGATAGATATGCGTCATTATGTGATCAAGACCCATTTTAAATATTGGACTATTCTCAACTATTGGCCCATTTTTACTAGTTTATATGAATCAAAAAGTGAAAAAATAATTAGAATATAATTAGAATGTTATTTTCACTAGTTGGAATCTAATAATAGAAATATTGGAATCCAATATCACACTTACAAAACATAATAATAGTAATTGTTATATCCAAATATTTCACCCTTGGAGAAGGTTGTTTAGACCTCTCCACATTTGGTTAACATGGGATTACCTCTGGGCTTATGGGTTACTTATAGCAAAGGTAAACCTCTAGGTTAAAGGGATATCTCCCTCGATTTATCATTTAGGCTCACACACTAAGCTATACCAATCACTTGGGGGTGAAAATGGAAGAATTAAACTTAAATTAACCTATACTAATAGAGGTGATACACTAAAGATAAGTCCACCAACATACTTGCATCTGCACTAACAAAGAAGGCTTCTAAAACTAACCTCAACTCAATGTCCTTCTTGCATAAATGTTTCTCATAAAGGAAAATTGATATGCATATCCAGAGGTGAGTGAAGATAAGGTCCAATATTAGACATTGCTTATCTATGTCACACTTTAAATACACCTTAACAAACAATTCACTTCATGAGACCTATTAGAAGAGATGTTACTCACACAATGCATATAAGGATAGAATAGAAGCAAGGAGAAACAATCATCATCACTTGTCATCCAAGTGCACCAATTTAAATACTTAGACAATAATTATATAGTTTAAATCAACTTCATAATCTTTATTCAAAGGCAAAAAATATGTCAAACCATCAAGGTTTTATCATACTAGGTGTGTGCTAGATAAAAATGCCAAAATGGTTTGCATATATAGAGAATAGGAGAGGAGAGAGAATAAGATAAGTTGGAGGATCACAAGGCTAGGTGTCAAGACTTGAAATCCAATTACAATTCAAGAGAATGAAATGGAAAAGAGACTAGGAAGTTGTCATGGATAAGTGTCCACCTAAAGTTCATCAGTCTCTCTCAAGTTGGCATAAAGATCCTTCACTATCCTTCTTAAAACTGATTTGATTGATGATGAGTCCATTTGGCTATCCTAAAATTCCTTAGGAGTATTTGACACATATGCACTAACTTGATAAGGTGGAATCCTAATTGTGATAGTCATTATATAATCCTCAACTAATGAACTCCTCATGGACATTTATTGTTCACTATTTGTTGTCACTCATTAGTCTTCTAAGATTAGACCTTCACACTTGTCACTTAAGTGACTTGTATTTGCTCAAGGAAATCCATTACAGAGGTATTATGAAACTTAATTAGACGTTATTTTTCCTTTGGTCAATCATACATATCTCCATGAAACTTAAAACATACTTCTCACTTCTAATCTTTACAATCATTCCCCTTCTCACTATTTGTCTAAGACTGCATGTACTGATCAAATCAATAGAGAGAATTTTATGCATTATTTAGGTGAGATATGGGTATGGGGAATTGTAACTAATACCTAAGCACCTTATACAATTATTTTCAATTGTGCATTCTTTTTTTGTACGTATATAACACTTCAAATCTTTCAAAACAAACTAAATTAGGCATGTCTATATAAGTAATAGTAAAAAAATTGGATGGTGAGGATCCATAGAGAGTTCCAAACAATTTCAAAACACTTTCAAGTCTAATTGGCCACTTATAGATGCATCTTCATTCATATTTTCTCCATTGGGTCCTTGAGAAGGTTTTAGGAGGGTTAGCTTCTTAATAATGATTCATAAAAATTAGACACTTAACCTAAAAAAAAATCCACTAAGATCAAGCTAATGGAATCCTTAAACTATCCCTAACTGCTTCATGCACCATGCACATGGTCTGTAGAGATATTAGTGAAGGAAGTTGACCTCTCAAGCTCTTGATAGCATTCCGAGTAGGCTTGAGAAAATATTAGGCCAAAATGACAAATGTTGTGCTATTTATTATAAAACAATGGATCTAATATATCTTCAACTATCCCTTTAAGGTTCTAAAATGAATTGGAAGGATCATGTGGTCATCTGAATCAAGTTAGAGGCCATGAGGATTTAGGCCTAGTTTTAGGCCTAGACTATGTATATGGATATGTGACCACCTCTTAGTGGTATTAGTGGATATATGTGTTACTTTGTACTTTTTCACCCTCAATTTAGTTGTATACATCATCTCAAAATGCATTTAAGCTCTATCATTCATATTTTCACTCTTTACATGCTAACATGCAAGCTTACCTTGACTATGGAGTGCCCTCTATTTGAGACAAAATAGAAAGAACTTCCCCTATTTTCCTAAAAAATTTGAGATAATGGGATTCTAAGATAATTCATGATGATGATCTATACCAATTTTCATAACTTGGTTAGACTTCAAGAGCCTTCAACACCTCAAATTCTCAAAATTGGCTTCTAGGTCTGTAAATTATGCATAGGGTTTTAGATGACTGAGTATGAAGTTTAAAACCTAGTCTTTACTCTATCTCCTTTATTTGAGAATATCATGAAAATGTGATAGAAAAGTGTGAGAATTCATTCAACATGGTTATCCATCTTAGCTATTTCAAACTTACATTCTACATTGGTTTAGATTGTTCTATTGTATGTATTGATTATGTCACATGTAGGTGCCAATTAGAGAAGAAATATGAGTTTCCTATAGATACTCATTCATGTGAAAGAATTATGTTTCACTCCTATACTTCCTCCTAATGTTACTAAGACCATTTCATACATAGTTATACCACTTATATTTTGAAACCATATAGTCACCTCTCGACTATTAATGAACTATAGGTATGTAGTCAGACTATAGATGTTGTTTGGGGAATATGAGACCTATTTATAGGTGAAGATAAGTGATTTAACACTATGTTTAACTCTTTTTGGTTTATATAAGGTTAATAATACTATCTCTCATCTTTTAAGCTTGTGTCTTTCCTTGAGACCATTCTCATCTCTTACTATAGTTCATAGTTGTCTTAAGTTCACTTTCGCTCAATGTACCATAGCTTTCACTAAGTTTTTTTAGTGGAAATTTGATAGGGTTAAAACCACTCAACCATCACCTTATATTAACCTAATAACCCTCTCTTCATTTTCAAGTGTGACTACTAGGCCTAGGATAAAAGAATGAAAACACTAAGCTTACTCATACCTCATCAATCTTCACCAACAAATGACATTTTATGGAATAGAGTCCCTTCTTCAAAAATATTAAGGTAATTGTTCCCATAATCCATTTTTTTAATATTATACCCAAATGAATTATTTAAGTTAGTCTTGATTAACATTTATGAACCCTACGTGACTTGATAATCCATTAAAGTCTTGAAACTTTACACATCTTATCTATCAAGTTTTAGGCATCCCTTCCATTATCTATACATGTGTACAGGTGATTGTAGTTGGTTGTCATATTGAAGTCTGACCAAGCTTTACTTAGTGACCTAGAAACATATCTCAATCTACCTTGAGGCCCCCAAATCTAACTCTTCCTTGGATAAATTATCTTCCATGATTTTAGAGGAGAAACATGGGTGTGTAATCATATTTTAAACCATTTACATAAAGACAACCTCTACCACTATGAAAATAATGTCCTATAGACCAATGGTGGTGTTATTTCTAGCACAAGGAGGATGGTATTCTCTTTTAATACATATCCACACACTCTAAATGAGTTTAAACTAGCATGTAAAATAAGACCATACTCTACCAACCTACACATATCACTCTATTGACATAGATCAATGTAAATAAATAATGAAATTAAAGACATTGAGGTTATGCAGGCAATTTTGAGATACTAACAGTCTTAGTATTTGTTCATGAAGTACAAACCATCAATATGAAAACCATGACCATAGAGTAAGACATCATAGACACTAATTTCATTCCCCAAGTGAATTAACCTTAACTCTACTTCTCTTGTTCATATCAATTGTAAACCAGTTGACTTTGTTAACCTGCCAAAGAGAGTGATGAGAGAGAAGAACTAGTTTTCACCATTTTGGGATGTGTCAAATCCACCTGAGCATAGAGATGACTTATGGGGATTTGAAGAGACACTCATAAATCCTTCAAAAATGTTATAACTATCCTAAAATCTATACAACAACTAAAACTCCCTTTCTTTTTAGATAAACTCCTTTGTAGGTTGAACCTACATCATGTCAATTTCAAATTATTCCCTAACACTAATCTAAAACATGGTACATTAGATAGGAAACTATACAATTCATTCAAAAGGCCAAAAGATGGAATAATATGACTTGAGATAAACTTTACAAATGTGACAACGTTAAAAATATTATTTGACTTCATTTAATGACCATGGTGGATATTTTATTACCTAGGATACCCTATGATAGTTTTAGATTATAGGTGGGTTGACTTAACTTGACCTAGGGTAATAGGATGTGTTATAGTTTTTTTGATGTAATTTAATGCCAATTTAGCATTGATTATGGTCTAATTAGTCTATATGTCATTTTGAGTCACTTAGTATCCATTTAGGGGTCATATATGCAAGTGTATTAGTTTTCATTCAAACATTTAATAGGTTATATTCCCTATCAAGAATGTTAGTCCCATCTAAAACTTGTAGGTTATCTAACTAAAAATCAAAAAAACCAACTAAAAAGGGAAGATTTTGGCACTTGTACGGTCCATAACAGAGTGTGATAGATGGGAGAAGGTTTTTAGATGACTCTTTATCTTTATAAAACTCATTTCCATGCTTTTCATACTCTATAATTTCCAAATTTGAGCTAAAATCATTATTCCCCTTCATCTCCTTTCTAGACATGTCGAACCAGTTAGTAGGTTTGTATTTGGTACAGCTAGTTAGAGAACTTCCAAACCAAATGTATTTTGGGAGGTTATATTAAAAATTGAGATATCCATTTCCATAATAATATTTCAAGGATTTATCAACTATGCTTTATGAATCATCTCTAACAAGTTGACTGTGTTTTTTTGCTCATTATTTCCCATACCCTATAGGTTTTTCTCTTGTATGGATAGTTTCATCCAATATAGTTATTAAGATTGACTCCATAGGATTTTAAATCCCTCCTCTAATGTATTTAATGTTTGGTTTCATGTTTCAAGGTTTTTTGATGGGCAAATCATCTCATGTTGTAGGAAGGAGCCACCATGTGAGGTCTCAATCAAGTTTCCTTGTTTGGAAAATACTTAGTTCACTAAAATGGTCTCATGTGAATGGGATATTATTTTTACCATGTATAAATTCCATAGGGATCACCTCCCTTCCATGTTTGGTTTTACAACACCATGTTTTGATCAAACATTCAGTCATGTCATACTCACAGTCAACCTTCTGCTTGTTCTTAGCTATAAACATGATGTTTGAGCTTTGAACACATTATAGAGGATAAATGGAGAGTAAAAATGTGTTTTAAATTATCTTGTTTTATGAATAGTCATATTAAACCTTCCAAATATCACAAAGGGTCTATGATGGTAGTCATATGTAAAATATAAAGTTAGGAAGCCATGAATGTACGTTTACATGCATCTCTTAGAAAGATATCACATTGGAATAGAGGTTTTGAAACTTGTTTCAATATATTTATAGTGATAAACATTTTTTTTGGTAATTTTTAAATATCTTAGGTTTGTTCATGAGACCATTCACTATGCATATTGCTCTAATTATGCTCACTACCTGCAAGCACTTCAAAATGCACCTATAGGTGCCCTCATAGAAACCAAGCATGTTGAGAAGGAGAATATAAATTAATAAAGGTCCTTGATAATGAAAAGAGTGTATTTTAAATATTTTATATAGGTCTAAAACTCATAAAGGGTAAAAAATAATGCACATTGTCTACACTCATCCTCATTGCCTGTATGTGAAAATGTCCACCTATAGGTGGCACCATAGATTTATGAAGGTATTTATATGGAGAATTCGGAGCATGGTGAAATATTAGTTGGAGTCCTAGTATGTGTTTTTGATCATGGTAGACCTATTTTAAGTGTCAATTTGGAAAATGGAAGTGTAAACCACCTTCAAAGGTGAGATGACTATGTTCAGGGATCTTTTTCCTAAAAGACAAAAATAGAGTACTTCACCATTTTGTGGATATTTTATAAAAAAGTTCTATATATATATATATATATATATATATATATATATATATATATATATATATATATATATATATATATATATATATATATATATATTTGAATCATCTAAATGTGTATTTCTTGTATCCTCCACATAGGAGAAGATATATAAAAAATATAGAGGGTATATGACTAGTGGAGGTTAGTTTTTGAAAGGCTTAAAGTTACCCTTTGGCCACTAAATTTAGGCAGTATCATCTATAGGTTTTGAGCTATAAAAAAGATCCTTACATCCAAAACTTCCAAGTTTAAAAATGTCTACATAATGGATGACATTGATAATTTTAAGAAGACATTTTTTCTCAATGATGTGCCAACAAGGATTGAGGAACAAGGTTTTGAGTTCCATCAACATTTACAGGTGTCTTAGGTCCTAAAATGCTTACCTACATCCTGACTGTAGGTGTTTATCAAGCTCATGATGTGAGTCAACATATACTACACCTATATCTAAAAATAATTATTATTAGAGATTGTTAATAAGTTCATGGACAAACTCAAAGGAAAATGACACATATTCCAATGTGAAATCAACACTTACAAGGTCTTAATGGCTCCAACACAATTAGTTGTAGTTGACTGTAGGTAACAATGAGGTTGAGGAATGATGTTTTGGTGTTATTATTGCATAAGCTCAAGTTAGATGGGTCCAAATAGATTATAATGAGCCTATTAAACTTTGATAAGGTTTTGGGCCATTGTTCTCAAGCTTAAGCATGCAAGGTAACCTACAGGTGTGGTATCTTGAAGCAAAACATAGTTAGAAGTTACATTCAGACTTGACCAGTCAAGGTGTGGGAAGAGGTATGTAGGGAGTTGAAATTATGAAAAAACCTATAGAACCTTCATCATGACCATGATGGTCTATATAGTCTCTTGATAATACAAAATAATGTAGATAAGGGGATCTAAACAAGCAATACATAGTCCATATGGTAAAATCTTGCACAAATCTACCTTCTAACAGTCTATTTTTGATTTTGGATGAATTATAAGGTCAAATAATAAGACTAAGGGATGAAAATTAGTAAAAAATATATATATTACTTGTAAAATCTCTTTAAACATATATTTTGTCTAATAAAATAGGTGAAGTATCCTCTATTTTGTCTCAGACATAGGGTACTTCCCTTGAGTGCAAACCCTATAGTTTTGAGGAAGGGATACAAAGGTATAAGCTAACAGATGAGTATACCTATAAGAGAGGTTTGATAAGTTTAATAACACCTAAACAAACATAGGAAAGCTTAAATAGGAGGGAACTCAACAAGGTGGTCTAGATCATTAAGGTTACAAATAGGCTTATTAGGCAAGGTTTTGGCCTAATGCCAAATAGAAAGTCACTTTCACTTATAACATGAGATGATAATTCTAATGGATTGGATCATGTTTATATGGTCATTTTATATGTTTCCAAGATTTTTTAATTCAAGGGAGATCATAAGAAACCTCACTTTGAGTCAAGACCAATTCAAGCCTATAAGAAATAAGGAATCAAGCTCGATAAGGCAACCTTAGATGCTCACATATTTTTTGTTAAGGTGTGGAGCTAAAAGCTTCACCAAGTGAGAACTTTGTAGCAGTTGCAGGTTTACACAGTCATCGATGTCGGTCAAGAATGATTGACGTCGGTCAGGAGCAGTTCAGGATATGTCGGCATCGGTAGGGATCAGCCGACATTGGTCACAGGCAAACAGGCAAGAATCGATGTCGGTTACCTGTGCGTCCAGAAAGCTATTTCCATGGATAGAATTGAGTGTTTGCATGTTAGGATTAAGTCATAGTCTTAAGTCCACGTCTCTATTATTAGTAAGACTATTTTAGAGCCCTTGTTTAAGAGGCATAACTGTTGGTTGTAAATGCATGCTCAAGTTTCCTAATTATTATATAATAGGATAGATCTTCTTAGCTTATTGTAGAGTATTATAGAATGTTGAAGAACTGTAAAGAATTGTATACGTTAATCATTCCAGGTTGTTAGAATTGATTATACTTGAGAGAGAGAGCTCTTGAGGGAAAGAAATCTAGAGAGAGATCTGTACATCTGAGAGAGTTGTGGAAGAAAAGAAGTTTCTTCAATTGTATTCCTTCTGTAAAGAGTTTAATACAAGTCTTCAGGGTGGTTTCTTGTATCTCTTATTCTTTGTTATTTATCATTCTATTTACTTATCATTCTGGTTAATTTTGCATTTTATTGCTTTCATAAGTGTAATCAAATTGTTGGTTAATCCCCAACAAGTGGTATCAAAGC
The DNA here is from genome assembly GCA_037957365.1 of Torreya grandis. Lineage (NCBI taxonomy): Eukaryota > Viridiplantae > Streptophyta > Pinopsida > Cupressales > Taxaceae > Torreya > Torreya grandis. The sequence continues at coordinate 9,384,611 of JARHVA010000051.1, read as the reverse complement.
CAGGTTCACTAACAGGTGGTTCAGATCTGTGTAGTGTGTATTGATTACAGGTTACTCACAGGGGTTTCTGTAGGGATTTCTATTTGAGTGGGAGAAGCAATGGTAGAAGAAAGTAAACTAAGAATGGAGAAGTTTAATGGCAAAAATTATCAACATTAGAGAATGTAGATAGAGGATTATCTGTATCAAAAAGATCTATACTTACCATTAGGTGGGATTGCAAAGAAGCCCACAGACATGGATGATGAAGAATGGGAAGTTCTTGATAGAAAGGCTTTGTGGTCTATAAGACTGAGTCTGGCATCTACTATGATATCTAATTTATCACAGGTAAAGTCTACAGTAGAGTTAATGACTACTTTAGCAAATTTGTATGAAAAACCTTCAGCTTCAACTAAGGTATATCTTATGAAGCAGTTATTTAATTTGCGTATGCAGGAAGGTGGATCTGTATCTAATCATCTAAATGATTTCCATGGAATTGTAAATCAATTAAGTTCAGTCAAAATAGTGTTTGATGATGAAATTAAAGCTCTTTTAATATTATGTTCTTTACCTGAAAGCTGGCATAGCTTAGTAATGGTAGTTAGCAATACTGCATCTGCATCAAATATTTTAAAAGTAGAGGATGTTGTTAGTGTTATCTTGAATGAATAAATTCATAGGAAAAGCACAGAGGAAACATCAGGGAATGCTTTAAGTTTTGAGAGTAGGGGAAGGCAAAAAGAGAAGAGCAAGAAAGGGAGATCAAGGTCTAAGTCAAAGGTGAGAGGTAGATCCAAATCTAGAAATGGCAGGAGGCCATAATGTTGGAATTATGGAAAGATTGGGCACATAAGCAAAGATTGTTGGTCAAAGCCTAAGAAGGACAATCAGCATGAAGGAAAGAAAGAAGCAAAGGTTGCAGGTATTGCACAAGATGCTTCAATATTCTCTTTGCATAATAATATAGAATCTTGGGTTTTAGATTCTGGTGCATCTTTCCATGTAACCCCTAATAGAGAATATTTTAGTGACTATGTCCATGGAGATTTTGGAATAGTGTATCTAGGGGATGATGAGCCTTGTAAAATTATTGGCAAAGGTAAAGTGTAACTGAAAATGCAGAATGGCAACACATGGGTGTCGAGAGATGTTATGCATGTTCCTAGCTTGAAGAGGAATTTGATTTCTGCAGGAAAGTTAGGGGATGAGGGTTGTACAGTAACTCTGATAGCAGAATCTTGGAAGGTGACCAAGGGTACACTTGTAATGGCCAGAGGTAAGAGAGTAGGTACTCTCTATTTATGTAATTGTGTTACTAACAATTCTCTTTCTGTATTATCTACTTCAGATGTGGATACAAAATTGTGGCACTCTAGGCTCTGCCACATGAGTGAGAAGGGAATGTCAATTCTTAAGTCAAAAGGTAATCTTTCAGATTTGAAAAGCATAGATCTAGATTTTTGTGAGCATTGTGTTTTTGGGAAACAGAAGAGAGTGAGTTTTTTCAAGACTGGGTCAACAAAGAAGAAGCATAAGTTGCAGCTTGCTCACACAGACATGTGGGGATCAGCTCAGGTTACTTCTATTGGAGGATCACAGTACTATGTTTCATTCATAGATAATGCTACAAGAAAGGTATGGGTCTATTATATTAAGAATAAATTTCATGTATTTGAGACTTTTAAGATTTGGAAAGCTATGGTTGAGAATGAAATAGGCAGAAGATTGAAGTGCCTGAGATCTGACAATGGTGGTGAGTTCTACAGCTATAAGTTTAACTGGTATTGTTATATGCATGGAATCCATAGGCAAAGGATGGTTCTAAGGACACCTCAGCAAAATGGAGTTGCTGAAAGGATGAATAGAATAATAATGGAGCGTGCAAGATGCATGAGATTGCATGCTGGTTTGCCCTTAGAGTTTTGGGCAGAAGCTATTGATACTGCAGTGTACTTGATTAACAGAGGACCCTCTACAGCTCTAGATGGTGGAATTATAGAAGAGGCATGGATAGGTAAAAAGGTAGATCTCTCATTTCTTAAAGTTTTTGGTTGTGAAGCCTTTGTGCACGTTGATAAGGAAAATAGAAAGAAGCTAGATGCTAAGTCTATGAGGTGCACATTTACTGGCTATGGCTCTGATGATTTCAGATTTAGGTTGTGGAATCTAGGAACTAACAAGATAATTAGGAGCCGTGATGTTTTTTTCAATGAAAAAGTGATGTATAGTGATCAGTGAAAGAAGCTGAATCAATCTGGGCAAAGCAATGGAGAATTGGATGAGGTGATGGTCCAAAATGAGCTCTCGGCAAAATTTAATCACAGACAGGAAAACACAGAGACCGACATCGGCCAATCAGGAACCAACATCGGTAGGACAAAAACTAATGTCGGTCACACAGTGACCGACGTCGACTAGATAGGAACTGACATCGGTCAGGAAGAACCGACGTCGGCTAGTTACAGGCCTAGAAGTGATCGAGGTCGATCATTGTCAGAGAATTTGGGTGGACAGCGTGTTGTGGATGAGTCTCAAACGCCCATCAAGAGGTCAAAAAGGGTAAGTAAACCTCCAATTTTATATTCCCCTTCATTATTCTATTTATTGCTAATTGATGGTGGAGAACCAGAGAGTTTTGAAGAAGTAATACAGGTAGAATCCAAGAATCAGTGGGAGCGTGGCATGGTTGAGGAAATGGAGTCCTTAAAAGAGAACCAAACATGGGATTTGGTTGAGTTTCCAGCTGGTAAGAAGATGCTGAAGAATAGATGGACCTATAGATTGAAAGAAGGTGAGAATGGACAGATGAGATATAAGGCCCGGTTGGTAGTGAAAGGATTTGCACAAAAACTAGGTATTGATTTTGGTGAGATTTTTTCTCCTGTTGTTAAAATGACTTCTATATGGATTGTATTATCTTTAGTTGCTATTGAGGATTTGCATCTTGAGCAGCTTGATGTTAAGAAAGCATTTCTTCATGGAGATTTGGATGAGGAAATATATATGGAACAGCCGAAAGGATTTGAGGTCAAAGGTAAGGAGAAGTTAGTGTGCAGATTGAAGAAAAGCTTTTATGGCCTCAAGCAAGCTCCTAGATAGTGGTATTTGAGATTTGACAGGTTTATGACTGAGCATGGCTATAGTAAGTGTCAATCTGACCATTGTGTGTATTTTAAGAGATTGAATAATGGTAGATATATTATTTTGTTGTTGTATGTAGATGATATGTTGGTTGCAGGATCACACATGCAGGATATCTCTGAGCTTAAGGTGAAATTAGCTCAAACTTTTGCCATGAAGGATTTGGGAGCAGCAAAGAAAATCCTTGGCATGAGCATCAAGAGAGACAGGAAAAATCATAGGTTGATTTTGTCTCAAGAGGATTATGTGGACTAGGTGTCGAAATGGTTCAACATGCAGGATGCAAAACCGGTAAGCACACCTTTGGCTGGACATTTTAAGTTGAGTAAAGAACAATGTCCTAATTCACATGATGAGGTAGAGTACATGAGTAGAGTTCCATATTCTTCCATTGTAGGGAGTTTAATGTATGAAATGGTGTGTACTCGACCGAATATTTCCCAAGCAGTGGGAGTTGTAGGTAAGTATATGGCCAATCCAAGAAAGGAACACTGGAAAGCAGTTCAGTGGATCCTTAGATATCTGAGAGGAACCAGTAGTAGGCATTTGTGCTATGGAGGTTCAGATACTTCTCTACATGTTTATGTAGATTTAGATATGGTAGGTGATTTGGATGGCAGGAGGAGCACCACAGATTATGTTTTCACTATTGGTGGAATGGCATTTAGCTAGATATCAAAGTTGTAGAAGGTTGTTGCCTTGTCAACTATAGAAGTAGAATATATTGCAGTCACAGAGGTTAGCAAAGAGATGATATGGATGACATGGTTCATGGAAGAGCTTGGAAAGGAGCAAGAGAGTTGTAGATTATATAGTGATAGTCAGAGTGCAATTCATTTGGCTAAGAATTCAGCCTTTCATTCAAGAACAAAGCATATACAGCTTAGGTACCACTTCATAAGATAGGTATTGAAAGATGGTGAGTTGAAGCTGGAGAAGATCCATACAGATAAGAATCTTGTTGATATGTTAACCAAGTCGGTTATAAAGGAGAATTTGAATCTTCATTCAACTTCTGTTGGTCTTCATGATTGAGTTGAAGATGGAGGAGCTAGAAGATGTTGCTGTACAGGTACTGGTGCAGCTGTTTATCTCCAAGTGGGAGATTGTTAAGGTGTGGAGCTAAAAGCTTTACCAAGTGAGCACTTTGCAGTAGTTACAGGTTTACACAGTCATCGGCATCAATCAGGAGTGACTGACGTCAGTCAGGAGCAGTTCAGGATATGTTGGCGTTGGCAGGGATCAGCTGATGTCAGTCACAGGCAAACAGGTAGGAACCGATGTCGGTTACCTGTGTGTCCAGAAATCTATTTCCATGGACAGAACCGAGTGTTTGCATGTTAGGATTAAGTCATAGTCTTAAGTCCGCGTCTCTATTATTACTAAGACTATTTTAGAGCCCTTGTTTAAGAGGCATAACTATTGGTTGTAAATGCATGCTCAAGTTTCCTAATTATTATATAATAGGATAGATCTTCTTAGCTTATTGTAGAGTATTGTAGAATGTTGAAGAACAGTACAAAATTGTATATGTGAATCATTCTAGGTTGTTGGAATTGATTATACTTGAGAGAGAGAGCTCTTGAGGGAAAGAGATCTAGAGAGAGATCTATACATCTGAGAGAGGTGTGGAAGAAAAGAAGTTTCTTCAATTGTATTCCTTCTGTAAAGAGTTTAATACAAGTTTTCAGGGTGGTTTCTTGTATCTCTTGTTCTTTGTTATTTATCATTCTAGTTACTTATCATTCTGGTTAATTCTGCATTTTATTGCTTTCATAAGTGTAATCAAATTGTTGGTTGATCCCCAACATTTTTTGAGGTTGTGCATGGAGATCCAAGGAGTTTTTATAGGTTTACATGGGTCTTGAACATCACTTTTTTGTAATTTTTTTGTATTTATAATGTCATATCTTTATGAACAAATCTTAAGATCAAAAAGGACCTAAAACCCTAGTAAACCCTAAATAATGACCCAATTTGGAAAATGAATATGAAAATAAAATATAATGCAATATAATGGCATTTAAAGTGGTTATATGTTTCATATTACTCTTCAAGTATCCTCCCCATCAATGCTTTTACTACCCTACTTATACAGATAGAGTACAAGATTACTTTCTTTGACTTTTTCATGCATTGTATAGGTTATAAGGTCTTTCAAGAGGAAATATCAACTTTAGGAGTGATATTAAGAATTATTATAACTCACCATGACCATTTAATTCTTCAAAACATATCTAAGTATCCCTATAATCAGCTTCATCTCAACTAGTCAAAACTGGCAAAGTGAGCAAGCTAGTGAGAAGTGTGAAAACTTCAAGTGAGAGCCTATTTAAGGTGTAATTGATAAATATAATGCCATATATGGTCTTTCCAAGTTTCATACACTCTATTTAATGTATTTTCATGGAATATTGAATCCAATTTTGAGTCCAAGTGTAAGGAGTGACTAAAAGAGGGTTTCTTTGACTACAGGTAGTGATGGCTCACTTTCAAAGAAATACAAATTATTAGGAATGAAAAAAATGAATGTATAATCATGTCCATACCCCATCCCTCTTATGTCAATTATTATGTCTATCCCTAGTTATTTTTGGGACATTCCAAAATGGGGGAATGATGAAGACAAGTTTCTTATGTAGAATAAGGAATTTCACACCATATTTCACGAGTTGCATAGTTTGGAGAGCCCGTTTTTATATAAAACCTTGTATGGTCTATCTATTAATTAATTATTATACAAATTTAAATCATCTTAGCATTACAAGTATCCAAGTGACCTTTGGACTCCTCTTTTCCCACTTTTCTCTTAAATGTTATAAGTGGCTGCCATTTTGGCCTTTGTAATCTAATACCACACCATTTATAGCAAATCCCTATTGGTTTTGACATTGTAATTTTCCTTAGAAAATAAATTCAATCTAGTTTGAGTTCATATATTATCTTGTCAAAGTGTTTGAATATATGTATAGTGAAAGGTTAAGAGATATACATTTATCCTTGCTTTCTCTTAATCCTTCCATGTTTGATGCAAGTGATTCTAGCATAGAAGGTAATATGAAGTGTTTTTAAGTGTATTTATCTATTATTATGTGTACAAGGAAGCCTTAATATATGTAACTTATCTATAGTTTTACTTACCTTGGATAGTCATCATGCATGTCACCTTCATATTGAAATAAAAATGTTAATGCATTCTAGGACTCTTAGAATAGTGTTGTATGCCTTATCTCTTTATGATAGAGTATGATATTCTTGTGGTAAACATCTTGGTGCATCAGGTTTTATTTCATTCAAAATATAACCCTTTTCCACCATAAATAATTAGTTAGAATTGGTGAAATCATTTCAAGACACATTCAGGGAGCTAGCCCTTAAATATAGAGATTTACCTCACCTATTGGTCACCCATAGCTTGTTATATGTTTTCATTGTGCCACTTGGATGAGGAGATCTGAGACATCTCCTCAAGGGGTGAAAATACAAGTGATAACACCTCTAATATGGTAAAATTATATGTTCTTTAGGAGAAGGTAGTGGGGTTTGAACACACATAAGGTTTTCTTCCTTGACATCAACCTTTTGGTCTTTACTCTCTTCATCCCTCTCTCCCCAAGATTTCACTACTTGGTTCCAAGTTGGAAATTTGAGGATATTGGGATATTTTTAGGATTTAATTGGATCTTTATGAGGATAAGTAGCATGAGAGGCCTGATATGAAATACAGGAAGACTCTTGTGGATGGGAAGGAGAGACATTATCTTCAGATAGATTTTCACCTTCTTCATTGTCTTCTTGAGGCCCTTCAATAGTTTCAAGTTGATCTTCAACTCCTTAGTTCTCCCAACTTTCAAGCCTATCAACCCATAATTAGATATAACATCTCATTTCATGCAAATATTCATTGATGACATAGTTAGCTTCCTCCTCAACCAATCTCACTTATTCATAAAGAATAGAAACTCCTTTCTCATCTTCTCTATGAAATAAATAAGAATTAAATCAAGCTTCTTATCCTATTTAATAATCAACCTTTATGATTTTAGCATATCAAACATGAGTGCCAACAAGGATTTACCTTGAGGTGGAATTGGAGTAAGAGAAGGAGAGGAGTATGGGTTTTGGTATTGACCTTGAAAATGTTGTCTAGGAGACTTATAGGATGGATAGGGTTATTGGTGAAGACTACCTCCAAGAATCTACCTCTTAAGAGCTTGAATCTCTCTTTCAAGAATCTGCCTCATAAGAACTTGGATCTGTTCTTCAAGAATATTAATAGTATCTTCTTCATAGGATTATTAACAAGGATTCTCAATAACTTCATGTTTGTATGGAGAGGGGATTGGTTGACCCTAGGGATGCCATGGCTCATATGATTGATAAAAACCTTGATAGGACTATTGAAGGATGTGGTATGGGTTTTGGTAAGGTTGATAGGGAGGTGTGTAGTAATAATTATCAACATAACTATCCATATCAACTTCATTAGTAAAATGAAACACAAAACTTGATCAAAATATTTTCAAATAGGTACTTAGGATACTCATAAACCATATTATTGCATTTGGAGTCACCATTGGTGTTTGATTGAATGCTTCTAAAAGCTGATAGTAGGTATAACACACCAAAATCCTTCCACTCTTTTGGACCTTGGTCTCACTGAGTATGTCATTACTATTGTATCCAAATATTTCACCCTTGGAGAAGGTTTTTCATACCTCTCCACATTTGGCTAACATTGGATTACATCTAGGTCTATGGTTTACTTATAGTGTAGTAAAACCTCTAGGTTAAAGGGTTAGCTCCCTTGATTTATCTTTTATGATCACACACTACACTAGACCAATCACTTGGGGATGAAAAGGGAAGAAATAAATTAGAATTAACTTATACTAATAGAGGTGATACACCAAATATAACTCCACCAATATACTTGCATCTGTACTAAGGAATAAGGCTCCTAAAACTAACCTCAACTCAATGTCCTTCTCACATAAGTGTTTCTCATTGAGGTAGATTGTTATGCATATCTAGAGGTGGGTGAAAATAATGTCTAATACTATACACTACTAGTCTCTCTCACACTTTAAATATACCTTAAAAAATAATACGCTTCATGAGACCTGTTAGAAGAGATGCTACTCACACAAAGCATACAAGGGAAGAATGGAAGCAAGGAGAAACAATCTTCATCACTTGTCATCCAAGCATACTACTTGAAATACTTAGTCAAGAATTGTAGATATTAAATAAAATTTAGAATCTTTATTCAAAGGTAAAATAATATGTCAAACCATTAGTGCTTCTTCATACTAGGTGTGTACTAGATACAAATGCCAAAATGGATCACACACACACACACACACACACACACACACACGTGTGTGTGTGTGTGTGTGTGTGTGTGTGTGATAGGAGAGGAGAGAGAATAAGAGAAGTTTGAGGGTCACAAGGCCAAGTGTCAAGACTTGAAATATACTTACAATGCAAGAGAATGAAGTGACAAAAATAGGTCAATAAGTTCTCATGCATAAGTGTCCACCTGAAGTTCATCATTCTCTCGCAAGTTAGCATAGAAACCCTTCACTATCCTTCTTGAAACTTCTTTGATTGATGATGAGTCCACTTGGCTATCCTAAACCACCTTAGGATTCTTTCACATGTATTCACTAACTTGAGAAGGTATAATCATGATTTTTATATTCATTATATGCCCATCAATTAATGAACTCCTCATGGACATTTGTTTCTCACTATTTGTAGTCATTCATTAGTCTTGTAGGCTTAGACCTTCACACTTATCACTTAAGTAAATCGTACTTTCTTAAGAAAATCCATTACATAGGTATTAATAAAATCGATTGGACCTTCTTTATCCTATAGTCTATCATATATATCTCCATGAAACTCAAGAGACACTTCTCACTTCTAATCTTGATAGTCATTCCCCTTCTCATTGTTTATCTAACACTTCATGTAGTGATCAACTCAATAGAGAGACTTTCATGCATTACTGAGGTGAGATATTGATATGGTTAATAGAACAAATCCCTAAGCACCTTCTAAAATGATTGTCAACTATCCATTTTTTTACCAGTATAACACTTCAAATATTTTAAAATAGACTAAATTAGGACTATTAGTATAAGTTATAGTACTAAAAACATGGATGGTGAGAAATCTTGGAGAGTCCCAAATAAGTTCAAAACACTTTCAAGGCCAACTAGCCACTTTAAGATGCATCTACATTCATATTTTCTCCATCGGGTCCTTGAAAGGGTTTTAGGAGGGTTAGCTTCTTAACAATGATTCATAAAAACTATATGATTAAACTATAAAAAAATTCCATTGAGATTGATTTAAGTACCTCGATTAACTATCCCTAACTAATTTAGGCACCATGCACATGATTCGTAGAGATATGAGTGAAGGAAGTTGGCCTCTCAAGCTCCTAACTTCATTTTGAGTAGGCCTAAAAAAGGATTAGACCAAAATGACTAGTATTATATCATTTATTATAAACAAATGGGTCTAATTTATCTTCAATTATTACTTTAATTTTATAAAATGACTTGTAAGGTTCATGTGGTCATCTGAATCAAGTTAGAGGTCATGAGGGTTTAGGCCTAGTTTTAGGCCTAATAGGCCTAGATTATGTGTATGCATATGTGACCACCCCTGAGTGGTATTGGTGTTTATAAGTGTTAGTTTATACTTTTTCACCCTTAATTCAACTATATACATCATATCATAATGCATTCAAGCTATGTCATTCATCTTTTCACTCTTCACATACTAACCTCCAGGCTTACCTTGACTATGGATTGCCTTATGTTTGAGACAAAATAGAGGGAAATTACCCTATTCTATGGATTAATTTATACCATGGGAGCCTAATATAATTCATTATTATTATTTTTCCTAATTTTCATAACTTGGTCATACTCCAAGACTTTCAACACCTCAAATCCTCAAAATTGGCTTCTAAGTCTACAAACTATGCATAGGGTTTTAGATGAGTGAGTATAAAGTTAAAAACCCAATATTTGATCTATCTCCTTATGTTTTATAATCTCATTAAAATTTTATAAACAATTTTAATAATTTAATAAACATGGTTATCCATATTATCCCTTTCAAAATTGTATCCTACACTGGTCTAAATTGGTTTGTTGTATGTACTGACCATGTCACCTATAAGTGGTAATTAGGGAAGAAATATGATTTTATTGTACATTATCATTCATGTGAAATAAATTTATTTCATCCATATACTTCCTTTTGAGGTCAATAGGACTATTTCATACATTAGTAGACCACTTCTATTTTGAAACTATGTAGTCACCTCTCTATGATCAATGCACTATAGGTTTGTAGTCATTGTAGATGTTTTTTGGGGAATATAAGGCCTTACTGTAGGTGAAGATAATTAATTTAGCACTATTTTTAAATATTCGTAGTTTCTCTAAGGTTTATAGGAATATCTCTCATCTATATGAGCTTTTATCTTGCTTTGAGACCATGTTCATCTCTTACTATAGGTCAATATTGTCCTAAGTTCATTTTGGCTCAATGCACTATAGCTTTCATTAAGTGTTTTCAGTGGAAATTTGACTAGGTTGAAACCACTAAACCATCACCTTATCTTGACTTTTCAACCCTATCTTTGTGTTCAAGTGTGAATACTAGGCCTAGGATATAAGAAGAAAAACACTAGGCTTACTTGGACCTCATCAATCTTCACCAACAGAAGACATTTTGTGTAATAGATTCCCTTGCTTAAAAATATTAAGGTAATTGTTCCTATAATAAACTTTATCAATCTTACACTTGTATGCATTGCTTAAGGGATTCTTGACCATAGTTTATAAACCCTGAGTGACTTGAGAATCCATTCAAGTCTTGAAACTATTCACACCATAACTATTGGGTTTTAGGCATCCCTTCCATTATTTGTACATGTCTATAGGTGACTTTAGGTGGTTATCATATTGAAGTCTAACTAGTATTTACTTAGTACCCTATAAATCTATTTCAATCAACCTTGAGGCCCTCCAATGAAACTCTTCCATGGAGAAACTAGATTCCATGATTTTAGAGGAAAAACATAGGTGTGTTATCTGACTTGAAGCCATTTACACAAATAAATGCTCAACCACTGTGAAAACAATATTTTACAAACCAATGGTGGTGTTATTTCTATCATAAGGAGGATTGTATTATCTATCCATTCATATCCACACATGACAAATGAGTTGAAACTAGCATGTAAATCAAGGATAAACTCTACCACCATGTATACATCACTCCATTCACACAGATCAATGTAAATAGATAAGGAAAATGAATTCATTGGGGTTATGTAGGTAGTTTTGAGATACTATAAGTCTTAGTTTTTGTTCAAGAAGTATGAACCATCAATATGAAAACCATGACCATGGAATGAGAGATCACAGAGACTAATTTTAGTCCCTAAGTGCATTCACCTTAAATGTACTTCTCATGTCTATACCAACTACAAATTAGTTGACCTTATTAACCTACCAAAGAGAATGATGAGAGAGAAGAGCTATTTTTCAGCATTTTTTGAGCTATTAAAGCCACCTGATCATGGATATGAATTATGTGGATTTGAAGAGACACTCTTAAATCCTTCATACATGCTAGAAATATCTTGCAATTTGTACAACAACTGAAACTCCCATTATTATTAGAAAAAATCCTTTTTTTTACATTAAACCTGCATCATGTTAGTTTCAAACTATTACCTAACAGTAATCTGACACATGGTACATTAGATAACCTCTTGAACATTTACCTTAAGATAGGAAACCATATAATTCATTCAAATAGCCAAAAGGTGGCATAATATGACTTGAGACAAACTATACAACTGTGACAAAGTTAAAAAATATTATTTGACTTCATTAATGACCATGGTGGATATTTTATGACCTAAGAGACCCTATGAAAGTTTTAAATTGTAGGGGGTTGACTTAATTTTACCTAGTGGTAAAATTAGTCAACAGTAATGTTGGAATCTAATATCACATTAGTAAAAAAATAGTAATAAAAACATGGAAAACCAATTTTTAGTGGAATATCAATTTTTGGAATATTCCACTAAAAATTAATATTCCAAAAATATTCCAAAAATTCTCTCATGTAGGCCCCCTTTTTGAGGTGAGGGATTGAATAACTTGTGCCTGCAAGAACTAGTTTCAAAATAATACAATTAAAATCACCACGTGTAACAATATTTTATATATTTTAATCCATTTAAATTTTTTCCTAAAACACATGTAATTATCATAATATATTTCATGTGAATATCCTTAATAAGCTAGAAAGTCAACTAGTCATGTCCCAAGTGTCATGTTTCATAAAATAGATAACATTAAGTAAATATCAATTCCTAATAATAATGGACATAAGTGTCATTTACCATATAAAAGATAGTATCATGTAAATTTCAACACAAGGGTATTATGCCCCTTATGAAGACATAAGTTAGGGACAAGAAACATGCACCAATTTAATAAATATACCCCATAATAGTAATTACCATGGAAATGAAGGAACGAAACAATTATATTATAATATACATACATGATATATATGATTGAAATAAACATAGTATAATAAGATGCATGATAAGGATCATGGAAAAACTCATAATATAACACAATCAATCACACCTAGTTAGTTACCACATTCAAGATAGTAATCCAACATGAAAGGGCATGACTTATAAGACAACATAACAAGAGGATCCTCTATGGATAGGGATACACAAAATTTTTACACCATATAAAATATAATAATCGTATGTAACCTATAAATTTGATGTAAACATCCATATAGCACACAAGATCTAGATATTATTGAGATGTGTATGTTCTATGTAATGTAGTTCAATATTATAAATGGAAGGTAATGGAAAATATCACCATGATAACATGTTGTATAAATATGCCACTAGAATAGGCATGACACCAATGTGATCATTCACCCATGGTTTTGTTCATGTAGTTTCATGACATTTGAATTATCCAATTATATGTAACTTGTATATGTGCATAACATCCACACAAAGAAACTATTATGATAATTTCATGTGTATGGATATGAAAACCTCCAACATAGGTAAATATGTAATCAATGTTAAAGAAATATTTCTCATTTTTGTATTTTATAATGTTTTTGAATTTTTTGAAAATTTATAGAAGAAGATATATGATAAATGAGGAACATGATCACAAAGTATAATAATGGAGTAAGGATCACAAAATTGAAAATAAAATCCAAAGGACATAAATATGAGAAGGACTCTAGGAAACCTACAACTTCCCTCATAACTCAATGTGTGCCAAGAAAAGAGGTCTGGATATATATGTTGAAATCATTGAGAATCCAATTTAGGTGCTAATATTAGGATAAACAATCAAATGGGATAATCTAATGTAACATGATAAGAAACATAAACCAACTGGCTAGAATAAATTTCAATGCAAGGGGAGGCAAGTACCAAGGCTTCAAGTCTAAAAGATAGAAAAATGTCATTAAAATGTATGAAGGAAGGAAAATGGATTTTAATATACTTAGAAGGTAGAATTGATGTATAATGCAAAGGATATGGTATAATAAATATGTGTTAATGAATCTAAATATGTGGGTTAGCTAGACTAACTAGTAATCTAATCTATATCATCAAATTCCTGATTATAGGAGTCTAATATGTCACTCAATGTATCTCATGGTCATGAAATGCAATGGAATGCACACACCTTTTATATATTGAAACCATGTTAATAATGTTTCTAATCTCAAGTTTATGTGGAATAATATAATTATGTGTAGATGTTTTCATATGCAAATATTTTTGCTTAGGAACATTATGGTTTGGTTATATATTATTAACTATTGGGATTCATTGACTAATCTTTACAAATAAAAATTTTTAATTAAAAATATGCCCATTAATTATAATAGTGTTTTCAACAATTATATCCTAGATTTTATGTTTTATTTTTAAACATTTATCAGTCACATGTCCCAATTATTGATGATATTCACAAAAATTTATTAAGATCATAACCTCTAAAAAATGTTATAGTTGTATCCATTTGAAATGGTTCAAGTAGAGAATTCACATTAATATATTTAATATTACATGTGGTAGGTCTTAAAATATTCTAAATTATCACATTTGTATAGTGTAGTAACCTAAATTTGGTCATTAATACTTGATCATGCTTATTTGATCCCTTTTTACCATTAGTTGACATATGCACTTAATTGACACTTATTTCATTACTTTTACCTCTATTTAGCATAAGAGGATACCTTTTTCACTACAAGGCCATCTATTTTCACCTACAGAAATGATATTATTATTGAAAACACCTTTACACATATATATATTCTCTTATTTAGACCAAAATTTTATCACCTTTCCTGAAGGGATAAGAACACCTAGTATTCTTGTTTATGTCTATCGATCATATCCTTCTATCTAAATAGTCAAAATTAAAGTGCCCTTGGGGTCATCCTTTAGATTCTAAAAATATACAATGAGTTTTTTTCCCTCTTAAACCAAGTTGTAAAATCAAATTCAATTGATTAATTTCAATAATCTTGGAAATATTATCAATCATGTTAAAAGAGTTGACTTATACAAGTGCACATTGAAAAAAAATCCCTATTCTTACCAAATTAGTTTCCAACACTTCAAACATTCATGAGCCAAGTATGAATTAAGTTTTATGTAGACTTATCCATGTATGATCAACTATTCAATCTAATTCTAAATGAATTCATATAGTCAAATGAGATTAATTTCATAAAGCGCTTAGATTGGAGAGCTACATGGAAGTTTGATCCCTCTTTAGAGTATTAGTATGTAGGTAGTGCTTATCACAATGGGGTGTTGAGGTATAACACAAATGTAATTACTAACCCATTTTTCCTCTTTCACATTTATTTATCTCATTATGTCATAACGATAGGGTTTGTAACTTCAAGAATGCATATACAGGATTTTGCATAGTTTGTAAATAGTAAATCATCATAAGATGACCTAATTTCATTGTCATACCCAATTATGCCAAAATTTCTAGTTTTCCATCAAAAATACAAAACCAACAGATATGGACAAGAATGACATTCACTCCTATACCATTTGGCATTCTTATCCTTAAAGTCACTTAGGCTCAACTTATTAAATTTTATGGGTTTTTTGCACTTTTTATATTCATGCAGTTTGTTTTCTAGTTTAGTCACCTGAAGACTCCAAAAATCTAAACACATCTCTCTTTCACATAGTCACCTTTATTTGTCATTCTTTTACATTTTCTATTTCAGTCATTTATTATATTTTTTTAATTTAGGACTATATTTACAATACCTTGATTTATTATATTTCCATTTATCTAATTAGAATTAATCATAATATTTAATTAAAATTTAGATAAAACATTTGGTGAACTTGTTTATTATTCAAAAATTGTCAAGCTCTAAGTTTTCATTAGGGTTTCAAAATTATTTTTCAAATTTATATCTTTTAGGTTTTTATATTTGATCTTTGATATCTCCTTTACCAAACTATGGGTCCTTTTTAGGGTTCGAACCTTTTAAGGTTTTAAAATTATTCATCACTATCAAACCCTAGGACTTCCTTAGGGTTTTAACCTTCTAAGGTTTTATAATTTTTGGACCTAGGGTTTGAATCAATTATTTTGGTATCTCAAAACATCTCTTCAACTTCTTTGTTGTCATTATTTGCAACATAATTTTCATGCTTTTATTTTTAGCATTACAATTTATCTTATTTGTTAGTCATGAATGGCATAGATATTTTTTATACCTATGATGAAGTCACTATCTAAATCTTTATTAAAACTTCATTAATGAAATATTTTGTCAATTCAAACATAAAATTGGAGAAATATTATTCATATATTCATGATATTTTAAATCATTCTCTTAACTCTCAAGATGGTGATAGATACAATCCCTATACCAAGGTCCATGTTGTCACCATCCCAAGAGATAATTTCATCAACCTGATAGTGTCAAATGAATGTAACAACATGTCCATCCTTAATCTACTCCACCTCCCACATATCCTCTTGATGGTGTTTATATTTAGTTTAAATATGAATTACTTAGGGTGTGTTCTTGTAAAGCCCCTAAAAATCAAATCATCACTATGAAAAGCTCAATAGATGAGTTGAAAAACCAAAATCAATATTTAATTTAAAATACCAAATCATGGGAAAATAATATCACATTCACAAAGATTCAAAAGTATGCTCATGTTAATCATGTTTTTTCATCTGCATCTATCAACTTTGTTTGTAATAAGACTTCATCTCAATAGTGCACAAAAGGCTACTAAAATTTTTCGTGAAATTCTAATAAAAATGTTTTAAAAAAGTGATCAAATTACCTCATATACACCCTCTTTGAACATAAAAAAATATTATTATGCATATCATAGAATTTATGGGCATCATACTTTTTTTTTGGATTTAAATAATAAATTAGAAAATATAACTGATAATGGTGATTCTATAATAGATACATCAATTTATCAACCCACTCACATCAATAAATCTCTTAAAGAGCAAGCACGGATACAAAAGGAACAAGATGAACAAGCAAAGATACAAAAATAAATGTTAGAAAAATATCAATTAAAAAAATGGAAACCATGTGAAGGTAAGAAAAAAAATCATAAAAATGTTAACGTTAGTAAGTGCAATTTCAAAAGATAAATTTAGAAATACTTATTCAAATCAAGAACCTATGACTATCAGTGATCACATATATGGTAAGCCATTTATAAATGTTAAGGTTTTAAACTATAAATAAAATAATTTATGTTTTAATTAATTTATTATATCTCTTGGGTATAAGATTTAACACAGATCAAACTAAGGCATCTAAAATATATTTGGGATCAATAAGGTTGAGAGTCTTATTTTCTTCAGAAACATGTTATCTTACTTTTTATGTTATTTCTCATCTAAATGCATATTATGTTGTGTTTGGTGGATTATGGTTACAATTAATAGGAGAAATGATTAATACAAACAAATTTAACATTTACCTTAATAAAAAAAGATAAGGTCAATACCACACCTCCATGTCAACATGATTAAAATGACATATCACAAGTTCAAATACAAGCCAATAAATTAGTCCTTTCATATAATGATTGTGATCATGATTATGCAAAATATGACTTGAATGATTCAAATAACATGAAAGATGAGGTTGGAAACCTAATTTAAGGTTATGTAACACATGATATAGGGCCTTCATAGAGGCATCCCATTAATAACATATTTAAATTTCAGTAACAAAACCTAACTATACTTACTTTCTAACTGTTACATATTTTTTATCCAAATGTTTTCATTTGTGATCATTGATCACTTCTTCTATGCCTTTGGGTTTCATTGAATTGTTGACATCTTAGCCCTTCTATCTTCCCTTTCAATTCTAAATAGTCTCAAAATAGTTTTCAACCTCACTCAATAGTAACATCAATCTATCTGCATGAATAATTATTTCCATAATTTTATCATTTTCCTATAGGGCAGAATCGACCATAATTGGATAGAAATGTTGACAACTATTTTATTATTGGTAAATATTATCCCTTGCATTTTTATGACTAGAATATACACTTCTAAAACATAAATATATAATTTTTTCAATCACCAAATTATTTATATAGTATAAGTATGTAATTTCTATTTTTTCATGCCAAATCCCTTATTTTTAAGTTTTATTTTTCATACATGTGACATCTTTCGACAAGTGTACATTTGATGAAATGAGAATGTATAGTCATCTACTTGTATACATTTTTAATCTTCTTCATATTTATAATAGTTCCAACTTACATTCCATATGGATAAATTTATTCTATTGAGTCTTTTTAAATCCATTCTAGCACACACCTTTCATTGTCACTGATTGTCAATTGTCCATATTAGTCTCCTTTCTTCTATTTTTTACACCTTGATTTCATTTCAATGTTTTTTGTTGATTATTTTCCATATTTCAAAAACACCAAAAAATCATATATTTTTAAAAATTAAAAAACATTTAAATATTTTCAAAAATCCAAAATCAAGACTTGAGCATGATTAACAATCTAGTTTACATCTTTGCAATATCTTATCCATCTCAAGATTAGTAGGTATCATATCATTTTATATCATGCATGCATTTCATGAGTATATATATGATTTTTTTGTAGTACATAAATGTATTTATGCAAATTAAGATGTTGGGATTTCCTCTACCTATTGACCTTACTAAGTTCGGGGCATCTTATTCACAAGTGATAGTATGTAGGTGTTATCATTTTATAACCCTTTTACTGTTGAGATTTAAATTTTATACACATTTATTGATTAAATTTATATCTTACATAGTGTACATGAACATATTATTTTATAGGATATGATCACATAACATGTGTATAACTTAGACTACATTGTCAATTCTATGTTCTATTGATATTGCTTACTTGTACATAGTAGATTACAACTTTTCTTTTCTATTGTGTTGGCCTTTGGCCCTTGTGTGAGATTATTTTATTGATGCATCTCTATGAGATCTTGTGTGTTATGTGCAAAATTTCAAATTGTCCTTGTTTTTACCCTTGGCCCTATGTATGGTGTACAATATTTGAACATGTTCTTGCTTTGGCCTTTGAGCCTATGTGTGGTGCATGACATTAGAACGTGTCCTTGCTTTGGCCCTTGGCTATGTTTATGAAAATTTTGAACATTTCCCTTCATGGTGACATTCCTCATGTCTATGTATGTTTTTAAGGACATTTGAACATGTCTTGGATTTTGGTCCTTAGCCCATATATGTCAATTTTTTATCATTTTTTTCTTAGTGTGTATGTGCTTATTGAGCTTGATGAGTTTGATAAGTGCCAATATCCATATCATTCTCTCCTGACATAATAACATGATAATTCCATGAGTTTCAATGATATGTTATATAGGCCTTGCCTCTTAAGTCTTATGAAAAATTAAAATCTTATTATGCTAAAACTTATCCATATGATACAGTTTTAAATAATATCTTACTATCCATGTTTCAAGTTAGATTTTCTTTTGAGATGAATGTATTTATAGGGAAAAATTCCCTAACCTCAAAAGGGGGTATTTTAATGGGATTATCATGTATGAGATAAGCCATTTTTAGAGATAAAGTTACAACTTTCAAGTTTCAAAATCATAGTTTCAATTTACAAATTTAGTTATTGTCACTTTTATTTATTTCAATCAGCACTCATATACAAATTCAAATTTTACGATTACAATGGAGGCATGATGCATTTTTATGCCACATTTTTTAGCTACTAACATGGTAAGAACATAGGTGTACTCCATTATATTGTGATCATGCTTTCAAATACCAAGATAAACTGATACATGTTAAGATTTTTCAATTGAATCTACAATGTTTGATTTATTTTAGTTGTATAGTTCATGACTTGCCATCATTGAGCACTCCAATATTATGTGTGTGAACAGATTAGGATTCTAACCCATTTAAATATTTGGGATATAAATATGGAAAAAAATAATCAAGTTTTAACATTCTTAAATGAGAAACATTTTCACTTCAAAAGATAAAATAAAAGTTGGGGTTTGATCACCCCCAATTTTCTCCAATGGTTTGGATAAAGAACCATATTCTCCAAGTGCCTCATGGGAGGCACCAATTCTCAAATGATTCATAGAATCATAATCACCAATAAAAGTTATAAAAATAATTTGGATGTCACACATATAGGGGTATTCATTCCATACTCTCTTTTCAATTTTCAAATTACTCAAATATAAGCAATTTTTAATGTATAAAATTTCATTTCAAATTACAGTTGTCAAAATTCAAGTAAAAATTCAAATATTCAAATTCAATTTTTTAGACTTCAATTTTTAATGGAAAAAAAACCTAGTTCATGTGTTTTTTAGGGTTTGCCAAATAGTATGGTTCCTTTCACAATTAAATTATGTAACTCAAATACAAAGCATGTCTTACACACTAAGGTATGGATTTCTTTTAATCTAGTAATTACATTTATAGACTGGGGGGTAGTAACCTAGATTTGGTTACAAATACTCAATCATGCTTATTTTATCCCTTTTTACTATTAATTTAAATTTGCACATAATTGACACTTATTTCACCAATTTTACCTATTCTAAGCATAAAAGGAGACTTTTTTTCACTACAAGGTCATATATTCTATAAATGATATTATTATTGAAAACACATTTGTGCATTTGTATGCTCTGACTTAGGCCCAAATTTGGCACCTTTCCTAAAAGGATAGGAATTCCCAACATGACAATAACACCCAACATTCATGTCCCTATTTTTCGATCCCATATTTTCATCCAAATAGTCAAATTTTCAAAAAGGAAAGTATCCTTAGGGTCATCCTTTAGCTTCTAAAATTATCTAATAAATATTTTTTCCTCCTTAACCACTATAAAATAACATTCAATTAATTCATTTAAAAAATATTGGAAATATTGCAAGCGGTGATTTATATAAGTGTACATTAAATAAAAGTTCCCTATTCTTCCCAAATCAATTTGTAAGCACTTCAAATAGTCATGAGTCAAATATAGATTCAATTTTATGAATCCTTATCCAACCATGATCAAGTATTCAATCTAATTTTATATGTGTTAATATAGTCAAAGGATCATAATTTTATAAATCACTTAAGCTGGAGAAATACATGGAGGTTTGATCCCTCTTCAAAGTATTTGTATTTAGGCAATGCTCAACATAGTGGGGTGTTGAGTTATAGTAAAACTCCAACCACTAACCTATCTTTCATCCTTCACATCCATTTATCTTCTTGTGTCACAAATCTATGGTTTTTAACTTCATTAATGTATATACATGTCTGCATAATTCCTAATTTTCAAATCAGCACAAGAGGACCTAATTTTCACTGTCACACTTGACTATGCTGAAAGTTCCAATTTTTTGTACAAATATAGAACCAATAGATAGGGACAACAATGACAATCACTCCTATCCTATTGGGCATTCCTTTCCTTAAGGGGAACTCAAGGTCAAATTTTGGGATGTTTATGGGTTTTCTACACTTTTTATGTTCATGTGGTTTGTTTTCCAGTTCAGTCACTTGAAGACTCCAAAAATTTTAGTAAATATCTTTTTTACATTGTTTACCCTTATTTATTTATTTATTTTGTCTATTTCATGCATTTATCTTCAATTTTTTATAGGATTTTATTTACAATACCTTGCTTTAGTATATTTTCATTTATCTAATTATAACTAATCAAACATTAATTCACAATTAAAATAAAATAAATAGGAGCATGAAATGTAGGCATGTCATTTATTTGTGAAACTAAATGAACTATTTTGGCCTAACTATTATCTTGGAAATTACACACATCAATAGTATTATATTTTAATTTTATTTTCCCTTGATATTTAGATTTAGTATATGTGGAAATGATATGTGTCTAATTCAACATATTAGCATCCATAATTTTAACCTTAATGTTATATAGTGCATGATAAAGCTCATCAAATGAATCATATGTGTTAAACATGAAGTTGTCCTTGAGTAAGTTGATAAACATATTGGAGAATATAATTTTAATGTCACTATTAGGAAGTTGATGTACATATTGATAAGCATGGATTTAAATTTAATGTGTTATTTTGGTCCTTGTTTGATTTGAGAAATTTGATGAAATATAAAATTTTGACTAATGTTGATCAATGAATTCACTAATAAGAGGTTAATAAAGTCATTTAATATTTGAAAAAATCCTTAGGTAATGAATATAACCAATCTATAGTATATCATGTGAGACTCATAGTAAATATATTCATCATAATCCATTTATTATGTGGAGAAACAACACATAATACAAATAAATATTTGATATGCTAAGAAGGATCCCCATTTAGACTAAATTTTGTAAACATAGGTACTTTGAAAGATAGATGGAAGGGAGAATACACACTTCCTAAGCTAAATGGTTGTGTAAAATGTCATAATATGACACCACATGGTTAGGTTTTCATGATATTTGTGATGATTGTGAAATTTTCATCCTCATATTGTTAATTTATTATTACATTCTCAAACTGTTAGATATATCACTAGGTGTAAGATTAACATGTGTACGTAAAGGTATGTTCAAATGATTAAAATTATTATGTTAGGCATGATAAGTGTTATGAATATGTCCAAGACCATGAGATTGAATATATTAATTAATTGGAAACACATTGGTCTTTAGGTGTGTAGGTGGAACCACATAAGTGTTAGGAATAAAACCATCAACTTGAGGGGGTGTTGTAGCAATAAGTGGAGGCATAGGATGATTAGTATCATGAAGTGTACTAGCCTAACCACATCATACATAAGGAGTATAACCATCCAATGGAGGTCTCTCAGGTAAATGATCCTTATTCCTAAGTTTTTACTTTATAATTTTCAATTTTTACAATAATCACTCCACACTTCTAGGTTTTTTGTCAATCAAAACTATGAAGCTAGAAATGGTTGATACTCTACATAGATCAATCTCTTAAACATATTTAGGATAATAATAAATTTTAGTGTTATTTTCATAACTCAAAGGGGTAATGAGGGGTACTTTATTAATAACAGGTTGGCTCTTAGCACACGTATCAACCATAGAAGGATGAACATCACAAATATTAACCATGGATAATAAATCTAAAATAATAAGATGAAAGTCTAAAAATTATATTTTAAACAAGAGTACGTATGGATCTAGGAATTTGGCTCAAGAGAGGATGGTTAGTATGGTGTTAGTTCCAAAATGAAAATACAATGAAAGAAACACACTAATAACATAACATCTTTACTTTTAGATGCTAGGGAGAGATTAGTTAACAAAAACAAATGACAAAAATAACTAAAAAGTAAGGAATAAAACACAATAATTCCTTCACCTCCCTTAGATGTTCCAAATACTTTTTTGGTAGTGGCTTGCTTAGTTTTATGCTCATGAAGTCCTTGGCAATGGAAGCTTGGCTACCTCCATCTCTCCTTGGCACCTTTGGCTTATGTCTTGGCTTGGCTTGGAATAAATTTGGCATGACAACACTAATTTAAATGTCTCTTTGAATATATTTGTGCATTATAACTTTGCACCAAAAATATCTTAGAAATAATGTTCATGGCCTCTCTATTTATAATTTTTTGAGAATGTCTAGAATCAACCTAAACCATCCATGCTGAGATTGAGATGTGTGGTTGAGGATTAATTCAATTTTTGGAATTAATTTTTTAATTATCCTCATCATGAAATTGGAATAAGGGGAAATTAATAGGCATGGAGGGCATCATGGAAGGCATTGATGAGGCATGGAGGGCATGAATCCTGATATTTATGGCATTTATGGCCTAGGGATGTCTTCCTAAGAAATGAGGTCACCTGATGATGTAGATATTCAATATTCATTTCTAAAAAAATGTATTCAATAATTTTCTATGGAATTATTTATTAGGCTCTAATTTGGATTAATTAGCTCTTAAGCATGT
This sequence comes from Torreya grandis, assembly GCA_037957365.1. Lineage (NCBI taxonomy): Eukaryota > Viridiplantae > Streptophyta > Pinopsida > Cupressales > Taxaceae > Torreya > Torreya grandis. The sequence continues at coordinate 9,360,868 of JARHVA010000051.1, read as the reverse complement.
TTAAGCACTTTGTGCACAAATTACTCAAATTGATCAGAATATCTTATTATTGATCCAAAATTTGATTAGATTAGAATTAGAAGGTGATGTCAGATGCATTGAAAACATATTCATATTTATGATGTTACCAACAAAAAATAATAAAGGCACATGTCTTGTGTAGAATATTTGATAGGAAAGAGCAATCCGAAGCACCTAGATGCAAAATTGACATTTTGACTCAAAATGATTTGATCAAAGTTAGTTAGCTCATAAATTTCATTACCCCATTTAGGGATACCTTGGCCAAAATTGGCACTTGAATATGTTAGTTTCTCATCATTTAGCATGTTTTAGTGTTTTTAGGCCAAATTTCACATTTTGGGTAGAAATTGGCCAAAAGCTCGATTGGAAGTTATCGATGGTCAGTTTTAGGTGTCTACAGTTTTCCCTTATTTGGAAAGGTGTCACAAGCTATAAGCATAGTAACATTTTCTCAAAAAATGAAAAGGTCCTATATGCCTACAATTGTAATGATGATAAACTAATTGTATGATGCCCCCTTGAGGGAATGGTTGGCATAAGTAGGTCAGAAAATGGTCCCTTGAAAAGAAAGAAGCAAAATGAGGGGACTAAAGAAAAGAAAAATAATGGGGTGAAAACATAATGATAATAAAAAGGTAGTCAAAACCATGAGAATAAAAGTGGGATGGTATACAATGGTTTGCCCAAAGTCAGTTGTAAACATTGTACCCTAATAGTGGCAATGTGGTATGATAGCACAATGATTTTACCAAAGGTGGTTATAATCCTTGAGAAGATGGAACTACCCCAGTTAAGAAAGACAAACAAGATAATAACATACCCATATATAGGTATAAAAAGTAATGATTTACCCAAAGGCAGTTATAATCATTGAGAAATGTAGGTGGGATGGTATACAATAATTTGCCTATAGGTGGTTATAATCATTAGACCTTGATTATCAAAAACATGATAAACTTGGTTGAGGATGATGATAACCTAACACAAAGAGTAATGATGAATTAGAACAACCTACTAATAGGGAGATGTTCATCCAAACTAATAAAGGTTACAATTATTTTATGTTTAATTACTCTATTTGGGATATGATTAGGATGGAATCAAGATGTCAGTGCCGAAGAGATGCCACCATTGTTGAATAGACTTGTTGAAGCTTAGGTTTGTTATAACACATGTCGGTAGGCATCATGGTATAACATCATGAGGACTTGGTTTAAATATGCATAATGACTAACTCCCATAATCTAATACACAATAGAAATAATGCACCAATGATAGAAAACATGATGATAAAGTAAACCTATGAATATGGATGGATTTGAGTATAAGTGTGGGCAAGGAATCACCCAATGAACACACATAAACTAAATCAAGGCAATAGTGTTGAAAGTAAACAAACAAGTAGACAAATAAATAAAATAAGCAAAAATAAACAAACAAATGATGCAATATAAACCCTAGGAGCATTTCCCCTAGAAAATAGGTGACAACTTAACAAATAAACAAAATAGGGGAATATAAGAAAAGGAAGAGGGTGGCCAAGCTATCTCCATATGTACTAGGAAAGTGGACATTGCCTACATAGTTCCATGGATGTAATATCCAAAAAAACTTTAGGCCAAATTTAGTTCTCCCAGGGAATGGGAATAATGTGATAACTGAGGAAAAAAATAGAATGGATGTGATAAAATAATAGGAATGGTCTTGCAAAATGACAAGTGCATGAGAGAAAAAGGCCAAAAAGGATGGGGAAACTAAATGATAAGTGATTTGTTTGTAACTTAGTAAGGTTTCCCAAAATCCTTAAGCCAAAGAAGTGGCCAATGTTTTTATTCTTTTCTAATGATTTTTCAAATGTTTTTGGAATTATTGCAAAGTATCTCAACTCAATCGAGAATGATAAGACACTAAATGGTTCAAGCTCACAAAATAGAGAAAGCATTTAAACTACAATTTATCATAAAATGGTGAAAGCATGGCTTAAGTTGCTCATAAAATGGTGAGAGTGTGGCTTAAGTTTCTCACAAAATGCTAAGAGTGTGGCTTAGGGTGACTAAGCTGACCTCAACAAGTATCGAGCACTACCTGCATAGTCCTAGATTAGGACCTCAAGTCACTATAGTTTTTCCCCTTCAGTGGAGGAATTCAATGAGTGTAGTAGTCATTTAAAATAAAATAGGAATAATTGGTAAAAAAAAAATATAGTATGACATAGGAAGTGGCAAGTTTGTATGTCAAGGCTTAATGTTGACCCTAGTTTGCCCATAGGTGGTTATAACTAGGACACAATGGCATAGATCGATGGTACTAATTTACCTCAAAGTTAGTTATAATTAGTAACAAGATTGGTGGTAAGAAAGACATAACAAATGAAGGATGTAACTATCAAAAATTCTATCACATTGTCCCAAAATACAATCTCTATTTGAAGTACTTGAACCAACTAATGAAACTAATTAGATACCTTGATGTTGAAACTACGTAATGAATGGAAAAAACCAAGGTCAAATGGGATAGTATTTAGAACACACTAGGATGATAGGTTGAAAGTGGAAAGCGGATACAATAAAGAGGACATATAATTATGGTATTTGTAAAAAGAAGAATAATGATAAAATGGCATAACCGAAATGGTCCTTATAGATAATACACCTTAACACTGAAGCATAGTACCACTTGAGATGAATAATATTTATCAGTTCAGGTAGTGCATCTCCATCTGGTGTGATGAGCCTATATTATCTTAATCCATAATATAAAATAATGATGAAAGGCCCTATCTACTTTGGTTTGAATTTCCCTTTATGTTTCTTCTCAGCCATGGTATTCTTTTGGTTTTTTTTAAGAACAAGATCACCAAATTCAAATGTCATATACTTAACACATCAATTATAGTGGCCTTTGCATCAGTTTTGATATGCTTAAATATTATTGAGCATGGTTTTATGTTTCTCATCAAGTAGGTCTAACTCTTACAGGCAAGCTACTTGATAGTCATGATCATCCAGGACATGCTTGAAAGAGATACGTAGTGAAGGTAAATTGAACTCAATAGGAAGGATGGATTCAATACAATAAACAAGTGAGTATAGAGTGGCTCCTATGGGAGTATGATGATTGGTATGGTATACCCAAAGTGTAGGGAATATCTGCAAGTGCAAATCATGATCAACATCATTGACAAACTTTTTGAGAATATTGACAATGGTTTTTTTGGATGCCTCAGCTTGCCATTACCTTGAGGGTAATATGCTATAGAAAAATGTTGTGTGATGTTATATTCAATACATAACTAGTCTACATCCTTATTCTTGAATGATTCTCCATTATTAGATATAATGTCAAAGGGGATACCATAGTGGCAAATGAAATAGTTGAAAATGAATTTGGGAATTTACTTTCCAGTCACGTAAGTGAGGGGTATAGCTTCAACCCACTTAGTGAAATATTCAGTGGGGGTAAGGATATGCTTATGGCCTTCAAATGAAGTGGGGTTGATCTTCCCAATGAGGTCAAGTCCCCATGTAGAAAATGGCCATGGTGTCAACATCAGTTTTAGAGTTTTTGCTGGGGCATGAATCAAATTAGCATATCATTAGCATTTGTCACACTTTTTACATATGTAGTGGCATCTATGTCCATTATGGGCCAATGATAACTAGTATGCAAAATATTTTTTGATAGGATTGCTCTGCTAGAATGAGCTCCACATACTCCTTCATGAACTTCTCTTAATATTATTGTAGAATTTATCAAAGTTAAACAATGAAGCAGAGTTCCATCAAAACTATGATGGTAAAGGGTGGATCCAAGTTGAGTATAATGAGTGGAATGATGAATGAAGGCTTTGGTTTATTTTTGAGACAAGTCAAGTGGTAGAACTTAGTCATGAAGGTAATTGTAAAGGTCTAAGTACCAGATAGAATTAGGACCAATAACATCACAAATCATGACAATGGTTGAAGGTTCATGAGCTGATGCTGACAAATTCTTGATGAGGAATTGATACTCTCTAGATTTATATATTTGTCACATCAAAGATCCAATAGTAGTCATAGCATCTGTAGTTCTATTACTATCCCTTGGTATGTGCTCAAACTAAATGTTGGTAATTTGTTGCTTAAGAGTGTTGATCATGGCTTTATATGGAACCAACTTATCATCTTTGGTTTGAAAATGATCTGTGACCTAATTGATGATTAATTAACAATCACCATAAAATTGGAGATGAGATATGTTCCAATGCACTAATTTTTGAAGTCCTACAACAAGTTCTTCATACTCAGCCATGTTTTTAATACAAGGAAAACTGATTCTGAATGATTTAGGGATTAAATCCCCCTATGGTGTAATAAACAATATGCCTACCCTTGATCCATGTGTAGTAAATGAACCATCAAAATATAGTTTTCAAGGCTACTCCTCAAGGGGGTGTGTTAATAATGGTCATTATCGATTCATCAAGAAATTGAAATGTGAGTGGTTATGTGTCTATGAGAGGTGCTTTAACAAGTTGATTTACAAAAACTTGTCCCTTGATTGCTTTTTGATTGACATACTCTATGTCAAACTCAGTGAGAATAATCTTATCTCGGTCAGTAGTGAATGGTTTATTCTGAGGCTAAATGATTAGTCAAATGACAGGCATAGTGGTGGATGGTTGGGAGCTTGGTATAGTAATATTCGATCATCAAGTTGTGATTGCATAATTAGGATTAAATATTAGAACATTATTGCTAATTAATGTTGGGAATGGTGTGGGACTAGATATGACAAGTCCCAGTTGCTTGTGTACTCGTATGTGGTCACATGGCAAGGATGAGTTGTCAATATAAGGTCCAAAAGGGGAAGTCCTGGTCTTCTAGTTTTCCTGTATGCATTCCCAAGTCAAAGAAGGATTATCCATGTAATTTGGCTGAATGTTGTTGTTTATCAATGGTCTAGGTTGATTAGTGCTTGGTCTAGGATTAATGGAGATGGTATTAACGCTACCCCTTGTAATATGACCTACAACCCTATTGTAGTCATGTGCAACTACATGGTAGGTTTGTTGGTTTTTACTATTTTGACATTGGTTTTGTCCATTTTTTTGTCATTATGGGTTTTGCTATTGATTTTATTGATTCTACTAGTTTGGCTTTTGATGTTGATTTTGATGTTGCACGGGTCGTTATTATTATTATTATTAATTATTTTACTATTACTGATTATTATGTCAAGGAAAGGGGTTTTGATAAATCCCAAAAGTTTGATTAGAAGTGTAAGCACCATTATCCAATGTTATCTCCCCATTCTCTACCATATTCTCAATTAAATGCTTGATTTGGACACATCTTCATAGATTATGCCCATTGACCCGATGATAGTCACAAAATTCATTTTCACAGTACAAATCAGGATAAGGAATGCCTTATAGATAATGCTTTGGTATAGGCCAAATAATCATATTAGTGATAGCAAGCTTGAAAATTATAGACTCAATAAGTTCTCCTAGGTCACTAAAGACATGATGTGCAGGCACAATTCTCCTAGGAGGGGTTTGCAATGGTAAAGGCTAATGTATTTATTGTGTAGGTATTGGTTATTATCCTTATGGCATTGGTTAGAGAGGGTTCTAGGTAAGATTAAGCTAAAAAGGTGGTGTAGATGATATTTGCACCATTTGGACATTATGGGATTTGATTACTCCACTTCACACAACTTTATTATTATAGTTTAATTACTTTGGTTTTTCTTGGTTATTGGCTTGTGCCAATTATGATGTTGGCACTTGAATGGGATGTTGGTCATTTATCTGATTAGTACCTTAATTTTCATTAGTTTAATTAAGCTTGATAAATCCTTTATTGATGATCACTCACTCAATCAACAAGCTTTTGTCAATGATTTCCTTGAAAGTATGCACACATTGTAGTTCCAAATGATAAGCTATCTCACTATGCTAATTTTTAGTAAACACAGTGGCTAATTATTTATCTGGTAAATTATGGGTAAAATAGCTTACAAGGGCTCTCTATCACTGTAAATAACTTTCAAAACTCTCACCATATATTTTCTTTGCTAATGTTAAGTCCACTAATGAAATCTCATGCTCAAGATTATAGGAAAAGTGTTACACAAACTTATAAAAAAGATCATCAAAATCTATTACTAAATTTTTGGGTAACTTATAAATCCACTCCAAGGCTTGTCTAGCCAAGCTCCTTGGAAACAATAGTAAAAGGTATATGTCTCTATATGCCATTGGTTGAAATTTGACAAAGTATTCGATCAAATGAGCCTTAGGGTCACCTTTCCCTTTGTATTTATCAAATTTTGATGGTTCGTATCTTGGAGGAAATAGTATCTACAAATACTCCATGTTGAATGGATAGGAACATACATCATCCAATTTGAACTTTTTATTTTATTTCCCAGCCTAAATGGTAGCAATTGCATCCTTCATCTGTCATAATTCTTGGGATAAAAAACTGGAAGGAACATTGGTTTGAGGGATACTATTAGTTTGGATAAATGGTTGGGAGGTCATAAGTGGAACACTATGACCAAGGCATGATGGAGATACCTATTGGGGTATAATGGTTGGGTTGGGGAATGGACTAGGAATACGCATACATGGATTAGGATGTACTTGGAATTGCACATTTGGTTATGCAATATTCTGGTTTAGGTTGGTGATAAAGGTTTGAATTAGAGGATTTTTTGGTTAAGAAGGTGGGATATAACTATATTGTGCCTACTGTGGTTGAAAAGGGACATGTTATCGACTAATCAAACCCTATTGTGGAGTGAGAACTTGTGGTCTAAGACCTTGTCTCTAAATTTGTGGTGTATTTTGAACCAATGATTGTTTAGTAGGTACTTGAGAAGCATGGGAACCTCTTGGTTGCATGAATCCCTATGAGGAGTGAAAATAGGTTACAAATTTGGCATCTATCACTAACCAATATTTGCATGTTTACTAGTCATTACTTTATTTTGAATTAGCATAGTAGTCTATGATTGAAGAGTTATTTTCATCATTTCCTAGTGAGGTGGAACATTTGTTGCCCATGATTGAGGTGACAATGCATTTGTCCTCTATTATGTTGATACACTAGGTTGTGTATGTTATTGTGGTGTACTACTCGTTACTTGTTGAGGAGCAGTAGGGGTTATCATATTCTATCATTGAGGTATGACATTAGTTGTTGTTTGATTACCTAATCTCACAAGTTGCACACTTGAAGAAGCATCAGATTGAGGTTGGGGTGTAGAAACTCATATTCCTTGGTATGATGATCTATTGATAAGATTAACTATAGGCACATGTTTTTGGCTAATTATTTCTGCATTATTACCACTTTGGTCAGGATTGGACATTATTTTCATATTGTCTACTACATTTGGCTCACTATTTTATGTAGAGGTTGAAGACACTTCTTCAATAATAGGCATATGCATCAAATCTATAGAAGTGGTTTATATGAATGGGCCAAAATTTTAATTCTCTTGTCTAGTTAACTCTATCAACACTCGTGTTGAAGGAACTAGGTCAATGAGCGGCTTACTCACCATGTTCATCTAATTGAAATCATGTGCTAGATTCAGATAGGTTTGATATGCTATCTACATTTGGTTAAAGTGATCTTCCATGATATTTTTGCCTTGATTAGATATATTAGGGTCTTGATACGTTGTTTAGACTAGAGCCATAGGATTTCTAGAAGAATCTTGTTGATCGTAAATGATATTGTGGGGCACTCTTACTACACTTGGTAAATTTTCATGGGGGAAGTCTGCTAGAAACTTGGCCCCTACCTCTATGGCTCTAACCAAAATCTCATCTTTGTTCTCTAAAAAATGTCACTCAAAAAAATGGATCATACGTGGAAGCTGTATTAGTATAATATGACTATTTAAGTATTGGATCATCCACTATGAGTATTGTAGTAGGTATTATGTAGTTTGTTTTTGGTTTTGTTTTGAATAAGGTGGTGTGTTAACTAGATAATTAGCCAATGTATCATGGCTTTGTGCCCCTAATTGAGTATTATAAGAGGGATATGTTAAGGTGTGGAGCTAAAAGCTTCACCAAATGAGTATATTACAGGTTGCAAGAATTACATAGTCACTGGCATCGGTCAGGAGAGACTGACGTCAGTCAAGAGTTGACTAGGAGATGCTGGCATCGGTCATGGATCAGCCGACGTCGATCATAGGCAGACAGGCAGGAATCGATGTCGATCACCTGTGCATCCAGAATGCTATTTTTGTAGACAGAACAGAATGTTTGCATGGTAGGATTAAGTGTTAGTCTTAAGTCTGCATCTCTATCTTTAGTAAGACTATTTTGAGCCCTTGATTAGGAGATGCATCTAATGGTTGTAATTGTATGCTCTTGTTTCCTAATATTATATATAGGATTAGATCTTCATAGCTTAGTGGAACAGTATTGTAATATATATGTGTATCAATCCAAGTTGTTGGAATTGATAATAATTGAGAGAGAGAACTCTTGAGGGAAAGAGATTTGGAAAGAGATCTGTACATCTGAGAGAGGTGTGGAAGACAAGAAGTTTTTTCAATTGTATTCCTCCTGTAAAGAGTTTAATACAAGTTTTCAGGGTGGTTTCTTGTATCTCTTGTTCTTTGTTGTTTCTGATTCTAGTTACTTATCATTTTGGTTTAATTTTGTATTTAATTACTTTCATAATAGTAATCAACTTTGTTGGTTGATCCCCAACAAGTGGTATCAGAGCTCAGGTTGACTAACAGGTGTTTTAGATCTGGTTAGTGTGTATTGATTACAGGGTACTCATAGGGATTTCTATTTGAGTGGGAGAAGCAATGGCAGAAGAAAGTAAACTGAAAATGGAGAAGTTTAATGGCAAAAATTACCAATTATAGAGAATGCAGATAGAGGATTATATGTATCAGAAAGATCTATACTTACCATTAGGTAGAGTTTTAAGGAAGCTCATAGACATGGAAGATGAAGAATGGGAAGTTCTTGATAGAAAGGCTCTTGGATCTATAAGATTGAGTCTAGCATCTACTGTGATATCTAATTTATCATAGGCAAAGTCAACGGTAGAGTTAATGACTACTTTAGCAAATTTATATGAAAAACCCTCAGCTTCAAATAAGGTATATCTTATGAAGCAGTTATTTAATTTGCAAATGCAGGAAGGTGGATCTGTATCTAATCATCTAAATGATTTCCATGGAATTGTAAATCAATTAAATTCAATCAAAATAGTGTCTGATGATGAAATTAAGTCTCTTTTAATATTATGTTATTTGTCTAAAAGCTGGCATAGCTTGGTAATGGAAGTTAGTAATATTGCATCTGCTTCAAATATTTTAAAAGTAGATGATGTTGTTAGTGTAATCTTGAATGAATAAATTCACAGGAAAAGCACAGAGGAAACATCAGGGAACACTTTAAGTTTTGAGAGCAGGGGAAGGTAAAAAGACAAGAGCAAGAAAGGGAGATCAAGGTCTAAGTCAAAGATGAGAGGTAGATCCAAATCTAGAAATGGTAGGAAGCCACAATGCTGGAATTGTGGAAAGATAGGGCACATAAGCAAAGATTGTTGGTCAAAACCTAAAGAGAACAATCAGCATGAAGGTAAAAAAGAAGCAAAAGTTGTAGGTATAGTTGCACAAGATGCTCTTATATTCTCTTTGCATAATAATATAAAATCTTGGGTTTTAGATTCTGGTGCCTCTTTTCATGCTACCCCTAATAGAGAATATTTCAGTGACTATGTCCAGGGAGATTTTGGAATAGTTTATTTAGGGGATGATGAGCCTTGTAAAATTGTTGGCAAAGGAAAAGTGCAGCTGAAAATGTAGAATGGCAACACATGGGTGTTGAAAGATGTCATGCATGTTCCCAACCTGAAGAGGAATTTGATTTCTACAATAAAGTTGTGAGATGAGGGTTGTATAGAAACTCTTACAGCTGAATCTTGGAAGGTGACCAAGGGTGCACTTGTATTGGCTAGAGGTAAGAGAGTAGGTACTCTCTATTCATGTAATTGTATTACTGATTAATCTCCTTCTGTATTATCTACTTCAGATGTGGATGCAAAGTTGTGGCACTCTAGGCTCGGCCACATGAGTGAGAAGGGAATGTCTATTCTTAAGTCAAAAGGTAAGCTTTCAAATTTGAGAAGCATAGATCTGGATTTTTGTGAGCACTAAATTGTTGGGAGACAGAAGAGATTAAGTTTTCTCAAGACTGGGTCAACAAAGAAGAAGCATAAATTGGAGCTTGTTCACACAGATGTGTGGGGACTGGCTCAGGTTGCTTCTATTGGAGGATCACAATACTATGTCTCTTTCATAGATGATGCTACAAGAAAGGTATGGGTCTATTGTATAAAGAAAAAATCTGATGGTTTTGACACTTTTAATATTTGGAAAGCTATGGTTGAGAATGAAATAGGAAGGAAATTGAAGTGCCTGAGATCTGATAATGGTGGTGAGTTTTATAGCCACAAGTTCAACTGGTATTGTTATATGCATGGAATACATAGGCAAGGGATGGTTCCAAAGACACCTCAATGAAATGGAGTTGCTGAAAGGATGAACAGAATAGTAATGGAGCGTGTAAGGTGTATGAGATTGCATGTTGGTTTGCCCTTAGAGTTTTGAGCAGAAGCTGTGGATACTACAGTGTACCTGATTAACAGAGGACCCTCTACAGCTCTAGATGGTGGAATTCTAGAAGAGGAGTGGATAGGTAAAAAGGTAGATCTCTCATTTCTCAAAGTTTTTGGTTGTGAAGCCTTTGTGCATGTTGATAAGGAAAATAGAAAGAAGTTGGATGCTAAGTATATGAGGTGCACATTTATTGGCTATGGCTCTGATGATTTTGGATTCAGGTTTTAGAATCTAGGAACTAACAAGATAATTAGGAGCCGTGTTGTTGTTTTCAATGAAAAAGTGATGTATAGTAATCAGCTCAAGAAGCTGAATCAATCTAGGTAGAGCAATGGAGAATTGGACGAGGTGACGGTCCAAAATGAGCTCGCGGGAAAGAATTATCATAGATAGGAAAACACAGAGACCGACATCGGTCAAATAAGAACTAACATTGGCAATATAGGAACTGATGTTGGTCATAAAGTGATCGACGTCGGCCAGGAAGGAACCGACGTCGGTCAGAGAGAACCGACGTCGGCCAGTTACAGGCTTGGAAGTGACCGAGGTCGGTCACTGTTAGAGAATTTTGGCGGATAGTGTGTTGTGAATGAGTCTTAGATGCCCATCAGGAGGTCATAAAGGGTAAGTAAACCTCCAATTTGATATTCCCCTTCATTATTCTATTTATTGCTTACTGATGGTGGAGAACCAGAGAGTTTTGATGAAGCAATACAGGTGGAATCCAAGAATCAATGGGAGCTAGGCATGAATGAGGAAATTGATTCCTTGAGAGAGAATCAAACATGAGATTTGGTTGAGTTGCCAGCAGGAAAGAAGACACTGAAGAATAGATGGATCTACAGATTGAAGGAAGGTGAGAGTGGATAGATGAGATATAAGGCCAGGTTGGTAGTGAAAGGATTTGCACAGAAACCAGGGATTGATTTTGGTGAGATTTTTTCTCCTGTAGTTAAAATGAATTCTATACAGACTATATTGTCTTTAATTGTTATTGAGGATTTGCATCTTGAGTAGCTTGATGTTAAGACAGTGTTTCTTCATGGATATTTGGATGAAGAAATATATATGGATCAGCTAGAAGGATTTGAGGTCAAAGGTAAGGAGAAGTTAGTGTGCAGATTGAAGAAAAGCTTGTATGGCCTCAAGCAAGCTCCTAGACAATGGTATTTGAGATTTGACAAGTTTATGACTGAGAATGGCTACAGTAGGTGTCAATTTGACCATTATGTGTATTTTAAGAGATTGGATAATGGTAGATATATTATTTTTTTGTTGTATGTAGATGATATGATGGTTTCAGGATCACACATGCAGGATATCTCTGAGCTTAAGGTGAAATTAGCTCACACATTTGCCATGAAGGATTTGGGAGCAACAAAGAAAATCCTTGGCATGAGCATTAAGAGAGATAGGAAAAATCATAAGTTGATTTTGTCTCAAGAGGATTATGTGAACAAGGTGTTGAAACAGTTCAATATGCAGGATGCAAAACCGGTAAGCACACCTTTGGCTGGACATTTCAAATTGAGTAAAGAACAATGTCTTAATTCACATGATGAGGTAGAGTACATGAGTAGATTTCCATATGCTTCCATAGTAGGGAGTTTAATGTATGCAATGGTTTGTACTAGACCTGATATTGCCCAAGCAGTGGGAGTTGTTAGTAAGTATATGGCCAATCTATGGAAAGAGCACTGGAAAGCAATTCAGTGGATCCTTAGATATCTGAGAGGGACCAGCAGTAGGCATTTGTGCTATGGAGGTTTAGATACTTCTCTACATGGTTATGTAGATTCAGATATGGTAGGTGATTTGGATGGTAGAAGGAGCACCACAGGATATGTTTTCACTGTTGGTGGAATGGCGGTTAGCTGGATTTCAAAGTTGCAGAAGGTTGTTGCCTTGTCAACTACAGAAGCAGAATATATTGCAGTCACAGAGGCTAGCAAAGAAATGATATGGATGACACGGTTCATGGAAGAGCTAAGAAAGGAGCAAGAGAGTTGCAGATTATACAGTGATAGTCAGAGTGTAATTCATTTGGCTAAAAATTCAGCCTTTCATTCAAGAACCAAGCATATATAGCTTAGGTACCACTTCATTAGACAGGTATTGGAGGATGGTGAGTTGAAGCTGGAAAAGATCCATATAGATAAGAACCCTACAGATATGTTAACCAAGCTGGTAAAAAAGGAGAAGTTGAATCTTTATTCAACTTTTGTTGGTCTTCATGATTGAGTTTGAAGATGGAGAAGCTAGAAGATGTTGCTATACAGGTACTGGTGCAGCTGTTTATCTCCAAGTGGGAGATTGTTAAGGTGTGGAGCTAAAAGCTTCACGAAATGAGTATATTACAAGTTGCAAGAATTACACAGTCACCGGTGTCGGTTAGGAGAGACCAACATCGGTCAGGAGTCGACTAGGAGATGCCGGTGTCAATCATGGATTGGCTAACATCGGTCACAGGTAGAGAGGCAGGGACCGATGTTGGTCACCTATGCGTCTAGAATGTTATTTATATGGATAGAACAGAATGTTTACATGGTAGGATTAAGTGTTAGTCTTAAGTCCGCATCTCTATCTTTAGTAAGACTGTTTTGAGCCCTTGATTAGGAGATGCATCTAATGGCTGTAATTGTATGCTCATGTTTCCTAACATTACATATAGGATTAGATCTTCATAGCTTAGTGGAACAGTATTGTAATATATATGTGTATCAATCCAGGTTGTTGGAATTGATTGTAATTGAGAGAGAGAACTCTTGAGGGAAAGAGATCTGGAAAGAGATCTATACATCTGAGAGAGGTGTGCAAGAAAAGAAGTTTATTCAATTGTATTCCTTCTGTAAAGAGTTTAATACAAGTTTTTAGGGTGGTTTCTTGTATCTCTTGTTCTTTGCTATTTCTGATTCTAGTTACTTATCATTCTGGTTTAATTCCATATTTAATTGCTTTCATAATAGTAATCAACTTTGTTGGTTGATCCCCAACAGGATAATATTCCATCTCATAAGTAATATTATCCACATAGGGGTCTTGCACCATTTCTTCCTATGCCACCATATTACTAATCCCTGGATTATACATGAGTCCACTACAAGTGTAAAAATACATGTTGGGAGCTATAGTCAATGCTTTGTGATAAAAGGTCAAAGAGTTATGCAAACACTAAAAAAGACAATGTCTAAAATGGATGATGTTCTAAATTTTTCTAGACTCATCAAAAGGATCAAAAGGTTTATGCAAAGATTTGTGAGGAAACAAGCCAACGTGAAGTACCTAACGTTTCACTGTTCACACAAAGATAAGCAATTAAATGGACCAAAAATGAAAATGCCAAACCCTAAAGTCGAAGTGTTTCAAATTAGTCTAATCTAGGAATTTAAAAGTTGCTAATTCTTTTGGCCAAGCACAACATCAAAATCTAGGCTCAAGCTGTTAAGCATAAAATATACAGAGAGGGGGGGTGAATCAGTATATTATATATTTTTTTCTTAATCTGATGTATTTTATTTAATCACTCAATCATACATTCAAGATATGCAATAAAATTGATTTAAATAATTTTTACCACACAAGAGAGAGAGAGAGAGACCAAATTTTTACATGGAAACCCAAAGTGGGAGAAACCAAGGAGAACAATCTCAAGTATATGAATGAGCACCAACTTGTAGGAGCACTAACCCCTTTATCGAGTACGAACACAACAACTATTTTTGAGCACCAACCCATAGGAGTAACAACCCCTTACAAATATTCATAAGCACCAATCCATAGGAGCACCAACCCTTCTTGTGTATAAAACACAACTATCTCTCAATGTTGCTTACTCAACAAATGATAGAAATCTACAATATCTCCTACTTTTCTCTCTTAAAAAACATATACAAACCATGAACTCTCTTGCATATTACAAATGGCTTCTCAAGCCTTTATTTATATTTTTCCAAATGACCTTTGGCATTCACCCTTTGTGACCCTTCAATCCTCATGGAAAATGGCACCAAACTTGCATGACCCTTCATATCTTTGCATTTGAAAAGTCATACGGTGACCCTTCATAATCAAAAGCATCCTTTCCTCTTTTGTCTTTATCTTGGTGACTTTTCGTATTCCTCAAAGTGTCCCTTCATGGAAAAATGAACCATACCTCTTTTGTCTTCACATGGTGACTCTTGAAATTCCTCAAGGTGACTCTTCATGAGAAAATGTGTCCCATTCCTCTTTTGTATTTTACCCCATGATTATTTGACTTCTCCATGGGCCCTCTTTTGACTTATATGCAACCAAAAATATATTCATAATATTAAATAAATATTAACACATATTAGCCAAGATGTGAATATTAAAAACATCATTAAATGCAATGGGGCCTTTATCACCAATAATGCTAGACCTTTGACATCAATGAAAATATTTCCAACACAAACAAGGCATGTGTTAGGACTCTTGGCCAAACGGCATCAAAATCTATACTTTCAAAAATAGAAGAAAGTTTTAATCTAACAGATTTAAAACACTTCTAACAAAACACTGGGCATTTGATTCTTGGACATGAACTTGATCAACTAGGTATAAGGTATGAAATAAAAGGCACTTTAGGAATAGTTTATTTTCTCATAAAAAATGGTATAAAACTCGGTTCCTTTTGACAAATAAGCTAGACAAAAGTGAATAGTATAACTATTTTTAGATAAAAGATCACAAAAGTACACTTGGATTGGTCTGAAAATGTAGGAACAAATTTTCACCTCTATGCAAGAGGGTATATGAGACAATATTAGAAATGTTTTAGGAATCATAAATATGATATACTACCCAAAAGGTGTGAAAAAAAATTTGTTTAAAAACCTCTCTAAAGCAAAGACATTTTCCCACAATTTTGACAGCATAACACTACTTTTCTTGACTCAAAATACTACGATGCATAGACTCAAAGTGCAAGTGTTTAGCACAAAATGAATTAATTCTATCAAATGATGATAATGATCTTGAGTCTAAAATTGCCTTCAACCCAAATTGGAAATTGAACCTAAGCTCCATCAAGTTTAGTGTAAATGGCGAGCCCACTTAACACATCAACCCTATGAACTTATAAAGGTGAAAATTCAAATTTAGATTATAAGTGAAGGACTTTAAACAACTTTGGTAAAGGTATAGACTCAATTGGGTAACATAATTGTGCCAAAGTGGATGATATGACTCAAGATTTTGATGAAATTTGAACAAGGCAAATTGATGATCTCATACAGGCAACATAACGCCTCTTTGTTCAAAGTAAAATTAGGACCAAGTGTTTAGTTTGGATTATTTGTTTACACCAAGTTTTAACTTCAAACAAGACCTTAATCTAGGATAAGACCAAATAATTAATCGCTCTTAGATCCTAAACTGACAAGATTGATTGGTATTATTGGAATCCATCAATATACATCATTTGAGAAGATTTTAAACGTTCATCCAAAAATAAATGCACATTATATAGTAGATTTTTTACACCCCCCCTTCTCTCAAATGATAGTACTATGACATGGACATTGAGGTGCACCTTGCACCAACAATACTTCTAAGACAAGTGGTGATTTGTCTATGATCTAAAAAGTTTTCAAATGATCTAGGGGAATCAATTGCACAATGACTTTCATTCCTAATAATGCAAAAGAAAAGCATGGATTTTAGGTCCGTATCACTTGTCTTATTACAAAAAGGTCTAGTCCTTTTTGCAACCACTACATCTTATTATTCTCTTAGTGTAGTGAGATGACCAAAGTGCCACTACATCTCATATGAAACTCTAATTAAGATCCAAATGAAGTTAATGCTAGAAGGTGAAACCCTAGGTCAAAGCTTCCCTAAATAAATTGTGGGAGGTGATGAAGTCCCCCTTGCAAGCCAAGTTTGCATAAAAATAAATAAATCATGAAAATAGAAAGAATTTAGGATCATTTTCAAGGTCACCCAAACTTTGATGATTTTTTGGGGAGTGTTTTAGATGACATTATTTCTAAGCCTTGGACTAGGCTATTTGTAATAAGAATGGAGATTTTTATTCCAAGGGTTCCCTAAAGGGGACAAATGGAAGAGCATATACGAAACATTCCTCTTTTTTCCAAACAAAATATATTTAAACAACTATTTCAAATAAAAATTGACAAGTGTGTTCAATTTTAAGCCCAAATGAAAGATTTGGTGGTGCTCATTTGACCCCTTGGTCTTAAGATTGTGAACTTTCAAAACATTCATCTAAGCATCTAAATTTTTCATTAAACACCAAAAAAAAGTTCTTAAAAGTGATTTAAAACATGTTTTTAGAAAATCTCAATCTTGGTACTACTGTAAAAATGTTAGCATGTCCTTTAAATTTGAAGCTCTTTTTGGTTTGAAATAATAAACTTTAGAAAAATAGCTCGTAGGTCTGTGTTTTAAGAAAAACATAGTGACTGACATCGGTTTATAAAATTGACAATGGTGACATTTTCTAACTGATGTTGATTATCCCAATGACATCATTTATAATAATGTGACTGATGATAGGTATACAACTGATATCAATTTTTCTAACTGATGTCAATTAAGATATGCATCTAATGTCAGTCTTACTTGCCAATGTTGATTACTATGTAAAACCATGGTAAATAAAAATGACAAATATAAGTTAGAAAATCAATTTGCAATATTTTTAAGGGTCTAAATGAATATTTTAAAGCTACAAAATGATCTGATTTAGGTGTGAGATGCATCTAGTCCCATCGGGCATGCCATATGTAGATCTAGGAATTTGGTTCAAAAGAGGATGGTTAGTATGGTGTTAGTTCCAAAATGAAAACAAAATGAAAGAAACACACTAATAACATAACATATCTAGGCCTAGACACTAGGGAGATCTTAGTTAACAAAAAAAATGATAAACACAACTTAAAAGTAAGGAATAAACACAAGAATTCCTTCACCTTCCTTGGATGCTTTAAATACCTTTGTAGTAGTGGCTTGCTTGGTTTTGTGCTCATGAAGTCCTTGGTAATGGAATCTTGGATACCTCCATCTCTCCTTGGGACATTTGTCTTGTGCCTTGGCTTGGATTGGAATCAATTTGACATGGTAACACTAATTGCAATGGTTCCTTGAAGATATTTTTGCATTATAACTTTGCACCAAAAATAACTTAGAAATGATGTTCATGGCCTCTCTATTTATAGATTTTTTAGAATGTGTAGAATCAACCTAAACCATACATCTTGAGATTGAAATGTGTGGTCGAAGATTAATTCAATTTTTAGAATTAATTTTGTAATTATCCTCATCATGACATTAGAAGAATGGGCAATTAAGAGGCATGGAGGGCATGAACCCTGATATTTGTGGCATTTATGGCCTAGGGATGTCTTCCCAAGAAATGAGGCCACCTGATGATGCAAATATTCAATATTCATTTCTAAAAAAATGTATTCAATAAATTTCCATGGAATTATTGATTGGGATTTAATTTGGATTAATTAGCTCTTAAGCATGTTTAAGCACTTTGTGCCTAAATTACACAAATTGATTAGATTGTATTGTTACTAGTCCAAAATTTGATTGGATTGGAATTAGAAGGTGATGTCAGATGCATTGAAACTATATTCACATTTAGGATGTTACCAATAAATAATAATAAAGGCACATGTATTGTGCAAAATATTTGATAGGAAAGAGCAATCCAGATCACTTAAGTGCAAAATTGGCATTTTGACTCGAAATGATCTGATCAAAGTTAGCTAACCAATAAATTGAATTACCCAATTTAGGGATACCCTAGCCAAAATCAGCACTTGAATATGTCATTTTCTCATCATTTAGCATGTTGTAGTGTTTTTAGGCCAAATTGTGTATTTTGGATGGAAATTGGCCAAAAGCCTAATTGGAGGTTATCGGTGGCCAGTTTTAGGTGTCTACAAGACCAAATACCTAGGTAGTTATTTTATCAAATTTGAGTAACTATGAGAATACTATACCATAATTAGAAAAACTTATGCATAAAATTATAATGCTACATCTATGAAATAAATGACACAAACTGATTTAGAACTTACTAAATATATAAATATACTATATATGGAATGTACAAAGTAAAATATATAATTAGTTGGAAAACTTAGATGTGAGCTATTTATGGATCTAAGAATGATAGAGAGGCTATGTAAGCTAAGTAAAGATCTAGAACATGATTTAATAGGGCTTTTAGAAGAGAGAAATGTAATTGGGAAATAGAGTGGTGTGTTGTTATCTTTAGGGATTATCATTTTTAGACAAGAAGTATAGATCTGAGACTTATAAGGTAGGTTTACCTTTGCCTATGTGTTATGTAGACTATGCAAGAGATTTTGATTTGATGCAAAAACCTCTATGTAACTTATTTTCACTTGGAACCCTAGATCAATGACATAAGAATATGAATTCAATAACAAGATAAAAATGGGATAGTAGTTAAATTTGTTCTTAAACTCAACACTCCTTGTGTTGATCACTTCCTACATTCTAATACTCTAAAAAGGAATCAAAATCCATGTAATTTTTCAATATTTCACTAGTGTGTGTGAAATATTGGTGTAAAATACTAGATGTTGATGCAATCTTAGTGTGATTAAGTGTTTCAACTTTAAATTATGACATTTGAAGTGTATTCAAACATTATCTCAAGGCTACTATGGTTGTATGTAATCATAATTGGGAGAAATAAGGAATTTTATCTCAATGTGTAATTAAAATTATGGTGTTTTTTAGTGTGGAAGCCTCTTATGTAATATATGGTTTGAAATATGGCTTTATAGTGTTAGTTTTGGATTTTATTTGAATGTGAATTAATAAACTTGAGGGCTTATCCTTTCATGAATTTTAATTTTGAAAATTAATTATCATTTGGTTGGATGACAATAGTGGTGGAACAGATAAGAGAGTAGTGTGTTGCTATCTATAGATGATATTTATGGATTATATATCACCTCAATCTTATACACTTGGAAAAATTAGACCTTGTTTCTTCCTCTCAATTTTTGGCATTTCATACTTTTGTAAGTCTCACATCTACTCTATCTTGTGCCCTTTGGATTGTCTCTTGGTTCAACTATTCTTATGTTGATGACCTAGACCGAATATCTTGACAAAAATGCTTAAAACTTGATTATATTCTACGTCTACAAGTTTTGATCCTATACCTACTTTCATATTCCCTTGACACTAGCATCCCCAATAGACACCTGAGTCAACATAGATGTCCTACTCTAATGCAAGTGTCAAGTGCCCTAAATCCATCTAATTTGAAAATAAAACGTATCTTAATGGTCAACCTAAGTGTTTTAATGTGAGTTATTTATCCAAAGGGTTTGATATAAATATAAGATCGACCCTCATTCACTCCTCATCTACCATGCACCTATAAAATACCTAAGGCAACTCATCAAAGCATTATATTAAGCACTTGGTAAAGTAAGGCTTCCTTATTTTCTCTTATTTTCATATCAATAATAGGTATAAAACATATATAGTTTTAAAGTCCTGAAGGATCAACCTAAGAGCTTGATTTATCAAGTTATGCTAGGTCATTGATTTACTTTCTTCCACATATTACATGATTCACACATAATCCATCACATAGGGGATAACTACATCATCCTGAGACCCTCTTCAAAGTATTGGCTATGTAAGTAATGTTTATTGATATAGGGGTCTTTGGTGTCAGATCAACACCATGTTCCCACTAACCAATTTTTTTCAAGGTCACTATGAAGAATAACTAGGGTTTTACAATTTCATTAGGATCAAAAGTCCATGAACCAAGGCAAAGACAAACCCAAAAGTATTGAGGTGGTCACATCATTTTATAATATGTATTCTATATAGGACATCTAGATTTAATTTAAACAATAGTGTTAATATAACCATCTAAGGCTGACATTAGTATCCATGACTCTAGAGGCACTCAACCCAAAATTTGGTGACTATTTCAAAATCTTCTTCTAGCCTACTTCCTACTTGTTTCAGATCCAGAACTATGTTAGCATCAGATCTAGATAAGTACATTATAGCATTTTCATTTCTATACCTAGCACAATTGTTCTTACTATTTTTAACCTATCTTAGTTTAATGAATTTAGCATATGTTATATTTGATTTTAGCAATTTATTGGCCTATTATAGATCTGATTATCACCCTTGTGCATTGTCATTTCTATATTATTGGCCATATCTACCCAAGTGAGTATCCTTATCTAATTTAGGGTTAAACACTATCTAATTGGTGTGTTATTATTTGATAAAAAAAAACTAATAGAATACTAGGAACATTTTATGTGTTAGCCTAAACTAATTTGCATAAGGAATAGGGACATTTTTTGGTCATTAGTTTTCTGAGAATAATGAGTCATCCAAATGGAAAGTGGTCAAAAGGCTCTGGAATAGGTCATAAGTGTGTAAAAAGGGTAGTCACAAGTGTATTATTTTATCTTAAATTATAATTTATGTGTATAGATTCCTCCCCCTCCTTTTATTTTAGTAATACATCAAAGTGAAAGTACTAGATTAAAATGAAAAGTATGTACTTACACATACCTATGAAGTGCAGTGTTGAATTTAGGCCACAATGTTGAATTATGTTTCATGTGAACCTAAAATGAAACATGTATGCAATTATTCCTTTATTAAGATTAATATCAAGAAGTAAAGACAAGAAACTTATAGATATAATAATAAGCAAAGAATACACTTGACTGGGTATGCAAATCATAATGTTTTCCTAATGCAAAACTAGTGGCTAGAGAGGATGTATACACATAATATTTTCAAACTTTTATCACTTACTGACACTTTGTATCTTACAGTAACCATCAAGTCTTAATATTTATGAGTGCATGCC
Source organism: Torreya grandis (assembly GCA_037957365.1). Taxonomy (NCBI): domain Eukaryota; kingdom Viridiplantae; phylum Streptophyta; class Pinopsida; order Cupressales; family Taxaceae; genus Torreya; species Torreya grandis. Next base: position 9,339,300 of record JARHVA010000051.1, on the reverse strand, counting down.
TTAAAGGGTACACCAAGAAAGGGGTGGGTAGACCATTAGTGCTTTGTAATATTGTTTTCCCTTTTTCCACTTTCCATCTACACACTTGTCTCCTAAAACCATTTACCTTAAGCTTATTCTTCTTTGTTGTACTCATTCCAAACATTTGTCACATTTTTATCCTCCTTGTTCTTGCCTTGACCCCCTTTTACCATGTAGCTGCACTAGGTAGATTGGGTCAACCCTGTATAGTTTTCATCTTCTGATTATTGTATAGGGTTGACAAGGTCGACCATGTACTATTTAGGGATATTTTTCACTTAGAGTTTTGTTAGCCCTTCAACTGACCTATTTCAAGACTTAGTGATTTATCTCAAAAAAACATACAAGATCAATTGGGTCAACCTTGTATAGTCAACATATTCAAAAGGATTTAGGGTAAGATCTACCTATATATACAAGTTCATTTCCAATCATTTGAGAATATATAAGAAAAGAATAATAAGTGTGAAATGAGTATCTGCTTATTGACCATTCTACTTGAGGAATAAATCTTAGGGTTCCATACTTTATTTGGAGATAATAATCTCATCTTATGGAGAAGTATTTTGGATGTATAAATAGCTTGTGCATCCTACAACTAATTTGTCTTTGTTATCATTACATACCACAACAATATCTTGTAAAGTACCTTGCCCAAGGGAGAGATTGAGGCTCAATGAGTTCATATTCAAGGTAAGTATTCCTAAATTTATTTCTCCTTTGTAAGAGTAGATAAATAATGTAGGTGTGCTTCTTTTCCATACATTAGGATTCTATATACATTGATGTGAGTATATGTCTTCTATGCATGTTTAGTTTAGTTTGTTTTGTTTCTAACCCTCCCCCCACTTTGTGCCACAAGATTTTGTATTCACTATATTAGATTTACTTTCTTGTTTATTAGAATAGAGTGAACATTAAACCTAGGACTCTTTTAGGGTTATGTGATTGTGTTAGACTATAGGAATTATAAGCCTTCCTAGCATGATGTATTTTGACAAGTGATCCCCTAATTAGGTCTATTAGTCCCCATATTGGTCATGCTCTCATTTTTAAAATGTATTCCCAATCATAAGTATAGGTATGCTCTATCTTCTTTGAGCCAGGATTGATTTATAAACATGATGCATTTATGGTTGCATACATTCTATGAACCCAATGTGAACTAACATTTTCAGGCACTCAAAAATAGGTTTTTTCAAAACTTGATCAACCTAGTCAACCCAATTAGTAAAATTTACAAGCATATAGCAAGGTTCTTGAATAGCAATCTTCATTATTTGCATATCTAATCCACCAAGGTTCCTTTCTATCTCTCTATCTCTTTCTTTACAATATTTCCTTTTACATTTTGTAGTCTTTAAAATTACCCCTACACATTCAATTGGATCGACCTTATTGACTTAGTTATATGTTTTATGTGTTGTCTAGATAACTAGGTTGACTTTGCAGACCTTGTTCATTTTTAGACCTTACTTTCATAGTACAGGTTTGACCCTATCAACAATGTTCTATATTTTTTGCATACATTATTGACTATATCAACATTGTACCTTGTTTCAATGTTGGAATTAACCTTGTATGCTAGTAATTAGCTCACACTTTCTTTTCTTGATGATTGCATGCTTAAAATAGATCACATATTTTAATTAGGTGGTTTTTTAATAAATCATTTAGTTTCACTATTTTCTATTTTATGCACACACAATAAAATCACAAAATCTAAACAAGTATTTTAACATTTCTCTACCCAAGGCCAACCTACTTGGATTTCATCATCAAGGGGGAAGCCAACTTGATGTTTTGGTTAAGTATAAATCATGGTTAATGGTATATTTTGGATAAAAACCCAACACCCTTATCTCTATAGTGTGTGAAGTTAGGGGGTAGGCCCCAATACCAAGCCTATATCATTACCACTAGACATCCCTTTCAGCCTAAACTACCTAAAAACATCTTTAGTTGATTTCTAGTTCCTTGTTTATAGCCAACTTCCCATGACATTTTAAAATATATTCTAATAATATAATAAACATTTAGGCTGACCAATTAGTTATCTATTTACTTTCCAAGTTGATTTCTTTCTCTTTGCTCAATTGTATTTTTTATTGTAAAAACTTGTATTAGTTAGCATTGGTGCAAGGTTTTGTGATGTGTGCCTCAATTGGGTTGGCTAGCATTAATCCAATTGACTATTTATTTTCTTTTAGTTATTTCCTTTCAAATTACATGTAAAATTTATCTTATTTCAATTCACAATATATTATAGGCTTCTTAATTTTCCCTATATTCTATATTGGGTCAACCCTATACCTTTTTCCAAGCCTTTGTTCACTCTACTAGATCAACCCAGTCAACCTTGTACTATTTTTAGACTCTATTTTCTCTTTTTATAGCCTCTATTTACTATATTGGATTGACTTAGTCAACCTTGTACTATTTACAAACCCTATTTTTATGCTAGGTTGACCCAGTCAACCTTGTACTATTTTTGTCATTTCTTGTTTCTTTGATTTCTCATCTCTCTTTTTTTCCCTTCATCATAGACTATTTTCTTAATGACAATACTGAGTTGTAGTCAACATACATGATGAATTTTACCAATCCTCATAGGGTCTTCCATAGATAGAGTTGGGATCCTCTCTTGGATGCTAGTAATGTTCATATTGCCACTCGCACAATGAATTATGGGACCTTTCCTAATACCTCTTCATAACATAATCCTCTCTTCTCATCAAAATACCAACCCAAATTAGAGTATACCCTCAAAATGCTCTTCTTTATCTCTGAATTTACTTAACATCAAGGAAAAGATACTTCTACCATTTACAATATTATGATTAGTGGTCAATCTAAAGAGTCTCATTCACCTACTCCTACATTCTCAACTAGATTTGGGGGTACTAATTTATTGGATTCTCAACCTCTTCCTTAGATTATTACCCCTTCTCATACCATGACCTCTTCTTCTCTAATTTTTTATACCTCCATGCCTAGTATATCCACTAACATGGTAGGTTCTACATCTAGTGGGCCTCTCATAAGATCCACTTTTCTTAATCCTTCCACTAGTGCATCATTTTCTACCCAAGGTAATCATGCTACTAGTGCTTCTTATTATAAACCATTCACTAGTCCATCTTTGGCTACACAATCAAATTTTTCCACTAGTGCCTCACATTCTCATAATTCCTCTTAAGGTCCTATCAACACCAATAGTAGTACCCAAGCCACTAGTACCACCTCTAATAATTCTAATAATGTTAATCAAACACATCAACTATTATTAAAAACACTCAATCAAATTAATACCTTTCAAGATCATAACACAAATCAAATGATGAGAATGCAAAACCACCTTCTTCATCTTCAAACTCATCCTTAACCAATGGCTTGGGGCACACATAACCAAAATGTTCCCCCTTCTCTTTGAGATTCTTAGGGCAATCTCATTCCTCAACCTCCTTTGGTCAATAAAACCATTAAGCATCTCCAAAATGAACCTCTCACTACTCAAATTTCTAACATTGATATAGGAGGTATCACACCTATAATTTCTTATAATGGATCAACTGATCCCACATTTCATCTCAAAACATTTGGAAATCTTTTTAAAGATTAGGTCAAATTGAACACCTTTGTTGTTACCAAACTCTTAGCCAACAATCTCATAGGTGATGCCTTGGATTGGTACAACCAACTTAGAACTCATTCCATTACTAGTTTGGAGGATTTAGTGAATGCTTTAGTTTAATAATTCCAAACTAGTGATCTTCCCAAAAACACTTTGGCCCACTTCATAAATTGTAAACAACTTGAAAATGAAACTGCTCAAGACTTTGTTAAAAGGTGGAAAACTTTGTCAAATAAATGTGAACATAACATGGCTGATGATAATATTTTCCATATATTTATTAATTCCCTTTTTTTCTAAACTTCAATATCAGGTCTACACTCTCTCTCCATGTACATTGGAGGAGGATATTAACCAAGCTAAATGATAAGATTTCCTTTTGCATTAATTCAAGCCACCCCAATATTTTATGGGTCCTTAACTATTACTTAAGAACAAAAATTATAATGTTACCAATGATGGTGTTACATATTCTTATGAAACCATTCATAATGTTTAAGTTGTCGTTCCTACCCATTCATCAAAACCAACTCCCTCTTCTCAATAATATACCAATCCTCACCTATCTTCACCAAACAACATTAATTTTCATAAACCTCTATCCTCAACTGAATTACATAAGTTTCTACCTAGGCCTCTTCTGAGAGAACTTGACCCTACCCATCCTTTGGTATGATCCTAATAAGTTTTGTTGGCTTCACGTTAGTTGTGGTCATTCTCATGAGACTTGTAGACAACTTCATAATTTAGCTATGGAATTTATTTTTGGTCCTAATTTTGATCATAATTATATCATTATAAAGCATCAATAAGCTTATGAAATTACTTTTAAGGGTTATAAATCACATGATAAATCTCAAGCCTTGAACCAAGACAATTCCCATTTGGCTATCTACAAAGACCCTCTTCCTAGTCATCAACCTATCCAAGATAATCAAGACAAATCCATCCCTTCCACCAAAAATATAGAAAGTCTTGTTGAAACCACTTCTGAAGAAAATGTGGTTAACATGACTAATATGCAAATGGTGGTTAATTTTATTGATTCCCAACTTATTTACACTCCTCCTTCATCTAGAACATATTGTGTTATCTAGGATTCTTCTCCAGCTCATTTAAATGAGTTGGGGCAAGATGACCTTATTACTTTTAATTTTTTATTCTCTTAGATAACACTTCCTTTTCTATTTATACCACTCTTCCATCATATTCTAACACTAATGATACTCAAATTTATACTATTGCTTCTTCTACCAATTCTTAAAATCAACTTAAACCAGATAATTCATCATCATGACATAATTCACAACCTTGTTCTACACCTTTTTATCAACATAAGTTCTAATATACTTCGACTCCTCCTTGTGAGGACCTCCTTAATCATTATGCACCTATATCTAACATTCTTCTTATGGGTTATGATGAGTGGGATCCCATCATGGAACTCACTACTCTCCCATCTAAAATTCCATTCCTCAAGCTTATGAGAACTTTTCCACATCATACAAACTATCTTATACAACTATTATTTGAGATGAATGTCCCTTGTACTCCCCTAGCTAGATGGGAGGTAGCCTTATCTATATCTAAGGATAGTATATTATAAAAATGTAAAGAGATGTTTATCAACATTAATGAAACTATGGACACTTCTCTTCCCTTAAAATTTCCTTTAGCTTCTATGATTCCTGATGAGATTATGCTTCATACAGATGACCCTCCCTTATTTATTAATGTTCAAATAGGTGATATCCAAGTTAAGTGTGAATTGATTGATGATGGTTTTGGTATTGGCATTACCTCTCTCAACTTCATTAAGACCCTTAGATATTTAGAATGCAATCTCAAGTCTATATGTAGAACCTGCCAAGGATATGATAGAAGCTAAATGCCTACTCTAGGTTGTGTGTGGATTCCCATTACCATCCCACCTATCACCATTCATGTGAAGGTGTCGATATTCAAATTTCCCCTTTATTATAACATCTTGCTTGGTAGGTTATGGACTCATTGTATGAGATTTATTGCTTCTTTCACCTTCCAATGTATTAAATTACCTCATGATAGATCCATTTATAAGATCCAGGGTGACACTAACCTTTAGAATTTTAAACAATTCCAAGACCATAGTGTCTTTAAAATTTCTACTCTTGAACCTTTGCCTAGAATTCCATTTCATGAGTCTCAGTATCTTAATTTTCTAGTTAATTCAACTCGAGGTTATAATGGGAATCCTAAACTCATTGGGAACATTCCTCATAACCTCTTATATTATGATGATGAGCTTGATGAGATTAACCTAAAGATTAAAACTTCTAATCTCTCACCTCCCCTCATCTTGTAGTTTCCTAATTCCTTATAGCCTCATTATCGTAACCTTCTTTGTGATGATATTCCTGTAGTCTTGACCAAGAATTGTCATTCTATTTACCACACTTCCTCAAATGATAAGGCCATCCCTACTTGAGTTATTGATATTCACACCCTGGATTATGATGATGGTTATTCCCTAGATGATCTATTTTTAGGTAGTCTTGTATAGGCCCATAATGTTGATATTATTTGTTATCATTCTTCTTTATTTGAGTCTTTTTGTGTATCTTCCTATCTTACTTCATTTAAATTTTTTAATTTTAGTATCTTTCCTTTTTATCATAGGGTAAATATGTCACCAACACCTTTGGATTTTGAGGAGCCTCATAGGAGTATGCTCATGGATCATGCTATGACCAAGCCTTACCATTTTTATAGTTACCCTGATCATCATAGTTGGTTTACTCATGATATTAGTGCAACCCTTCTTAAACATTTTATTTATCCTACTCTTCCCTTAGTAGATCCCTTATCATAGCCCATTCTCACTCCCACTATAGTTGAGCCCATTCTTAATCCTCCTATAGTTGATATTATTCCCACCCTAATCTTGTTGAGCATATCCCTGCTTCTCATCCTATTACTCCATCCATGGAGTTTAGTTTTGTTCCTCTTCCATCACCACCTTCCCTTGGTGATGTTTTGCTTCCCTTGCCTTAGATGGTTCTATTGCCCAAAAAATGGGCTGATGAGTCTTCTCTAGCTTCTTTCACTCTTATTACACCTCCTTCTATGAGTGATTATCTTAACATCACTCATAAGCAAATATGTTACTTCTATGGAATATATAATCATTATTTTACCCATTATTGCAAGTTGTGATAGTATATTGATACTTTGCATCCTTTCTTTCCTTCCTCAAACAAATCCATGCCTCCCCCAAAGGTTCTACCTAAATATATACCTAAGTATGGTGAGATATATTATCTGTGGCACTAATATGGTACCCATCACACTAATCATTGATGCATCCTTCAATAACACCTTAAATATCACCTTATAGCTATTTTCATACCTTCTTCTATTCCTCCCATAGGTCATCCCTATAATAAGGCTTCTCTTTCTACTCCCATAGCTCCACCTATAGTGGTTCCATCCCCTTATGTGGTCCCTTCATCACCTTCTATGCCTCCACCAATGATTCCTTCACCTATGGACCTTCCCTCGCTCATGGATCTTTCTCCACCAATGATTATTGTATCTCCCATAGATCCCACTCCCATGCATTCTCCAAAATATCCCTTACCTAATTTCCCTCCTCGGCATGATCCATTGATTATTCCTACTTTTTCAATTGAGGAGATTATAAGAGAAGTATTTTCCTAGTTTTTATTGAAGATTGACAAAACATTAACTGTAGTTCATATCCAGCTTCATAGATATTTATCTGATGTCTTGGATAATGTGTGTGGATAGATTTATCAGTATTTATGAGCACATGCATGGTCCCCTTTACATTTACATTTTGATTTGATGTGTGCTGCAATTTTATTTTTATCTATCTATTATATCATTTGATGTTGTGTCAAATTCAGATTTTTATTATATAATGATTTTTCCTTTTGTACTATATCTTGTTTATATTTTCATATGATTATCTTTCTTTATCATTTATTTCTCTTTCTTTCTTGAGTTTTTATAAAAAAATCTCTTCTTGCCTTCATGATTGTTTGATTTCTTATATCTATTTTTCATAGATAATTGTCATTGTGACTTGGTTATATAAACATTGTTCCCTTTGGTCCTTGTCTCCTTTTACCATGTGATCATTTAGAAAAAAATGCATCTCATTATACTTTTCTTTCACTTATCCACTTTGGATCTCCTTTTTCCCTTCTTTTTTCACAAATTAAGCATATACATGGTTGAGATTTGAGATCACATACTAGTTCATTGTTAAGCCTAAGTACCCTAGCCCATCTTTGTCTTTGCTTACTTAGCTTCATTTAACCTTAGTCTAAAGCTTGTTCATGTGTATCACTACATCTTTCATGATTGGTCATTCCAAGTCTGTATGGAGGAAGAATCTTAAAAATCCATAAAAATTTAAAAATCAACTCATTTTACATAAGGAAAGGATATAAAAAGCAAAAATATTCTTAAAAGTCAAATCACACCAAAAGACATGATTAAAAACACATCTCCTTCTTATAGTAGAAGCTCAAACTCCACAATTAACCTCACGATAGAGCTGAGTTCCTTTGGGGTGCAATAAGATAGTAGATTAAAAGAGGAGAATAAAAAAATCTTTTAGTGCTACCTATTTTCTCATGAAAATACCCAATCTTTACAGTACATTGATTGCTCTGTAAGGGGTCTTGAGGAATAAGGAACACATCATGGGAAGGTAGGTCTATTTTACCTTTTTTTATACTAGTATACCTTTATGATTTGATATTAGTAACACACTTATATGCCTACAAATCTTTGTGTCTATAACGAATAGGTTTCCTTTCCACATTGGTGGTCACTAGTCACTTAGTGTCTTCTCATGTCCTTAGTATGCCTCCTATCTCCTAAGGTCTTCTCATAAGAACCCTAAGTCTTGCTTTTTACACTCCCATTTTCATTCCCTTTATCCCTCATATTTTCTCTTGAGAAATATTATTTTGACTATTGATCACTCCCCTTGGGATTTCAGTTGTGGAGTTGAATTGTAAGATCACGGATAGGACTTGGCATTCCTCACAAAGTACCACCTTTTCCCTTCCTATTACCCACATCATTTATTACCTAAATTTTCCTATTTATTCCAACCCATTGGTGTTATTTTTATGAGTTTTAGTGTAATACCATGGATAGGCCCTGACATTTATCACAAAATTTTCTAATAATCCAAGTCACAAATAGAATTACATATGTCAATTATGAGATAAGATGTGACTAATTATAAAGTTACACATCATTGACATGCAGCTTGGTTTAGTATGTTTTATGCTTACTTCATTTCTCTTTCACTTTTATCTTCTTATTTTCTGAGTGCATGTAAGAATACAACCATTTCTTGAATTTTTTCATACCTCCTAGAATGAATTAGTGTGATAAATTTTAGACCAATCTTTTACCAAAATTTATTTTTCTCTTATACTTCTCAATGTGATTTAGTATAATTGATTAACTTAATTTAATCTATTTTTATACCATTTTTGCCCTTTTACATACCTTCCATTTTATTACATTGTTTTCATACTTCCTAATGTGATTTAGTATGATTTTACTTGTTTTAATTTGGTGCAAAAATATTTCACTTTGGATTAAAAATATTTTTTGTTACCATCTTGTTTTACCATCCCTTGGTTCTTTATACTATCATTTTTTTTGTTATTACACATTTCCCAACTTGAAATAGTGTGTAGTACATTTTTTTATTGATTATATTTTGCCAAGTCCTTTTTGCCCATTTCTTTTTAACCATGCATGTGCTCTACATAATGATAGAAAATAAACCACATCTCATATATTTCCTATAGCATATAAAACAATAGCTAAATACATGTGCTAGAAAGAAATATATCCAAAGCATCCAAATCCACAACCATAATGATGATAATATACACAATCAACATCAATATCCCAAAATGATACATCATATATATATGATGTATCATTTTGGCATACTGATGTTGATTGTGTATTATATATATATATATATATATATATATATATATATATATATATATATATATATATATATATATATATATATATATATATATATATATATATATATATACATATATATATATACATACATATATATATATATATACATACATATATATATATATATATACATACATATATATATACGTAATATATATATACATATATATATATATGTATGTATATATATGTGTATATATATGTATATGTATATATATGTGTGTGTATATATATATATATATATGTATATGTATATATATATATATATATATATGTATGTATATATGTATATATATGTATGTATGTATATATATATGTATGTATGTATATATATATGTATGTATGTATATATATATATATATAATGAGTTTTGATACAACAAGTACAACCATATATATAATGCTCCAGCTCATGGCTTGGCTCCATCTTGTCTATCTTGTGGCCTAGCCATGTAACCTATCGAGGCCTCAATTTGATTCATCTAAATAGTATGTTGTAAAGGGGTCATTCGAGATCTCAATCCATCCACATGTCCCTCTATATATGCCACCCATGCATGTACTTGCACCAACTGGGCTAAGGTCTCCATGTGTGTTGCTCTCTCCTACTCTTACACCTATGTCATATGGGTTAAGGTCATTATATGTGCCTATGTCATCTTCATCACTATATATAGATACATATATCTCTCCTTTACTAGGGCCTACCATGCCTATATCTCACCTACACCCATCTCTGTTAGAAGTTGCATCCTCCCTCTCTCTATGATCATATCTACTTCACTGCCTCTCTAACTAATTTAAACTAGCTTGCCTAAGTTGGGGCCGATGATACACTAAGGTCCTCTAATGTAGTAGGGTCATATGGTTGTAGAGTCTCATCTAGGATGTCATGGAATGATAGCCTCATAAAGGACCCCCATCTCTCCTCCTCATCCTTAACTATGCCTACAAAGTCATACCTAGATAGATATTAGATCACTGTTATATCTCATAATATCTATCTACCTCTAGTCTCTATTTCCAAACAAAAACTTAAGAAATAATTTAATCATTTATATCACCTATTTGTGTCTAGGCCACTATGGCCTCACCATCCACATGACTGCCTAGTACAGTCTCTCCATCTACATGGTCTCCTAGCACCTCCTTTATAGGTCACCTCCTTGATATAAATTTAACTATCGTGGATCACATTCACCTCATCATGTGCCTAAGTGGCCTCTTTATCATCTAGCTCTCCTCTAGCTCACCTATTGGGTCATTAGGGATGGAATTAGTCTTTACTCTCTCTTGTTTCTCCTACCTCCATTGATAATTTGTCTTCAATGATTATAGCTCATCTTATTGTGAAGTTAGTGGTGGTATCTATGGTACCACTACCTTCACACCCCTCTCTTCCTACTTTGATCCCTATCATGCTCATTTAGTCCATGGTCACTCATGATGTGGTCTGATCATTAACCTCATCACTAGTAGCCTTAGTTCCCTGCTCCCCCATGGCTCTCTCACATACCAAGCCCAATACTCAAGTATCAATATCAGTGTTACTAGATGAGGTAATCCCATCTATCTTAGTACCTATACCACTAGATGTGGATCTCTCCACTAGGTGTAGTGTCCAACCACTTCTATCCTTACTATAACTAGTGTAACTATGTCCTAGTTTGGCCATGTAATCATTATGTACCCATATGGATACCATATTATGTCTATGCATCTCACTATCTACAATGCTAGCATGTTGGGCATAGCTTGTACTACCTATTCCTCTCTCCATCTCTATACTTTAGGTGACCTATCATCGATCACATGGGGTAACCCAACTAGTCAATACAAGGGAAATATCTCATATATCCAAGCTATCTATAATATAATTGGTCCCATCAACTTCTACCCTCTGAAAAACAACTCATATAGATCATGTGTGAGCTAGACCCAGATGATAAAGTTAAGATAATATAGTACTCCCTCCTTTAGGATCATCCTGCTCAAAGTTATCATGAATAATGGTACCTTGTCATCTAACTTGTGACATAACACTCATTGTGTCACAAGCCCTATCATAACTTTCTAGATATCTAAAATCTATGATGTATATATGTCAAACATGTTGAATCTTCTACCCACCAATATCATCTCCTAGCTTGTATCCCACATGACTAAGGCTCTCCTCTCCTCCATGTTGTTTGGTATCCCTGTAGTCACCAGTACTCCTGCTATTGGTAGCCCTAAGATGGCATTTATATCCTCTAGAGTGATAACTACCTCTACCACATCCCCATCCACCTCCCATATGAAGGCATTAGTTAATCATTCCTAACATCCCAAGAGCATGACTAAAATATATACACTCAAGGAAATCATACACATAGTGACTATCCCTCTTAGGCCTATAGATCTCTAGCTCTATCTCCAATCATTAGATGCTCCAGTAGATCTAATATCCCTGATGCATCTACTAGTCACCAGAATTTGGGCCATCCCTACAATCATGAAAACAATAAAAGATATATTAAATCCTCCATGTCATGAATAATCATAATATATTATTTTTGAAATTTCAATAAAAAATAATCCTAAATGGCTTTAATTAATTTATTTTTACCTATTTTTAGCCTACTAGGTCCTTTTTACCCTTAGTCATTTTGGGCCATTCTAGCCTTTTTTCAACATTTTATATGCATTTTCATATCATCATGGTTCTTTGGTCAACCTAGTTTGACCAAAAATTCCCTTTTTTTGACTTAATTAACTTCAAAATCTACGTTAACCCTCTTATTTTCCCCTCCATAGTATTAAGTTATCATTCTAGACTTTTTAGATCAGTTGGCAAAATCTACTAGGTCGGTAGTATGTAAAACATACAAAGTCAATAAATACCTACTAGGTTGATAGTGTGGATTTTGCTCATTTTTAGCCTACTAGGTCAACTGGGTTGACCCAATTTTTTTAATTGTCGACTCCTTGCATTTTCCTTAAAAAGTACCTTTTGTTAGTTTCTCCCTAATTCCTTCAAACCCATTTCCCATCTTGGATTTTCCTACCTATAAAATCCAATTTGGCTTCATTATGACATATAAAAATATTAAAAATTATTTTTTTATAAAAATATATTAAAATCAATAAAATACTCAAAAAATGGCTTAGGATTCATAGTTGCATACCTATAGTGCACATGTTGTCACTCTTAGAGCCCCTCCTCATCTAGCCTATCGTCTCCTCACCATTATAGCTCATTTGGTCTCTAGAGCTCTTTTTCTCTCCTTCACAAGTCAAAATAACCAAATGACTTGTCTTTCCCCTATTTTAAAACACTTTTTAGCAATTCAAATCTTTCAATTATTTTCCAGTCAATTCTGTATTTGCTTATATCTTTGTTTCTATTATCCATTTTTTGAATCACAAAATGCACTATGTTCATGATTATGTAGAGAATATTTTCCACTATCATATGCTTATTTTCCAAAAATTTAAATTTTTGGCTATTTTTTGTAATAATTTCTATAGGTTCACCTAGTGTTTTTTGCATTAGACACCTTCACATTTCTTGCAGTCTAGTTTTTTATCTACAACACTAAGGTAAGTAAGGGTATGTGTTTTTCAATTTTTTCCTTTCATTTATCTTATTTACTGCTTAGTTCACTTTACTTAGCATCATTGTTGTGTGTTATCATGTTTTATTTCCCAAAGCACGATCCCATGTTGCACTTACGTGACATGTGATGAGCTTTAAGTGGGGAATATGTATACACAATATTTTCAAAATTTTATCATTTACTGATACTTTTTATCTTACAAGAACCCTTTGAGTCTCAATCTCTCTGAGTGCATGCCTTAAGGGGTGCATCGAGAAAGGGGTGGGTAGACCATTGGTGCTTCATAAGATTGTTGTCCCTTTTACCACTTTCCATCTACACACTTGTCTCCTAAAACCATTTATCCTAAGATTATTCTTCTCTTTTATACCCATTCCAAACATTTATCACATTTTTATCCTCCTTGTTCTTACCTTGACCCCCTTTGACCAATTGACTGCACTAGGTCAATATGTTAGTTATACAAAGTCAACCCTATATGTTTTTGAGAGATAAATCACTAGGTCTCAATCTAGGTCAATTGAAGGGATAACAAAACTCTAGGTGAAAAATATCCCTAAATAGTATAAGGTCAACCCTATCAACCCTGAATAGTTTTTAGCCACTAATTACTATACATGGTCAACAAGGTTAACCCTATACTATTTATGGATATTTTTCACTTAGAGTTTTGTTACCCTTTGATTGACCTAGCTCAGGACCTAGTTATTTATCTATCAAAAACATATAAGAAAATTGGGTCGACCCTGTACGGCCAAAATATTCAAAAGGATTTAGGTCAAAATTCACCTATATATACATGTTCATTTCCAACCATTTGAGAATAGAGAATCAAAGAAGAATAATTGCAAACAAACATCTATTTATTGACCATTCTACATGAGGCATAAATCTTAGGGTTCTATACTTTCTTTAGAAATATAGATATTATCTTATGGATAAGTCTTTTGGATGTATAGATAGGTTGTGTAGCCTATATATGATTTGTCTTTGTTATCCTTACATACCATAACAATCTCTTGTGAAGTACCTTAGCCAAGGGAGAGATTAAGGCTCGGTGGGTTCATCTTCAAGGTAAGTATTCTTAACTTTATTTTTCCTTTATAAGAGTAGATAAATAATCCAATTGTGCTTCTCTTCCATGCATTAGGATTTTATATATAATGACATGAGTATATGTCTTCTATCCATGTTTAGTTTAGTTTGTTTTTTTAAACCCCCCTCTACTTTGTACCACAAGCTTTAATTTACACTAGATTAGATTTAATTTCTTGTTTATTAGAATAGAGTGAACATTAAACATAGGACTCTTTTAGGGTTGTTGTGTGATTATCTCAGATTTTAGGCTTTGGAACCCTTCCTAACATGGTTTATTGTGACAAGTGATCCCCTAATTTAGTCTATTGGATCCCCATATTGATCATACTCATGCTTAACAAATGTATTCCCAATCTAAAGTGTGGGTATGCTCTATATTCTTTGAGCCAAGATTGATTTATAGACATGATGCATTTCTAATTTCATATAGAGGGTAAAACCTTTAAAGATTTCATTTGCATTGGATAACTTAGATTGGAGTATGCATGACCCAATCCTCATTTATATGAGGGTGTGCTTAATAACTCAAGGCGTGCTTGATTCCATAATTTCATACCCAAAGTAGTAAATAAGTTTAGAATCTATGTATGAATTTTAATAGATAATTTTGATGTAAAACCTAGAGTAAAACTAGTACAAAAGGGTGAACCAACTACTCTAGATGAAATAAGGCTCATTTTTGCAAAACTAGTAAAAAAAGTTAGTATAAGTTGGGTTTGGTATATAAAATGTCAATAATGATAAGCATTATAATTCTATCTACAAAATAGTGTAATATTGAGTATGGGGAAGTAATATGTCACACATTCCCCCAATATAATATCTAGTGTATATGGATTCTGAGACTAAGTAATAACAACTAAAATTATGAGTAACAACTTAAGTGCTAACTTGAAACATATGTCACACATGATGCCCCCAAAATAATAAAATATGAAATAAAACTTGAGTATTTTATATAAACTAAAACTATTTACATATTTCATAATACTTTGTATTGCTTGAGATTATGATAACTTCCATAATTGACTATTTTTTAGGTACTCGAGAAATAACACCCTATTTTGGATAATAGTGGGGTGCACTTCTATCTAAATGTATTTATCCTATTTGAAACTAATTTATAGGTGATTTATGGGCATTTTATATGATCCAATATGTAATACCTAAAAACATGTCTATGTACTACATCGTAGGGGCTTAGTCTCTAAGATAAGTCATTATGTATGCTTCCTCTTTGAGGTGAGTTATTGAGTCTACATGATAACTTAACTCAAAATAAAAATTTACACGACAGATGTTATGTAAAATATGTAAATATAAGTAATAATAATAAAATAGATGAGCATGACATCATCATATATATAAATGATAAAAATAGTAATTTTAAATGCATGTAAAAATAATCATACATAGTGAGATTGTCAAGATAAATTTTATCAATAAATAACACATATAAATGATTGAAACTAAGTAGTGAAATCTAAATATAACTACTTGGGAAGGGATGTATTATATCTGTCATGTCAAATAAATATTGGGAAGATGAATTATGTCCATCATAGCATTAAAAATTTATCAAATTGAGCAAATATGTATCATGGTCATGATGCACACAAATAAAGAGTACATACAAAGCATACAAAACACACAATAGAAGGTCAAGGGACCACATGCAATGGCATGTTCAAATGCCTCTCATATTAATTTAATCATACAATTAAGATGTAGAGACACACACAAGGACATGTTCAAATGTCGACAAGCCAAACAAATAATGCACATAAGACATGAATAATGGAAGTAAACATGAAAATCATGCATAAATAAATGTCATTCATCAACATAATTAATTTATAACACTATTAAATTCAATAACTTAGGTAAATATTAATATATTATTGTGTTAATAAGTGAGCAATATCAATAAATGTTATGCCATATAAAAAATTGATGTATGAATAATAAAATATAGCCAAAGAAGGATAAAACTTGTATAAAATATGCCCCTAGTGAGTTTTTTGATGTATATACAATATAAAAGAGTCATGTGTCTATTTTTTACATGTGAATTATATCTCATGCTCACTAGGACAATATTGGAGGGTTAGGAAAATAGAGTGGTGTGTTCTTGTTTAAATAAGGTACTCTTGTTTGTTTGTAGTTTTTGATTCTGAGATAATGAAATAACCTACAACTATGTATGGGTATGTCATACTGTATGTTGTGCACTCACTTATGTACAATTTTTAATCATATATTATTTTAAACTAGATATAATTTTTTTTGAATAATTGTGCACAAGTTAGTAGATATAAATGAACTAAACATAAACGTGCATGAGTCCTAATTTTTTTAACTTTTATGGAATGTTTGATTTTTTTGTAATTTTCTTAGAATAATAGTATGATTAGAAAAGGTTATATTTAAAAGTAAGATTGTTATTACAATCCAAACATATCATCAATGGCATGCCTATATATAGTCCCTATATCATATGTATTATAATCTTCACCTACATTGTCCTATTCATCTTGCAAGTTAATCCTATCATTCCAATCATATTATGTATAATTAATATTGTTATCATAAGAGATAACCACCTTTTGAGATTGTGATTAAGATTGTGATATTCCATTCTAATCATATTTTGGATATGTGTGTGAAAAACTAACTTCCCCATACTATGGTATTGACCTTTCTAATTTTTATTTTATAGTATTTACTATATCATTTGCCTTTGATGTTATTCCATTACTTGTATTTGTTTGTAGACTAGTTGAGTATATGCTTTTTTTTTTAAAAAAAAATCTCTAAATATGTTTCTTCTTTGGAAAAGGATGTTACCTTTACTTCATGTTCAAATGATGTGAAACCTTTATTTTTATTAATCATTGATCACATTGATTTTAACCATTCTCCTCCAAACTCAATATTGTATACAATTGGATTTGAAATTACATGAGAATTAAGATAACACTCTTTTGAAATAAATAAAACCATTTTTAATTGATCCCATACATTTTGTAGGTTCCTCAGATTGATCTAATTGTGGAATATTTTTTCCAAGAGATATAAGAAATGACATAGTAAAAAATTATTTCCTGATAGTCCATAACCTTGACATCTGTAAATTGCTTTTCATTTATATGAGTAGTGATAGTGAAAGGATCTTGATATGAGGAAAGACAAGTAAATGTCTCATTTGGACATACTTATAAAAATAACATTTGTAGGTATTTCTTGAGTTTGAACCTCTTTTGTTAGAAACCCTTTATTTTTTATATTTTCTTACATTGCACTTATTTTTACAACTTATGTTCTTGCTTATTTTGTAACATTTCCTTTGTGATACATTCCTTTTCTAATTTATCTTTTTCATTTTAATATTTTGTACTCTTATTTTTCCTTTTTAGCTTTTCTTGCTCTGAATTTTCCTTTTGAATCCATATTTTTTTATCTTTGTTCCTTTTGTATTAATTTTTTATTTTTCCACTTGTTTTACTTACACGTGTTCCACTATGTGTTGTTTTATTGATGTGTCTTCTTTAATATCACCATTATCAATAATACTTTGCATATCTTGTTTAAGTCCAAACATCTAACTATATGATGCCCATGAATTATATTATATTATAAATAGTATTTTGATATCCTTAGAGGATGTATAGGAGGTAGTTTGACCAACTTATTTTGAAGCATTTCTATTAGAGTATCACTTGAAATCTTATTATCCTTTTGCATAGTTTTTGAATCACTAGTTGTAAATGAATTTTATTTTAGCTTCCAATATTGATATGAAGTCTTGTTGGCCATAATATTATTAGATGAAGATATAAATATATGATTAACACTATCAAATTTTGGATTCTTGGCATATATGAGTTAATTTTCCAATGATGTGATATTTGAACTGAAATACTATATAACAACTCTTATATAATCCTTCTCATATTTATGATTTTATCTTTAATATATTCACAAGTACAAACCCTAAGTACTTAAAATTTAATATGTATAAATACACCATAAAGAGGATATGTAGGAGGTAGAGGGGGTTGAGGAAGGATATGTTGGTCACCTTCATTTATAAAGATAGGATGGGTTATCTTACCTTGTGGGATAGTGATAACATGGAGCTAGTTACAGAGAAAGTGGTTATCACAACCTTGAGGGTTAAGAGGAAAAAGATATTATTTGTTAGTCATTTTAAATTTTATAAATACTAAAATGATAATAAGAGGATGAAGACAAGAAAATGCTAAAAACTATTCCAACATTAAAATGAAATCATAATTTAATTTAAAACCCTGAAAGGAAAAACTTAGGGATTTTGTCAATAGTCAATAATAAGTGAGTTAACTAATATGTTTTATCAAATTTGGGGAACTATGAGAATATTGGAACCTGATTAGATATTTTTTAATGTAAAATTAAAATGCTATAGATATGTGATATGACACAAGCTAATTTTGAACTTACTAAATATGGAAAGTACAAAAGAAAATATAAGCTTAGTTAAAAAACTAAAATGAGAGTTTTTTATAGATTTGATACTAACATGAAGGCTATTTTGGCTAAATGTGGATCTAGAACATGAGTTGTCAGGCCTTTTGGACAAGAATGTTGTAACTAGATAATAGAGTGATGCATTGTTGTCTCTAGGGAGCGTTAGTGTCCAACATGTAGTAGAGACCTAGGATTTCTTGGGTAGTTTTACCTTCTCCTATGTTCTATAAATTGTGTGGGAGATTCTAGTAAATGTAAAAACCTATACGTAACTTATTTTCACTTAGAATCCTATCTTAATGACATAGGAAGATGAATGTAATCATAGAATAAAAAGGAATTAGTGGTTGAAGGTATGATTGACCTCAACACCCACCAGTTAAGTATTGCCTACATACCAATACTCTAAAGAGGGATCAAACTCTATGTTTTTATCCCATGCTATGGTGGTGTGTGTGAAAGACTAATGAAAAATGTTAGATATTAGTGCAATCCAGGTGTGATTAAGTGCTTCAGTTATGACTTGTGACCTTAGAAGTGTATTCAAACATTGTCTCAAAGCTATTAGGGCAATATGTAATAATTTTTTTGAGAAATAGGGAATTTTTTCTCAATGTATAATTAGAATTCTATTGCTTTTAGTATGTAAGCCTCTTGTTTGTAAAATGGTTTGAAATGTGGCTTTATAGTGGTATTTTTTGAATTTTTTTAGATTGGGCTTCTTAAATTTATGGGTTGACCCTTTTATGAATTTGAATCTTGACAATTAGTTTTTATTTTATGGGAGGATAATAGAAGTGGATACAGATAAGAGAGTAGTGTGTTATCATCTAATTAAGGTGTTTTTATGCAAAGACCACAAAAAACTGATCTAGGTACAAAGAATAATCTATGTGTGAGCTTGAACTAATTTGCATAAGGAATATGGACATTCTAGGATCATTGGTTTGATTATAATAATAGGTCATCCACGTGAAAATTGGAGTAAAGTGGTCAAAATTCCATTGAATAGTCATGAGCAAAGTGTCTAAAAAGGGTGGTCACAAGTGCATTCTTTTAGCTTAAATGTTAACTTATATACCTACAATAACCTCCAAAGATATATGAAATCAAGGAACAAAGGTGTAGGTATATAATTATGAAACTATATTTGATATTTTAGTCGAAATAGGTGATTAAAATTTATGGTTTGACTAAGAATTTAAGAAAAGATGCAAATCTAAAATCATATTTTAAAAATAAAAAAAAGAACCATGAAACTATAAAGGAAGTTATGGACTTTCGAAGAATGGGAGGTTCACAATAAAAAAATTAATTTTATTTTTTAATTAATTAAAATAATATAAATTGATTGCATAATGAATATCTACCATTTAATAATGTGATTTATTAATTTTAGATCTAGTTTAGCAATTAAAAATGGTAAAAAAATCTAATACAGAACTTAAAAAAAAAGTAATGGACTACGTTAGAAGTAAAATCGCTGGAACAATCACATCTTAGAATTATGAGTGGAAATATAAGATATATGTAGGTCTATAGTAGAATTTTTGTTCAATTTTGAGATTTGATACTGTACGGAAAATATCACTACCTATTCCATTCATTCCCAAGATGGATCATTGATCACCTATCTTGATTGATAATTTTTCCTTCAACATCATTCCTATCCTACATTGTTTTTCATTTTTTAACCTTTCATGTGCCTGTGAGCCATTAGATGTCATGCATGTCTATACCTATGATTCTTTGATTTGATGGGTAAAAATGTAAAAATTGTGTCATCTTCCTTGTTCTTGATTATCTTAGCATCAACTTACAATAAAATAAAGTTATACACGTAGAAACCTCTATGGTATTTTTATCCACATATTTCACATGCTCTAATAAAACCTCAACATATTATTTTGTAGTGTGAATGAAATCTTAAGATATTATTTTTAACATCCTCTTCCCTAAATGTGAATATGTAACTACATGTAATTCTCCAAATATTTTTTTGTACAAGAGGGTAATATAAAAAGTAAGCCTCTATTAAAAGTGTAGGAATAGATATGGCAAGGGTTGGGACTAACTTTAATTATGGATTGGGATTATTGATATTTGTTCTCTCTAAATCAATTTGGATGACATGGTATAGATAGGAGGCTCTAGGACATAATTCACACTTAAACCAACTCAATAAATAGTAATAAGAAACAATTAAGGTATGTAAAGCATATAAAAAGTCAAAAAGTGATGGCCTAGGTTACAATGAAAATAATGAATAAATTAAATTATGATAAAAGCCTTTTTTTACACACCAAAATTATATTGTATTATTTCTTAAATTAATATTTACAAAGGATGTGAAAATCTTTATAGGCTTTTCATAGGTGGTTATGGGTTAAAACCAACTTTCTCGTGAACTAACAATTTATTTAAAACAAAGCATAAAAGTAAATTAAATACAAATTATACTAACTAAATATTAATCTAACAAAATAAACTAAATTTAGATTATTAAATGATCCAACAAACTCCCCCTTGATCCAAAGGGGTATAAAAAGACTAGAGCAACAAATTGTGAGTCATCCAATCGAACTCTATCACAACTACAACTAGTACACTATGCATCTTAGACTGGTCCACACCCTAATCATCCCCGCACTGTAGCAGAACACAATCACGCACTATCCAATTACATTGATCCTCATACAGAATCTATCCAATAAGTGACTACCCTTTGTACTATGTATGACACATCTCAAATTGATGCCCAACAATCACCAACATCTTTCATAGGCCTTTGCTCAGCACTAATAATGCTAGCAACACAATGTTGACTCATACTGCACATCACCGATGACTGATCGAAAAATCAATATGTAATATCTTCTCCCCCTATTAGGAAAGAGGTGAAAAGCTATGCAATAAATAAACCAAGTACAAATCATTGAAATGCTCCACATCAAAGATCATATCAACACTACATCTATGAAAGAAAAGTACACAAGCCAAAAATTACTATCCCAATAGTGAACCCATACTCCAAGTGAATAGCAAACTGGAGAAGGGAAAATATCCTCTAACCTCTGTGGATCCTCTAACCTCCAATTTGCTTTGTTTATCCTGTTAGATCCTTAGGGACCTGTAAACACTGAAATGTAATACAATAATCACCGATAACACAAGTGAAGGGACACATCATTACAATATTTTTTTGATGTATACAACACATTTTTACTATTTGAGAAAAACTTGGGGTGTTGGATTCCACCAAAAATGCACCTAATTTCATTACAATGTGTAGTTTATTCAAAATATGTGGAAACAATATATTTTTACATGTCAAAATAAAAAATTGTCCATTTTGATGCTCTTAAAAATCTATTTCCATGAAAAATGAGTGGTCATATGAAGATTTTAGACACCATATGTAGAAGATATGACACTTTGAAATTTTGTTCCTCTGTTAGGCTACATATACTCCCCCTCAATGCTAATTTAGAAAATTTTACTAGTTTACGGGGATTAAAATTTCATATCAAGACATTATGGACCTCTCCTTGATTATAATCATTGGAAATATATTTGAGTATAGTTTTCAAAAAAGTAACTTTAACAAAATAATATGATAGTGTGTTCAAGATATGGTAGAGATGATCACAATAGGTATAGATTTTCCTGGTTTTCAAAATTAATTCAAATGACCTCTTTTTTTTTTTTTTTAATGGTACTTTTGAGAAAAAAAAATTCTTGTGAAAGTAATTTTTTAAATAAAACCTAAATATTTTCAAGGCTTTATGTGGGTCCCATCCAAACCCTAATATTTTACAAACTATAATAAAAAAACTTTGATAAATGAAAAAATAAACTTTGCTCAAACTTCCAACACCATACTTCCAATGCCTCCCTAGAACATTCCAATGCCAAAGCTAGTCTAGGGAATTTTAATCCTTGTTTGGCGCTCCAACTGAGTCATACAAATCTATATAGTACCATTATTTTTGTATATACATATCAATTTGAGACTATTAAAGAGAATTTTGATAAATGAAATCTGATTTTTTATGATGCAAGATCGTACTTCTATAATTTTCAGCTATACAACTCCATTTTTTAGCTTGAAATTTTTTTGGAATGCATTAAGATTTGATAAATAGTTTTTACAAACTCAGATTCATTTCAATAAGTAAGTAGATCAGTTGCCAAATAAATGGAAGCTATTTTTATCCAAACACAAACATATCTAGAATGGAAAGGTCATAAAAATGCATATATGGGTTGTGATTTAATTTTCCAACTTGAAAAAAAAATCCCAGATGCCTGTTGGTATTGAAATTTGATCTTAAGAGACTAAAAACATACCAAAACTTAGTAAATGTATTGAATGGAGTTTGAATACATTTTCCAAATTTCACAAAGACTTCCAGGTTCAACAAGGCCATACAAATGGATTTTTAGCAGATTTTAGGGTTTGAAAAACAAATCTGGATCACTTTATGGCTTTAAAATCCTTTCTTGAATTCTTAAGATGTAATTTTGATGCACTACTAGGGAGTAGGAAAAAACTTCTCCAATTGTATGGTCATACATAAGCTATTTTCTCAAAAAAAATAGACTTTCTAATGTAAAATTATTTAAAAAATTAAAATATTTTAATAATTATCCAAAAATTTCAACATTAGACAAAGTATGAAAAGAAAGGACAAACTTTAAAAAAAGGCATACCATATACTATTCAACCAAATTCCAAAATTTGATTTCATGTGAGGTTTTTCATTCCACGTGAATCAATTTTTCACTTTTCCTCTACCATATTCACCATGCTTCAACAACCATGCTCTGATACCACTGATGGCCCAGGTTACAGTGAAAATAATGAATAAATTACATTATGACAAAAGCCTTTTTTACACACCAAAATTGTATTGTATTATTTCTCGAATCAATATCTACAAAGTATGTGAAAAGCTTTATAAGATTTTCATGGGTGGTTATGGGTTAAAACCAACTTTCTCGTGAACCAACAATTTATTTAAAACAAATCATAAAATTAAATTAAATACAAACTATACTAACTAAATATTAATCTAACAAAATAAACTCACTTTGGTTCATTAAATGACCTAACAAAAAGACCCAAAAAATGATGGACAAGATTAGTGGTACCAATAATGCCATCCTAAATAAAATTAAAGTGTAATATTTTAATAGTAGCATATGGATGTGTATAATAAGTCTTAGGTCTGAGAATGGATATATTTATAGAATATTTAGATGCATTTGGAAGGCTCAAAGATTAAATTATGGGTATTGTGGGTAAGATAAATTATATAAACAAGAAACTACAGTAAAGTGTGTAAATAATGATAAACCATAGAAAAGACATTGTAGAAAAAAGTCTTGTACCAAAATTAGGTGTATACATAGTGATGTAGTTAGCTTCATAGTTTTATGTCAACTAAATATGTTCAAATTATTATCTTTTATGTCATCTATTATAATGCTTATCTAATAATTTTGTACATTGTTTTTTTGTTTCACTTATTGATAATGGTTATACTTGAACATGTCCATTTATTCTTGATAACTTGGTAATTTATTACTACGTTCATTAAGGAGAGGCTCTAATATATTCTTCCTTGACCATCTAATATATACTTCTTGCACTATTAATTATGTCATTTATGTTCAAAATCCTACAATTTTAGAGAGATACTCCTTTTTGTCACTATTTCCTTCTTGACATGGTGGATGTAGTGTATCGATATCTATGTATTATGGTAGGATGGAATAGCATCCAAAGGACCTTAGTATTGTTTGTTTTCATTAACATTTAGACAATAGAGTCTATAGTATGTCATTTTTATACACCCATTGTCGTACATTTGAACATTAGATTTTTTTTAAGTATAGTTTGAGAAGTATCATCTTCAACTCATTCATTATCATTATCATTGAATTCATTGAGTAAGCACAGATGTATCATTTCAAGAGGAAAACCATGATTACGGGGTTTAACAGGGTTTTAGAGTTTTAAATTTGTACCTAACATTGCCTAGTTGTTAATACCTATATTAAAGGTTATACATCACCTTATCTAAGTTTATCTTAAGGTATGGGGGGCTGTTGATGTTTTACTTGACCATGCTAATTTATTTTTTACAACTTCCAACATCTTTATTTGACTAAGCTTACTTAGGCTTGTGTAGCTTCATTTTCCTCTCATTTTACATAATACATATTAAGGTGGGATGTTAGTGTATGTTAGGATACACACCATTGTATTATCTAATATTCACTTTCAATTATATTCTTTAGGGATAAATAAAACCTTATGTGCATATCATTATCAACAAATTATTTATAAGTTATTATAAATAATAGTATCTTTAGTGGTTATCCTCAAAATAATTTCATATATTTTGAGATAATATCCCTAAAATGTAGATATTTCTTCATATCCTTAACCTCATTACTTGTGTATATTATAAGGTGTAGGGTATGGATCATGGTTAATATTTTTTTTTATATTTGGTCCATTCTAGAATCTATGGTATTATATATTTCATGTGAGGAGGATTATTGGCCCTCTTACACACCTTAATGTATTGGTAGTCATTATAGTTTGGCACATAGATGTTTATTTATTTAATAGTTCACAAGTATGCACTTTCAATCATGGGTTATAGTATTGAGGTTTTTTATTCATAGATCTTAGAACCTATACAAAATCTACACACCACATGCCTTCCTATAATTCTAATATAAATTACATCAATCAATCCATCCTTATGATAATGATACCTTATTTATCCTATTGGATAAGTTTCAATGTCTCTTAACCTTATCTTCACTGATGATAAAATGTCATCAAATAATATCCATATGTCATGTACCTCCCTAATGTTATCATCGTCTAGTATTTAAAAGTAGTAGATGGATATCTCATATCTACGTACATAAGCACATTATTATTCCATTATATTTAAATTATAAAATTTTATTGTATTTAAAATATGTATGAAATTGTTCCAGCTATCAAAGTCATCACTCACAAAAATCAGTCTAACAATTGAGAAAAAATATCTGTAACAAGACAAACATGTGTCCTTAAACTTATTAAATCAATAGTATATAGTTATATATTGGCCTTATTTGATTAAATATGCATTTCATACAATATGGTAAGGATTACAAATAATCTTCAAAAAATTTCTATATCAATCAAATGATGTATTATATATTGAGCCTTGTCCACTTCTATGTGGTTCTACCACATTACTCCCAATAAAAATGAATACTCATCTTGCACATTGTGCACGTGATGATACAATAAGATACACGTAATGTTAACATATTTTAATATTTTATTCCATTTTTTAGACCTTATACAAAGATTTGGAATTCCATGAGATTTTAAGACTAAAATAAAAAAATCATGCATCTCATGAACAAGGTCTTGAGCTTTTATTACATGTCTCATTTGCTAATTATTTTGTATGATAGATATATTCTATGAGCATAAAATTAATGGAAATAATATAAATGAAATTTTACTTTGATTATTATGCATAGAGTATTTTAATTAACTTTTGTTATTAATTCACCATCAACCCCAACACATTTTGGCTTTGTTATAATTATAGAATCATCCATGACACCAATCTCTTTTAAACAACTATCACAAAGGTTTTCAACATTAGAGTTTATGTTATCTTATGAAGAGAAATTAAATGAGGATATCACACATTATTTTCAACAATATAAACATGCATACTTACCCATTTAGTATTATCCAATACTGTAACCTCATTAACATATCATACACAATTAATTTTCTCTCTAAAAATTTTTTTCTCAACAATAGTTAGGAATTTAAACCAATACAAAATAATTATTTTAGACTAAATTATTATGAATAAAGTGTGGGAGACCATGAAAATAAATCATGATATTATAATCATGTAAATAGGTTATAGAAAAACATATTTTTAGAGTTTGAAAAGTAACAGTTAGTCAAATTATTTTACTTAAACGATTATTTTAAATGACCTTGTCAAATTGAATTGTAATTTATTTTTGATACTTAATATATAAATATTCATCCACAATTTTATATTGGATAACATTCCTATCAACTCCATCTCTATTTTTTTTTTAATATATTTTGTACATGCTTCTTAATAGTATCCAATTCCAGTTGCATTAACTTGACCTTTCTAACTTTATATTTATAAATTTTGTAAATTATCATTATTTGGGAGGTTTGTTTTTATTTTTATTTATAATAGATTCAATGAATGGAAACTTGGCTACTTGATCTAATCTAAAACTCCTACCCAAGTCCCATTTTATTACCATTTTATTTCTAACAGAAGTATGTTTCCCAAGAGTAATCAAGGTGGTGGTGTTAAAATAGATAATTAATACATATCCTATAGAAATAATGGTGTAAGTGGTGTTGTTAAATTAACACAACAAGCATGTAGTCTAGAATAGATATTTTAAAATATGCTTAACTGTCTTAAGCATCATAATATATAATAGAAGATAAGTTTTTCGAGATAACATATTTGATAAGATAGATGTCATAAAATATAGGAGCTATTATGGGAATGGTTTTTCTTAAAAATAAACATATGATATGAATGAGAACATAGCATGTAAATTATTAAGTATCATAAAATTTTGTATTAGAGTAGGTAAATATTCAAAGTGAGTTGTTATAAGGGAGATTGACTAGAGAGAAAGAAAAGAGGAGGATCCTCAGGCACTCCAAAGCTTAAATAATTAACAAGCCTAAAAAAAAGGATAAGATTTATATTTTCATATAAAAGTCTAAGTCATCTATTAAGAATTCTTCTTGGAAGGTGTTAGAATAGTAATTGTTCATAGGCATCATTCTACAAAAAAAGAGTAATCCCATGCCACCTATAAATAGAAGATAAAATACATAGGAGTATGAGACATCACCAAGCAAAGAGAGGTGAATAAAACAAAACAAAAGAATAGAATCTAAACACTATTGCTTCCATGACCAACCAATTGAGAGGGGAAAAGACCATTAATATGATTTAAAATGTAGCTAAAAGAAGAGAAGTAAAGCATTGGTAGAAGCAAGGAGAACCATTATTCATTGAGGTGTTTGTGGATGCATGTAGTGTCAATATTTAAGAAAAAACAACATCTGACTCCCAAATTATATAAAATATCAACTTTGAACCCTTGGGTGTGGCTTGAGAGGGATGTCATAGTTTCCTAGAGTACCTTGAAAAACATATGCATAGGTTTTCTCTTATTGGCTAACAAAGATACAAAAACATCACGCTTACGTATTTATATTTTATAAATATTTAGGGGAAATGAAATAATATTTAATAAATGTTTTTTTTTAAGTTTTATTCATTTAAACTTTTAAAATTTATAAATTATTTTCCTTAAGATCCCTAAAGAAAATTAATTGTGTAATGTTAAAATCGTGAAGACCTAAAATCTTAATTTTTGAAGGATGTTTTTAGAAACATTATAAAACATCCTTTAAAGTATTTTTTTTCTAGACCTCATATATTTTTGTTCTTAATTGTTTTTCTGTGTATGTGCCTAAAATTTTAATAATATGATATATAGAGCTCTAGGAAGAATTGATTTCCAAAATTTTGAGATCACATCTAAAATTATGGTCTTGAAAAAACATTGAATTAATTTTATATAGCTCTTATAGCATTATATATATATATATATATATATATATATATATATATATATATATATATATATATATATATATATATATATATATATATATATATATATATATATATATATATATATATATATAACTAGGCATTTTAGGCCTATGTAAAGCCCTAAAAAATGAATTAATTTTGTATCTTGTGATGTAGGAACATCTAAATTCATGTGAATTATTGCATCAACTAAAAATACATTTTTTAGGAAATATATCTAAGTTTCATGTTCTATGAGTTTATTATTATTTATGTCTTATTTTAGGTTTTTTAAATTCTTCTATGTTGTGCAAACCTTATTTGTGTTGTTTTGTGTCACCTTTTTGTGTGCATGTGATTGTAATTTTTTACATGTATTTTTAATCCTTGTCTAAATAAAATTTCAAATAATTTCACAATAAATTTTTTTGGTCTATTACCCAAGTGCAACAATCCAGAGATTTGAGGTGCATTTCTATCAATATGATATATCTTGAATAATAGAGCATTCATTTAAAGTTTATTATTCATTGTATAATTAATTGATTTGATGAGGATTCTTGGAGGAGTTGTATCTTCATTATGTAGGTCATGCATTGATTTATAAGTCTTTTGAAAATATTGTGATAAAGTGGGGTATTGTTCTTGAGTAGACATGAGGATCATGGCACAAAGGTTTTCATGGTAATTGTGGGTCATAAAATATTGAAAATTCTTACACACTTGGTGATGAGAAAAAATAAAACCATTAATGCTTAGCTAAGTTAGGAAGCACTTGCCTACAACCCAACAGATAAACTGAAGGGAATCATTTTGACTTAAGGATAATGTTACTTCACTAATTTTCAACCTGGAGATGTATAACATTGAGAGGATTATGTACTATATATGAAACATAAATTTAAATGGAATACTAAGAAGGACAATACATACTTTTTGAAAAGTAAACACAATTATATAATTTAAATGAGAAGTAAATTTTAGTAAAAAAAATTAGAAAATAAATATTGAAATTACATTAATAATATATGTTTAGAAGATTTGCATAGAATTTAAATACACAAATAGAATTTAAATGCACACACAATATAAATAAATCAACTAATGGATGGGAAATCAGACCACCAAATCCTCACAAGTGGACTCTACCTCAATTGAACTACAGCTTGAATCCCTCCTTGCTTAAGATAATATTAAGGCAAAACAAATTTTATTAATTAAAATTTAGCATCAAATTAATTTATAAAGGTATTATTACACTCTCATTCAAATTACAAATTAACTCTCTTGATTAAAAAATATTAATCTAGCTTCTCCTAGCTAATTCTATAACTTATCAATTCCCTCTTTAATAGAGAAGGCAACCTTTTATTTAGATAAACTAATAACTATATGTTACAACCATAAATATATAGTTATCATTAAAATAGAGTAAGTTACATCAATCTAAAAATCAAAAAATTAAAAATAGCATAATAGATCTAATATCGTCAAGGAGTGGTGGAAACCATATGCATAGTTTGAATAAACACTTGGTGACTTACTAGAAATGAATATGTAAATATTTCATCCATTATCTAAAGAAACTATTTATTCGATTAATTTTAGCTTAAGCTTCCAAAAAATCATCATATTCAACAATGTGCATCTACAACAGTGGTTGCAGGTGCTCATGTAGTCAATAGTTATGGGTTCTCACATAACCAATTTTTATGGGTGGAACACAACCAATTACTATAAGATGGCAATGAACTTAATCAATTTATTCTCCTTTATACCTATGGGTATTTTTTACATTCGACATTATACATTATTAATACCAAAAATAGTCAGGACATTAAATCATATGATTTTATATACAAATAATTAGTTATAACTAAAATAATATGCATATACATTATTCATATAATATGTGTGTATTTAAACATTGTGTGGGATAAAAGAGTGTGATATTAATATCAGGAGGTGTTTAGGAGAGACTAAGAATCAATTTGAGGGTCATTTTTGGGCCTCGCCATTTGTTTTGTGTCCATATATCCAAAGAGGTGTTATGGAAGGAGTCATTGCTAACTATTTGGCATCAATCTTGAATGTTTTAGAAGTTGATAAGGATTCATTTAATATTTCCATGATGTAGTTATGATTCATCAAGCTATAATGTGTTACTTTACCTTGTAATTGTGAGAGGCATTTAATTTTTGTGGTGCATTTAGGTGTGTTAATGTTTTTAAGGGGGGGAAACACTTAATGTAAGTAGGCATATCTTATTCCTATATAAGCATGCTCTCCCACCTATGCTAAAGGAATTTTAGTGGGGAAAAGAAGAGATTTTTTGTCTAATTTATGGATCTAATTGGAATATTAGATATTAGATATTTTTCTAAGATATCTATACTTACAAACATCATAAGTTATTAAGCATAAATCTACAAATATAATGTTGTAATCATTTTAAGATTTTGGAATCGGTGTCATCATAGTGTTTTTTATATTTCCTTGCTATTGAAATCTATTAGAGATTTGAATTTCTTTTGTATTTTATATTTCATATCTAGTTTCATATTTTTATAGCTATGTGATCTAAGATATCTCTTGACTGAGACCCCTAACCATGACTACATCATTTGGTATTAGATCAAAGTTTAATCCTTGTTGATTCCTATTGATTGCCACATTTTTAAGTGTGGGTATAATGTAGTAACAAACATATTTCAATTAGATTTTTGGGAAGGTGTAGGTAAATTTTTGATTTAATATCATCACTTGGTATAAAGATCTATATTTATAAGGAAATGGAACATAGATTAGGCTTAGGTGGTAGAAGAGTTTAAGTGGTTGGAGCACCAAGACTAGTAGATTTGATAGGATTAATGAGATAAATTCAAGCCTAAATGGATGTTATGTAAATTGCACATCATCAAGGTGTTGAAGTAGTAGATGATGAAAGTAATACCAAGGTCAAAAAATAAGTTCTGAAGGATAAAGTTGTAGGAGAAAAGGTTGATGAACCTAAAGACCAATTCATAAATTTTTTTACAAGAATGATAAGTAAACCAAAAATTATACCTTGGAATTTATTTTGAAACTTTAAGTCTTGAAGAGCTCATATACTATATCATTGAGTTAGATAAATACTTTGAGTATGAAACTATGGAATATCCAAAGTAGGTTATGTTCATTGATGAAAATTTAAAGGTCACACATTATTATGGTGGAATCATGTACAAAATGAGAGATGGCATGAATGAAAATAAAATATTAAGACATGTAATATATTTATCATGAAGCTAAAGGATAAATTCATTCTTCTAGATAATAACATAGGTTTTTTAAGAAACTTAAAAACTTACAACAAAGAGAGATGAGTGTCAAATATTACACTGAGGATTATTATAGACTTGCCATTATAGTGGGTCATGTATAATATGATGTTAATGAGATCTTAAATTATTTAAATGGATTGTGCATGCCATTTTAGGATGAGTTTGGTATGATCAAAATGTGATATGTTAAATAAGCCAACCAGTGTGTGTTGAATAAAAATGAAAAGCTATCATGCAAACCAAAAGATATGACACAAGGGAAAGGAAGATTCACATATGGATGTGTAAATGGAAAATTTTATTCTACATAAGTGAAATAAAGTGAGGAAAGTACATCAAAACATAATGATGTTAATACACAAAGAGTTAGAGGTAATTTCAAAGATAGAGGATACTATGATGGATTCAATGGTACATGTTTTAGATGTGGTGAGACTATCCATAGAGCATTTAGTTTCCTCATATGCATACTAAAATAAACACAAGAATTGATGTGAGTGTTTATATTTCATAAGTATATGAATAAATCATTGTACCTATTAATAAAATAGATGAATTAGAGACTAGAGAATTTTTCATGATGAAGAAGGTATAGTTGAAGCCTAAGAAATATTAAAATAGTCCTATGTAGAGAAATAACTTGGTCATAACTATTTATAAATTTGGAGGTAAGTGTTTGAAATTTATTGTTGATAGTGATGACATGGATAATATTATTTCATAATAAATGGTAGATAAATTTGGTCTAAAGATAATTTTGCATCTAGACTCATATAAAGTTTTTTGGTTGTTGATGGGACATAAAGTTATAGTGAATGAAAAATGCATGGTAAGTTTTCATATAGGTAAATATAAAAATGAGGTTTTATGTGACATAATTCTTATGGTTGTTTGTCATATTTTTCTTGGAAGTGTATGCAATGAGAAATCCATCAGATCTACAAATAAATCCTAACTCAGAGAAGATAGATCTTGCTTACACTTCCAATTAGAAATACATTAGATAATTGGGGTCATGACCAATATTGATCTTCTAGACCTAGATAAGGGATATCTTACCATCCAATCAAGTAAAACTATGTAATAACCCTAACTAGGTCCTATGTTTTCATATTCACTATACTAATAAAAATTAAAGAAAAATATAATCTAGTGCTCAACAAAGTTTGTGGCATAAAGTGGGGCAAATAAAAAATAAAAGTAAACATGCATAGGATAAATATACTCACATTAATGTATACAAAATCCTAATATATGGAAGAGAAGTGTAAATGCATATCTATCTACTCTTACAAAGGAGGAACAAAGTTAGGAATACTTGCCTTTGAAGACAAACTTACCGAGCTTCAATCTCTCCATTGAACAAGGTGCTTCGTAAGAAGTTATTATCATGTGTAAGTATGATAAGGATAAATCATCTCTAGGTTGCATAACCTATCAATGCATCCAAAATAATTCTCCATAAGATAAAATCTATATCTCTAAAGAAAGTATGAAACCCTAAGCTTGTTCCTCAAGTAGAATAGTGGATAAGAAGATGCATAATATATCTTACTTATTCTTCTCTTTTATTATAAATGGAGAAATGATTGTGTTTATATAGGCAAAATTTAACCCTAAACCCTTCCAAAAATTTTAGCTGACAATGTTGACACGATCAGCCTAGTATCACAATTGACAAAAACTAAGTCATAGACTAGGTTGGCCAGGGGCCGACCTAGACCCTAATAAGTTGTCAATAAGAATACAAGGTTGATGTGGCTGAAATAGTCATGTAAACTATCAAAAAGGGATTTAGGTTAGGGAAATGACTAATGAAGGTGGAAAAAGACTAGAGGAGTGTGTAAAATGGGAGGCAAAGCTTAGGGGAATGGTTTTTTGGATACAAGTGTGTAGATAGCAAGTGGGAAAGGGGGAAACAATCATGTGAAGCACCAATGGTATACCCACCCATTTCCTAGTGCACCCCTTAAGGCATGCACTCAGAGATATTGAGACTCAATAGGGTCTTTCAAGATAAAGAGCATTAGTAATTGATAAAATCTTAAAAATATTATATGTATATAGAAGGTCTTGGTAGTTTGATAGTAAAGCACAACAATATGGTCATGCTAAAATATATACATTGTGTAAAGATGGAATAACACACACACTAAATCCTTTGAAGGATAAGTGAAAATAATTAGACTAGTGTCCAAAAGTATTTATAATTTCATGAAAATAGTTTTTGAAGGAAGTGAAACAAAGCACATGTTATGCGTTAATTTAAAAACCAACATAATAATACATAGGGGTAGCAGAAGAAGAAATAATTTTGTATAAATTAAAGGAGATACTAAATGATTTTCTAAATGTATTAATTCCAATGAGAAGCATAATTCATTGCATGGATTTGATACTTAGTTCAAGTTTACTTAACAAAGCAACACATAGATTAACTCTAAAAGAGAATGCAAAGGTGTAAATGCAAGTTCAAAATATATTGAATAAAGGTTTAAACATATAAATTTTGAGCATGTGTGTAGTAATAATAGTATTAACACCTAAAACTAATGGAGAGTGGATAATTTACACTAATTATATAGCCATTAACAAGATAACCATAAAATATCCATTTCCATTGTTGCGCTTGGATGATTTTATGATTTGGTTGAGTGGAGAGAGATACTTCATGAAGATTGATTTGAAGATTAGATATCATAAAATTCATATAAAAGAGGTTGATGGATGGAAAATAGTGTTTAGACCCAAGAATGACTATATAAGTGGTTGATTATGCCATTTGGGTTAAATAATGCATCAAGTGCACTCATGATATTTATGAAGAAGTTATTAAACGATTTTTTATAAGTTTTTAATTGTGTATTTTGATGACATATTTATTTTCATGAGAACAAAGGGAAAAAATTTGTGACATTTTGGATAAGTGCTAGAAACATTTAGAGATAAAAAAGTACTCGTGAATTTAAAGACATGTAGTCTCATGTAGGAAGAATTGGTGTACTTAGAATTTTTATTTCTCAAGAAGGTTTTAAGATGGATCTAGAGAAGGTGTGAAGTATACTAAATTGGTAATCACTACAAAGTACATTGGAGGCTGTAGTTTTCATAAATTGATGAGTTTTTAAAAGAATTTCATCAATAATTTTAGTGAATAGTTTTTATTGATGTGATGTAAAATAATAAAATAAAATTTGTATGGATAGTGAAATCAAAACATATCTTCCAATAATTGAATAAGAATATAACTAATCAACCAATATTGGTATTATTAAATTTTAATAAATTATTTGAGGTAGATTGTGATGTGAGTAGCATACCAATAGGAATAATATCAAGTAAAGAAGGAATACATATCGCATATTTTAGTGAGAATTTTTAATGATGAAAAAGATAAGTATTAAGTGTATGATCAATATTTATATGCAATTGTGCAAGTGTTAAAGAAATGGAAACATTATTTGTTGCTAAAATAATTTGTATTATATATATCATCAAGAATAGAAATTAATTAATAGTTGGAATAAGTTGAATCAGAGACATATGAAATGCGTTGAATTTATACAAAGTTATTAATTTTTTTGAGTCATATAAAAAGAAAATATAAAATATTTGATGATGCATTGAGTAGAATAATTATTTTGTTAAATGAGTTAAGAGTCAAATTCATAGGATTTGATATTATGAAAGAGCAATATGAAGATGAATATTTTCAAGAAGCATGGAAGTCATATGAATATCTAGTAAGTAAATATATACCACCATACTTAGAATATTTTATTAAGTTTTTATTATTCAAATAAGGAAATCATGTAAATTGATAGGTTCAATGAAAAAGAATTTGATCAAAGAAAATCATAGCAGAGTTATGGTAGGTCATTTTAGCTATGAAAAATCATTAGCACAAGTGGAATAAAATATTTTTGGCCACGAATAAGTTTAGATGTTTATAAATATTTTCAAGAGTGTATATTTTGACAACTAGCAAAAGGAATTAAAATTTTAATGTTGTATCAACCATTAATTATTCTAGATAAACAATGGGAGGATATAAGTATGGATTTTGTTTTAGGTTTACACTAGACTAATCACTTGGGGGTGAAAAGGGAAGAAGGTAAAAAAAATTAACCTATATGAATGAGGTAATACACCAAGGATAAGTCCACACAACACACTTGCATCTACACTAAGAAGGAAAACTACCAAAACTGACTTCATGTCTATGACCTTCTAGCATAAGTGTTTCTCATGGAGGCATTTTTATATGCATATATGGAGGTGGGTTAAAATAAGGTCCAATACTAGACACTACTAGTTCCTCTTTCACTTAAATTACACATTAACAAACAATACACTTCATGAGACCTAATAAAAGATATTCACTCACACAATACATATAAGGGCAAAATGCAATCAAGGAGAAATAATATTCATCAATTGTCATGCAAATAAACTACTTAAAATTATTAGGAAAGATGAGTAGAGAAATAAATCAACCTCAAAATATTTATTCCAAGGTAAAACAAGGTACCAAACTAGTAGGGCTTTGCCATACTAGGTGTGTACTAGATATAATTACCAAAATGGCTTGCATTTATAGAATAAAAGAAAGGAGAGAGAAGAAGAGAAGTGGAAGGGTCACAAGTACAAGTGTCAATATATATAAAATATTTATAATGTGAGAGAATGAGGTATAAAATAATTTAATAAGTAGTCTTGGATAAGTGTCTATCTAGAATGCATCATTCTCCCTCAAGGTGGCATATAACTCTTCACTATCATTCTTTAAAATTGTAGTTTAGTGATGAGTCCAATTGACTAATTAAAAATAACATAGGGATCCTTGACACATTTTCACTATCATGATAAGGTTTCAACAAGATTTTAACATCTCTCATACGCCTCCCTAACTAATATCTTTCCTCTTGACACTTGTGTTCACTGTCTACTAACTGCTCATTAGCCTTCTAGGCCTCACTCTTCACACTTGTCATCATAATGACTTACAATTGTTCAATAATATGAATTGTATAGGTTTTACGAAACCTAAATATATCTCTATTTTCCTTTGGTCTATCAAATAGACCTCAATGAAACTCATAGCACACTTTTCACCTCCAATCCTCGACAGTCATTTTGCCTTCTCACTGTCTCACTTAGACTACCTTTAATGAATTTAATAACAAAGGTATTTTCATGATAAATCAAGGTGATAAATTATTATTATTATAGGTTTGAACAAGTATCTATAGACCTCTTTAAATTATTGTCATTCAACAACTCTATTTTGTACCTATAGAACTAGTCAAATCCTATAAGAAACACCATATTAGATCTATTTGTATAAGAGATAGTATGGAACAAATGGGTGGTGAGGAGACTATAATATTCAAAAACCAATTCAAAACACTTCCCAATTCATTTTACCACTTATATATTTGTTGTCCCCAAAAAATGCCACTCATTTTTGGGACAACCTACAAACCAAAATTTCTCTCTTCCCTTCTCAAAATTTGTTCTGAGCTTTCAAATTCCTCATTTTTAAGTTTTTTTTGTAAAGGGGGTTCACAAGTTCAACAGGTTAAAAAAGCTTCTACAGGCAGGTTCAGTCAAAAGAACAAGCTTCTAACACTTAGTCATTTCCAGGATTGGTTCAGCGCCTCAGTTCAATCAAAAGTATTTCAATCGGCAAATGATAAAGGACTTAGGCTTGAACCAATGAACTTTGAACCACATTGGTTCAAAGGTTCAATGGGTTCAATGACCAAGTTGGTTCAACGCACTTGGTGCAAAATAACAAAGGACTTTGCCAAATAATGAAGAATGAACCGTTGAACCAAAGTTGGTTCAATCGGTTGGTTCAATCGAAAGGTTAAAGGGGCTGCCCCAAAGCGAAAAAGGCAAGTGCCCTTGCGGAGGGTAGGCAGCATTGGTTTGAAGGTCAAAGAAAACACAGAATTCATTTGGATTTGTTCAAAGGCCCAAAAGGAACAATTCTTTTAGACTTTTTGTCTGATGGAAATGGCTAAGTCCAAGGGGCCAAAAGAATTCTCTCGGGAAGATTTTCTCATTAAAATGTTAAGGCAAAGTTCCTTCAGACTTTTTTGTCTGAAGGAATTCACCTAGAGAAAAGTCTAAAGAAACAAAGAAGAATAAACGGATAAGTCACAGAAGCTTTCCTTCAGACTTTTTGTCCGAAGGAATTCTTTCGAGATTTTTGCCCAATGGAAAAAGCCTGACTGAAGAGAAAAGCCCACAAAAAAATGCCCGATGGAAAAAGACAAAGCAGAGTGGAAGCCACCATGTTTCATCTTCTATAGGACCCCCAAAGGTTTCTAAAGCTTCTATAAGTTAAGCGGAATACGTCACATGTCCTGTTATGACTCAGTGGAACGTGACAAGTGTTTGCATCCGTGTTCCCCTTTTGGAGTTTCTCGGGCAAAACATGTCATGGACCCCATTTTTCATAAGTTTCTAATGAGTTTCATAACAATGGAACTTACCACTTGTCAAAGACACAGAAAGGCCCCCCCAAAGACATAGGCAAGAAGGGCTATAAAGATCAAAGAAGTGCTTAAGCAGTGAAGAGAGGAGTGAGACCAAAGGACCATAAATATCTTTAAAAGAGTTATTCCTAGTAGGTGAAACAGTGGATCGAGTAGACTTCTGAGCGTACCAAACCAAGGATGCAAGCCTATTTTTTTCCATGAAGTAATGGTGAATTGGACAGCTGTGTAGACATCAGAGAAAGGACCAGATAGTCCATACCAAGGAAGAGACATGTTAGATGAAGGGACACACCATAATTATGGTAGCGCACTATTCTCAGCATGGTCTCTCCAAAAAAAACTGGAGACGCATTGAGGACATTGACTGCAGCATGGTCCATCCCATGCAAAAAGGCACCAATCCTTGCGTAGTGGCTATAAGTTTGTTAATTCTCTCTTTTGTAAGGGAGACTTTTTTATTTACAAGAGTGAAACTCTGCCCATTTTGAAAGAAGAAGACTGAGACTTTGAGCTCAGGTTGTAATTTCATTTTCCTTGTTATTTGAATGAGAAAGCAAGTTTTTCTAGACTTTGTGTTGTTCTGACTTGTGTCATCTAAAGGTGTCCTTATTCATTTAATTTGGTATGCAGAATTAGTGAAGGTAATAGGGAAGTGTCTTGAAACCAACTGTGGGAAGACTTTATGCTTTCACAATTGATTTTAGTCTATGTTTTCCTTTTCTTTTTGTGTTGAGGATTCTGGGGTGACTTTGTGCCCCCATTATCCTTTGTGATATACTCTTTAGGTAGTTGAGGTGGAGACTTTGCACTCTGTTTCATCCTGTTGTTACTATGCCCCTTTTTATCACTGGTTATTTCACTATCTAAAAGAAACTCCTACTGTTTCCTGTAGCGACACTTCTGAAAGAAGAGAAGTGCCTTCAGTGTTTATAGCTAGGATTTTCTCCTTTGTCTGTGTGCATCATCTCTGAAAGAAGGGAGATGGATGGTTTTTCTCACCCCTGTGTCTTACTTTTTGCTTATTTATATTATATATAGCTCTGCATATTTAATAGGGAACCTCCCCTTGATGAAAGGAGAGATTTGTCCCCTTGTGATGCAATAAACTTGCACATCTAGATGACCAATCTCCTTATGATGTGGTGATAGGAACTATTTTGAATGCCAGTTAGCTGGTTGACAAAATATTCACCCAATAGTTTTTGGTGACTCCACTAGGGACACAGTAATTTTGTGCAATTTGGAACCTCAAGTTTCATATTGAAACATCACCTGTGTCTTACCCATAATCATTATAACCCTTATCCATTATAGAGTCTAGTGACTCCGTTCCATATCTTACCCACTATCATTAGCCTTACCATCCTCCATCTCTATTTCCATTATTTTACCTGGTCTGTAAAACCAAAGTCACTGGAAAAGAGTGCATAGTCTGAAGCCTCAAGCCTCAAGTTGAAGCAAGGCCAGTTCTTTTCCATTTTTGTCTTGCAATCTGGCCATTTCACCTAGATGCATTATCCCCATTTTTCATAATCCTATCATGGCATTTTGAGGCCCCTGGGGTAACTCTTTTGGCCCACTTAATCTAACTCCACCCCTGCATGAGCTACCACTCAGTTCAAGAAAGAATTTCCCTAAATTCTTTGGTGATGGGAGAGTTCACCTTGATGAACACATTGTAGCTTTCAGCATAGCTTATGGTGTGATAAGGGTGGAATTTGAAGACATGGCAGTCAAGCTTTTCATGGAGACACTACAAGGTGTTGTTGCAGACTAGTTTTACCATCTACAAACTAGATCAGTGACTGGCTGGGACACTATCAAAGCTAAATTTGAAGCTAGGTTTAGGCTAGCAGAGGTGCACATGCCTTGCTAGCCTAGTTCACACAAATGAAATATCCCCATGAGCCTATGAGGGACTTCATTGCTAGGTTCAACAAGCGGAGGCACAGGATTCCCATGATTGCCCAGTCGACACCTCAAAATCTCATGTGTTTCTTCATCAACTCACTGCTGCTTGAAGTGATTTTTCTATTGAGACGGGATAGACATATAGACCTTGAGGTTTCTTAGGACTTGGCTACTGAGGTAGAAGATGACCTTATCTTGGCAGGAAAGATAAGGAGAGACCCTAATAAAGGTAAATCCTTTTCATCTTTTGAGTATTCACTTGCAGTCACCACTGACCCAATGGTACAAAAGCTAGAAAATGAGATGTTAGCTCTCAAAAAGTAAATGGTGCAAGGGATGTCATCTGCTCTTGCATATAGAGATATGCCCAAGAGGACATTTTAGAATCAGGCGTACCAAGGCA
This sequence comes from Torreya grandis, assembly GCA_037957365.1. Taxonomy (NCBI): domain Eukaryota; kingdom Viridiplantae; phylum Streptophyta; class Pinopsida; order Cupressales; family Taxaceae; genus Torreya; species Torreya grandis. The sequence goes on along the minus strand of JARHVA010000051.1, from coordinate 9,298,545 downwards.
ATGTTACCAGGAATCAGGGACAACAAAATTTCCTTCCTCCTCCACAGAGGAACCTCACCATTGAAGCACCTCTAGCCAACTCAGCAGTTGGATATTTGGAAATAAAGCATGATTTCTCTTTCCAACCTAAGTTTAATCAAGAAAATAACACTGACCTCTTCATGAAGGATAAAGAAGAGTCAGTTGACGACTCCATCATTAGTTTCTTGGAGTACCAGGATGAACCCAGAAGTGAAGGTGATGCAGATGAGGGACCATATGTTATGTTCACTCGATCCCAAAACTAGTCAGCTTAGCAAGCTAATAAAGGAAAAATAGAGAAGTGACCTCAACTAGGAACTTCAATCACTGAATGTGGAACCACTCTATCTTTCCAGCCAAAGGACCTAGTGGTTGTTAAAGAAGTAAATATCCCAAACAGTTCTGTAACTTCTACTTCAATTTCGCAGTCCAGTCCTCCCGCCCCTCCCAAAAACCAAAAGGATGAACTCCCATCCTCTGTGCCTAGTCTAATTCATTCATTTGACATAACTGATTATGTCAAAAAGACCAAAATTCAAATGACTGAATTTGAAGTCCTGCAGTCCAACCCCGATCAGTTGGACAAGTTGGTACAAGATGTCAAGACCCAAATGTCGGCCCCTAAAGCTCAAATTTTTTTTGAGTTTTTAGGCAGGGGTGATTACTTCTTGACCACAGAGGATGTCCATGTTTCTAGAGATGAAATTCTGGTAGGTGGTGATCTAGGAATTGATTCAAACCAGACATCAAAAGGATTAGTAGGGCACAGTACAAATGAAAAAGGGTCTTCCATCTCTAATGAAGAGAAATCTAACAGAAGATCTATTTCTAGTGATGTTTGGATCTAAGAAATGGATGGCAGTAATTCCTCTATAGGTGCTAGGGCCAAGTTGGTGTTGATATCTCCTAATGGGGATATTCTTCCTTCTTTACATGAGTTGTAGTTCAGCAACACCAACAACACTGCCGAGTATGAATCTCTGTTACTCAAACAGGGAGCTACTCAAGACAAAGGAGATGCTAAGCTGGTGGTCTACCAGGCGTTTGAAGGGGACAATCAAGACATGTGCTAGACTGAACTATCAGAACAACAAATTATGGTAATAGACTAGGCTATTGCCCATCAAAATTAGAAAAAGGGACTCTGCAAGAGAACCAAGATTCATGGTTCTTAGACTAGAAAGCAAGTCTTGCCAAGGGGCATCAAGAGAAGAGAACCAAGAGGAAGACACAGGAGATTGAATTCTTGGTGGAGAGTTCTATTCACCCATCACTGATTCTAGGGGGAAAATGGATTCTTACTAGTTTATCAGGACAAAAGGCCATTGTCACTGCCTCTCAAGGGGCAGCATCTGAGGTACTTCAATTCTTGAAGTACCAAATAAATTCACCTGTACATTTGTATATTTGTAAAGTCTTTGTTCTATTTTGTGCTTTTCATTTTCATTTTTTGGAGCCTTTATTTTTGGGTAGCTCGACTCTGTAGCCCAATGGCACACTTCAAGGCACTGGAGATTCTAGTTTCTACTCCCCTCAGCTATGTTTCAAGTTTCCAACTAAAGGTAGTTCCCCAACTAGAGCCACTTGTTGTCCCCAAAAAATGCCACTCATTTTTGGGACAACCTATAGACCAGAATTTCTCTCTTCCCTTCTCAAAATTTGTTTTGAGCTTTCAAATTCCTCATTTTTAAGTTTTTTCTTTAAAGGGGATTCACAAGTTCAACAAGTTAAAAAAGCTTCTGCAGGCAGGTTTAGTCAAAATAACAAGATTATAACGCTTAGTCATTTCCAAGATTGGTTCAGTGCCTCGATTCAATCAAAAGGATTTTAATCATCAAATGATAAAGGACTTAGGCTTAAACCATTGAACTTTAAACCACATTGGTTCAAAGGTTCAATGGGTTCAACGACCAAGTTGGTTTAACGCGCTTGGTGCAAAAGAACAAAGGACTTTGCCAAATAATGAAGAATGAACCATTGAACCGTTGAACCAAAGTTGTTTCAATCGGTCTGTTCAATCGAAAGGTTCAAGGGGCTGCCCTAAAGTGAAAAAGGAAAGTGCCCTTATGAAGGGTAGGTAGCATTGGTTCGAAGGTCAAAGAAAAGACATAATTCCTTTAGATTTGTTTAAAGGCCCAAAAGGAACAATTCTTTCAGACTTTTTGTCCAATGGAAATGGCTAAGTCTAAGGGGCCGAAAGAATTCTCTCAGGAAGATTTTTTTAGAAAAATGTTAAGGCAAAGTTCCTTCAGACTTTTTATCTGAAGGAATTCACCTAGAGAAAAGTCTGAAGAAATAAAGAAGAACAAATGGCTAAGTCATAGAAGCTTTCCTTTAGACTTTTTGTCTGAAGGAATTCTTTTAGGCTTTTTGCTCGACGAAAAAACCCTGACTGAAGAGAAAATCCCGTAGAAAAATGCCCGATGGAAAAAGACAAAGCAAAGTGGAAGCCTCCATGTTTCATCTTTTTTAGGACCCCCAAACGTTTCTAAAGCGTCTATAAGTTAAGCGAAATATGTCATGTGTCATGTTATGACTCAGCAGAATGTGACAAGTGTTTGCATTCGTGTTCCCCTTTTGGAGTTGCTCAGGCAAAATGTGTTGTGGACCCCATTTTCTGTAAGTTTCTAATGAGTTTCATAATAGTAGAACATGCCACTTGTCAAAGACACATAAATCCCCCCAAAGACATAGGCAAGAAGGGATATAAAGAGCAAAGAAGTGCTTAAGCAGTGAAGAGAGGAGCGAGACCAAAGGACCAAAAATATCTTCAAAAGAGTTATTCCTAGTAGGTGAAACAGTGGATTGAGTAGACTTCTGAGCATACCAAACCAAGGACGCAAGCCTATTTTTTTCTTCCATGAAGTAATGGTGAATTGGATAGCTGCATAGATATCAGAGAAAAGACCAGATAGTCCATGCCAAGGAAGAGACATGTTAGATGAAGGGACACGCCATAGTTATGGTAGCGCACTATTCTCAGCATGGTCTCTCCAAACAAAATTGGAGACGCATTGAAGACATTGACTGCAGCATGGGCCATCCCATGGAAAAAGGCACCAATCCTTGCGTAGTGGCTATAAGTTTGTTAATTCTCTCTTTTGTAAGGGAGACTTTTTTATTTACAAGAGTGAAACTCTGCCCATTTTGAAAGAAGAAGATTGAGACTTTGAGCTCAGGTTGTAATTTCATTTTCCTTGTTATTTGAATGAGAAAGCAAGTTTTTCTAGACTTTGTGTTGTTCTGACTTGTGTCATCTAAAGGTGTCCTTATTCATTTAATTTGGTACATAGAATTAGTGAAGGCAATAGGGAAGTGTCCTGAAACCAACAGTGAGAAGACTTTGTGCTTTCATAATTGATTTCAGTCTGTGTTTTCCTTTTCTTTTTGTGTTGAGGATTCTGGGGTGACTTTTTGCCCCCATTATCCTTTGTGATATACTCTTTAGGTAGTTGAGGTGGAGACTTTGCACTCTGTTTCATCCTGTTGTTACTATGCCCCTTTTTATCACTGGTTATTTCACTATCTAAAAGAAACTCCTACTGTTTCCTGTAGCGACACTTCTGAAAGAAGAGAAGTGCCTTCAGTGTTTATAGCTAGGATTTTCTCCTTTGTCTGTGTGCATCATCTCTGAAAGAAGGGAGATGGATGGTTTGTCTCACCCCTGTGTCTTACTTTTTGCTTATTTATATTATATATAGCTCTGCATATTTAATAGGGAACCTCCCCTTGATGAAAGGAGAGATTTGTCCCCTTGTGATGCAATAAACTTGCACATCTAGATGACCAATCTCCTTATGATGTGGTGATAGGAACTATTTTGAATGCCAGTTAGCTGGTCGACAAAATATTCACCCAACAATATTCATCTTCATTCATCCTTTCTCCATCGGGTTTGAAAGAGGGTTTTAAGAGGATTGTGGTCTCTTGTATTATAAATAATGGTTCCTAAAAACTAGATGCCAAAAATCTAAACCAATCCCTCTGAGGATAATCCAATGACCTCCATAAATTATCTCTAACTCCTTAAGTCACCATGCAATCCCTTTGTATAGGAATGAGCATAATAAGTTGGCCTCTCAAGCTTCTTCTTACATTTTGAGTAGGTTTGAGAGAGATTTGGGTCAAAATGACCAATTTTGAATTATTATCTACAACTCCATGGTTCATTCTAGCATTATATTATCTCCTTAAATCTCTCAAGGTGTTTGTAAGGTTCATGTGATCATACAAGTGAATTTTGGAGTCATTAGGGCTCATTCCTAATTCTAGGCCTAATAGGCCTGACTGTGTTAAACTGCATATCTGACCTCTTATAGGTTTATAATGGATGCAAAGGCCTCTCAATAATTTTTTCATATTTATATAAACCCCATATAACATATAACTATGTATTAAATACTATCTCATTCACCCATTTATCCCTCATGCACTGAGTCTACAAGTTAGGCTACCTATAGAGTGCCTTCTATCTAAGATAGAACAAAGGGTACTTCCCCTATTGGTATAGATTGACTGATAGCATGCATAGATTGGTTAGGTCATAAATACCCTCTAAAATAATTTTAAATTCATGTTCATGCTTCAATAGTCATCAAATTCAAACTAACTAAAGACTATATTCTTATACTTGTGAGTGTGCAGGACTATATGCAATATTCTAACTAAACTGAGTTTGAATTGTAGATTAGGGTCCCTACATATTGAGAAAACCTAGGTATGTATCATTACCAATATTAGAGTGTTTCCAAATATAACCATCCATCATACACTTTACATACTTTTGAATTATATTTCTCCATTAGCTAGTATTAGTCTACATTCAGACTGTAGATGTCTCCCTAAGGAACACAAAGGGTTCCTATAGGAGATTATTAGTGTTTGAGGTCAGTATTAAATTATCCTAACTTCCTCTAAGGTCATTAGGATCATCCTATTCCATACCTCTATTCATCAACTAGCTATCATTCTTCTTTGTTTGGGCTAGTCCATTATATGTATGACTGTGTCACCTATACATGACCAATAGGGAAGAAGTTGGAAGGTTTCGTATAGGTGTTCATTATGCCTGAGCATTATATTTTCACACCTTCATCTTCTTCTGAAGTCACTAAATATCATTCCATATGTGAGTAGACCATTTCTAATTTGAGAACATGTAGTCATTCCACTACCAATACATTATAGGTCTATAGGTCACAATTTTCTCTTTTGACTTCAAAGTATTGTAGTTTTCACTAAGTGTTTTTAGTATAAAACTAAGTTTGAACCATTCAATATTCTTCTTTCTTAGCCAAACAACCATCTCTTTAAATGGGCATGATACTACTATGTTTAGTCTATAATAAATGAAACACAAAACCTACTCAGACTCCATATATCTTCACCAACAGATGACATTTACATCAAGCAGAAACCTTATTCGGAGAAAATAAGGTAAATGTTATTATTTGCATCTTTCACAATATTGCACCATGATCATTTCCTGAATTGGTCTAGGATCAACACTATGACCCTGTATGACTTGAAAAATAGCATTGAATTCATGGAATTGAATGCAACCATATATCCTATGGTTTTTGATGATATTATCTACTCCATACATGCTTATAGGTAATAATATATGACTATATATGTTGAAGATATGTTCAATATTTGTTCATTATCTTGAGAAACTCACTTAAAACAAACTTGAGGTTATTAAATGCCAATATTCCATGGAGAAACTAATTCCATGTTTTGGGAGGTGAAATAAAGACACATTACCTTTATTTGAAGCTATTTATAGAAGATAAACACTGCAAATGTGAAAATAATATTCTATAGATCAATGGTGATGATGCATTTCTTAGCACAATGAGAGTGATATTGTTCACCTTTCATGATCACACATTCAAAATAATTTTAAAACCACCTAATAAGGATGATCATGATTTGAAAGACTACCTCAACTCCTTGGTTCACATAGACTATTACAATAGATCAGGAAACCTAAAGGTGTTAGGAATGCTTAGTTAACTTGGAGGCAGTAGTAGTCTTAACCTTTGTTCATGAATCTAAGTCCACCAATTTGAAAACTAATTCCATGGAATGATATTAAAAAGAGATTAATTTCATCCACCAAATGCAATCCCCTCAACTCTACCTAACATGTCTGTACCAACTACAAACAAGTGGACTTATTTGACTTTCTAAAGGGAGTGAAGAGAGAGATAGAATGGGTTTTGATAAATTTGAACTTGTCAAGGAAATATAAACATGGAGATGAGTTATGTGGATATTAATGTATATTATTAAATCTTCCACATGTGCCAAATTTATCTTGTAGTCTGTACAACTACCCAAAATTACCTATTTTATAGTTAAACTTCTTCTTTATGCATTTATCCTTGTAGTTTTTCAATTATAAAACTACTTATCTGACCCACTCTGACACATGGTATGTTATACATCTCTTAACACACTTGAATTTGGTTAGAAACCATACAATATATTATAATGACCCAAAAGGTGGCCTTGTATAACATGAGACAAACCATATAAATGTGACAATGATGAAAACATATAATTTTATCTCATTAATGACCAGGGTGGACATTATTAAACCTAGGGGGACCTATGGAAGCTTGAACTTACATGGGGGGTTGGCTTATTTGACTATGGGGTCAAATTAGTCAATAATCTTATTCACTATCTACAACTATGGATTAATAAATTAGAGATCTTACAAATCAAACACATCTCAGCCTAATATTTCAAAAACAAGATTATATCATAAATAGGGAACTTTAGACATATAATGGTTGGACAATGATAAAAAACTATTATTGATAAACAACTTATTCTTGGTGATAACAATGTTGCATAGAAGACCAAGGTGATAACTCACCTAGAATTTGAAGATATTTGGTAAGTTGTTGATGGAACATACACATAGTATGCCTTAAACACTTACCAATAATGAAAGTTAAACAAATCAAACCAAAAAGATAAGTTTATTATTATGTTTGAGGTGTTTAATGAGGTTCAACCTCATATCAAAGATTCTAATTCAACTAATATGTTTGGGACAAAATGAATACTATAAATTAGGCCAAAATCCATAATACCATCCTTCATGTACAAATATAGATTTACTATATCACATTGAAGACAAGTGAAAAAATTAAAGGTTTTATTATCATGTTGCAAAACTATGGGACTCAATCATAATATTGGGGTAGAAAGTGTTAGATGACTCCCTTGTGTACATCAACATGATATCACTACTCAACTCTTACAATACTTTTGTAACTTCTCTAAATATCATAAAATAAGCAAACTTTTGAGAAGTCAATTAATATATTGAATTAGAAATAATCCATACACAAAAATTAGGAAGATAAAGAATAGCATGCACTTGCATCACATCAGAAGCATAAGAGGCCCATGAAGCCTTCAAAAAAATCCTCAATGTAGAGCTATCACTAGAATCAACACGGGAACAACCCTCATTCCTAAAATATCTGTATAATCTATGGAAATACAAAAAATGATTTAAATAATAATTGGTACAATGAATTTACATATGGCTCATATAGTAACAAGAACCCCATCCCATAACAATTTCCTCAAAGACAAAAATAAAAATTATAGTTCACATCTAGCTAGAAGAGGAAGCCATCACCACAACAACATGGGAACATTATTGAAGAAAATGATCCTTCCAATGAGGATTATGTCTTTTATACATATAAAAATGAGGATATCTCTCCTCCAAATTTATTCTAGTACATGTATTCTAGTTCCAAAAGGCACATGACATGATAGAATGACTGGTTTACCACCTTGCACCATTCAACATATCTTGGTAATGTATCTCTTGATGATGGTTCATTAGTAAATATTTCTATGAATTTTCGAAGGCATTCACCTGAAACTGACTCAACCATATACACCATAATATAATGGTGTTTTAGAGTAGCATAATCACACTATTATGGAAATGGTGTGTAAAATGATTGAGGACTTGTTGAGCATTATCATTGATGTGAAAGGTGCATCTTGTGAAGGATGATGGAAAATGTGACTAAGCCTAGTCTAGCAGTGTGTAATGCATAGGAGAGTTTTGTTTTGAGATAATTTTAAAGTAACTAAGGTATTATTATTGATGAAATTACAGGTCATTGACGTCAATATTAGTGTCATAGGTGTTTAAGTGCATGAAAGAGAGATGTCAAGTCATATGAAGCTTGGTCATGCAATTTTAGGTCTGTATGAGGTTGTGGAAGATTGTTGTCATCAAAAAGAGATTGGTGTATTGATATGAGTATGTTTTTATATCTTATTTCTTCTTTTTTTATGTTTTTTTGAGGTCATGACATGGAATAAATAGGTCAAGGTGTCAAGTACATTGGAAACTTGAGTCCAGTCAAGGCTTGGTGAAGGTATGAGCTAGTGGCATGATGAGGTGAGTAAACTAAAGAATGAAAAGGATTGTATGGCTTTGTTTTATCATGTGAGTAAGCTTTAAAACCATCCATGATAGTCTTAGGGTGATCCTATAGGGGTAGGACCTTCAGACCAAGTCTGAACCTAGACCACTCTTAGACCGTACCTGGCCTAATGAGGTATGAAGATCCAATTCAATGGAAAGTATGCATATGTGATAATTTAAAGATATAAGATATGTTTTTTTAAGAATTTTCATAAATTTTGAGGCCATGGTTTGATTAAAATTTCATGAAACATTATTTTAGGCTTTCTCAAGTTCACAAAATGAGGTCTCAAGACCTAAGAAGCACTTTTATATGTTCATTGGCATGTGTAACCTATAAATGGGAACTTGAGTTATTAATTAAAAATTGGGAAGGGTCATATATAATATCTCCATGTATTGGTTTTGGATTTAAGGAGTAGTCCTTTATGAACAATTGTTAACACCAAAACCTGTGTTAAACCTCCCTAAAACCCTAATACAGACATGATGTGGAAGATATTCTTAAAAATAGTCTATAATGGTCTAAAATTCCTATAAAAACTATTTTATCATATATTAAACTCTCCCAAGTACCTCCAAGTGGTGGTGGTTAGTCGGATGAGAGAGAAAATACATAGATATAAGCTTATTTGTCAAGAAGTTACTATAGCTCTCAAAATTTGCATTGGCCAAAAAAATAAAATGGATGGAAGAAGAAAATATATACTCTGATTTCATACCCATGATGGTTTTTTTATAGGTTAAATAATTAAGGTGTGTTAAACTCATCATCCAAGTTAGCCAGTCATTGACAGACCTAAAGGTGTGAACAGTGAAAAACCCAGGTAGAGATGAGAAGATGAATTTGAGTGTGTTTCATGATAGAATGATGAAAAAAAGTGCATGGATATTTTTTAAGGAATTTTAATTAATTTATATTCTTTCAATAATTTTTTGAGTTTAATTAATATGGTGAAAAGTTGTTCACAAAATGATCTGTCTGGTTTAGTTTGGTATATGAGATATAAAGTCATGAGATTGGTCTAAAAGTCTAATATTTTGATATTAGACCATATGAGTTTTGTGTTTGGGGATGTTATTAATATTTAATATAATATTTTTAATTCATTAGGATAATTTTAAAGTGTCTACATAGGTGTTGGATTTCTAAGTCACCACGACTAGTCTTTGAGGAAAATTGGCAGTTCTATGTAAGTTGTAGAGATGTTCTTGGGCCTCTATGCTCCGAGTGAAAGTGTCTAATGAATTTGATAATTAAATTTAGGTAATATATATTATTTATATTTTTTTATCATATTTTAGTTGATTAAGTGTGTTTTAGCTTCAATATTGAAAGACATACTTTTTGGTGTACATAGGCCTAAGAGGACTGAGTACTATTGAGGGGTTTCATGAAGTAGTTTAACCTAAAAGTGTTATAGAGATTATAGGATGTTTTATAATGTATTTTTATATTTTTTATGAAATAATTTTTCCACGTATATAGTTTTAATACTTTCCAACGGATCAAATGGTAATTTTTTGATAAGAAGGCCTAATGCAATTAGGTCTCTATAAGACCTAAAAGTGAAATGAGGTCTAATAGAGTTATGAAAACCCAAAAGGGACTGAAATATAGTTTTAATAATTTTTATTATATGTCTTAAGATATATTCCATGGCCAACCTAATATTTTAAGGATGTGTGTTCGACCAAGTGATAAATGAATAAGAGATGAGTATATATACAAGGCATTTTAGGCCTATTTATATATGCTAAGAGTAAGTGAATGGATTGATAAATAAATGAGACTAAGGAGGTTGGGTAACATGTTGTAAAACCTTAATATATATCATATAATAATTTCATTATGATCATACAAGTCTTCTACAGATGAAGATCAAGGACACCTGACCTATTCAATCTTTAAGAGGGATAGTTGAGTGAAGAAGCCTAGAGGTAGTTTTGAGAGAGATCAAGTGGAGTAGGGTTGAAGGAGTGATCATAATATGTTGATAGGATATAATATTTTCATCAGATGTGTTTTCATTATGTATGAAATTGGATAGAGTTTAGATAGAATAAATAAAAAACTGAGTAGAAATAAGTGTGATTGACTAAGTTGGTACTTGAGGGAGTTGAAGCTTCCTTGCAAGTTAGATCTTGTAGAAGTGGTCTTGATTGAGTTTTGTATATGATTTATATGTTGGTGATTTTTAAATTCAAGTTATTTATTTATAAATCTAGGGTTGGTAATCCATGTTGGGTTGGTGCTCAACTAAATTTGATACATTGTCTTATAGGATAGTTTGTCCAAGCTTTGTTTCAGTGGGTTTCATTCCCCATGAGGATTTCCCATAGATGTGATGTATTATCTTATTTCATGATCATTTTATTGGTTATTAATGAATTTTTAGATCACTAAGTTACTTTTAATGATTCATGAATGCTTAAGGGTAATTGATTGAAAGTTTTGAATACTGATTCACCTCCCCCTCTCATTCATTGTGCTTCTAACAATTGGTATCAAATCTTGGTCCTTTGAAGCAGGAATAAAAACATGAATTTTATCTTAAGAATCACAATATTTCTATTTATCAAGAACAATACAACATGTATGATGAATAAGTATACCATGACAGTGAGGAAGGAGAAGCTGAAGTAGACCTTGAAGCTAAGCTCATAAGTGCCCTAGATGATTTGAAGCATAAAAAGAAGAGGAATCATGAGTTGATATATATGGTCAATGATATTAAGGAAAAATTGTGTATCTTGAAGAGTGACATGGTCAAATAATTCAAAAAATATGAGAAGACCATCAAGGATCTCAAGAATTAGTTAGAAGGTGTCAATACAAAGTTTAGATGAAAATAAGTTGAGTATGATCAGTTGAAGATAGAGATAGATTCCTTGAAGGATGAGCATGAGAAGCTTATAGACAAGGTGATAAAGTATGAAAAAGATCATGATAATTCAAAACAATTCAAGAGACTAATCAAGCATCCCAATGCAATGAGGTATTCCAAATATTTCAATGGCTATTGTTTTACTTATCATATCTTTAGTCACAGAATAAGTGATTTTAGAATGGTCTCAAGGGATGAGTTATCATGGGACCATGGGAGAAGGAGTGATCAGTAAAAATGACTTAAAAATGTATATAGAGATTCTATATTGCATGAAAAGGGTCAAACATTGGTGTGGAATTCAAAGAAAGTCAAGACTGATCATATTGAGCCCAAGATTCAAAATGGGTTATTTACTAAGGAGGAGAAGAAGACTAAGGAAGAATATATGATATCTCAAACTACCTTTCACATTAAAAATTAAGTAATTAAATGGTATATAGATAGGGGTTGCTCAATCCACATGATAGGAGACAAAATCAAGTTCATCTCATTAAAGAAGAATGTTGTAGGAATGGTGAGGTTTGGAGATAATATAACTACCAATATAGTTGGCAAGGGTATCTTGAGTTTGGACAATGGAAAGACCAGGATATAAAATGTGTTGTATGTGGAAGGTTTGAAAAATAACCTAATTAGTGTGATTCAAATTTTTAAACAAGGACACACACAACTTTCATGATAGAGGATGTGATATAATGAGAGCCAAATCAGGAAGACTAATTGCCAATGCCAATAAAATTGAAAACAATCTATATTATTGAATGAGATCAAGAAGGAGAGATGATTTATGAGTAAGATGGATGAATGTTGGATATGGAATAGAATATCAGGTCAACTAAACTTTGATAATTTGGTCAATATAAGCACCCAAAAATCTATGAAGAACATGCCTAAGATCACCAAACCAACCAACACACTTTACAAGGCATGTCAACATGGAAAGTAGACTAGAAGAAGGTTCAAATACAAAGAGTATTATATTACAAGACCTTTGGAGTTAATACACAATAATATATATGGGCCTAAAAGAATGTAAATCATTCAAGGAGATAGTTACTTCATGTTACTCATAGATGACCACACAAGAATGACTTGGGTAACATTATTGAAAGAAAAGTCAGAAGCTCTTGACAAGTTCAAGGTATTCAAGCTCATGTTAAGAGTGAGAAGAATGGTAAGATCAAGTTCTTAAGATCTAACATAGGAGGAGATTTTTGTTCTAATGAGTTTGATGATTTTTGTGGCGTCCATGAGATAAGGACAATTCTTAGGAGCTAAGATACCCCAACAAAATGGGGTAGTGGAAATAAAAAATAGGACAACTCAAGAGATGGCAATAACTATGCTAAATGAGTCTAGATTATCTGATGGATATTGGAGAGAGGAAATGAGCACTTTAGTCTACATATTGAATAGAGGATAAATAAGGACTAATAGAAACAAAACCCCTTATGAACAATGAAAAGGTAGACCTAATAATGTGGAACACTTTAGAGTGTTTGGAAGCAAATGTTTCATCAAAAGATATGAGAAAGACTTAGGTAAGCTTTATTCTAGGTACTATGAAGGTATATTCTTGGGATACTCATCAGTAAGCTCAACTTATAGATGCTATAACAAGAGGTTGCAAAAGATAGTGGAAAGCACCAATGTGAAGATTGGTGAAACAAAGAAATCACACTCATAGTCAAAGGACACATCAGAGAATCTAGAATTAAAAAATGAAGACGAAATAATATAATTTGATGAGGAAGAAGAAGAAGTTGAGGAAAAGAAAAGAATCAAAAGGCCCTTCAAGACATATTCCAAGAGATCATTCTGAATCACAAATCATTGACAATAAGGATGTAGATATGTAAACAAGGAGAAGACTAGTAAGTAACCTAAATCAATAGAATGTTGCTCTATTATCTAAGATTGAACCTAAGAACCTTATAGAAGCTAGGAAAGACAATTTTTGGATAGCTGTTATGAATGAGGAGTTAGACCAAATAAATAAGAATGAGACTTGGGAGCTTGTTCTTAGGCCTAAAGACAAGAATGTCATTGACACAAAATGGGTGTTTAGAAACAAGTTGAATGAAGATGGATAAGTCACTAGGAACAAAGATAGATTGGTATGCAAGGGATATGTACAAGTTGAAGGGGTAGATTTTAAGGAGACCTTTGAAATAGTGGCAAGATTGGAGGACATCATATTGTTTCTAACATATGCAAGATTTAAAGGATTCAAGGAGTACTAGATGGATGTCAAATCTACCTTTTTGAATGGAAACTTGGAATAAAAGGTGTACATATAGAAACCTAAGGGCTTCTCACTATCATGTAATAAGGACTATGTTAATATATTGAAAAAGGCTCTTTATGGTCTAAATCAAGCTCCTAAAGATTGGTATGCCAGGTTGGACATGTATCTATTGGATCAAGGATTCAAAAGAGGAATTATAGATAGTAATTTATACATAAAGACAAAAGATGACCATAAGTTGATAATATTTATCTATGTTGATGATATCATCTTTGATGGAAATAATGAGAAAATGACCAAGGCCATTGCAGAGGTGATGAAGAAAGATTTTGAGATGTCCATGCTAGGAGAACTATCATTATTCTTGGGTTTCAAATTACTCAATATAAAAAAGGTATATTCATTTCACAAGCCAAGTGCATAAGAGAGATGTTGAAGAAGTTTGAGATGGAATATTACAAGGTAGTTAGTACACCTATGATCACAAGGTGTAAGTTGAGCAAGGAAGATGAGTCATCAAAGGTTAATCAGACATCATATAGGTTAATGATTAGAATTTTGTTATACACCACTACCTATAGACCTGATATCATGCAATTAATAGGTCCTATGGGATGGTTTCAAGTAGATCCAAAGGAAAATCATCTACTAGCAGTCAAAAGGATACTCAAGCATCTCAAAGGGACTATGGATTTTGGGTTATGGTATCCAAGGAACAAGGAGTTTAATTTGATAGCCTATATAAATGTAGACTAGGCAATAAGTCTAGATGATAGGAAGAGTACTAGTAGAGGAGCTTTCTTCTTAGGTGGGTGCCTAGTTTCATGGATTATCAAGAAGAAACCATCAGTAGCATTAGCTACTTTTGAAATTGAGTACATTGTAGTAGCTTCATATTGCACTCAGGTCCTATAGATGAGATAGACCTTAAAAGACTACAAGGTGGAGTATGATGGTCTTATCCCTATCTATTGTGACAATACAAGTGCTATAAACATCTCAAAGAACTATATAATGCACACAATGACTAAGCACATTCCCATCAAGTATCATTTTCTAAGAGAATAGGTAAGTGAACAAAGTGTCAGACTTGAATATGTTTCTACATAGGATTAGATTACAGACATTTTGACCAAACCAGTTCCAAAGGAAATATTTGAACAACTAAGACATGAATTGGGTCTAATTCCTACCCCTAGTAGTCATTGAGGAAACCAAGTACTTAAGGGAGCTAATTAGGTGGTTCATTATCTTCAAGAGTAGGTGAGTAGTGCAAAGAAGTTATGTATGGAGATAAGGGGATCATGTTTATATTATGATTCATAACTCATAGTCCTGTGTGTTGAGTGTTTTGGTTACAAGGAGTGTGATCCAAGAAGTTATAAGCGTCTCTTTATTATTTATGTCAAAGGGGGAGAAAATTTAGAATGAGAGAGAAGTTAATTGTTGAGATAAGGTTCTAAGAATGGTTGCCATCAATGATAAAGGGGAAATTATTGATCATTGTCATTAATGTCAAAGGTACATCTTATGAAGGATGATGTCAAATGTGATTAATCCTAGTCTGACAATGTGTGATGCATAAGAGAGTGTTATCTTGAGAGAATTTTAAGGCAACTAATGTATTATAACAATACAGGTCATTGATTTCAATATTAGTGTCAAAGGTTTTCAAGTGCATGTAAGAGAGATGTCAAGTCATATGAAGCTTGGTCATGTGGTTTTAGGTCTGTATGAGGTTGTGGAAGATTTTTTTCATCAAAAAGAGATTGGTGTAGTGATATGAGTATGTTGTGATATATTATGTTTACTTGTTTGATGTTTTGTTGAGGTCATGACATGGGAGGAACATATCAAGGTGTCAAGTGCATTAAAAGCTTGAGCCTAGTCATGGCTTGGTGAAGATATGAGCTAATGGCATGATGAAGTGAGTAAAATCAAGAATGTGAGAGATTTTATGGAATTTTTTGAGCATGTGATTAAGGTGTATAAGCATCTATGAGAGTCTCAGGGTGAGCCTATAGGGGTAGGACCTTCAGACTAAGTATGCACCTAGACCAATCTTAGATCCTACCTAGCCTAATGAGGTATGAAGATCATATTTAATAGAAAGTATGCATATGTGTACATAGACCTAGGTAGTATATGTTTTTTTAAGTATGTTCACAAAGTTTGAGGCCATGCTTTGAATTAAATTTCATGAAACATTATTTTAGGATTTCTCAATTTCACAAAATGAGGTCTCAAGACCCAAGAAGAACTTTCAAACATTTTTTGGCACATGTAACCTCAGCATTGAAACCTGAGCTATTAAGGAGAGATGGGGAAGGGTCATATATAATATCCTCAATAATTGGTTTTGGATTTAAAGGGTAGTCATTTATGAACAAATGTTAACACCAAAACATATGTTAAAACTCCCTAAACCCCTAATAAGGACCTGATGTGGAAGATCATGTTAAAAATAGTTTAGAATGGTCTAAAATTCCTAAAAAAACTATTTTAAAATGTATTAAACTCTCCTATGTACCTATAGGTGATGGTGGTTAGTCAGATGAGAGAGAAAATGCACAAATATAGGCTTATTTATCAAGTTATGGTAGCTCTAAAAATTTGCATTGTCCAAGGAAAGCAAATGGATAGAAGAAGAAACTAGAGACTCATACTTCATACCCATGATGGTTTATGGATAGGTTTAATCCTTCAAGTTTTCTAAACTGGTCATCCAAGTTAGCCAATCATTGACAAACCTAATGGTGTGAACAATGAAAAACCCAGGCAAAGATGAGAAGATGAATTTGAGTGTGTTTTCAAGATAGAATGATGAAACCAAGTGAATAGAGATGTTGTTAAGTAATTTTAATTCATGTCTATGCTTGAAATATTTTTTGGAGGTTAGTGAATATGGTGAAAATTTGTTCACAAAATGACCTGTCTGGTTCAATTTGGTCTATGAGATATAAGGTCACGAGATTGGTTTTAAAGACCAATATTTTGTTATTAGACCATATGAGTTTTGTGTTTGGGTATATTAAAAATATGTCATATAATATTTTGAATGAATAAGGATTATTTGAAATTTTCTACACAAGTTTTGGAGTTCCAAGTCACCATGACTGGTCTTTGAGGAAAATTGGAAGTTATGAGTGAGTAAGTTGTAGAGATGTTCTAGAGCCTTTATGCTCTCAGTGAAAGTGTCTAATGAATTCAAAAATGATATTGATTTCATATATATATATATATATATATATATATATATATATATATATATATATATATATATATATATTAGTGGCTTAAGTGTGTTTGAGCTTTAGTATTGAAATACAAACTTTTTGGTGTACACAGGCCTAATAGGACTAAGTACTATTGAGGGGTTTCATGAATTAGTTGAACTTAAAAGGTGTTATAGAGCTCAGAGTATATTAGATAAGATATTTTTATATTTTTTATGAAAGTATTTTTCCATGTATAGAGGTGTAATACTTTCTACGTGATCAAATGGTAACATGTTGATAAGAAGGCATAATGCAATTAGGTCTCCATGAGACCTAAAAGTGAAATGAGGTCTAATAGAGTTATGACAGACCAAAATGGAATCAAATATCATTTTAATCATGTTTATGAGATGTCCCAAGATCTATTATATGGATGACCTAAGAGGTTAAGGATGTGTGTCTGACCAAGTGATATATGAACAAGAGATGAGTATATATGCAAGGCATTTTAGGCCTATTTATATATGCTAAGAGTAAGTGAATGGATTGATATATAAATGAGCCTAAGGAGGTTAGGTAACATGTATTAAACCATCAAGAGATAAAATATGGTGATAATACAAGTATTTTGCAAATGAATATCAAGGACACATGACCTATTCAGTGTTGAAAAGGATTAGCTGAGTGAAGAAGCCTAGAGGCAATTTTGAGAGAGATCAAGAGGAGTAGAGCTAAAGGAGTGATCATCATATGTTGAGAGGATATCAAAGCTGCATTAGAGGTGTGTTTTTGATGTATGGCAATGGATAGAGTTTAGATATAAAAAATAAAAATTTGAGTAGAAAGAAGTGTGATTGACTAAGTTTGTGTTTGAGGGAGTTAAAGCCTCCTTGCAGGTTGGAGCTTGCATAATTTGTCTTGATTGAGTTGGTGTTTGGTCAAGATGGAGTTGGATATGACTTGTAGGTTGGTGCTTGTATAAGTGTCCTTTGACTAAGTTGGTTCTTAGTCATATGGGTTTATATCCTCCTAGCAAGTGGGTGCTTGCTAAAGTCAAGTGGGTGTTTGATAAATCTGGGGTTGGTTCTCTATGTTGGGTTGGTTCTCAACTAAATTTAATACATTTTATTATAGGATAGTTTGTACAAGATTTTATTAGTGTGTTTTATTCCCCATGAAGGTTTCCCACATATGTGATGTGTTATCTTGTTTCATGCTCATGTGATTGGTTCTTAATGCATTGTCAGATCACTAATTTACTTTGAATGATTCATGAATGTTTAAGGGAAATTGATTGAAAGTTTTTGAATATTGATTCACCCCCCTCTCATTCATTGTGCTTCCAACATGACTCACATTCATCTCATACATAATGGGCATAATTAATTTTTCATATAAATCTACCTTTTGAATTGAGAACCCACCAAATCTCTCAAAAATATTACTCCTCAAGAACCATGGACTAGGTATAAGCCTTCTGTATCTCATATTCATGTTTTTGGTTATAAAGCACATATGCATGTCCATAAAAGAAGAGGAAAAAACTAGATAATAAATCACTAACCTGAATTTTTATTAGTTGTAGTGAATTTTAAAGCCTACAGACTCATGGATCTAAAAACCAAGAAGATATACATCAGAAAGTATGTTGTATTTGATGACAAGGGTGAGTCCAATCCACCCTCCACATAGTCACTTGACATATAAGCATTATATCAGTAAACATTTCTAATGTTTTTAGTGGTAGTGAGGATGAGGATAATGATGATGGTTAGATAAGTCCTCTATCTTCACCACTTAATAATATTGTTTAATGTATGCCCAAGTGGTATACAAGTACTATTTGTGATGCAAATTTGGACAGAGTCATAGACATTTCCATAATAGGACTGAAGATTCATAGCATGGCTTGTGCAGAGGTGAATTTAGACCTAGTGAGCATATTTTCATAATAATTTGATCCTTTAATGGTTTTTAAATCCTAAGAATTAAATCCTTATAAAGAGGCCATAGATGAAAAATATCAGTCACGGGTGAAGAACAATACATGGAAAATTATTTATCTTCTATTAGGGAAGAAGCCTATCACTTGTAAGTGTGTCTTTAAGACCAAGTATAAATCATATGGTAACATTGACATATACAAGGAAATACTTGTAGTAAAAGGATACACACAAAAATATAGAATTGATTATTAGAAAACTTTTTATCCCACAACCAAGATAAATACTATCAAAATACACTTTATAATGGTTGCATAGTTTGGATGGGAAGTCCATTAGATGGATGTGAAAAGTGCCTTCCTAAATGGAGATTTGTAATTTAAAAAAATTGTGTAGACTTATCAAGTCATTGTATAGTTTCAAGAAATCTCCCCAAACCTATTATATCAAGATTGACAAGCATCTCCTACAACATGGATTATATAGGAGTCCATATGATCAAAACCCCAACATCAAAGAGCAAGGGGGGAGGTTGCAACTTTAATTGTGTATGTCAATGATATATCCATCACTAGAAGCTAAGTACGTATGATTGATGAAACAAATAATGATCTCAAGTGATTGTTTGACATGGCAAACCTCAGACTATCACATTATTGTCTTGGTTTGGAGGTATGAAAAAAGGGTTACCGCATCTTCATGCCTCAAATGAAGTATGCTAAAACCATGCTTAAGAAATTATGGATGATGGATTATAATCTTATTACAACACCCATGGAGACAAGACTTCAATTGTATCATTCAAATCCATCATCGCTAGTAAATGTGACTCTTTATCAATAATTTATTGGGATTATCATTTACTTGAGTTGCACTAGGCCAAATATTAGCTATGTTCTTAGCTATCTTTCATGGTTCATGATAAAACCAAAGGTGAGTCGCTAAAAATTATAAAATCAAATATTGAGATACATTCGAGGTACTATAGAGTATGACATATAATACAAGAACAATGGTTATTTTTTCTTGATAGGTTACATAGATGCAGATCATGTAGGTTTAATTGATGTCAAGAAATCCACATTTAAATTTGTTTTATTTCTAGGATTTGGTCCTATCTCATGGGGGAGGAAGAAGTAAAACTTTGTTTCTCAATATTCCACTAAGGTATAATATTTTGTAGTAGGAGGAGTTGTCTACGAAGTGATATGGATACATCACATAATTGCAGGACTGGGAGTACCATAAATACAATGTGTGGTTATGTATTATGATAATCAAGGTGTTATAAAACTTATTCTTAATCCAATGTTTCATGAGTACATGAAACACATATAAGTTCAAGTCCATTCAATATGTGAACATGTTCATTAACACAAATTCATCTCCAATTTTTCCCAATCAAGAATAGTGTGTAGATGTCTTCATCAAGTCACTTGTGCATGATAAGTTTGAAGCATTCTGATATTCTCTTTATTGTTCTCTTGAGACTATGATGAATTAAATGGAAATGTTATAAAATATAATTAATACATAGTCTATATAAATAATAATGTAATTGGTGTTGGTATATTAATAAAACACTCATGTAGTCTAAAACACTCATGGAGTCCAGAATAAATATATATTAAAGATGCTTAACTACTTTAATCATCTATAGCATAGAATATAAGATAAGTTGTAGGGATATCAAATTTGATAAGATAGATATCCTATAATACAAGGGTTATTATGGGATAAATTTTGTATAAATAAATCTATGATATGAATGAGAACATAACATGTAAATGTTTATTTTTGATAAAAGGTGCAATTTCCTTGACTTCCATACTTTCCACTTCCAACATTTAATCAGGTAGATGTAGATGAAACAAAATAGAGTTTGAATCCAATTAATATAACGATGAAAATTTAAGTTCATTCAATGGGATGTATTCAAAAAGAAGTGTTTCATTTTAATTATCATTGAAAGTGTTAATCATTTAATTATCTTTTAACTCATTCCAAAGTTTCATTGTATTTGTTATCATCCCCTATGAGTGGTGGAGTCCAATGAGAAAACACAAATGGTTTGTCAAAATAAGATGAAATATTCATTTCTTAGAAGATGTTTCACTTGCTTCCTTTCATGTGGTTTCTTGGCT
Source organism: Torreya grandis (assembly GCA_037957365.1). Classification (NCBI taxonomy): domain Eukaryota; kingdom Viridiplantae; phylum Streptophyta; class Pinopsida; order Cupressales; family Taxaceae; genus Torreya; species Torreya grandis. Next base: position 9,277,604 of record JARHVA010000051.1, on the reverse strand, counting down.
ACCAATCATTTTCTTATGAGGAAAGGTTTTTTGTTATTATTAAAGTAGTGCATGTTGAGGCATTACATGCCACGAAAATAATTATTGGCTTGGTAAAACATAAAATTCTTGGAAAGTCATCTCACTTTTTGAAAATCATCACAATATTGGAAAAACAACACAAGATTCAAAAAAGTATTGTGAGCTTCAAAAGCATCAAATGCTTGGAAAATCATTGCATGCTAGTAAAATAAACATGTGACAAGGAAAAATCTTAGACTTGGAACAATAATTTAAGCTTAAAAAAGCATTACGAGATGGAAAAATATTATGGCTTAGAAAAACATATGTATTTAATAAAAAGTTCCCAAATGTATAAATTTCTATAAATGATCATAAACATGTTTTGAATTGGATCTATATATTTACATGTAGACTATAAATTGTAATGTTGGAAGAGTTTTAAATTAGTGTAATACATTTTATGATTCACATCCACAAGTTCTTGATTTATTTGTATGTTGAATCATGTATTTATTTGATCCTTATATATTTGTCAAACAATTTTGAAGTCACAACTGACAAAGATGAAAAATAGCATTTAATTTTGAGTGTATATATAACTACAGTTAATATATTGAGTTGGGTATAATTGAAAAATTTGATTAAATTTCAAAATTTTCCTCTAAATTTTTAATGAGTGTGATTTGAAGACTTGTAGAATGTTTGGTGATCCAATTTTTTTTTTGAAAATTGGACTATCAATTTATTAATGATTCAATAAATCCATCGAGATTAAAAATCATTTGTTTATTTGAGTGAGAAATCATAACATATATCCACTTTTTGGCAAAGTGTTGTATGGGCCAACATTGTCCAAATAACTAATCACGAGTCATGAAATTCATAAAATACACGTAATTATAACTCTTAGCCACCAAAATTATTCCTGATTTTTTACATTGTAAACGGCCTTCCAATTTGTGAATTTTTTTTTTTCAATGCTAAGGTTCCAACGTAAATTATGATTAAGATCAATACGTAGGTATATATAAATGTCAACTATCTTAAGAAGATGATTTTTGAAGGAAAATGGGGTAACCCTGGTCCGGCCAGCATGGGAGGGTATGGGCATGCTGTTGACAACAACATTGCGTTCTTCTTTTCTATCGAGCTGAGTACTACCACCAATAACTATGTTGAAGGGCAAGCCATAGCGGAGAGTCTTCTAAGAGCCTGGAATATAGGGTGGAAGAATATCCACGTTTTTGCTGATTCCAAGATCTGGATCCATCTTTTAGAGCAGACTGAAACAAAATCTTACAAGGACTGGGGAATTCAGAGGATATTCAATAAAATTCAATGTGCTCGAAGCAAATTTGACAGTCATTTTCACCCATATTCCAAGGCAATTCAATAAAGCGGCGGATGCCTTAGCAAATTGGGCCTCGGACAATTATGATACGCAGGGGTATGGCTATCCTCCTCTTTGGTGGCCGAGTAAAGTCAGAGAGAAGTTTAATCTTATGCTCAACTTGGACTGCAGCAAGGAGGCAGTCATGAACAATCAATCCCTAATCTCCTCTTGGGTTTGGTTTTGAGCTTCCGTCCTAGGTCCGGATGGAAGTGCTTGTGCTCCACCTTTGGACCTTGGTCGTTACATATACGGCTAGTGATTGATTCGCTATTGGTTACGCGAGCTCTTTGAGTTTGCAGAAGTGGATAGTTCAGGTGTGAGTCTTGAGCGATTTTGGTGGAAGAGATACCCCTACCTCCCTCGTTCAAGTAGCATCTCTTTGAAATGTTTTCTAAATAAAAAATAAAAAAAGAAAAGAAGCAAGCAAAGATATCATTTCTATTATTGCAATAATTTTTGACAATAATTAAAGAATGAATATGATCAATAGCTCGCAGATTTTTTCTTTAAATATCAACAGTAACTATTTTGACGAATGATGTGACATTACGCTTTTACCATCATAGACGTGGCACCATCCAACCCTTTAAAATTTAACCCTCAATTTCAAAATAGGTATGATAGGACTTTTGGATTTTAGAGGGATTTCATCATCAAGATTGTTAAATTTAATATGCCGTCTGCCTCATTCGAATGCATAGGTGAGAGAATGAGCGAGACAGAGACAGGGACAGAGACAGAGACATGGACAGAGACAGAGGGTGACACAGAGGAGTGAGTGACAGTAGTGTCCGGAAGTATTCCTTTTGCAGGTGGCTTAAAAAATTGTCTTTCACAGAGCAGAGGGAATAATCATGGCAGTGGGCAGTGGGCAGTGAACAGTGAACAGTGAACAGTGAACAGAGGGCAGCCTCATCATGAAGCGCGTGCTCACTTTATCTAAACTCAAATCGCACGGGGACCTCCCTCACCGCGTGTTTGTGTCCTCGGGATCGGAGCGCACGCACCACCACTAACACCCTGCCACCTGTCCACTTCCTTGGAAATCATGATTGCTTCCCAGGCCACGTGCGTATATCTATTTGTATCTTCCCCCTGTTTTCTAACGGTTTATTCTCGAGTTAAAAGGATCTTTCGGCAATTATGAAAGAGCGTGGGACTGAATTATACTCTCACTCGAAAGGAAATGTTGAATAAATAATCGTTGTAAAAAAATTCTTCAATATTAATATTTCGATTATTTTACTTTTTAAAAATTATTTTATTTTCTCTCTATTCAATTTATGTAGATTCTATCCATTCTTTTATAAGTTATGAATGAACTTGCACAATCTATCTCAAGGTTTAACACTTTCATGATGGCGCAATTCGTTAGGGTGCAAACTATGCGTTTTTGTGCTAGCAATACTCTTGCAATTCATGAGGATGCATAGCAATTGGGTTTTAGCATTTTGAGTAGATTGGATCAACGTCGGAAGTTTTTCATGAACTATATTGGGACTGTTCATACGATCATGGCCCCTTAGCTTGTGCCACCCTTTATATTGGATGGACCCATCCAACCTTATTGTGTTTCTTATTTATAATCGTTGGATGTTAAGAACCACATTACACACCTATTAATCTAGCAATAGAAATATAGAAAATCTACTCTGCAATTGAAATGAGAGATCATTATTGTATTGAAATAACACAATCACACTACAAAGTATCGTGAGCCTCTTCGATGGGATAACCTCCTTTGAGAACCATTCATTACAAAATATTTAATGGATACCCTCGCATATGTAGGGGCATGTTTATATAAGTACATAACACATCTACTTCCAATGAATGCTCACAACTATAATGAGTCTACTAGTAGTTTCTAAAGTAAGCCACCAACCATTTATTAGTAGTCACCTATCCAAGCCTAAACCATTAAATGCATAACATAATATATCAATGTACAAGTACATCATTACCTAACCACATGTAAAACATAATCCCATTAATATATCAATGAGTCACATAATGTCATTTAACCATGTGCACATATAATATTTTAATACATCAATGGTTAATATAATTTCTATGTGGTGTGTTACCCCAAATACATGATATTGGAAGTTTTCATGCACACAAATCTTGTTAATCTTTGAATTCAAGTCACCTATAAACAAATAAGTGATTGCATTCATTTGATCATCAAGCACACTTGATAATTTATCTTTTATAAGCTAGTATTATATTGTGGAACATTTTTGATGCACTTATTGAAGTTATTTCTATTATGAAATTTCTATTTATCAATATTTTTTCTCCAACTAGAAGGGTTAGATAAATTAATGGATATATCTAATACAATCCCAAAAATCAAAACCCTCAATACTTCTTTTTTATATTCAACTCATTACAAGAGGATAGGAGTTGAGACATGCATCTAGAGTAGAATTCGATAAACATGGGAGAAATTTTGGATTCTTTTGTTATAGTTTGCGTACATGTCAAGATTACATAGTTTTACTATGACCATATATATGGTCCTAGTATATTTATTTGTTACACTTTGTATTTTAAAACTATAGTCCTAACATATTTAGATACACATTTCCAAGTTTAAAAAAATATATATTCTTGCACAATAATGATGTATTTTTAGAAAATGATTTGATCATGATAGATATGATAATACTCAATTCAATGGTATTATTTAAAATAATCAATTTATTATATCTCAAAATGTTTCTAAGTATATTAGTGAACCAAATGTTCCTAAACTTATTAATGAACCAAATAAACTTTTTAATGTTTAATTCAAAAAATCTCTTAAAAAATTGTAAATGTATCAAATGTTTAGAAAAATTTGTATGTGAAAAGTCACCTCATACTGAGTTATTTACCAATCATCTTCTCCTCCTCCCATTCTTCAATTACCTTATAATCTCTAATTTCTCAACAAAAATTGTGAACTTCAATACTCTCTATATCCACTTCGACATATGTTACCCCTCCATTTACCAATCCTATAATAATGCATCACATAAATATGTTTCCACCAAATTTCATATTCTCAATCATCCCAAAAAATTACATTCTTCTATTAAAAAAATTTAAATGGTTACTATAATACACTCTCTTTGTAGCATGGGAATTAAAATAAAATCTATTTATATAATAATAATACAATAAATAATACATTTTTGTTACCATTTTTTTATTTTTATTTTTATCTTATTTATTTTTGTATTTTATACTCAATTTCATTTTTTTATAATCCATTTATTTCATTTGGGAAGGGATGTTTGCTGATTTAATAATAATTATTTCAAATTATGTGTTATAATTTATTATAAAAACTTAAAAATAGTTTCAAGATATTTATTAGTTATAAAATTGTATAATTTTAATAATTTTTTTTAAAAAATATTTGTTCAAATTAAATGTTATTACAATTTAATAACTTTCAATGATTCTACTTTCTCTTTTGTAATTTATTTGTGTTATTTTTTTCTAGACTTCCCTTTATTTCACGTTTTGAGCCTTGTTTTAAAAGTATATGAATTCTTTTAACACTTATTAGATGTATTTTGATATTTTTAGGTATGTATTTTTGGTCTCTATCTAATCAGAGTGCACTCATCTCATTTGTCCTACCTTTCTCACTTTTTAATTGTTTATGTTGGTTTTCACATATATAAGGTTCTAGTTTGAATTCAATTTTATATAAATACATAATTATTGTAATTCATTTAACACATAATATCTAACAATCATTCATAAATAGTTTATTGAGAATTCATGAGAATTATAGAGATATCAAACAAGGATTACAATATTTATCATTATATGAAATTAATATTTTCTATGGAGCACTTTTGGGGTATGGCCTAAGACTTTTTATATTTTTAAAGTTATTTTCATTTATTTAATTTACTTTTTTTCAACTTATATTATCAAGTGGATTCCACCATTTTTGGGCATGATAATTAGATAGTGTTTATTGAGCCCCATTAACCCTAAACGTAGGGCCCCATAACTCACATTTTCTTGTCAAGTTTTAAATACTCTTTCCATTAAAGGGAAATTATAAGGATGTTTTTTTACAGGTTATAAGTGTCATAACATTCAATTTAGAGAAAGGATATAAGAAATTAGGACCAAGATAACTATTAGCAATAGTCACTTGAATCTCTCATCAGGAAATGTTGTGTTGTAGTCTCGATACTTTATGATGAGAAATCGAATCATTAAAATAAATTTTTTTTGGGCTGCAGGAATCGGGTACTATCAGAGTTGTTACTAGAATCTGGATAATGCAAGTGCAATGGAGACGTGATCACACGAGATGAAGCAAGTGCACACCACATATATGCTAAAGCAATTTGAAAAATTACACAAGAAGATAAATTGCACAAGACAAAATGGAGAAAACCAAAATCTGATTAATATGAGATGGCCAAAGTTAGGAATACATATAGGAGAGTACGTAACTCCTCCAAAAAAGGTGGACAAGGCAACCCAAGAATAGACTGTAACTCCTCCATGAAAGGTGGTGACAAAGTGCTAAGAATAGAGAAGTAACTCCCATCAAGGGAGTTACTTATGACATTCTTATGACACCTATGACACATCTATGACACACACCTCCACATAAGCTAGCCTATCCCACAAATGTAGGAAAACTCCATGTATGCACAAGAAATACAATTTCCCTAATTAAAAAATAGGGAAAAATAAAAACCTACACTAATACCCCCCCATAAGCGCAACTTAGGTGGGTAGTGTGGAAATATAAAATGAGTCTCGGCAACTAGGCCTGATGAGGTACCCATGTACAAATGCAATCTCTCATAAGATAGAGAAAAGGAGAAAACCCGTAGGAAAAAAACTCCCCCCCAAAAGAGAGACATAAAAGAAATGAAGAGGCTAGAAGGCACCCCTGAAGATGATGCTGCAAGATCCTCTTAGTTGCTTTCCAATGCAGCTCATGAGGTTCCTGCATGAATCTAGAGACAAGTCCCACTGTATAAGATAAGTCGGGCCTGGTGTGAGTCAAGTAGATGAGACTACCAACAAGTTGTTGATACTGAGTGGCATCAACCAATGGTGAAGAATAGTCAGCCTCAAGCTTGACTCCTGATAGAAAGGGAGTTGGAGATGGCTTGCAATTAGCCATGTGAAATTGAGCCAATAAATCAAGAGCATACTTATGCTGTGTAAGAGAAATCCCTAAATCTGATTGTGAGATCTCGATGCCAAGGAAATAGTGCAATAAACCCAAGTATGTCATGTCAAATATATCCTAGAGAGATGCCTTCACCACTGTAATAGCCAATGAAGAACTTCTGGTGATCAAAAGGTCATCAACATATAGAACCAAAATCAAGAGTGAATCATCATGCCGCAAGAAGTAGACATTGGGATCAGAATGGCACCTAGTGAAACCCGTTGTGAGAAGGAAGGAATCCATCTTGGCATACCAAGCCTGAAGGACCTGTTTGAGGCCATAGATAGATTTCCTAAGTCTGCATACTAAGGAAAATCCCAAACAAATCTTGGCAGCTACTCCATGTAGATCTCCTCCTCTAGGTCTCTGTGAAGAAAGGCACTCTTCACATCCATCTGATGCACATCCCAACCATGTTCTGTGGCAATAGCCAAGGTGAGTCAGATATAAGTCATATTTGCAATGAGTGCAAAGGTCTCTGAGTAGTCAATGCCTGCCACCTGTGAGAAACCCTTGGAGACCAATCGCGCCTTGTACTTATCAACTGACCCATCTGCTGCAAACTTGGTTTGATATATCCACCTACATTGAACCATATTTCTTCCCTTAGGAAGTGAAGTCATATCCCAAGTGTGATTTTTGATTAAGGAAGAATATTCTTTCTCCATAGCACTATCCCACTCAGGTACCCTAGATGCCTCTCAAAAAGTCTGTGGATCAAAAACTGAAGCAAAGAAGGCATGTGGATCTCTCTAAAAATCCCCCCTAGTACGTCTGTTGTTAAGTTATGGAGCTAAAAGCTTCACTATTATGCAAATGTGGAGGTTGTTGGGCTTAGCCAATAACCGACATCGGTAGTATCGCTGACATTGGTCAAGCATGGATCAGATCTGACCGACATCAGTCAGGGATCGGCTGATGTTGGTCATATGTAGACCGACAATGACCACCGTTGGTTACCTGTGTGTATACGTTTGCATGCGTTTCCAGAATTAGATTTGTTCTAATTTTAAGAGGACAGAGTGTTTGCATGTAAAGACTAATTTTAGTCTTGAGTTTGTGTTTCTAATTATTGTATGCCTTGGATCTTATTTAAGAGACCCATGGGGCATGTATTGTAAGAAAGCAAGTAAGCAAGGTCAATTAGATCTGCAAGGTGCAAGATCAAGAAGATCAGCTGAAGCAAGGGAATAACAACTCTGTCAGGATCTTGCTCCTCAATTAGAGCACATATGATTACTTCTTGTATTAGCAACTAAACACAGAATTATACCAAAATCAATAAGTAACTAGAAATATGAAACAACACAGGATTTGAGAGACAATACACAATTGTATTAAATACTTAGAAGAAAATACAATAAAGAAGATGCCGCTTCTTCTTCCACCTCAAAGGTTTGCCACGCCTCAAGACCTTCTTCCCTCTCTCTCTCGGTCCCAACAATCAACTCAAATATAGAATTGATGTTCACCTCTCCAACCAGTCAGTAACACGCTGTCAGTACACCAAGTACACAACCATACTCCAAGTAGATCTCCTGCTCTCTACTGCTACCTGCAAATCACTAGACCTTACTCACCATGTAGATATCTCTACACCCCTGAAGAACCCTTGTCCTTGCCTCACCAAGTCCTTATGATTCTTCAACCAGTACCCTGGTGGATCAGCTCCTAGACCTTGCAGACCTTGCAACTCTCCCTGAACATACACTCTCAGCACCCCTTTGGAACTAGGAGGAGCTACACTAGCTCTCTCTAAAAGCTCAATGGCTTTCTAGCACACTTTTACAATAAAGCCCATGAGTCCATATATAGATCTCATGCTTAAAATAATTAGACTACCTTTATTACAATAATTAGACACGTAACTCAAGACTAAGACTAGCCTTTGACATGCAAACAAATAGTCCAAAAATAGACTCTCCGGGATCAACATGCAAATTGCTTGTTCTCGCATAGGCTGCCGACATCGGCTCCTCCATGACCAATGTCGACCGACTGGTAACCGATGTTGGTTTGTTCTTCGCTGCTATCTGACTGATGTCAGTTGATTAGACCGACGCCGATTTCCCTACAACTGACTCTGCAACTCTGCATCCTCTGTAACTTCTCTTGTTTGCATCCTGGTGAAGCTTTTAGCTCCACAACCTAACAATCTCCCACTTGGAGATAAATAGATGCACTTGTACCTGTACCTGTACACCATCTAAATTATTTCCTAGCTTGTATCCCTCTTCAAGATCAATCCTGAAGACTAACCACCACACATTCTGTGATGCTACCCCTGTCATCCAAGTAACCTGCCACATCCAAACCTACAAATCCATGTAGTGAAGACCTTGACCCTGCATAGCATGTTAACCTGCTACTGGTCCCTCTCAGATATCTAAGAATCTACCTTCCCTGAATTGGCTCCAAACTCTCTAACAACTCCCATTGATTGGGAAAACTCAAGTCTACACTAGACCTCATGTGATTTCGAACACTGTTCTAAGCTCCGCTTGAACTGTCCAACCCTTGGTGTGCTTACCGATTCTGCAACCTGAACCTCACCAACACCTGATTCACATCAGCTCCCACTGGAGACAAAAATCTCCATGTCTCTCATGCCAAAGAATTTCGCTGCTCCAAATTCCCCTGACATACCTCTGAACTAACCTTACCCTTAGCTCAGCAAAACCCTGTATGTACAAATTTGCTAGCAAACCATCCACATACAGTAATAGGATAATGTCATGACTCATCATCCACCTAGTAAGAACAAACACAATAGTTACACTGACATTGATTGAAGCCCTGCTTAGTCATCCACCTGTCAAAACCTGTACCACTTTCCTGCAGCTTCTTCAAGACCATATGCCTTGGCCTTTCGTCTTACGTATCCATCCACTCTCTTCTTTAACTATGGGAATCCATCCATTTCTCAGTGCTTTCTTCCAGCTAAAAACTCTACCAATGAATACCTGTTTGGTTCTTCTCCAAGGACTCACACTCCTCATCCATGCTAAGCTCCCACTGTATCTAGATTCTACCTGCATTGCCTCTTCGCATCTTCCTGGTTCTTGACCATCAATAAGCAATATAAAGAAGGTGAACAACGAATATGAGGTTCACTTACCCTTTCTATCCTCAACATGAGCGTTTGAGACTTGTTGATAGCTTGCTGTCCACCCAATATCCGTTCCAGTGACCGATCTCAGCCATCTCCCAGTCTGCTCCCGACCGATGTTGGTTCCCTGCACTGACCCTGAATGTCGACATCGTCTCCCTGGTCGACGCCGGTGTCACATCTATCGACATCAGTTCCTTCATGACCGACATCGGTCTTCTTTATGCTGACATCGGTTACTGTCTGATCGACGCCGGTACCTGTGTTCATTTGTGAGTGATAACTTTTTACCTGCGAGCTCTCCATGGATCAAAATCCTGATCAAATCAACCCTGCTCTGCTCAGAATAATTCAGTTCCCTCACCTGATCTCTGTCCGTCATCTCCTCCATGAACACTAAGGCTTTCCAGTTCTTTAGCTTGTCAAAGACATCTGACTTCTGCTTCAAAACCTGCATTCTCCTTCTACATATGTGACTAAGCCTATGAAGCCACATCTCTGTAACAAAAAGTGAATCAACAATATAAGTAGATAGATAAAGGATACCTACTGTCTTACCACCATCTAATTCAAGTGTATCCACTGTGAGAGTTACAATGCATCTCTCATCACCTAACTTTCTTGAAGAAATTAGACTCATCTGCAAGACTGGTACCTGCATAACCTCATTCAACACCTGTGTGTTATCCGTCTACAATTTTAGCTTCACTTCCCCTTTGCCAATCATTTGACAAGGCTCTCCAGCTCCTAAATAAATCTCTCCAAAGTCTCCAAAGACATACCCATGAAAAGATGCTCTATTTTGAACTGCATGGAAAGAGGCAAAAGAATTTGTGAACCAAGATTCCACTTTATCCAGAACATCCTGTGCAACATCCCCTGCAACATCTACTCCTCCCTGCTGATCTGCTACCAACCAATAATCTTTATTTCCCTGCTCTTTCTTTCCATCAATCGGACCATTCGTGTTATTCAGTTTCTCCATTCGTAGCTTACTTCCTTCTACCATTGCTATACTCCCACTCAATCAGAAACCCCTGTGAGTAACCTGTAATCAACAAACACTACCAGATCTGAAACCACCTGTTAATAACCCAACCAAAAGCTCTGATACCAACTTGTCAGGATCTTGCTCCTCAATTAGAGCACATATGATTACTTTTTGTCTTAGCAACTAAACATGAAATTATACTAGAATCAATAAGTAACTAGAAATATGAAACAACACAGGATTTGAGAGACAATACACAATTGTATTAAATACTTAGAAGAAAATACAATAAAGAAGATGCCAGTTCTTCTTTCACCTCAAAGGTTTGCCACGCCTCAAGACCTTCTTCCCTCTCTCTCTCGGTCCCAACAATCAACTCAAATATAGAATTGATGTTCACCTCTCCAACCAGTCAGTAACACACTGCCAGTACATCAAGTACACAACCGTACTCCAAGTAGATCTCTTGCTCTCTACTGCTACCTGCAAATCACTAGACCCTACTCACCATGTAGATATCTCTACACCCCTAAAGAACCCTTGTCCTTGCCTCACCAATTCCTTATGATTCTTCAACCAGTACCCCGGTGGATCAGTTCCTAGACCTTGCAGACCCTGCAACTCTCCCTGATCATACACTCTTAGCACCCCTTTGGAACTAGGAGGAGCTACACTAGCTCTCTCTAAAATCTCAATAGCTTTCTAGCACGGTTTTACAATACAGCCCATCAGTCCATATATAAATCTCAATCTTACAATAATTAGACTACCTTAATTACAATAATTAGACACGCAACTCAAGACTAAGACTAGCCTTTGACATGCAAACAAACAGTCCAAAAATAGACTCTCCGGGATCAACATGCAAATTGCCTGTTCTTGCACAGGCTATCGACGTCGGTTCCTCCATGACCGATGTCAACCGACTGGTAACCGATGCCAATTTGTTCTTCGCTGCTATCTGATTGACGTCGATTGATCAGACTGATGTCGGTTTCCCTACAATTGACTCTGCAACTCTGCATCCTCTGTAACTTCTCCTGTTTGCATCCTGGTGAAGCTTTTAGCTCCATAACCTAACAAACTCAGTTATTGAGTTGATTGTAATTGATTGAGAGAGAGAACTCTTGAGAGAAATGTTGTACACCCAAGAGGTGTGGGAAGAGTGAGATTTCTTCATTGTATTTTGGAAGAATTTAATATAAGATTGGTTGTTTCTTGTATCTCCTATTATTTGCTGTTTCTGATTTCTAATTACTTATTACTTTTGGTTCAATTTCATGTTTAGTTGCTTATACAAAAGTAATCAGTTGTACTCCAAGTTCCTAACAGCTAGTATCAAAGCTAGGATCACTAACAAGTGGTAGAGTGGGTTAGTGTTTGTTGATTACAGGTTCACTCATAGGGGTTTTTGTTTGAGTGGGAGCAAAGCAATGGCAGAAGAAAGTAAACTAAGAATGGAGAAATTCAATGGAAAGAATTATCAATTATGGAGGATGCAGATAGAAGATTATCTATATCAGAAAGATCTATTTTTACCATTTGGTGGGGTTTCAATTAAGCCCACAAATATGCAAGATGAAGAATGGAATGTTCTTGATAGAAAGGCTCTTGGATCTATAAGGTTGAGCCTGGCATTTTCTATGATTTCTAATTTATCACAGGCAAAGACAATGGTAGAGTTAATGGATACTCTGGCAAATTCATATGAAAAACCCTCAGCTTCGAATAAGGTATATTTTATGAAGCAATTATTTAGTTTGCAATTGCAGGAAGGTGGATCTATATATAGTCATCTTAATGATTTCCATGAAATTGTAAATCAGTTAAATTCAGTCAAAATAGTTTTTGATAATGAAATTAAGGCTCTCTTAATCTTATGCTCTTTACCTGAAAGTTGGTATAGCTTGGTAATGGCAGTTAGCAATATTGCATCTGCTTCAAATATCTTGAAAGTTGATGATGTTTTTAGTGTAATCTTGAATGAAGAAATTCATAGGAAAAGCACAGGGAAAACATCAAGTAATGCTTTAAGTATTGAAAGCAGGGGAAGGCAAAGAGAGAAGGGCAAGAAAAAGAAATCAAGGTCAAAGATGGGAAGGAGATCCAAATCTAGAAATGGAGGTATAATCTGTTGGAATTGTGGAAAGAAAGGGCATGCAAAGAAATACTGTTGGTTGAAGGATAATGAAAAAAATCAACAAGAAGGTAATAAGGAAGCAAATGTTGTAGGTATTGTTGCATAAGATGCTCTTATATTTTTTTTAGATAGTCAATTAGAATCATGAGTTTTAGATTCTGGTGATTCTTTCCATGCAACCTTAAATAGAGAATTTTTCAATGATTATGTCTATGGAGATTTTGGAAAAGTTTATTTAGGGGATGGTGAGCCTTGTCAAATTGTTGGCAAAGGAAAAGTGCAGCTGAAATTGCAGAATGGCAACACATGGGTGTTGAAAGATGTCATGCATGTACCCATCTTAAAGAGGAATCTGATTTCTACAGGAAAGTTAGGTGATGAGGGTTGCACAGTAACTCTCACAGTGAAATCTTGGAAAGTTTTCAAGGGTGCACTTGTATTAGCAAGAGGTAAGAGAGTAGGTACAATTTATCTATCTACTTGTGTTACTGATTATTCTCCTTCTATTTTATCTACTTTAGATGTAGATGCAAAGATGTGGCACTATAGGCTTGGTCACATGAGTGAGAAGGGAATGAATGTTCTTAAGTCAAAAGGTAATCTTTTAGATTTGAAAAGCATAGATCGAGATTTCTGTAAGCAATAGAAGAAAGTGAAGTTTCTTGAAACTGGGTCAACAAAGAAGAAGCAGAGGTTGAAGCTTGTTCATGCAGATGTGTGGAGATCAGCTCAGGGAGCTTCTATTGGAGGATCATAGGATGATGCTACAAGAAAGGATTGGGTTTATTGCATAAAGAGGAAATCTGATGTTTTTGACATATTTAAGAACTAGAAAGCCTTGGTTTTCAAGGAGAAGATGATGGACAGAGATCAAATCAAGAGGCTGAATAATTCTGAGTAGGGCAATGTTGATTTGGACAAGGTTATGATCCAAAATAAGCTCGCGAGTAAAAATCATCACTCATAGGAAAACACAGAGACCGACGTCGATGGTCAAGTAGGAATCGACGTCGGTCAAATAGTAACAAACATCGGTCAGGTCGGTCAAGTGGAACCGACGTCGGTTAGGTGCAGACTGAGAGTTGATCGGGATCGGTCACTAACAGAGAATTTGGGCAGATAACAAGCTGTAAATGAGTCTCAAATGCCATAAGGAGGACTGAAAGGGTAAGTAAACCTCTAATTCATTATTCCCCTTCTTTATATTATGTCTTGCTCACTGATGGTGGAGAACCAGAAAGTTTTGATGAGGTAATGTAGGTAGAATCCAAGAAACAGTGGGAGCATGGCATGAATGAGGAAATTGATTCCTTGGAAAAGAACCAAATGTAGGATTTGGTTGAGTTGCCAGCTGGAAAGAAAGAAATGAAAAACAAATGGGTATACAGGTTAAAGGAAGGAGAGAATGGACAAATGAGACATAAGGCCAGGTTGGTAGTAAAGGGATTTGCACAAAAACCAGGTATTGAATTTGGTGAAATATTTTCTCCTATAGTAAAGATAAATTCTATTCGGATTGTATTGTCTTTAGTTGCTATTGAGGATTTACATCTTGAGCAGCTTGATGTTAAGACATTGTTTCTTCATGGAGATTTGGATGAAGAGATATATATGGATCAGTTGGAAGGTTTTGAGGTCAAAGGTAAGGAGAAACTTGTGTGCAGGCTAAAAAAAGCTTATATGGTCTTAAGCAAGCTCCAAGACAATGGTATTTAAGGTTTGACAGGTTTATGACAAAGCATGGCTTTAATAAATGTCAATCTGACCATTGTGTTTATTTTACCAGATTGGATAATGGTAGTTATATTATCCTGTTGTTGTATGTAGATGATATGCTTGTTGCAGGTTCACACATGTAGGTAATTACTGAGCTAAAGGTAAAATTAGCTCACATATTTGTCATGAAGGATTTAAGAGCAGTAAAGAAAATCCTTGGCATGAGTATTAAGAGAGACAAGAAAAATCATAGGCTGATTTTGTCTCAAGAGGATTATGTGAATAAGGTGTTGGAGAGGTTCTATATGCAGGATGCAAAACTGGTAAGCACACCTATGGTTGGACACTTCAAGTTGAGTAAAGAATAGTGTCCTAAATCACATGATGAGGTTGAGTACATGAGTAAAGTTCCATATGCTTCAACAGTTGGGAGCTTAATGTATGCAATGGTATGTACTAGACCTGATATTGCCCAAGCAGTGGGAGTTGTCAGCAAGTTTATGGCCAATCCAGGAAAGGAACACTGGAAAGTAGTTCAGTGGATTCTCAGATATTTGAGAGAGACTAGTAGTAGGTATTTATGCTATGCAAGGTCAAACACTTCTCTACATGGGTATGTGGATTCAGATATGGAAGGTGACTTAGATGGCAGGAGAAGCACCACATGATATGTGTTCACTATTGGTGGAACGTCGGTTAGCTAGATTTCAAAGTTGCATAAGGTTGTTGCCCTATCTACTACAGAGGTAGAATACATTGCAGTCACAGAGGCTAGCAAGGAAATGATATGGATGACACGGTTCATGGAATATTTGGGAAAAGAGAAAAAAAGTTGCAGATTGTACAGTGATAGTCAAAGTGCAATTCATTTGGCAAAGAATTCAGCCTTTCATTCAATAACCAAACATATACAGCTTAGGTACCACTTCATTTGATAGGTATTGGAGGATGGATAGTTGAAGATGGAAAAGATCCATACAGATAAGAACCTTGCTGATATGTTAACAAAGCCGGTAACAAAGGAGAAGTTGAATCTTCATTCAACTTTTGTTGGTCTTCAAGATTGAACTTGAAGAGGGAGAAACAAGATAGAGGATGTTGATGTACAGGTACAGGTGAAACTATTTATCTCCAAGTGAGAGATTGTTAAGTTGTGGAGCTAAAAGCTTCACTATTATGCAAATGTGGAGGTTACTAGGCTTAGCCAGTAACTGGCATCGGCAATATCACCAACATCGATAAGGCGTGGATCAAATCCGATAGACATCAGTTAGGGATCGGCCAACATCAGTCATATGCAGATTGACATCGATCACTTGTGTGTGTGTGTTTGCATGCGTTTCTAGAATTAGATTTGTTCTAATTTTAAGAGGACAGAGTGTTTGCATGTAAAGACTAATTTTAGTCTTGAGTCTATGTTTCTAATTATTGTATGCCTTAGATCCTATTTAAGAGACCCATGGGGTATGTATTGTAAGCAAGCAAGTAAGCAAGGTCAATTAGATCTGCAAGGTGCAAGATCAAGAAGATCTGCTGAAGCAAGGGAATAACAAATCAGTTATTGATTTGATTGTAATTGATTGAGAGATAGAACTCTTGAGAGAAATACTGTACACTCAAGAGGTGTGGGAAGAGTGAGATTTCTTCATTGTATTCTGGAAGAGTTTAATACAAGATTGGTTGTTTCTTGTATCTCCTATTATTTGTTATTTCTGATTTCTAGTTACTTATTACTTCTGGTTCAATTTTGTGTTTAGTTGCTTATACAAAAGTAATCAATTATACTCCAAGTTTCTAACATCTATCATCTGCAGGATCTCTTGCATAGGTGCCAACACTCTCAAGTGTTTGTTTGGCCCAAAGTGGCCTGGAAGTGGGCGAGTCAGGTGCTAACTCCTCATCCTCTAACTGACTAGAGCTGGATGCCTCCGCATCACTTTCCTCACTATCTGAAATTGAAGAAGAAAAAGATGTCTCTGGCTCAAGAACCTACTGACTAATCTAAATCTGATGAGGAATCATTATGAAGAAGTAGATTCGATGAGGGAGAAGAAGTGTCAAGTGTTGAGTCTTTAGGACTCTCCTGAAAATGAACACTTTTCTCGATGAACAACTCATGAGTGATTAAATAAAGAAGGTGATATCTCTTAATACCATCCAGATATCCTACAAAGATGCAAGGCTTGGACTAACGTTTCATAGCTTTGCGTTTCTTCTTTAGAATGTGGGCCATGGCTGGGGATTTGAAAACTCTAAGGTGCTCAACATCAGGTTTCTTCTTATGCCAAGCTTCAAAGGGTGTTATCCCTTTCAAAGCTTTGTGAGGAACCCTATTTTGAATGTAACAAGCACAATTGATGGCTTCAGCCCTGTACTGTGGTGCTAAAGATTTGGAGTGAATCATATAGTTACCCATCTCTTTCAAGAACCTATTCTTTCATTTTGAAACCCCATTCTGTGAAGGACTGTAAGTGACTATGCACTATAAATCAATCCCATCTGTGGTGCAAAACTACTCAAACCTGATGCTGACATACTCCCCTCCATTATCAGTTTGAAGAACCTCGATGGATTTCTCACTCTGTTTCTCAACAAGAGCCTTGAAGTCTAAATTTTTTTCAAACACTTCAGACTTTTGTTTAAGAAAATATATCCAAGTGTACCTAGAGAAATCATCAATGAAAGTGAGGATGTACTTGGCCCTTATGAAAGATGGTTTGGGAAAGGGTCCCGATACATCACTGTGGACTAACTCCAAAGGTTGTGAAGCCCTTCAAGCTTTGCCTTTGTCAAATTTTGCTTCGGGATGCTTCCCAAGGGAGCACCCCTCACAAAGTCCTTTTGAGAATTAGACATGAGGCAAGCCAATGACCATGTCATGTTTGCAAAGTTTCTCAAGGTAGCGGTAGTTAAGGTGGCCAAACCGCTCATGCCACAATTTGCTAACTCCATTTGAATGAGTCAGCAATGCTATTGGAGAAGAATCTGATGCAAAATGTGAGAAGGTGTATATCCTAGCTTGGTGATCTGCCCTACCCACTGCCACTGTAGTATCACTATGCAACTCCTTAATAGCCACTAAATCTAGTGAAAACTCAACTCTCATGCCCTGACCAATGTGAGTTATTTGGTACACTGATAGGAGATTGGTTGAAAGAGAAGGAACACTTAGAACATTATTGAATGTTCTTCCTTCCATTTCCACTGACCCTCTCCCTGCAATAGAAACTGAAGTGTCATCACCAAAACTAATTGAAGTCATGCTACAAGGCTCTAAAGATGAAAACTCAACTAGTGAAGAGCCCATGTGGTGAGAAGCACCCGAGTCAATGACCCATGAAGATGTAGAAGCTGCTGTAGCTATAAGGGCCTTGCCCTTTTCTTTCTCCTTACCCTTGCCTTTTTCCTTGGTAGAATCTTGGGTAGATGAATTCTACTTGATGGACTCAGGAACACCTATGTTGTTCTTCTCTAGAAGATGAGTTAGGTGATCTATATATTTTTTCATGCATTTGTGTTCATCATGCACTGTATTTTTACAATAGGCACACTTAACCTTCTCTTTCTTAGGTTTAGCATTGGAGGATGAATACTCAGTGTTGTTTTTGGTAGGATTGGTGTTTTCTTTCTTTTTCTCCTGGTCCTTGTTCTTTTTCTTTTTCTCCTTTGTTGAAGTCTTATCCTTACCATTTCCCACTATCAAAGCTTGGGGTTGAGTAGACTTCATTGTGCCCATTTGAATTAGCTTATCTTTCTCCCTAGTCAATTCAGCAATGAATGAATCCAAAGAAGGCATTTTCCATGTAGTGCCAAGGGCACTTTTTGTGGCATGGAAAGTGGAGACAAAGACTGAATAGCTTGGACCTAACTTAGAGAAAATAGAAAGGATGAGTTGATCATCTTTCTTCTCTATCCCACATTATTTCAATTACAATCTAAGGGCCTTAAAATTAGTGAAGAAGTCCTGTAGGGTGTCAAAGTTGCTAGGACTTAGACTTATGAGTTCATTTTCGAGCTCATGACCTCTCATCTCATCAAGCTTCCCAAATAAGTTTTCTAAGGTGTCCCATATGTCATTGGGAGTCTTGGAGGATTATAAATAGAAGAGAAGTTCTAGAGACACAGACAAGCTCAGTAATCCATAGGCTTCATCACTACGGTTGTACCACTTGACATTTTTAACATCAGTGTTGGGTTCTACTTCAGTACCCATGGTGATCTTATACAACCCTTTGATTCTAAGAATGATTGACATTTTAAACTTCAATTCATGATAGTTGAAGGGTGTTAGGGGTTTAAGTTGAAAATAATCCATTTTAAGCTAAATTTTAGGTGAAGTTGTTTTGATTGCAAGTTGTGAATTTATGCAGAAAGGAGAATGAAAGCAAAGATTTGCAAGTTGTGAAAAGCAATCACACCCCTCAAAATATTAATCCCCCCAAAATATGAAAGTGCATGCTCAAAATACGTTGGGCTCAGCCGAGAATGCATCTTAGAGTAATCAGTGCAAGACTAAAGCAAACAGGACGTCAGACTCAGCCGAAAATGCATCCTGAGAGACCCAAATTTTAGGCACTTTATAAACTAGTGCACTTTAAAAAAATAACAATCCTATGCTATGGAAAATTTAATTACAAACACTTTTTCAAAAAATGGCATCCAAATCTGAGCTATCGTTTGCAAGATATTAAAGGTTCAATTTTCCCGTAAACTAATGTTTTTGCAAAAAAAGCACTAAAACATTAAAAAAATGTCTGTTATGAGAGAGAAAGTGGCCTTACAACCACTCGTTATATTTAGAATGGAATGAGGAGTCTAAAGGAGGTTTGTGTGAGGGGGAATTGGCCTCCTGCCAACTCGGGCCTCACCCTTCGTCTTCGACAGGTGAAGATACAAGTTTTAAATGAAAACCCCCAAATTATCAAACTATCTAAAGAATTAAATATTCAGTCAAATTGACTGATTTTTATTTTAAAAGTCAAATTTTAATTGAAAAAAATGAAGCAAAGACAGAATGAACGGATGCCAAGTGTCCAAGGGGTGCCACATGGGACGCCAAGCAAGGAAGGGGCGCCAAAAAAGCACAGTCCAGATTAGCTTGCAGAAAAGACAAAAGGAAAATATGTAGACTTGCTGGATGCCATACGGCTTACTTGGCACCTTGATGGAAGGACTGTGGCGTGGCAGAACTGAAGGCGTTGCTAAAGGCACCTTGCTGGAAGGACTGCTACTGCTGACTAGAAGCTAGGCGAAGACCAAAAGCTAAGTGCAGACCAGAAGAAAGTTAGCGCATAGTTGCAGAATCTTGGCATGGACTAAATGAGTGCTGCTAACCAAAAGAGCTGACTACATGGAGTGCTGACTGCTACTCCTCCCTCTGTTGCTCCACACAACAATGGCACCCAAGAACAGAGACAAAACCAACACCTGGAGTGAAGACAACCAAGACACCCAAAGGCCAAGGATCCCAAGATGCAAGAAATGATACCAGAAATGATATTGAAAGTTTTTTTAAATTTTAGATCAGATCTAGAAAGGAAAAAACAAAGAGAACTCCACTCCTCTTGATTTCAAAATAAACTAAAAGCATAACCAGACACACGATTACTGGGTTTGCTCTGATACCATATCGGAGTTGTTGCCAGAATCCGGATAACGCGAGTGCAATGGAGACATGATCACATGAGATGAAGCAAGTGCACACCACATAGATGCTAAAGAAATTTGAAAAATTACACAAGAAGATAAATTGCACAAGACAAAATGGAGAAAACCAAAATATGATTAATATGAGATGGCCAAAGTGAGGAATACATATAGGAGAGTACATAAGTAACTCCTCCACAAAAGGTGGACAAGGCACCCCAAGAATAGACTATAACTCCTCCATGAAAGGTGGTGACAAGGTGATAAGAATAGAGAAGTAACTTCCATCAAGGGAGTTACTTATGACATTCTTATGACACCTATGACACACCTATGACACACACCTCCACATAAGCTAGCCTATCCCACAAAAGTAGGAAAATTCCATGTATGCACAAGAAATACAATTTCTATAATTAAAAAATAAGGAAAAATAAAAACCTACACTAATAGGTACAGCATGGTCACCCCTATAACCTGTAGTGCACCTGGTAAACTTTTTTTACGTGACTAGTGGCACTGGCGCGACACACCCTCTAGTACCACAGGGATGGGGGGGACTAGAATCCGTGACCAGCCTCCTGCAATAGGAAAGACTTAGCCAACTGAGCTAGGCCCCCACCCCTGAATCATTACAATAATTGAATATAGACTTAAATCTAAATTTAGTACGATGTCATATAAAAAACTTTCTTCTTATTCATTACAAAATAAATCTGCACCCATTATCATCCTTATTCTTTTGCTAAATCAAACTAAAATATTATACGAGAATACATTCATTCACAAAGAAATATCTACATAACACAATATAGATTTTACATATTTCAGGGGAAGTTATACAAAATAATATAGAATCCAAACTATTCCCCAAAATTTATTACATTTCCTTTATAAATGTAGAGTATATATAGGATACACAGAGACTGAATATTCATTTTCTTGACCTTTCATTTCCTTTACTAAATTATCTAAGGTATTACATAAAACCTCTATGTTTTTCATAGACTTACATGAAACCATATTTTATACAAAATAAGCCATAGTTTACACTTGTCGCACGTTCAAACTTACAAAAATATGTGTGAATTATAATTCACACCTTCCTACTAACACTTTCCTAGACTTAAAAAATTATCTCATCTCAAGAAAAAGTTTTTGATATAGTTATGGTGATTGGGGTAAACTTTTGAAGATGATTGGATTTGATTTGAGATGTGATGATAATATAATCAAGAATCATTAGTCGTAGTTTCACTCAAATTGTCGTTTACTAGTTTTCACTTCCTACTCATTACTTAGCCACCCTTTCAAGTTTTCAACTAAGCAGAGTACCAACATACCACCCTTTAAAAGTTTTTCAATAGGTTGGTTTAACCAAGAGGCCACCATTTATAGTTTTTAACCTTATTGGCCCCACTCACAAAACTTTCTTGCCTACAAAATTGTTTACATAGTCAAAATTGATTAAAACTTGTGAAAAATGTTATACCTTGCTATGATGGAGGAGGCATTGCCTATGAGGCTACTAAAAATGTGGTGTGAGAAAACTATAGAGTCATTAAAGAGGTTGCATATGATGATGTATAAGTCATTTCTATGACAGTTTGTTGTGATGATGAAGGTTGTATTAATGGAAATTGCTAAGATTGTGAGATTTGAGGAATTTTTTTTGTACAAAGAACCTTGATGAGCTTTGCAAGTGGGATGTATTTTGGTTCCTCAATGATGTCTTGGACTGAAGTGTCAAGGTTGCTTAAATCCTACTTGTAATTCATCTAATCCACCAATACATCCCTAATCATTGTGAACATTGTGTGAAGGAGAGATTTATTTTTCATAATGCCTTGAGCATCATCATCACTAGTAGTTGCAATGATTGATCAACGTGTCATAAATTTTTATGTTATGTCTCACATGATCTGTTTGATTTTGTCCACAACATTGTGTTTTCAATCTCACAAATGTGTTATGCATCATCTCTAACTCCCAATTTTGCATTCTTCTCATGACATTGTCTCTCATTTATAATTATTCTTATAGAGCATTGTCCATCTCGAATACTAATTATTGGTACTCCATGATCAACTTTGACTTATCTTCTTGGGCTAAATTAGGCATGATACCTTTCCATGCATCTTAGAGTTAGTTTTTCTAACTGAGCATATTCCATGAAAGTTTCCTAGTTTGAAGTGCACCAATTTATAGGACTTTCTCATACTCTTCCAACAACTTGAATATTAGCTCGATTTTACTGTAGAGTTTGTGAACCTGGGATTTGATTTTATGCAATCATTACATTATTACCCATTATAGTGTTAACTTTAGGATACGAATTTAAAATTACTTATATTTTGGCATTACTTTGTTAGAAAGGAGTTGTTGTACCAATATTGATAAATTATCATCAATTATCTTGTGAACTTTTGAAAAATGCTCATGCAACTCAATGTTTTCCTTGCACAACTAGGCATTCTCTTGTTTAACCTTAGTTTCCTTCTATGTAATAGAAGTGTGTAATATAGCAACACCTTCTATTTAATTTGTGAAGGGTAGTTTTGAAGCATCTAAAGTGACTTATTGAGTTGATGCAAGTAAAATAATTTGAGTGGAGGAAGTTGGATATGTCATTGATGGTTTTCTAATGTGGGTGACTATAAGGGTGATAGTTGTGCATCACACCACTGGAGCTTGGACCTCCATCCACTAGGATATACTAGAATCATCCAAACCTTATGAGTATTCCTTTTGTGTTTATACTTTCATTTAACATGAACTATCATAAATTTATGATGGTTATGTTTTATGCTTCATTCGTTCTAACTTATGTTACTCTAAATCCTTACTGTTTATTGTATCCTAGAGTTCCTTGGCTTGACATTGTTTGAGAAAGGCCTCCAAATACCTACCTGACTTTCACATCATATTCTCAATATTTATTTACTTTTTCTTCCTTGTCCTTTATAGAATTATTGATTGTGTATTTTTTTTCACTTATTTTCAACCTTCTTCTTTTGTTCCTCATAATTTCATATTTATTCATGTTGTTTATTCTTGGCTTATTTGGCTACTCTATCTACTTCTACCTTATTTTAATTTTCTATATCTTGAGTAACTTTTTCCTCATCCTAATTTTACTACTCAAGCAAGATGTCCTTATCTTTCTAACCCTTCTCATTAGCTACTTTTTATTCCTCCATCCTTTCTTTGATAATGTCTTGCATTGGATGATGTTTTATTTGATCTTGTAGGTGTGGTTGATTGAGGTGTTCTTTTCAAGGAGGTTGGTCCACTTGTGCTTGTTATTGTTACACACCTCGATCTAAAGATTAAATATTTAATTATATGGAAGGATTTCCTTGTACATGGATAGGGGAATAGGATGAACATGGGGTCGTGAGTGGTGGAGAGGATGATGGAGTGTTCATGGTGAAAGGTGTGACTTGGTTCTTGGGAAAAAATATTTTTGTCATGTAAATGGAGGTATCAAAATTTTATTTTGTAATTTAATGGAACAAGTCTATATTCCCATCATTTATTGTTGTGTTCCTCATTTTTAACCTCTATAATTTCAAATGTCTCCATTCATTCTACAA
This sequence comes from Torreya grandis, assembly GCA_037957365.1. Lineage (NCBI taxonomy): Eukaryota > Viridiplantae > Streptophyta > Pinopsida > Cupressales > Taxaceae > Torreya > Torreya grandis. Next base: position 9,253,801 of record JARHVA010000051.1, on the reverse strand, counting down.
GGCTAGGGTATGATCATGCAACTCTTAATGTGTGATGTTTTCAAATAAGTGGTTTGAAAGGACATGTGTCTTATTAATTTATTTCCATGATAAGAGGATCCTTTAAGTATTTATATTTTCCATGAGCCTTTTGTGCCATTTTTACCATTACAATAAACTCTTATGTAGCTATAACTTCTTTTGATTGAAACATTGATCCTGATACCTCTTCCTAAAAAATAAATTTCACTCTATGCTTTGCCTCTTCCTCTTATGCTACTGTATCCACTACAATGTATTGTGGAGGTGGAATAATTTTAATGAATAGAACAAAGGGGACATCATTTCAAACCTGGCATGTTTAATTGACTTTCTAAAACAAAAATTATTTCTCATCTTCCTCATCATAGGTATCATCCTTCATATCTTCAAAAGTAACTTTATACACCTCTTTAGGGATGAATCCAAATGGATGAAGATCATACTAAACTATGATGTTAGGCATATGAGGGTCACTCAATAATGGTGCTAATATAAGAGTGATTTTATTGAGTTGTGATAGTTTTGGACATCATGCTTTGTGCATTGATATAACTCCTTGCAATGAGGATGCCATCAGTTATGGTTGATCTTATAATTCAGTCGGTGATTTGACTTATGATTATGTCTATGATTGGGCTTGAAGTTTGGCATATGGTTGACTTTGTGTTGCTCAACTTCTAATGGTATGGTACACAATCATTGGATGATCCAAGAAACCAAATTTTTTTTACTAATAAATTTTTCTTGTTCCATGTGGATGTATATAAAGAAAATAAGGGGAAAAATTTGTGGGTTTTACAAATAATATATTTTGATCCACACTCCATTGTGCAACTTGATAACTATTGAAAGAGGCCCAAGATATTTCATGATGTCCTCAATCATGTGTGGAAGTGTTATATCATGTTCTAAATCTAAAACCACCATCATGAAAACTTTCCCATTTGGAGATTGCATTTTCTATATTTAGGTCATATCAAATTGGGTAAGACAATAACTAGCTAATAATCCACATCTAGAGCAATTGATCCTTTAAGAGACATCCACAACATAAAATAGAAAGACGTATTAGAATGATTGAATTATGTCAACCAACCACTTTTCTATGTTTTCTCTAATATATCACATGAGGAAGTCAATAATATTGAATTCCTCTCCCAGCCTCATAATACAGTGTGCTATATCAATTAAAACCCTTCATGACTAGCTTGGAACCTTTTTGGTATGCTAATATCGACATATAATTCACTTTATGATAACTATGAATAGTGCATTAGTAACTTGTTGATTGTTAACTCTTTTTATTTTTCTTGCATATCCTTCTTAAATTTTTGAGTGGATGGGTGGTTATTCATCTTGTAGACCTATATGTAATTCTCCCTTACTAACAGTCTTATGGCTTGTGTAGTATTATCATTGATGTAGATTATCACCTCTTTTGACAAATGAATAGATACCTCATTGTATCTTCTCATAAGGGTCATCATAAATTCCTCATGATGGCCAAACATAAGTAATCACACCAAATGCTTAGCATTTGACCCTAGAAATCTATTAGGAACTATAACTAATCCATACTCAAGAGAGGTTTCTTGTGGTTGAGAAACCCACTCTTTGTATGTCTAATCAATGAGTTTGAATGGCTCAACATCACTCAATATAGCTTGTCATAATTCCAATCCAATGTTAATATCTTCCTTTTTAGTGTCTATCAAAGGAACATTGGTTTAATGCATGCCCATCATGTCTTTTATTTACTCCATTTGTGAGATGCATTATGAACAATTCTGAGCAATATCATAATTACACTTGTTGAATATTGGAATAAAATTTTATCATTCACTTTAGTTTGAAAAGTGTGAATTGTGTTGGTATCCCACCTTTTATAAAAAACCAAATTAAATCCCACCATTGCTTGTGTTTATCTATACATCTACCTTTCATGCCCACACATGGTTGTTTTAAAAATCAACTAGTTGTTTTAATTTGACCTATGGACATTTTAAAATTTTATGATTTTTTCATTTATTTTAACTTAATGATGTGATGCACCATATTTTTATTTTATAATACTTTCCCCTTTTAAACATTAATTTCTTTTCAAAATAATTATCCTTTTTGGGAATGTTGCGATATTATTTTTGTCTTGTCATTAACTACCATGTGAAATTGGTAGTTATTTATAATTTATCACTTCTAATTTGGTTATTCTTTCCTCATTATTATAATTATATATTTTATAAAGCAAGCATATATCCCTCTCACAAGCCCGATCTTGTTTCACTTTAAACAATGTTACTGAAAAAATTCATTACATTATATCATGATATCTCATGCAATTAAATTCATGCTACTTTATCCTCATTACATATTCCATTACTACCAAGCTTGCAAAAATAAATTAAATCATAAAATTAAAGTCATAATTTACTTTGTTCCATATAACAATTGTTTTTATTATGTATATTATTTAAATATCATCGATGGTAAGGCTTGAGCCTATAAACATTTATCTTTCATGGAAGAAGATTTCCTTGAATATCTTGGCATATTATAATGCCTTGTTTTGACACTTGATGAATTATATAAGGTCCTCCCATCTTATGCAAAAATTTCTTGGATGTGTCTTAAATCTATTTTCATATAACAAGATCATTTGTTCAAGTTGGAACTATTTGGATCACAGGTTGCAATCATGCCATACCTTTTGAATTTAATTACAAATATCCTAATTACAATTCATTAATTACATTATTTATTCCATGTGAGTTAGTTCCAATAATTGCTATTATAGAGTTTTGTTGTCACCTAACTGCATTATCATTGTAATTCACAAGTTAAGTTCTATATATTACATTGACATCACAAATTACATTCCATACACAAGTTGAAATGGGTTATATCTAGTCGCACATTTATATTTGGTTCTATAGGCCCATAATTCCATTGGTAAGAGATATTCCTAGTTATCACTCTGTACATTACATTTATTAATATTATATGTTGTACTCTTATGATGAAAAATCATAAAATATTATGTTAAGGTTTTTATAGTATTATTAAATAAAGTGTCCTCCTATCACTTATCAACCTTTGTGGGAATTCAAGCCTTGTTAATATGTTTTCATATAAAATCATTGTATCATCCTTTATGTTACATCTTGGAGTGGTACCTGCCTCAACCATTTGGTGAAATAGTTTATCATAATTATAATATATCTAGTATTAGATAACTTAGATGTAAGATTAATAGGCCCTAAAAAATCAATTCCCCATTGCTTAAATGATTTCATAGAAAAAATTGGATTCAAAATAATCTCATTCTTATGGTTAGGTTTTCACATGCACCAATAAACATCACAGTGTTTATCAATCATGTGTGCATTCTAAAATAATGTTACACCACCAAATCCCACTTTATAATATATTTCTCAAAGTTAATTTACATATGAAATTTCCTCTTTCTATTCCTTGATGTACTTCTAATACTTGTGATATATCATGTTCTATGACCAATCTATAAAAAACATCATCATTTCCCAATTTATACAAAAATCCATTAATAGTACTAAAAGTTAAAGTTCATGTGACTAACTATTTATTTTCAAATTATATATATAATGTTAAGGAAATGTACCATGCTTGAGAAAGGTTACAATAACGTCTAATTTATAGATAAAACCCAATAGATATTTTTGATTAAAATTAGTAGATAGATAAAACCCAAAAAATAATTTGAAAATAGGTAAATCATTCACCCCTAGGACAAATTTACTAAAAATAATAAATTATAGAAAATATGTATAATATTTTGGATTAAAAAATAGGTTTTTAATTTTATCGATATAAAAAATAAAAACCTTGAAGCATTTTAAAAATAAAGTAGTTATAAATTATATATTAAGCAAATAATTGGGAAGATAAGTTACAAACCTGGGAAAGGAAACCCTAATAGAAAAATGAGGGTGAAAATCTAGGAAAAAAAGTAAACTTTTGATATGTGTAGAGGATAAGGGGAAATAAAAAATTAGATCTAACACTCTAAGACAAAATTTTGAAATCCTAGAAAAAGGTTGGAAATTTAAGGGAAACTTAGGGTTTAAAAATGTTAAAATAATATACGGGTTCACCATTATGTTTTATTAGAATTTGAATTAATAAGTAAATTAATCATAATTTAGATAAATTGAATAAAATATAATATAATATTGTTAATTAAGTTGCAACCAATAAAATGAATGCAAAGGAATTTATTTAAAAAAGTGAAATCAATTGAAAGAAGACTAACTATGAAATGAAAATGTAGCTATTTTTATTTGAGATTTGACGGTGTGATTTTGAAAAAAATCCCAAATTAAAAATATAGGCACTAAATATTTAAGCACGTGAAAGCTGTATATGAAACATATGAAGGTTAGGATCATGCAATGGGTCAATATTGATTTTCACTATTAACTTGGACTAGTTGATCCTAACTTTTGGAGAAAATTAGGAACTTAAGTCACAATCATTTGTGATATCTTGAATTAGGTATGTGTGTGGATATTTGAGATTTGAAGGTGTGTAGAGTATTTGAAAATAGTTTCTCCAAAGGTTAAAACCTTAATAAGGTTTTCAATTATTTAAAACTTAAAAATAGAAAAAGAAAGAGTATAATTGGCTGAGTTGATCCCAAACACCACCGTGATGACTAAATGTTTCTTATGTATTTAATTAATCTAAAGAGGGACATCAATCCTACATAGTTATCTAACTTAGAATATTTTTACAATTGTGCTCCTTTGACTATATATAACTATAGATGTCTTGGATACTTCATCATGATTTTCTTTGGCTTGGATAAAATAGGTTTTAGTCTTGGTTGACGGCTACTTCAATTGATTAGAATAAGAATTAGGAATAATAGGGAAGCTTTTCTCGATATTAAATAGCATTAAGTATGCCTCTATATTAACATTTTCAAGTAGTAGAATGAGTGACTTGAGTGTGCCTTTATAGTAATCCAAAAGGGAAATACCTCATGGTAATTATCCTAAAAATATGAACCAAACTATAGGGTACAGTTTGAAATTGAAAAATTAACTGTTAGAGGTGCCAAGGTCAAGATCAACCCATAGGGGTCAATATCAACTACTGCTATTAACCCAACCGATTGATCCTATCCTACAATGGAAACATTTAAATTTTTTGATCTATAATATATGTACACATGATTGGAAGGGTTTTTAGCTATTATAATATTTTTAGGGATCATATAGATATTTAAAAAATAAATAAGTCCATATGGGTGCCAATTTAGGATAAAACGAGGTGTCAAAATAGGTCCAAACTAAATACTTAAGTTAAATAAAATGAAATAGGGAAAAAAATGACATAATAAAATATTTGTAATAAAATTTAAGTGTCTATATAGAGTTGGAAAAAATAATTTGGATAGATAAACATTCATTTTTTATGGATAAGAAATCACTTTCAGTGTTAAGATTGAAGACATGTTTTTTCTAACTTTTTATTTTTCATTTTTAAAGTGTCAATTAAGTTATGTATGTTCATCAATTTATGATATATAAGTTTTACAATACATTAATACTTATTTTTTAATATTTAATTTAACATATAAGAAATAAAATCTCATTACCCTTTAAATAAATAAATTGTTTAATATCCTTAATAATTATAACCAAATCTAATTTAAAAAACATAAAATAAACTAACTAAAATGAAATGCTAGCATTTTACTTTAAAATTTTGATTTTCAAAAAAATATTTATTGATATTAAAATAACACAAACTCTTAATAATTTGTTTTAAAAAATATAAAAAAACTTGTTTTTTATATAGTCATTTTTTTCTAAATAATTAAATAAAAAATAAAATTAGATAAAAATTTATAACTGATTTTAAAAATTTATACAAGAAGATTGAATTGAGATTGAGAACAAATAGCTTTAACAAAGGTTTTAGATAAGTTGGATTGGGGAGTACTAATAGATGGGTGGTAGGACCCCAAGGTGGGGTCCTCTTCTAGAGAGTCCTCCTCAGTGGAGGACCCCCCAAGGCGACCTCCCTCCTTTGTAGAGTTTGACCATGCTTAACTAGCAATAGTATTATCCCTTGATGCAGAATGGGGTTAGAATCATTGACTTAGTGGCAAGGGTTGTGCATTCTATTGACTTTAGTAGGTAAAACAATAGGCTAAAATTATAACTCAGGAAGTGGTTTAATAATAGAAAATAATGAGAGAAAATTAAGGTATACTTACCTTCTAGAGTCATGTATCTCATCACCTAGAGGAATACCCCCGACCATTATCATGTAAGATTTGCCTAGGGGAAACCCTTCTTATCTATTTTTATGAACTCATTTATATGAAAGAAGCATTGGAGAAGTTCTTGCTTCTTGGTTTGATCTTTGCCCCTTCAAAATTCATGCCCATGGCCTCCCCTATGAATTCCTCCATGCTTATAATATTAATACCTATCATCATTACCATATGCTTATTCCATCTAGCAATGAAGTCCTTATCAACATCGACATCATGCTTTATTATCCACAACATTATCTCTGTGAGATGCCTCCCCCCCATCGTAGCTTTTTCTAGACCTTATTCTATCCATGCACCTGAAAACATGATGTAAGATCTAATCGATCTTTGTCTCCTCCCATTAGCATAGTGATAGCAGAGCTGAGACAAACTAGTAAACGGTTCTAGAATAAATTGGTTTGGATAATATGAAATAGACTTGGGAATGCAACCTTTATCCTTAGGTAATTAAACCACCTCATTCCTTCATAATGGTGTTTCATAATGTTTAAAATCTATTTCTTGATAGGAATATTTTGCATGCGTTGGTATGAAAGCCCACCTAACCTACCATACTTTCATTCCGTATGGCCAATTAGATGTTATTGGGGATGTGGCCTCCTTCATGCATGTGGAAATACCTAAACAAATATTAATATCCAAAAAATATGGATGGACAAGGAAAAATCCCACCTCTTCAATATTTAATATTATTTTAAAATTTAATATTTATTATATAATATTATCATATAGTTTTAATATGTTTATTTATTTATAAAATCATTTAAGTTATATTTTAAGTTTAAAAATTCATAAATTTCTTAGACATTTAATTTAACTATAATTATTATACAACTCAAAAATATATAATTTTTTAGAGTTTATTGCTTAACAAAATTGTCTTATGTGTCATAAATTGGCCATCTTCAAGTAGCTAACATGATTAATAAAAAGTATATTTTATTATTTCTTATAAAAATATTACATGGACAAACAAGTATACATTTACCACAATTTGTATGGAACAATATTAGTTTTATCAAAATTATAATGTAAAATTTTTTAATATTTTATATTTTAAAAAAATAAAAAAATAATATTTTTATCGATTTTATATTTGAAGAGTCATTACAAGCTCTTTAAACTAGTAAATGATCTAGAATATATAAATAATGGATGGATGATGCATTAGCATAACTCTTCTCTGATACAATACTTTTTTTAAGACAAATGTCATTGAAAAATGACCTTCTATAATAATATAAAATAAAATGAATCTTCCTATTCTTCACTAAATCACATGTTATAATATATTATGATGAAAATATGCTCATTTAAAGGAATATGAATTAAAGATTGGATATAAAGAAATTAGTGGACACAATAGGATGTTAGTTATTTTGAAATAATTTATTCATGATAAAGGAAGGTTTAGGTTTAAAATTTAAAATGAAAAGTCTAAGGATAATTTATAACCTTATGATTACCCATCGATAAATATAAGTTTAAATTATACAATTAATGATATTATAGAATGAGGCATATGGAATAAGACAATTCCATTCCCTTTTGAGGTATTTATATTTTGGGTATAAGATATATGATAAAGACTATCAAATATCTTAAAATTAAATTTTGAGATATTTACTTTATTAACAATTAATATTGGTTTTTTTTAAAACTTAAATAAATTAATAATTTTATTTTTATGGTTTAATATATAATTTTAAATATTGGAATATGTTAAAATTTAAAAATTATTGAATGTTGAAATTCAAAGACTATTAGTTTATGAATTTTACTTGGCATCACTCTTTTTTATTAAGAAATTCCTTTTTGACTAAGCTTCCTAAAAGATATAGACTTGCCTATTTTGAATCTATGGATTAGTTGCTCGAATCACTGATGAAAAAAAAAGGAAACAGATTCATAGCATGATTCCCTTGAAGGCAATGTGCCCAAATTGGGAACTAGTAGGGTAAATCCCATTCCTATTTGACCAAGAATAATAACCCCACAGTTTGGGGAATTGTGGAGAATGAAGGTTTTACTCAGTTTATGCTAAGAATTGTTAGCCATGACTCCAAATTGGCTAAGAATTTTGTAGAGGCTTGGAAGGAGAGGCTCATAGTAATGAGGGGCATAAGAATTGAGGTGTTTGAAGAATCTATAGTTGAAACCACTGGGTTGATTGTGCAGGACTTGAAGTATTATAAAGACAAGACCATGAATTATGAATGGGTTTCTTTTTTCTAAAATTATATAGAGAAATCAAAAGTAGTAACCAAGAGCTTCAGAAGGATGGATCTCCCTGAGGTTTGGTTTGAAGTCTGCATGTAGGTGATGTTATCCATGACCTTGAATTCTAAGTTTAGCCTAGTAAGGTCCCATCACTTCATGCTTTTGAATCACTTCAAAGGTATTTACATGGCTAGTCTCCTATTCTATCTGCTTTATTATCCAAATGATTGTATGAAGGATTTTAAAAGAAATGACAAGGTTTTAGTTATCTACAGGTATCTTAATTTTATTTTGTTCAAGTTCACCCCTTCAAAGAGGATGAAATAACTGCTATTATCTCTTGATTTCATAGGTGGAGGAGACAAAATGGAAGAAAATAATAAAATAAGAATGTGTGAATGTCATTATGGGGGGGGGATAAGAAGGCCAAAGTTGGTGCTGACTATTTTGACCACAAGTCAAAATAGTTCAACACCCTATAGTCTAAAACATGATATAAGGGTCAATTAACATGTTATAGGGTCTGTCATGGTCAATTTGATGTCATCTAATATGTTTCTTGCCTTGGTCATAGTCCAATTTAGTCCTTATGTCAATTTATGTCACTTAGGGGTTATTTTAGAGCCATAAATGAAGGTGGTATAGTTTTCAAAGGTGTTCAAGTGTTATAAAATAACTTTCAACGTCCAATATGTCATATTGCTTGTCATGAATTATAGTACTAACTAAAACTTGTAGGTTCCTAATAGAAAATCAAGAAAACAAGTGAAAAGGAGGAGTTTTCATAATCGTACGACCTATAGAGGAGAGTGGCACATAGAAAAGGCTCATGAAGTGACCTTTAAATTTACCTAAATCAATTTAAATTATTTATCTTATTTTGAAGTGCCAAAAATGGGCCAAAACTATTTCTCTTCTCCATCGCTCTACGAGGCACATAAAACTAGTCAATAAGTCTTTTGATGGTATGGCCAGTATGAGAGGTTTTAGGTAAAATTATCTCAGTGGTAGATAGTACACTGGGTATGATTAATTTTCATTTTTGGATTTGGAATAATGGTTACCAATACTTTATGAACCATTCTTAAAAAGTTGACTATCTTGTTTTCTTAGCTAATCCCCACACCTTGTAGGTTTTGATTTTGTATGAACCAATCCATAAAATATATTTGGTGAAATGGATTTAAAAGGATTTTTAATTCTTTATCTCATGTTTTCCATATTTTTTTTTCATGTTTTTAAGTGATTTTATGAGTTCAAACCTCTTAGGTTATAAGTGGAGTATGCTAGCAAGGTTGCAGACATGTCCATTAATTATAGAAGTTTTATTTCTCTAAAATGGTTTCAAATAAATGTGATATGATGTTATAGGAATATAATAGGTCATAAAAATATCCTTATTCCCAATCTCACTCTCCAAATCTATCTCTCATGAAGGTACAATCAACCTCTAACACAATCATACTTTCTTGCCTGACTGTCATACATAGTCAACTAACTGAAGTGTCTTAAAGTGTGAAAACATTCATATAAGGTATATGAAGAGTATCAAGTTGATTAAAAAATTATTAGAACATTATATATCAACCCAAGCCCTATAAATGGCACATAAGGGACTATTATAGTCAATGCAAACTAAATACACAGTCATACACCATGAATGAGCACCTACATGTGCCATAGAGAGAGTCAATAAAATTAGAGAAAATTAATTATCTATTTTAAAGTGAATTATGGTTTAAATGAATTGTTTGAAGAAGATGATAATGTTCAAGATGAACCATAAGGTCACATTCTATGCATATAGCCTATATCCACACTCACTGCCTTGTACACTGTGTATCCATCTACAGGTGGCTCCCATTAGAACCCAAAGGTGTTGAATGAAATTGTTTGGATATGTTAGAGAAATTAATTAGGTTTGAGTAGTTTGAAAATATCATAATTACTATGTTTGGAACCATATAATTGAAGGAAAATATAAAGAGTTGTGTCCACATGTAGAAATAAGTCTTAGGGATCAAGTTCCTTAAAGCTCCAAAACAGAGCCCCAACCAGAGTCTTGATGAAGTTAAATGCATCTATTTTGTAGAATTTATATAGGGTTATAACCTTATAAAAGAGACTGGGTGTTTGACTAAAATAACATAATGTTTAGAGGCCTTCATTCTTGGCATTTGTTCACTACAACTTTTTAGTGTTTTCTATAGGATTTGAACTCTCAAGTGGATTGTAACCCTAAGATATCAATGTAAGAACACCTCCCAATGGTAAGTGATTCTATTGAATTTAAATGGAATACTAATGATTTGTTGAAGAGTTTAGTTTCAAGGTTGTGACTTGCATCACCACCTACTGGTGTGCCTTGCCATCAGAGTATACACATACAACCTAACTATAGGTACTCACAAACAATGACATATACCTTGGAGAACCAGAAGCCTATAAAACATGAGTACTTATCATTTGGATTTGGTTTCAAGAATCCAAGTAAATTACATGAGGTGTTTCATATGTTTTAATAGTTTATATACATATATATATGATCCTTTTTTCACTCTAAAATGGTCAACTATAGTTGACAATAGTAGGACAATGCCATAAAACATGAATGTCCTGAGGTTAGCATGATATATTCATGATTTGATAAATCTTGGTGATTATGAAGTGACCTTGATAAATTAAAAAGTATCTTATATCAATAACACCAAGTTCAATAGTTGAAACACACCTATAGAACTCCCCTTCTGCTCTAAAATAGTTAACTACAACTGATTATGGCATGATAGTGAGCTAGAACAAGTGATTTGGAGTATGTCCTAGTATGAATATGATGAAAAAAATTCTAGATGAATTTTCAAATAGATTTTTAGGTTTAAATAATGCCTTTAGGTATTTTTTTCAAGTTCCAACCATGCAATATGCACCTACAAGTGTCTTTTTCAAGGCAAGAAAACATAGTCAACACTTTTATCCAGTCAAGAGAGAGAGTGCAATGAAGGGTTTGGGAAAAAATTAGAGGATAATTTTTTTTGGATTACCCTAATAGTTATAATGACCACTTAATAAGGATTTAATAAAGTGGAAATAGAGCATAGAGAGGTTTCATATAATAACCTACAGTTTATATGCAAAATCATGCCCAATCAAGATTTAATAAGCTTGCCTTAAGGGTTTCATGGTGTTTGACAGATCTATTAAGCTAATCAAGCTCTAAAAATTTGTAAAATTTTTCCATAGGACCTAATTAATCTCCACATACCATCATTTGGTATGAAGCAATAGGGAAAATGCCCTTTGTTCTATCTCAGACAAAGGGCACTCCCCAAGGGTGCAAATCTATAAGGTTAGAGGAAAAAAGATGAGAAAGTGAGCAAGAGATTGATGAAACCTTAAAAGATGATGATATCTGAGATGCAAATGAACCCACATGTATGAGTATTAACATGGGTTAGAAACATGTTAAGGTGGTCCAAACCTATAGGTATGCAATCAAGTCCTTTAGGTTTGGTTTAGGCCTAAATCCCAATTAAAGGGTCAATACCATTTATAAATATAGATTAGAATTACAAGTAATTTGTACACATGAATGGGAAGTTTTAAGGTGTGTTTTATCTATTGGAATTCAAAGGAGACCACAAAGAAGTCACATTTTGGTGCAAACCAACTCAAGCATGCATATAAAGGAAGGAGAAGCTCGAGAGGCTAACTTGAGAAGCTCACATCAACATGGATGCTTAAAATTGGGGTTTTAGGAGATAATAGATGTTAGAGAGGGTCCAAAATAATGTTCTTGTGGAATTTATCTAGGTTTCCAATATTAGACCTTTATGAACAAATGCTAAGAGCTAAAACTACTCTAAACCCTCTAAAACTCTTGCTAATGACCCAATTGGGAAGATGAAGAAGGAAAATAATCTATGAGGGATAAAATTAATAATAAAGTGATTTTATATTGTATAAGACTCCATGGGTATCCTTTTAATCTATTTGGAGTTCACCCTACTTGTACGAAGAGGGTGGAAAAGGCTTTTCTTAATAGTTTTAAGTGTTGTGTAGGTAAAAAAGGGTTTAAAGAGATGAAAATAATTTTAGGAGATATATTATGACCTAATATAACATCTCATGTCCATTAATTTCATCAAAAAATCCCACAAGTGCCTTTTCTAACACCTTTAACTCAACTAGTCCAAACTAGCATAGTGAACAAATTAGTGAGAAGGTGAAAACTTCAAGTGGGAGACCTTTTAAGGTCTAACTGATGAATATAAAGGAATGAGGGATATTTAAAAGTTTAATTCACTCCATTTTATGGATTTTTTTGGAAAAATATATACCTCTTTGGTGCCAAGTGTGAAGGGTGAGTGAAAAAGGAGTGATTATGACTATAGGTAGTGAGAAGATTTGGTCAGAAGAATCTTGATGATTAGGGACACCTAAAATGCATGTTAGATCATGTTTATAACCCCTCCATCTAATTTTTTTCATCTCACCTATATGTATTCTACCGTGGTACATTCCAATAAGGCCAAATGATGAAGGCATTTCTAGGCAAGAAAATGAAGAGTCCTATGCCACATTTTAGGAGTTTCATGTTTTGAGGGACATTTATCCAAGTAGGCCTTACATAGTCTATCTCATAATTCATAATATTAAAGTTTTAAATCCTTTTATCATCCTCAAAAGTGTCTTTGTGACTCTTGGAATTCATTCTCTTTTCTCCTCTCTCAAATTCTATAAGTAGTAGCCATTTTGGCTTTTGTAGACTAATTCTACTCCATGTATGTTGAAGCCCTACTAGATTGATGTTATACCTTGCCCTTGAATAATTAATAAAATATAGTTTTGAGTTCATGAAATTTTTTTCTAAGTGTGTAAAGTGATGTTAAGTTATAATCTTCTATCCTTGCTTCTCCTTATCCTATCATGTTTATGTAGGAGTTCCTATTCTAAAAGGTCATATATAGTGTAGCTAGTGTGTTAGGTTCCTTTCAAGTGTAAAATTTTCCTTAGAGAGTTAAATATACCCTCTAGTTTACTTACCTTGTGTTATCTCATGCATATCACCTCTATGTTGAAACATGTATGTTAGATACTCTTAGGACTTTGAAGCTGGTTTGTAGTTCTTATTTCTTAGTGAAAGAAGCATGATGGTATTATGGAAATACTCATAGTTTATAATCCAATTAGAGTAGTTTCATTTCATGAAAACTTCTATCCCTTTTCCCATAAGCAGTAGGTGATAAGCATTTCAAGGTAAATTAATGGAGCTAGCCCTTAAACCTAGAGGTCTACTTCTACTATAGGTAAACCCACATATCTATAAGTATTCTCATGTTACCCAAATCTAGAATAGGATTTAAAACCCTCCTATAGGGTGTAATATTTGGTGATAATAGTTTTTGCATTCTCGATGGGACTCATTTTCCTCAAGAAAATTATCAAGGTGAATGCTGGTCTTGACAACATCAACTATAAATTGGTGTGCTACTCAACATTTGATGAATCTATTCAAGGTAAAATTTGGTTTAAGACCATTGTTTTGTCATAAATTTGATCTCATACTTCATGTTCCTTACTAGGTCATCATCTAGTAGAGTTCTCAATCCTATCAATCCACTTATTCATCCTGAACTTGACCAAGAAGATTTTTATAGCCAAGAAAGTGAAGATCTATAAGAAATCATGCATAGGAAACATGCCTTCCCAGCCTTCAACACTAATAATCTAATCCATCTTGATGCATATGATGCCATTCCCCATAATGCTATAAAGAATGTGGCTACATTCAATGGTGAAGGTCATGTCACACCTAGTGAACACATTAGGGATATCTCTAATTTATTTAGTTTCCATAATGTAACTGAAGAGAATGTTTCCATTAGACTCTTTGGCATGTCCCTTATATGGAAAACACTTGATTGGTTTAGGAATTTTCTCAGTGGATGCATCACATCATGGGATGACTTTGGAGTTGTTGTTAACTTCAAGGTTTAAAGATGAAAGTGACCATACTTATCTCATATATCAGCTCAATGTGATCCAAATATCCCCCAAGGAAATAATACGCATCTTCAATGAGAGGTTTCAAAATAATTGGTATAGATTTCCTCTTCCCATGAAACCACCTGCTAGCTTTGTATTCCCTACATATTTGAGAGCCATTAATATTGATATATCCATCATACTTCAATCCATGGATAGTTTTAATCTTATTGAATCATATGAACTTGCCATTAGAGATATGAATGACCTTATTTAGGCTCAAAAGATACCTACTAAGGTGTTTATGCCTCTACTTCTTAATATTATTGATAATACTCCAAGTGTGGCCCAAGTTCCTAATGCCAACACCAAGCCTAGTGCTACTCCTAAGAAGGTAGATGATGCCATAGATCCATATGTAGAAATTCAAATGATAATATCTCAGCTTAGGCAAGCTAATATACCATAAGGTTCTCATGAAAATACATATCCCTATCAACAATAATATGGACAATAATATGGGAGAGGAAGAGGTTAAGGGAAGCCTAACTTTAACAGGCTTGCCATTGTGTAAAATCCCAATTCCACCACCAATGCAAGAGAGATGGTACCGATGCATAGAAACTTGGTGCAAGGAGAATATTATAAACAATACAGTGAAAGGAGTCAATCCTCTCTTATCATCTGAAGATGAAGTCATGATGCAAGTAAGTGAGGATTGGCAGCCTCAAGGAGAAACCTTCACTAACTTCTTAGTGGAAGACACTTTTGTGATCGATCATGGAATTACTATTGTATACAAAACTAGAGACAAGAGGAAGGATTTAGGAGGTGATATTAATGTGCCTACAAGTTCATCCAATCCTCCTCCAAGGTAGTTAGGCATGGATGCAAGCATGATAGTCCCAAATACTTTTGCACCTCCTCCAAATCAAAATGTGATAAGGTTTACTCAAAGTGATACAATTCCTCAAGTTTAAAAAAATTCTTTTCCTTAACGGATTAAAGAGAAGGTAAAAATTTCTGCCCTAAACATAGTGGATTCATTGAAGAATTCCAAATCATCTATCTCTTTATGGGATGCCCTCCATATGCCTGGCCAAAAGGAGCTCTTACAAAAACAAATATCCACTATCCCTACTAGTCCTTAGAATTCAAGTCAAATTCATGGTCATGTTTCTCTTAAAAATTACCCTAATACTATTTTTGAACCATATACCAAATTTGAAAAACCTCTATCATTTTACCTCACTCTCTTTATGGGTGACAAGCTAGTCCACAATTACATAATTGATAGTGGTGTCTCTACATCAGTCATGCCCAAGGTTTTAGATGATAGGTTCGGCTTAAAATATGAACCCCATATAAAAGGAGTAATTTAGATAGATGTTACACATGATAAGACAATAGGGTTTATAAAAAACTTTAAAGTTTTCCTCCATGACTGTCCTAGTTTTTCCATCCTTCAAGACATTATGGTTGTAGACTTTCCTTCTCATTTTGAAATATGTCTTTGAACAGACTTTGAAACCAAGATAGGTGGTTACCTATCAGCTGATTAGTCCTTATTGACCTTTAAGACAATTTATGGAACCAAGGTGACCATAATAACTCAACCCCTTACAAGGTTTCACATTGAACCTTATGTTGAATCAAGATCTAACTTGAATTGTGTGATCGATGAGAAGGAAGAGTCTAATGTGGATGATGGTGCTTCTAAACTTGATGGCATAGATGACTTATTTATAGATGAGTATGATTTAGATGCTTATGATCATGATCCTTATACATACTTTGAGAAAACTAACCTTGGCACTTATATCAACCATGAAGCACCATTTGAGCAAGCTGAGGTAAGTGTCAAACATTCTTTCTCACAAATTGCTAAGAGTAAATAATTGATCCATGTATATGGTGATGATGGATTGAAGAATAAAATTAATCACCATAGTGGGAAAAATGATGTGTTTCTTCCTAATATTTAATAATCTTACATTAATGATGACAGTCATGAGGAAGAGGATGATGACTTATGGCTAAGGTTCAATGCTATATGTCAAGAATTTAATTAGATAAGTAATATTATTTCCTCTCCTAAGAAGGATATATATAATGAGTTTGATAATGATAATAATAATCATGATGTTAAGTGTTTTATGAATTAAGGAAAAGAAAGGTTCATCAAGTATGAAAGTATGAGCCATGTTGTGAAGGAAGATGAACATCAACCTACTGTTCAAAATCTTGTAATCCTAGAAAGACCTAGTGAGTTAATGAAAAAAATTTATACTTTAAGGATAGTTAGGATCTTCATCAGATGTTGAGTCAAATTTATAGGTGTTGGATCATACATAATAAGAGCTTGATGACTTCATGTATCAATCACATGCTGACCTAGAAGATCACAAAGATGAGGCAGTTGTTATCACCCCTATTCTATAGTTTGATGAAGGTATATCAGATATGCCAATGATCAAGAGGATTTCAGATCCAATCAAGGATTTTAGAGATAAATAAAGATAATTCATTAAGGTTTTAAATAGTTTACTTTCAGGCCTAAGAAGACATAAAGGTGGTAGGCTTCTTGATCATCTACATATGCAAGTGGTTGATAGTGAACGTGCTTCTCATGCTAGATTGACTTTGTGGAGTGAAAAAGATGCAAGAAGAACCATATTTGACCCTAGTTAAATTATGGTAAGTTTTTTTTCACCTCAAGAGTGAGGTTTCATAAATAGTAGATTAGGTGTGTGTGTCCTTCTTTCAGTTGTGTGTTTTGCTCCATAAGTGTTCTAGCTGAACACATGTTTGTTTCTTTTGGTGTGTCTTATTTTGTGTGTCCTTTATTTTGTTTTTTGATATGGTTTCAAAGGAAAATTTAGTGTTATACTAGAGTACATGTGACTCCATGGCCCAATGGATAGGATTGGTCTATTCATCTTGGCATAGCAAGCATACCATCCCTAGGAAATTGCCAAGAATGTTGACTATTTTAACCACAAGTTAAAATAAGTCAAACCCATTTAGTTAAAAATTTGATATAGGTGTATATTAACATGTTATAGGGTGTGTCATGGTCAAATTGATGTCATATAATATGTTTATAGCCTTACTCATAATCCAATTTAGTCCTTGTGTCATTTTATGTCACTTAGGGGTTATTTTGGAGCCATAAATGAAGGTGGTACAGTTTTCAAAGGTGTTTAAGTGTTATAACATATCTTAAAACATTAAATATATTATATTACTTGTTCCTAATCTCATTAATAATTTAAACTTGTAGGTTCCTAACTAAAAATCAAGAAAACAAGTGAAAAAGAGGAGTTTTGATAGTTGTAAAATCTATATAGGAGAGTGGCATGTGGGAAAAGCTCATGTAGTGACCTCTAAACTTCCATAAATCCATTTACATTATTTATATGATATTAAATTACCTAAAATGGGCCAAAATTTTTTCTTCTCCATCACTCCACTAGGCATATAAACTGGTCAATAGGTCTTTTGATGGTATGATCAGTATGAGAGTTTCTAGGTCAAATGATATTAGTGGTGGATAATGGACTTTATAGGATTAATTTTCATGTTTAGGTTTGGAATAATGGTTTCATATAATTTATGAACCATTCTTAAAAAGTTGACTATCTTGTTTTGTTAGCTAATCCCCACATCCTATAGGTTTTAGTTTTGTATGAGCTAGTACATATAATACAGTTGGTAAAATGGATTATAGATGATTTGGAATTAATTATGCTTTTTTTACCATATTTTTTTCATGTTTGGAATTGATTTTATTAGTTTAAACTTCTTAGGTTGCAGGTGGAATATGCTAGTGAGGTTACAGACATGTCCATTAATTACACAAGATTTATTTCTTTGCAATGGTTTCAAATCAATGTGATATGATATTATAGGAATCTCATAGGTCTTAAAAATATGCTTATTTCTAATCTCACTCTCCAAATCTAGCACTCATGAATTTATAGTCAACCTCTAACACAATCATACTTTCTTGCATGACTATCATACATAGTCAACTAAGTGAAGTGTCTTGAAGTGTGAGAATGTCAATAGAAGGTATATGAAGAGTATAAATTTTATTAAAACATTCTTGGAACATTATATATAAATATAATCCCTCTAAATGGCACATAAGTGACTATGACAGTCAATACAAAGTATATGCACAGTCATATACCATGAGTGAGCACTTATATGTGCCATAGAGAGAGTTAATCATGTTGGAGAAAAGAAATTGTTTGGTTTCAAGTACCTTATGGTTTAAATTAATTGTTTGAAGAAGACTATGAGGTTAAATATGAACCATAAGATCACATTTCGTGAATACAGCCCATATCCACACTCACTACCCTGTACACTATGTATCCATCTAAAAGTGGCTCCCACAGGAACCTGAAGGTGTTGAATGATATTGTTTAGATATTTAGAGACATTCATAATGTTTGATGATTTTTAAAATATAATAAATATCATGTTTAAAACCATATAATTTTAGGCAAATATAAAGAGTTGTGCCCACATGTAGAAATAAGTTTTTGGGATCAAGTTTCTTAAAGCTCCAAAACAGAGCCCCAACCACTTTTGGTGTTACTAAATGATGATGTGACATAGAGTCTTGATGAAGTTATATAATAAATTTTGTAGATTTAATATAGGGTTATAACCTTTAAAAAGAGAGTGGGTGTTTGACTAAAATAACATAATTTTTAGAGGCTTCCATTCTTGGCATTTGTTCACTGCAATTTTTCAATGTTTTCTACAAGATTTAAACTTTCAAGTGGCTTGCAACCCTGAGATAGTAATGTAAGATCACCTACCCATGGTAAGTGATTATATTGAAGTGAAATGTCACACTAATTATTTTTATAAAATATTAATTTCAAGGTTGTGACTTGCATCACCACCTACATGCATGCCTTGCCATCAGAGTATACACCTACACCTTGATTGTAGGTACTCACAAACCATGACATATACCTTGGATAACTAGAAGCCCAAAAATCATGAGTACTTGTCAATTGGAGTTGGTTCTAAGACTCTAAGGAAACTACATGAGGTGTGTCATACGTTTAAATAGTTGATATACATATATATGAACATTTTTTCACTCCAAGATGGTCAACTATAATTGATTATAGTAGGACAATGCCATAAAGCATGACTATCCTAAGGCATGATATATTCATGATTTGATAGGTCTTAGTGATTATGAAGCTAAATTGAGAACTTAAAAAGGATATTAGATCAATAACATAGAGTTAAATAGTTGAAACACTCCTACAAGACTCCCCTTTTTCACCAAGATAGTCAACTATAACTAACTGTGGTATGACAATGAGCTAGAACAAGTGATTTGGAGTATGCCCTAGCATGAATATGATGAAAAAAAGTCTAGATGAGGTTTTAAAAGGAATTTTAATGTTACAATAAGGCCCTTATGAATTTGTTTCAAGGTCCAACTATGCAGTATGCACCTATAGGTGTCTCTTTCAAGGCAAGAAAACATAGTCAACACTTGTATCCAGTCAAGAGAGAGTGTGAAATAAAGGTTTTGATAAATTTTTTGAGGATAACCATGTTTTTAGTACCATAATAGTGATAATTACCACTTAATAAGGCTCTAATATAGCATAAATAAATCATAGAGAGGTTTCATACAATAACCTATAGCCTATATGCAAAAGCCTACACATTCAAGGTTCAAGAAGCCTACCTTAAGGGTTTTATGGTGTTTAAAACAACTAATTAGGCAAAAAAGCTCTAAAAATTTGTAAAAATGGTCCCTAAAACCTAATAAATCTCCTCATACCATATTTTAGTCTAAATAAATAGGGTAAATGCCCTCTATTTTATCTCAGATAGAGGGCACTCCCCAAGGCTGCAAATCTGTAGGTTTAGCAAAAAGAAGTTGAGAAAGTGAGATAGAGATTCATGAGACATTGAAATAATATGATAATATCTGAGATGGACATGAAACAACATTTATGAGGTTTCATAAGGGTTAGAAACATGTCAAGGTGGTCCAAACCTGTAGGTATGCAGTCAAGTCCTTTATGTCTAGTTTAGGCCTAAAGCCCAATTAAAGGGTTAATACCATTTATAAAGATATATAAGCATTATAAATCACTGGGAAACATTATTGGGGAGTTTTGAGGTATTTTTCATCTATTTTAATGCAAATGAGACCACAAGGAAGTCACATTTTGGCTCAAACCAACTTAGGCCTACACAAAATGGAAGGAAAATCTCAAGAGGATAACACGAGAAGCTCACATCAACATGGATGATTAACATGGGGGTTTGAGGAGATAAGAGATGTTAGAGAGGGTCATAAATAATGATATTATGGAATTTTTTTAGGTTTCCAATGTTAGACCTTTATGAACAAATGCTAAGGGCTAAAACTACTCTAAACCCTCTAAAACCCTTGCTAGTGACCCGATTGGAAAGATGAAGAAGGAAATGAATCAAAGAGGGATATAATAAATGGGAAAGTGATTGGATATTGTATAATACTCCCTGAGGCTCCTTCCTATCCATTTGGAGTTCACCCTACTTGTATAGACAGGGTGTAAAATGGATTTTATTGATAGTTTTATGCATTATATAGGTACAAAAGGGTTTAAAGAGATGAAAATCATTTTGAGAGATATATTTGGACCTAAGATAAACTCTCATTTCCATTATTTTCATAAAAAAATCTCATACGTGCTTTTTCTAACACCTTCATCTTAGCTAGTCCAAATTGACACAGTGAACAAATTAGTGAGAAGGTGAAAATTTCAAGTGGGAGGCATTTTAAGGTCTAAATGATGAATATAAAGGAATGAGGGCTCTTAAAAAGTGTCATGCACTCAATTTTATGGATTGGTTTTGAAAATTAAATATCTATTTGGTACCAAGTGTGAGGGGTGAGTGAAAGAGGAGTGATTATGATTATAGGCAATGAGAACACTTGGTTAAAAGAATCTTGATGATTAGGGACACCTTCAATGCATGTTGGAACATGTTTATAACCAATCCATATAATTTAAATAATATCACATATCCCTATTATGTTGTGGGATGTTCCAAGAAGGCCAAATGATGAAGGTTGTTCTAAGAAATCAAATGAGGAGTCCTACACCACATTTCATGAGTTTCATGTTTTGAGGGACATTTGTCAAAGTATACCTTGCATGGTCTCTCTCATAATTCATAATCTTGCATATGTAACTCTTTTTCTCATCTTGATAAGTAGTTTTGTGACTCTTGGACTTCATTCTCTTCTTTCTTCTCAAAAATTCTATAAGTAGTAGACATTTTGGCTCTTGTAGACTAATTCTAATCCATGTCTGGAAAAGCCATACTAGATTGATGCTGTAATTTGACTTTGAATAATGAATAAAATCTGGTTTTAGTTCATAAACATTTTGTCTAAGTGTGCAAAGTGATGTATTGTGATGTTAAGTTATAATCTTCTATCTTTGCTTCTCTTTATCTTATAACATTTATGCAAGAGTTCTTATTATAATGGGTTATATAGAGTGTAACTAGTGTGTTAGGAACTTTTGAAGTGTATAACTATCTTTATAGTGTGTAATCTACCCTCTAATTTACTTACCTTGTGTTATCTCATGCATATCACCTCTATGTTGAAACACTTATGTTAGAACCTCTTTGGACTTTGAAGTTGGTTTGTAGGTCTTATTTCTTAGTTAAATAAGTATGATGGTCTTGTGGAAATCCTCCTGGTGTATAACCCCATTAGATTAGTTTCATTTCATGTGAACTTCTATCCCTTTTCCCACAAGCAATCAATTAAGTAGGTGATTAGCATTTCAAGGTAAATTCAGGGAGCTAGCCCTTAAACTTAGAGTTCTACTTCTACTATAGGTAAACCCACATACTTGGAAGTATTCCCATGTTACCCAAATATGAATTAGGATTGAACACCCTCCTCTAGGGTGAAATATTTGGTGATAACAGTGGAAATCCTATGAAAAAAATAATTCTAGAACCAAAGGCTTTGGAATAGATGAATGTTGATTTGATTGAGTCTTTGAAGAGAAGGAGGATCCCCTTGTCATCCTCTCAGATTAGGTTCCCCTGAGGCCCCCATCATAACTATCTCTATTCTTGATGAGGGTTCTTAGGAGGGCCCCATCTCAAATGAGTCCACTTTGCTTGAATTTAGTTATCCCAAAAATAGATTATGCTCAATTGAATTTAGCCTAAGGAACAAATCCATGGAGATAAGAATAATACAAAAGTAAATTAAAGATATCCATTGGGCCTTATTTTTTAAATTTGGTGTAGGATTCAAGGAGGGCCAAATATCTACCTTAGGTACCCCTACCCATAGAAATAAGGATGATCATATTGATCCACAATCTCTAGTTCCCTCAGGAGGAGGGTTGGATACTTCGGTGTCTTTCCTTAGGACCCCTATAAGCACTACTTCCCCCTCGGTTGATGAAGGTTTGAAATCTATTTCCAAATAAGGATCCAAGGAAAATCTATTAAAAGTTCCCATTATGCTCTTGGGGGTTTTTTGTCTAAATTTTATAAGTGTTGTTTGATAGTTTCATTTCATTATATATTTTCTTTTCTATTCTACTCACTCATTTTTTGGGTTATCTTTTTGTTTGGGTTGAAATGCCCTTTGTTTTTTCCTGCTATATCTCCTTAGAGACCCAGGCCTCTCAATGTGTCCTAGGATAGTTTCCACACCAATTAAAGGTGGGATTACCTTAATCTAGACTTAGTATTATCTTTATTTATCTTAATTGTGGGTTTACACAAAATAAGGAATACACTATTACAATGATTAGATATAATATTATATTTATGAAAGCACAAAATTTAGATATAATTAAATTAATAAGTCATAGAGATGAAAAAAACTAGGCTATGAAAAGTAAGTAAAAAGGTATAGGAAATGATCCCAACTTATTTTTGTTATGAGTTTATGATATTTTGGATGTAGAAAATTGACTATTTAGGATGACTATGAGCTTTCCTAAAATTTCATTTGAAACATGGATACTCCTATAAAATTTCATTCCTTACATAGGATTTGATGTAGAAAAATTTACATTAGTAAGATCTGAGTTGTTAGGTATGTTTCTGTCATACCAAATTTTATCTATGCAAGGTTACATAACTTGATTTTTATATCACTGTTTCATCTCCTATCATAAGTATGCCTATAATTTCATTGGTTATAATCCTTATCACTTTCCATATAAATATAATAATAATAAAATTAATAAAAATAATCACATTTCATGTTAATATAATAATCATTTCATTATACATATTTTCACATGTCATGTCGATAAAAAATAATTGTATTTGAAACATCATCACATTTTAAATCAAAAAAGAATAATTTAGTGGTTTAGAAACATTATTTTATATATTAATAGAATAGCCATTTCATTTGATTTTATCAAAAACATCAATGCAAGGCACATCATCATGAGAATAAACATGTGCATAAATTATATATTTTTTATTATATAATCTCTCTTAATTTTAAGCTTGATAATATCAACAAGTATTTTGGCTGATTTAATTTTACTTTGTTATTAGATTACATAATTAATTTGATCCACTTGTCTTTTTATAAAATTGTACAAATACAAGTCAATAAATACCAATCTATAAACATCATCATAAATATAATAATAATCATGATCATTACCCTCATTCATACAAGCATAATCATCATTCATATAAGCATTATAATTTTACAAACATGCATGATCAATTCATATAAGAATTATCATTTTTCACACAAGTATGATAATATTTTTTATAATAATTATTATCTTCATACATATTTGTCCACTCATTGATATAGTAATATGACAAAACATGGGTAGAATACAAGGAATCCAATAGATGATACATAGTAGGGTTCAAAGAATGCACACACATGGAAAATTTTAAAATTTATAGGATGATAATAATTACAATCATAAGCTATTAACCCTAACACAAAGTCACACATATAACCCTAGGGTTTGTAAGAGTTAACTACCAATAATTTAAACTCTACCATCAAATGAAACATAATAATAATAAATTAAAAATTAAATATGAAAGTCAAACCCTAATAGAAGATAACTTTTAAACCTTGAGAAATAATGAAGCCCTAAGGTAGAATAAACCTAGGGTGTTTGCATTATCAAGTCAATGATTAGGTTTACCATATTATTTTACTTATTTTGTGCTTAGTGTAATATAAATAGAGTAAATTTAGAAATATTCATATTATGTAAAATAGGGAAATAATCATATAAAATTGAATATAAAATGGAAGATTGATATTGCACTTAGATAATTGGAAATTGATAAAACACTATAGAAGAGAGGTAATTAGCTTATTTGGATCTTTTTTATTAATATGTTTTTCACTATCTCTAAAAATTATCTACGTATACTTTGTAACTGATCCAAAATTTGGATCATTAATGTTAACCACATTTGTTAACTTATCATTCATTCTCATTTCAAGATATTATAACTTAAAACACTAATTTTATTTCTATTTGTTAGTTTTAACCATTGTGTAAGGTCAATAAAAAGTTGTGACACTCTATGACCTAAAATTGATAGGTTATGAAATAAAGACTAAAATTTTATTAATATGTCATTAAAAGTACAAATTGATTACATATTTTTGTTCCTCTTAAAAAATTATGCAAGTTAAAAACAAACATGTTAATCTAAGTTATTATTTAGAAGTTATGGCCTTTGGAAGATGGTGCATTTTCCCTTATGACAAAACCACCCTTCTAGTTCTATAAGCTCATTGGTGGTTATGTAATCACCTTATGACAATTTCATAACCACACCCTACATATTTTGATAATTTTGTCACTATGTAAATAATGGTATGGGAAATGGTTTCAAATGATTCTTCTTCATCTTCTGAGTATTTTGGGGTTTTTTTTCGGCTCCCTTTGGTACCTAAGTTGTATATATATGTATGGAGAGAGTATTTGTAAAAAAAGGAAAGATTGTTAGAAAGTAATCTTCTTGATTTTATTGGTTTTTGAATTAGAGTGTGGAATGGAAAGAACAAGTGATTAAGTTATAAAGAATATGAGTGTTTGAGCATAGTGAATGAAAAAGATGTTCATGAAGGCCTATAGAAGGTAGTAAGCTTGTATGTGCAACATGAGATAGTGGAACAAGGATTAGATCCCTCACTTTTGCTAATTTTTTCTCAATTTGAGTTTCTATATGGAAATATGATGTCTCTTTTAATTATGTTTTATCTCTAATTCCTTGATCATGTTCTTTGTTCTTATATTCCTTTCAATATATCGCACTTTTAGTTTGTTTCTAAGTCACATTCAATGGTTGTTTTAAGTAATTTGATATACAAATAGTTATATAAGAAATCAAAGAGTTGTTAGGAGTCTATAGGATCATATTGATATCATAGTCGATTATTAGTGCGATGAAGAGAAATTGTATTCACATCATTTTTCCAAGTTTAAGTCTTGATTCATAGTTTCTCATTATTTTTATCTCAGATTGGTATCATTTAATATGTTGTATATAATAGTCTTTAGGTTTGGAATACATATTAAAATAACATTTTAAGTGTTTTATATGTCATAGAACTTGAGGGAAACACCTTGGAATGAAAGGGTCTGTGTTTGTTAAACTTAGTGTGGAATATCCACCTAATTTATGGATCATATTGGTATCAAATTAAGTTATCCTTGTTGCTATAAAACATTGCTAACACACTTCCATAATTGTGCTAGTTTCTTTATGTTTTATTGAGGTGGTTATGGTGTGACCATTGTGCAAATGTTCCTTTACCTAGATAACAAATTGTTAGAGGAGAGAGTATTGATTCATTAACAATAAGGTGGGTTAAAATTACCACTATTTTTGTTGTTGGGATGATGCAAACCTCTTGGGACTATGTGAAGTGATGTTTTTATTCAAAATTATTTGATGGACCAACCATCTAAGGAATGTGAAATTCTTCTTCTCAAGATGGAAATAATTTAAAGGTGAAAATAGGAAGATTAAAAAGAATGTTCTTAGACTTGGATATGTTGTTATTTTTCTTTTGAAAATTGGTGTTACTTTAAATCTTCCATGTGGGACAAAGAAGGTATTTTATATATTCAATGGTGATCCTTGCTCCTATTGTCCAAGAGGAGTGGGATTTTTTTAATACAAATTAATGGAAGAGCATAAATAAGGGGAGAGTAAGAGAGTTGGGAATTGAGTTAAAAGTTCAATTTCCAAGTATATCCAAAAGGGCATTCAAAGAAGGGGAGGAAGAAAATTTATCACCATATGATCTCCTAATATTTTTGGGACTTAAAAATCCTAAAAATTAGGGAGGTATGAACCAAAATTTGGATAATTAATATTAGCCACATTTTGTAAGTTATCATTTATTCTCATTGAAAGATATTATAACTTGAAATACTCTTTCTATTGGTCTTTATTAGTTGTAACCATTATGTAAGGTCAGGAAGAAGTTGTGACACTCTATGATATAAAATGGATAAGTTATGATATAAAGGATAAAACATTATTAATATTCCATAAAAATTACAAATTTATTACATATTTCTTTTCTTCTAAAAAAATTATGCAATTTCAAATAAAAAATGGCATGTCAAATTGATTTCTTATGTGGAAGTTATGGCCTCCAAAAGATGGTGTATTTTACTGGTGACAAAATAACCCTGATGGTTTTGTAAACTCATTAGTGCGTATGTAAACACCCTATGGTGGTTATGTAACCACCCCCTAAATATTCTAGTAGTTCTACCATTGTGCAAATAATGGTATGATAAATAGTTACAAACACTTCCTCTTCATCTTTTGAGTCTTTTGGGCTTCCATTTTGGGCTCCCTTTGGTGCTTAAGTTGTATATTTATATGTATGGAGATATTATTTGTAAAAAAGGGATAGATTATTAGCAAGTAATCTTCTTTAGTATATGTGGTTTCTAAATTAGAGTGTGGAAAGGAAATAACAAGTGAGCAAGTTGTAGAGTATATGAATGTTTGAGCATAGTGAAATACAAAGGACATTAATGACGGCCTCAAGAAGGTAGTAAGATTGTATATGCAACATGATATAATGGAACAAAGAGGATATCCCTAAATTTTGTTAGAGTTTTCTCAATTTAAGTTTCTCTAGGGTAATATGATGCCTCTTTCAATTTTGTTTTGTCTCTATTTATTTTCTCATGTTTTTTGTTCTTGTATTCCTTTCAATACGTCACACTCGTAGTTCATTTATAAATCACATTCAATCATTATTTTAGGTAATTTGATATGAAAAAACTTATATAGTAAACCAAGGAGTTTTTATGAGTCTATAAGATTAGATTGATATCAGAGACAATTACTAGTGAGATGAATGGAAATCGAATTCACATCATTGTTATGAGTTTGAGTCTTGGTTCTTAGTTTATCACTATTTTTAAAGATCAGATTAAAATCATTTTATATGCTATATATGACAGTCATTAGAGTTGGAAAAAATATTGAAACAACATTTTAGGTTTTTTCTATGGCATAGAACTTGAGGGAAACACCATGGCTTGAAAGGGTTTGTGTTGGCAAAACTTAGTGTGGAATATCCACCTAGTTTATGGATCAATAACCACTAAGATTAGGAGGGAGGAGATAAAACAATGTGTGGACATTATTGGTGAAATTGAGCCCACTATGACAACCATTAATGTCTAGGACCTTCTGATAGTGTTGCCATTAATAGTGAAAGTATATTTCACCTCAAAAATATATACATATGATTATATATTCCTCATTTATGGGTGTTCACATTCAATCTATGTGATGATCTCTATTTTTATTCTCCTACATTTGAAACCCTAATATTAATTTATACCTCAAGATGACCCTTGAAAAATTGGTTACTATATTAGATTAAACAACCCCAATCACTCCCCTCTATGTGACTCAATGTCTCTTATATTCCAACACTCTAAATAAGACTCATATTTCACATATCTATCCCACATATGTGTGTGTGTATGTGTACCATCATGATCAATATAAAATGCAATGTAATGTTTGTATTTTAGCACTTTATGACATTTAACTTTGGCTTGTATTTAAATTAATAATTATCTCTATGGATGCTCCTTTTAGGAATTTTAAGATGTGTATGCCTTTATGATATCAAGAGAGTGATAAATAATTTGTCAATGTGATTTACAAAGTAAGTATAAATTGACTTAGTGAGTGATAACCTTAGGATTGATTTGTAATTATATCTAACTCTTTGATAGTTACATTGTGAGTGACCCATGAAATATGTCTAGATTTAACTAATGGAGACTTTCTAGTTTTAAAAATTAATGTTGAGTGATAGTATATCTTTGTTATATAAAGAGAGTGATAAATAATTTCTCAATGTGATTTAGAAAGTAAGTATCAAGTGACCAAATCAGTGATAACATTAGGATTGATTTTTAATTATATCTAACTCTCTAATATTTCCATTGTGAGTGACCCATGAAATGTGTCTAGACTGATCTAATGAAGACTTTATAGTTTTAAAAATATATGTTGAAGGATCCTAGATACTACCAATATAGGAAAATGTCTAACATAAACTACAATTGTATGACTATTTCTAATACTATCATAGGAGTGATAATTAGTGATATAGGATATGGAGATAGTCTATTGAGGATTCTAGATTATTTTTGCATAGATTAGGGTGATCTTGAATATGTGAATTTGGTAAATTGGTTTGGATAAGATAAGAAGTGGGTATAAGGATATGGGAAATCATGTACAAGATCCAATAGTGTATATAAAGTCCAAACATGTCAAAGTGAGCTAAAATTTATGTTTCCAAAGTGTCTAGTACCAAATTTATATGTCTACAATGGCTTCCATTTTAGTCTAATATTTAAAATAGTAGATTAAAATAATACAAGAATAAACTTTGTACTTATGATTAACCTCACTTGGTGTTGAAAGGTGCACTCTAAATGTCCCTCTTGATCCATTTAAAACCTAATAAGAAATATGTATAAATCAATTTATATTCATGATATAAATTCTAAAATAATCTAGATCATTAAATCATGCAAAATTGAAATGAAAGAATACACATGAGGGTACTTAAGCCAAGCTAAAAATTATTACACTTATTTGTAAAACATCATCAGGTGATTATGACCTAAGATGATGGAGCTTATAAAACCCTAAGTTGAGGGAGTCTTGATTCCTCAACCATCATTGGGGAAGGAAGATTAATATAACTTTAGCATTGTATAAATATCAACTACACTACTCTAAATATTAAAATAATTATTTTTTGGAATCTTGAAAGAAAGTTTTGAATGTGAAAAAAAACCATGAAATAGGTTTGTATGTAATGGATTAGTAATTTTAGATGGAACATATATCCAAAGTGCTTACGTAGTTTCATAATTCCCCATTGATCCACAATATATAAATAGAAAAGTGTTTTGCATGAAAAACATTCATGCCCTAAATATAATCCATCTATACCTTAAAGTGATATAGAAATTCATTATTCATCTATCATAATGTCATATAATGTTCCTCAATATTCTCACTATGATAATTCTAATAAATATACTAAATCTAACCCATATAATCTATCTCAAAATGTCATATAATATTCTAACTATTCCTCACAATCATATATAATGACCCACGTATGCATCACATATGTCTCAAAATATCCCATATAAATTACATAATCTAACCCAAAGTGTGAACTATATATCTATCATGGCCTAAATATATAATAAAAAGCCTCTATAATCCCCATTTTGATTTGAGGGTTGAGGCCTACAAATCACTCATCTCAAATGAAAAATTTATGTTCTCCATGTGTTATATATAAAAATGTAATAATGTAAATTATGAATAAAAAAATTATAATATATGTCATCATATAAATATTTGATCCTTAAAGAATGTATGAAACATGTAATCTAATGAAATAGGTATAAAAGTTTCATGTCAAACAAATATATCAATTAGGTACATAATAATATGAATCATAATAGATGCATGATATAAATTATGGAATCACACACAATAAAAAAAAAGTGATATAAATAATGGTATCAACTTCAAAAATAGTTATATATGTAACCACACACATGTACATGCACACAATATAATGATCATACAACACAAAATCACTCAAGACACTAATTTACTTTGAAGCAAAATATACATAACATCACCATGACTCAAACTAGAGGATCCTTAAAGAAATGACACACAACATGATGAGACATGGTAAATGCACTCATATAACATTTATTATAACAAACATCAATTATAACACAATGTCATGATCATCAATATCTAGTATACATAGAGTAGGAAATGTTAGACCACATAATTAAACAATGTCATTATCTAATATATAAAATAAAATATTTATAGGGAATACCACTCTATAAAGTACAAGTAATAATAATTCATGTATAAGATTCTATTATGATCAATGGACCAATATGAAAAGATAAAACTTAATAAGTGTATTAATATGTTACCATTATAGGCATGCCCCCAATGTAGAAAATGAATCTCATGGGTATAAATAATGTCACACATCTTTATGTCCATATATTATATGCAAATTTATGTCCTGCATCCCACCCATGTGTACCATGAAAATTATTTAAATAATATATATAAAATTCAAAATGCATATGATAAATAAAAATAATAAATAATGTGTAATAACAAATAATATCACGAAAAATTCTTGGTTTTGTGTTTTTTTGAATATTTTATAATTTATTTTTTGAAGTTTGTTTTTTTAATTTGTTGTTTGAGTTTTTAGATATGATGTATGGATGATATAAAATTAAAATGAAATGTATGTCTCAAATATAAATATTTAATAATCTCATCACAATCCAAAAAATCAAATGAGATGAAATCTTCTAACCAACCATGCATATAAATTACATCATCATCACTTATTTAATTATGCTTGCTTAGTTGATATTTCTCTTGAGTAAGTGAATTATATGAATATTTGATTGGAAATAAAATTATTAAAACACTTATGATTGGATTCACACTAGATAATAATGTTAAACCTTCTTGAGATAATACATGTAATGATACCTAACCCATCCTAATAGTCAGTGACTATTAAGGTGTGGAGCCTAAAAGCTTCACATATGAGTGCATTACCAAAGTTGTAGGTTTACACAGTCACCGGCATCGGTCAGGAGTGACCGACGTCGATCCGGTGCAGTTGAAGAGATGCCAGCATCGGCAGAGTATCGGCCGACGTCGGTCACAGGAAAATAGGCAGGAACCGGCATCGGTTACCTGTGCATCTAGAATGCTATTTCCGAGGATAGAATCAAGTGTTTGCACGATGAGTTTAAGTCTTAGTCTTAAGTTCGCGTCTTTATTATTAGTAAGATTATTTTTAGAGCCCTTGTTCAATAGGCTTAACTGTTGGTTGTAAGTGCATGCTCAAGTCTCCTAATTCTATATGTAGAATTATATCTTCTTAGCTTAGTGTGGTTGTAGTAGTTCATTGTGTGTGAATGTTGAAGAACAATACAGAGTTGTATCAATCCAGGTTGTTGGAGTTGATTATACTTCAGAGAGAGAGCTCTTGAGGGATAGAGATCTAGAGAGAGATCTTGTGCATCTGAGAGAGGTGTGGAAGAAAGAAGCTTCTTCAATTGTATTCCTTCTGTAAAGAGTTTAATACAAGTTTTCAGGGTGGTTTCTTGTATCTCTTATTCTTTGCTATTATCTCATTCTAGTTACTTATCTATCTGATTTAATTCCACGATTTATTGCTTTCATAAGTGTAATCATATTGTTGGTTGATCCCCAACAAGTGGTATCAGAGCCTTGGTTGTAGGTTTAGAGTTTGATATCCAATAATTGGTATCAAAGCTCAGGTTCACTAACAGGCGGTTCAGATCTGTGTAGTGTGTATTGATTACAGGTTGCTCACAGGAGTTTCTGTAGGGATTTCTGTTTGAGTGGGAGAAGCAATGGCAGAAGAAAGTAAACTGAGAATGGAGAAGTTCAATGGCAAAAATTATCAACATTAGAGAATGCAGATAGAGGACTATCTGTATCAGAAAGATCTATACTTACCATTAGGTGGGATAGCAAAGAAGCCCATAGACATGGAGGATGAAGAATGGGATGTTCTTGATAGAAAGGCTCTGGGGTCTATAAGACTGAGTCTAGCATCTACTGTGATATCTAATTTATCATAGGCAAAAACAACGGTAGAGTTGATGACTACTTTAGCAAATTTGTACGAAAAACCCTCAGCTTCTAATAAGGTATATCTTATGAAGCATCTATTTAATTTGCATATGCAGGAAGGTGGATCTGTATCTAATCACCTGAATGATTTCCATGGTATTGTAAATCAATTAAGTTTAGTCAAAATTGTATTTGATGATGAAATAAAATCTCTTTTAATATTATGTTCTTTGCCTGAAAGCTGGCATAACTTAGTAATGGCAGTTAGCAATACTGTATCTGCATCAAATATTTTAAAAGTAGAGGATGTTGTTAGTGTTATCTTGAATGAGGAAATTCACAGGAAAAGCACAGAAGAGACATCTGGGAATGTTTTAAGTTTTGAGAGTAGGGGAAGGCAAAAAGAGAAGAGCAAGAAAGGAAGATCAAGATCTAAGTCTAAGGGGAGAGGTAGATCCAAATCCAAAAATGGCAGAAGGCATCAATGCTGGAATTGTGGAAAGATGGGGCACATAAGCAGAGATTGCTGGTCAAAGCCTAAGGAGGACAATCAGCACGAAGGAAAAGAAGAAGCAAAGGTTGTAGGTATTGCACAAGATGCTTTAATATTCTCTTTGCATAATAATATAGAATCTTGGGTGTTAGATTCTGGTGCATTTTTTCATGCTACCCCTAATAGGGAATATTTCTGTGACTATATCCATGGAGATTTTGGAATAGTGTATCTAGGGGATGATGAGCCTTGTAAAATTATTGGCAAAGGTAAAGTGTAGCTGAAAATGCAGAATGGCAACACATGGGTGTTGAGAGAAGTTATGCATGTTCCTAGCTTGAAGAGGAATTTGATTTCTGCAGGAAAGTTAGGAGATGAGGGTTGTACAGTAACTCTCACAGCAGAATCTTGGAAGGTGACCAAGGGTGCACTCGTTATGGCCAGAGGTAAGAGAGTAGGTACTCTCTATTTGTGTAATTGTGTTACTAACAATTCTCCTTCTGTATTATCTACTTCAGATGTGGATGAAAAATTGTGGCACTCAAGGCTTGGCCACATGAGTGAGAAGGGGATGTCAATTCTTAAGTCTAAAGGTAAGCTTTCAGATTTGAAAAGCATGGATCTAGAATTTTGTGAGCACTATGTATTTGGAAAATAGAAAAGGGTTAGTTTTCTCAAGACTGGGTCTACAAAGAAGAAGCATAAGTTGCAGCTTGTTCACACAGACGTGTGGGGATCGACTTAGGTAGCTTCTATTGGAGGATTGCAGTACTATGTTTCATTCATAGATGATGCTACAAGAAAGGTATGGATCTATTGTATTAAGAAGAAATATGATGTATTTGAGACTTTTAAGATTTGGAAAGCTATGGTTGAGAATGAAACAGGCAAAAAATTAAAGTGCCTAAGATCTGACAATGGTGGAGAGTTCTGCAGTTATAAGTTCAATTGGTATTGTTATATGCATGGAATCTGTAGGCAAAGGACGGTTCCAAGGACACCTCAGTAGAATGGAATTGTTGAAAGGATGAACAAAACAATCATGGAGCGTGCAAGATGTATGAGATTGCATGCTGGTTTTCCCTTAGAGTTTTGGGTAGAGGCTGTTGACACTGCAGTGTACCTGATTAACAGAGGACCCTCTACAGCTCTGGATGGTGGAATTCCAGAAGAGGCTTGGATAGGTAAAAAGGTAGATCTCTCTTTTCTCAATGTTTTTGGTTGTGAAGCCTTTGTGCACGTTGATAAGGAAAATAGAAAGAAGCTGGATGCTAAGTCTATGAGGTGCACATTTATTGGATATGGCTATGATGATTTTGGTTTCAGATTTTGGAATCTAGGAACTAACAAGATAATTAGGAGCCGTGATGTTGTTTTCAATGAAAAAGTGATGTATAGTGATCAGTTGAAGAAGCTGAATCAATCTGGGCAGAGCAATGGTGAATTGGACGAGGTGACGGTCCAAAATGAGCTCATGGGAAAAAGAAATAATCACTTGCAGGAAAACACAGAGACCGACGTCGACAGGATAGGAACCGGCATCGGCAGAACAGAAACTGATGTCGGTCATACAGAGACCGATGTCAGCAAGACAGGCACCGGCATCGGTTAGGCAGAACTAGCGTCAGCCAGTAACAGGTTTGGAGGTGACCGAGGTTGGTCACTGTCATAATATTTGGGTGGACAACATGTTGTGAACGAGTCTCAGACACACATCAGGAGGTCAGAAAGGGTAAGTAAGCCTCCAATTAAATATTCTCCTTCATTATCCTATTTATTGCTAATTAATGGTGGATAACCAGAGAGTTTTGAAGAAGCAATACAGGTGGAGTCCATGAGTTAGTGGGAGCGTGGCATGGTTGAGGAGATGGAGTCCTTAAGAGAGAACCAAACATGGGATTTGGTTGAGTTGCCAGCTGGTAAGAAAACACTGAAGAACAGATGGACCTACAGGTTGAAGGAAGGTGAGAATGGACAGATGAGATATAAGTCCAGATTGGTAGTGAAAGGATTTACACAAAAGCCAGGTATTGATTTTGGTGAGATTTTTTCTCTTGTTGTTAAAATGACTTCTATACAGATTGTACTGTCTTTGGTTGCTATTAAAGATTTGCATCTTGAGCAGCTAGATGTTAAGACAACATTTCTTCATGGGGATTTGGATGAGGAAATTTATATGGAATAGCCAGAAGGATTTGAGGTCAAAGGTAAGGAGAAGTTAGTGTGCAGATTGAAGAAAAGCTTGTATGGCCTCAAGCAAGCTCCGAGATAGTGGTATTTGAAATTTGACAGGTTTATGACTGAGCATGGCTACAGTAGGTGTCAATCTGACCATTGTGTATATTTCAAGAGATTGGATAATGGTAGATATATTATTCTATTGCTGTATGTAGATGATATGCTGGTTGCAGGATCACACATGCAAGATATCTCTGAGCTTAAGGTGAAATTAGCTCAAACTTTTGCTATGAAGGATTTGGGAGCAGCAAAGAAAATCCTTGGCATGAGCATTAAGAGAGACAGGAAAAATCATAGGTTGATATTGTCTCAAGAGGATTATGTGGACAAGGTGTTGAAACAGTTCAATATGTAGGATGCTAAACCAGTAAGCACACTTTTGGCTGGACATTTTAAGTTGAGTAAAGAACAATGTCCTAATTCACATGATGAGGTAGAGTACATGAGTAAGGTTCCATATTCTTCTGCAGTAGGGAGTTTGATGTATGCAATGGTGTGTACTAGACCGAATATTGCCCAAGCAGTGGGTGTTGTAAGTAAGTATATGGCCAATCCAGGAAAGGAACATTGGAAAGCAGTTCAGTGGATCCTCAGATATCTGAGAGGAACCAGCAGTAGGCACTTGTGTTATGGAGGTTCAGATACTTCTCTACATGGTTATGTAGATTTAGATATGGCAGGTGATTTGGATGGCAGGAGGAGCACCATAGGATATGTTTTCACTATAGGTGGAATGGCGGTTAGCTGGATATCAAAGTTGCAGAAGGTTGTTGCCTTGTCAACTACAGAAGCAGAGTATATTGCAGCCACAGAAGCTAGCAAAGAGATGATATGGATGACATGGTTCATGGAAGAGCTTGGAAGGGAGCATGAGAGTTGCATATTGTATAGTGACAGTTAGAGTGCAATTCATTTGGCTAAGAATTCAGCCTTTCATTCAAGAACAAAGCACATACAGCTAAGGTGCCACTTCATAAGATAGGTATTGGAAGATGGTGAGTTGAAGCTGGAGAAGATCCATACAGACAAGAATCCTGCTGATATGTTAACCAAGCCGGTTACAAAGGAGAAGTTGAATCTTCATTCAACTTCTGTTGGTGTTCATGATTGAGTTGAAGATGTAGGAGCTAGAAGATGTTGCTGTACAGGTACTGGTGCAGTGGTTTATCTCCAAGTGGGAGATTGTTAAGGTGTGGAGCCTAAAAGATTCACATATGAGTGCATTACCAAAGTTTTAGGTTTACACAGTCACCGGTGTCAGTCAGGAGCGATCGACGTCGGTCCGGTGCAGTTGAAGAGACACCGGCGTTGGCAGAGTATCGGCTGACGTCGGTCACAAGCAAGTAGGTAAGAAATGGCGTCGGTTACCTGTGCGTCTAGAATGCTATTTCCGAGGACAGAACCGAGTGTTTGCATGATGAGTTTAAGTCTTAGTCTTAAGTTCGCATCTCTATTATTAGTAAGATTGTTTTTAGAGCCCTTGTTCAAGAGGCTTAACTGTTGGTTGTAAGTGCATGCTCAAGTCTCCTAATTCTATATGTAGAATTAGATCTTCTTAGCTTAGTGTGGTTGTAGTAGTTCATTGTGTGTGTGAATGTTGAAGAACAATACAGAGTTGTATCAATCCAGGTTGTTGGAGTTGATTGTACTTAAGAGAGTGAGCTCTTGAGGGATAGAGATCTAGAGAGAGATCTTGTGCATCTGAGAGAGGTGTGGAAGAAAGAAGTTTCTTCAATTGTATTCCTTTTGTAAAGAGTTTAATACAAGTTTTCAGGGTGGTTTCTTGTATCTCTTGTTCTTTGATATTATTTGATTCTAGTTACTTATCTATCTGATTTAATTCCGTGGTTTATTGCTTTCATAAGTGTAATCATATTGTTGGTTGATCCCCAACAGTGACTCGTTATTTTCTTATTCTTTATGTGGAGTTGGTGTAGTTAATGCTTCCTTATATTGTTATTTGCACTTGGTTTACTATTATTTGGAACCCATAATTGATTAATTTGAGATGTATTTATATCCTTAATAGGATTTTTTTATATATGTTTTATCTCATTAACATGTGAATAAACCACCTACAAGAAAACTACCATTTTGAAAATTTATATTACCATTAATGAAAATTGGAGGATCTTTGCTCTAAAAGAGAAACCTTTCATTTGTAAATCTGGTTCATACATTTTCATTCAATGGAATCTTAAATTAGAGGTGAAATATTGTTCCCATAAAAACAATATAAGTTCGGTTAAATGGTCAAAACCATTGAGGTCTTAACTGAAATTGAATTTTGATGGGACTACCAAAGGAAATGCTGTAAGGGGAGGTGTAATAAGATATTTTGAGGGGGAATATCTCAAAAAATGTAAGCCCATAAATGTTTAAAATTTTAGTCACTACCAACCATTCCTTTAAATTTTCCCATCTATTCTATAATTATGGTCACCTTTGATAATAAGATTTTGTATTTTCCTTGTCTATGATTCATTTATTAT
The DNA here is from genome assembly GCA_037957365.1 of Torreya grandis. Taxonomy (NCBI): domain Eukaryota; kingdom Viridiplantae; phylum Streptophyta; class Pinopsida; order Cupressales; family Taxaceae; genus Torreya; species Torreya grandis. The sequence continues at coordinate 9,215,754 of JARHVA010000051.1, read as the reverse complement.
ATTATAAATCATTATTTATAATTACTCCCCTACAATCACCCCTTCAGGATAAGACATAAGTGTATTATCAAACCTTGACAACATCTCTTGGGATATTTTCCATCTTTCCTGAAATTCCATCTCATTTTTTTTATTGTTGAGCATTTATCATATATTTTTAATCCTTATTTTGGGAATATAGATGAACATCTTCCACTAGTATTGTTTCCTTTTCCTTGGGGTCCCCTATGAAGTGTATTTTTGTAGATCCACCTTTAGATCAGTTTTGACATTCCTTTACCTCTTCCCCTTTTTATAATTATCATTTATCCAAAATATTTATTTATCATCTCTTTTGAGATATTATTCACTAATTCACTATTTGCAACTGATAATATTTCCCATTCTCAATCCATTGTTGTGTTTCTCTCTATTATCTTTATTACATTTTCCCTTATTTTTCACTTAAATTTATTTGTAATTTTTTTTTAAATGTATTTTTTAATATCCATTTCTCATTTTTATACCTCCCAAGGCTCTTTCCTTCCATTGAATTCCCTTTACTTTCAGCTTATTTATTGTTATTCCTTCAATGGTCACATGATGTCACATGTTTACTTATGCAAATATTTATTCTCCTTATTCGATATAGTGTCAAAAATAATTTAGTTCATGTACCATGTGAACTTATTCTCCCTCCTTCAAACCACTCAATTACCTTACTTCCTCATGCAAAAAATTTCTTTTGCATTGGTTTGAGTATTTTCAAAAGTTATCTTTGTTTATTCCTTTTATATTATCTTTTTCATGATCTAATGTCATTTGTGCATGCACTTTCACTTACAGGTATATTTCATTTGTAAATAGTAACTAAAATATATATTTCAAATGCTAATATTTACCTCATAACTTAGATGTTTGGTGTGAAAATCCAAAAGGGTCTCACTTAACTCACTTAACTAGATTTACAAACTTCAACATGGGAACTTTGTGTGCCTTTCATGTGCATGTCTATTATTTTTGAAATAATCTTATGAATTTTTGTTATATAATTGATTTTATGATTTTTTTTCATGAAAAAAAAGTAGAGAAATAACTCATATAATTTTCATAAGGAAACATAATTATAATAAAAAACATTGCATAAATAATCCTTGAAAGCACATAAATACTTTTTGGTTGAAATTTATGGATTCTAGCCTTATTATGGCTCCCCTTATTATAATGTAAAAACGTTATATTCTATTTGCATCCACTTTAAAATAAGCAACCATCTAGGGAGAATAATTCTTTAGATCCCACTTTTGTGTGGTTATCCATCTGACATTTGTAAATAAAATATATAATCACTAAATTAAAATCACAATAATATATCACAAGATGATTGAATAAGTGTAGAATACTTAAATAAATGATGATCCACTTCAAGGAGGATACCCTCACAACTTTATAATAATAAAATGATTTGAAATATAATTATGAAACTATAATCATTACCTCATATGTACACCCTAATTATGTTATAGACACACCATAGACTGACCCTACTACCAATATGATGCTATAGAAATGATCATATTAATTATTTAAATGTTACACTAGCCTCAATTCAACCACACATATCCCCATACATATTATAGATTAAGGGTATATCATGCCTCTTCCATTCAAACCAATATTTAGAAAACTTTGAATATCATTTGATGCTTATTAACAAACACTTCATCCTTCCATGTCACATATTGACCATTTAGATTATTTTACTTGATCAAATAATTAATATTACCCTAATCCTAAAATTCCCAATGTACATCTGAAGGATTTATTTAGGTTAAAAAATGAATCTACCCACCTCATCAAGATTTGGAAAAAGTATCTCAGTGGAATCCTTTTGTCTAATGACCATCAAGAAAGAAACATGGAAGTTTAGATGTATTTTTACTAACTAAGGTCCATCCAGTTAGTATGACACAATTTGAATATTATAAAAGACCTAATAAGGTCAATAATACTTAGGTGAAAGCTTGTTATCCTTATTATATTATTTCAAGGACATTTGATTATATGACTATATTAAAAAAAAACCTAATTTATAACATTGTAATGTATTATCTTATGGTTCTTGTTAGCCTACTACTTCATGTGGTTCTATTCCATTGCCATGTTTCCTCTAAGACTAGAGATTACCTCTTGATGATGTTGAATGTGTTATTAAATTTCTTGAACCTTTGAATTGACCCTAAGAAATGAGGTGATGGATGGTAAATGGTACCCATACAATTCCAAAAATGGAGACATTTGGGATGAGATAAGCCTCAAAGTACTTGTTTACCACATTAGTTTTTCCACCATCTTAGGGATGATATGCCATGATACAAGCTAGCTGAGTACTCAATTATGAGAATTAATACATCAAAACATTATTGGTAAATATAAGATCATGATATATAATCTTTGGCATGTAATATTATTGTACATGATATCTTTTTATCCTAGGTGTAGGATCATTTTCATCTTATTGTAGAAGGTGAATAGTCATTGTAGGAGATGAAGTGAACATCCATTCCATGGTTTTTTAATTTTTAATCTCTCCTCTTTTAATTAATGCAATCCAAACTTTGTTTACATCAATCTAATTAAATTTTACATTCTAATTACCTAGCCTAAAGTTGGTATCAGTGATCAAGCTATTTATTTTTAATTTTATATCTTTTACTTGTGTTTCTAACTATAATTTTAATTCAAAAATGATCACTCAAGATTTTTATTCTTTCTTGCTCCTATCTTTAAACTATACAACTTGAAAATAAATATTATATGAGAAGAATTTCTCTTTTAATAATCTAGTATTTTGTTCATTTGCATGGACTACAATTTTCCTACTTGGATTTCACTTTGTATTAGTATCATGTATCAAATTTGATATGCCTCATTTAATACTTGGAAATTCTTATTTTGGGTGGTGTTTGAATTATTTTTGGTAGTTTAATTAATTATTTTTTTATCACTTTGTCCTAACATTTATCTTCAATCAGGTGTTTTCATTGAGAGATGGCATATAAAATTAATTATTTATTTTAAATATTTACATACTTTTTGTATTGTATGATGTTATTAAAACAAGGAGGTGTAGAAGGTGGAGCTCAACTACTAATTAATTTTAATTTTATAAATTTTAATATTTTATGTTTTTTAATATGAAAACCAAGAACATATTATTTTTAGAGTATTTTTGAAATAATGGAATTTATTTAGTTTTTAACTTAAAAAAAAATTTCATTATTGTGGAAAATATTTTAATTCTAAAGCAGAAAAATTTAATTTTTATCTAAGAAAATAAAATAACAACATATTATGCAATTACAACATTTGATATTAATTATTCCTTTGGTTCACATTTATTTTTAATGTCATCACACTCAAACTACTGCATATATCACTTAATATAACTACAAAAATGACATTTGAGGCATCGTCCCTATAAATCACCTAGGAGAAATAAGAAGATAATTTCATTTTTCATTTTCCTTCCATTACCCATTCATATCTATCACTAGACATAAATCTTGAAAGCAAGAAATTATGAGTATACATGGTTATTACATCCATGTACAATGAATTCTCAATAATCATGTATCATAGATAGAATGAATCCTTTTCACATATACCTAATGCCATGTTTCATTTTGATTTCATGTGCTTTAACATCTCTTTTATGTACCATAAGATATATAGAAAGGATGAGTTTCTATCAAGTACTACCAAGTATATAGGAAGGGTAAACATAATGATATATTTGGCATATTAGTTTGGTTGTATACCAAAAAAGAAACCTTTTGAAGTGATAAAAAACTAATCCATATCTCTTGATTTCAAAAATACATTCAATTAAAAAAAATAGCATAACACTAGTTAGGAATGATATCTAGTTAGAATGGTCAAGACATGTGGAAAACATGCTCATCTTACAAATAGGCATATGATAGTGGAAAGTATTCTCTATGTCATCACGAATCTAATGCATTTTATGGTTTTGAAAATGAATGAGTAAAAATAAAGATATAGATAAGATAAGGAATCTATAGGATAATAATTGAAGAATTTTAATTTTTAAAAGTGTTATAAAATAGGGGAAAAGATAACTCATTTGTTATTTTGACTTGTGAAAGAGAGAAAAAAGAGCTCTAGAGACCAAATGATCCAAGATGGTGAGGAGATGATAGGCTAGATAAGGAGAGGCTCCAGAGGTAGCAACAGGTGCACTACAGGTATACAACTATGAATCTCAAACCAATTTTTGAAATTTGTAGTGAATTAAGTGTATTTTCAATAATTTTGAATTTTAAGCATTTTTAGATGTTAGAATGAGATAAAATTGGATTCTAGGGGTAGTAAATAGAAAGATAGGAAATGGGTTTAGACGAAGTAAGAAGAAAGTAGAAAAATACACTTTTTTAGGAAAATGCAAGGGGTCAATAGGCAAAATGAATTGGGTCAACCCAGTAGGCTAAAACTAAGCAGAATCCACAGTGCTGACCTAATACATATGGGTCGACCCTTTACATTTTTTAGGCTACCACCCAAATGTAGTTTTTCAACTAATTTGAAAGGTCCAAAATGAAAATGAAACACTAAGAAGGGGAAACAAGAGGTTTGACTAAGATTTTGAAGCTAACTAGGGTAAAAATAAGGAAATTTTGGTCAAACTAGTTTGACCAAAGAACTAGAATAAGCATGAAAAAATGTGTAGAAGGTTGAAAGAGGGTTAGAATGGTCTAAAATGACCAAAAGAGGGAAAGGACTAAGTAGGCTAGAAATAGGGAAAAATGAATTAAAATGAATAAGTTTAAAATAAATTAGGCTTGTTTTTGCTTTAAAAATGTAAAAATAATGTATGGTGACTATACATGACATGAAGGAACTGATACATCCTTTGTTGTTTCTTGGTTATAGAGATGATGGAGTTTTTGGAGATTGGTGAATGTGGACTCATTACCAATATTATTAGAGAAATTTTTAGATAGAGATAGGGCTATACTAATATTCATAGGTCTCAGAGGCATAACTGATATGTGTAGGATCCCCATGAGTGTTGATCTATTAGTCATATTCCTTAATTACTAGGAGCAACTGACTAACACCTTTAGATGGGAGGTGGATGGGGATGTGATAGAGGTGGACATCACACTAGAGGATGTCCATGCCATCCTCAAGCTACCCATATTAGGAGCACTAGTGACCATAGGGAGACCAAACAATATAAAGGAGAGGAGAGCCTTAGACATATGGGCTATAGGATTAGAGATAATTTTTGGAGGATAGAGAGTCAGTATGGATGATTTATATACATCATAGATTTAAGATATCTAAAATTTTATGATAGGACTGTGACACAATAGGTGATATGTCATAATTTAGATGGTAAGGTACCATTATTCTTGGTAGCCTTGAACATGATGATGCTAGAGGAGTAAGTTATATATATTCTAGGATCTATCATCTAAGTCTAGCTCATACATGATTTATATGAGATGATGGTCAGAGGGAAGAAAACTAGGGGACCAATCATATTGTTGACAACTTGGATATATGAGAGGTTTCCTTGTATTGATCAACTAGGTTGCTCCATGTAGTTGATGATAGGTTGCCTCAAGTATTAAGATGAAGAGAAGACTAGGTAGTGTAGGTTATGCACCACATGCTATTTTTTTAGTCAGTAAGATATAAAGACATAGTGTGGTAGCCATATGGAGACATAATGACTATATAGGTGAGCTAACACATAGTTGTACTAGTGATAGTGAGGATAGAGGTGGTTGAACACTATAAATGGTGGAGAGAGCCACATATAATAGCACAAGTACCAAGATAGATAAGCCTACCTCCTCCAAAAACACTAATATTGATGTCCAAGTAGTGGGCTTGACATGTGAGGGATCCATGGGGGAGGAGAGGACTAGGACCATATATAGTGATACTAACACTCAAACCATGTAATGAGTGACCATGGATTGGTCGAGCATGATGGGGAGTAGAGTAATAGGATAGAGAGGTGGAGGTAGAGATACTATATGTACCACTACTAGTTTCATAGTAGGAGAATCTATGACCACTGAGGACATGATAATGATGGAGGTAGCAATAAATAAAAAATATTGATGTCATCCCTGATGAGTCAGTAGAGGATCCAAAGGACAGATAGATGATAGAGAGACTACTCATGCATAGCTTGAGATGGATGTGAGCCATGATAGAAGGATTTGAGTTGAGGAGGTGGCCTACAAAGGAGGTACTATGGGAATACCATCATAAGGAGGCTTGTGAGAGCAAGGTTGTAAGGAAGTAGGAAGCTATGAGATGAGATGAGGTGAGAGATTAAAAGTTTTGATATTTAAGTTAATCTCATTAGACTTATCATCATCAAAATATAAGAGGTTAGGAGGAATGTTACCAATGATCTTGGGATGCCCATTATAACCTTAGGTTGAATTGACAAGAAAGTTAAGACATTAAGACTCATAAAATGGAATGCTTGGAAAAGGCTTAAGAGTAGGAATCTTGAAGATACCATGATCTTAGAATTTTTCAAAATTCCAAGGGTTAGTGTCACCTTGAATCCTATAAATGGCTCCATTATGAGGTAATTTAACACATTGGTAGGCAAAATAAGTAATAGATCTCATACGCTGAGTCCATGGCCTACCAAGTAATATTTTATAAGAAAGGGGAAAGTTAAATATCATCACCTTCACATGAATAGTGATAGGTGGGATAGTAATGGGAAGCCACACACAACCTAGATGAGGCATTTACTTTTGATCATATCCTTGGTAGGTGATGTGAGTAGACTTGAGATTGCATTTTGAATATCCAAGAGTCTTAATAAAATTAAGAAAAGTGACACATGTGCCATAACCCTCTTTAATCAATGCATGCTTAACTTACATATCACCTATTTAAATGCTAATAAATAAGGGAGGATCATTTTTATGAAGTATAATCTCATCGAGGATCATAGAAGCTATGTGAAATTATAAGGAAAGTAAAGTGTCTATAGTTTCATCAATATTGATAGACATCTCTTCACATTATTGTAATATACTATCTTCAAAACTAGATAAAGCTACCTCACATCCTGCTAGATGAGGATGAGGAACATTCATCTTGAATAGTAGTAACATAAGATAGTTTCTATGATAGGGAAAAGTCCTTACGAGCTCAAGGAATGGAATCTAGGATGGGAGATTAGTGAGCTCCGTAATGGGATCCCACTCATCATAGCCCATAATAATGTTGTTAGATATAGGTGTGTAACGATTAAAGATGTCATTAGAAGGAGGAGTCAAAATGTATTGAAATTTTTGCTGGTGAAAAGAAGAATAAGGTTTATAACAAGGTTGTAAATCATGTTGAGATGATGAAGTAGTTGGTTCAAGTTGATTTGGAGAATTGGTATAAGAAGTGTTAGTAGAAGCTTGATTATCATTAGTATTGGAAGATGATGGAAACATGGTAGAAATAGAATGGGAAGTGTTATCCAAGGTAGAATCATAAATTGGATCATCAAAAGTAATAAGGTCATCTTGAACCAACTCATTTAAATGAGTTGGAGAAGAATCTTGGATAAAATGATATGTTTAGATGAAGGAGGAGTGTAGATAGGTTGGGAATTATTGAAAGCCACGACCCTTAACATATTAGTCATACTAACCACATTCTCTTTGAAAGTTGGCTCAACAAGACTTTCTACATTATTGGTGGAAGGGGTGGGCTTGTATTGGGTGTCTTGAATTAGTTGGTGATTAGGAAGAGGGTCTTTATAGATAGTCAAATGAGTGTTTTCTTGATTTAAGGCTTGAGTTTTATCATGTGATTTAAAATCTTTGAAAGAAATTTCATAAGCTTGTTGATGATTTCTAATGATAGAATATTAATCAAAATTATATTTGAGAATAAAGTCCATATCTAATTTATGAATTTGTCTACAGGTCTCATGAGAATGACCCCAACTAGTGTGAAAGCAACAAAACTTATTAGGATCATACTAGGATTTCATAGGATGAGTAGGGTCAAGCTCTCATGAAAGAGACCTAGGTAGATGCGTAATAAATTCAGATGAAGATAGAGGTTTGTGAACATTTATGCTGTTTGGTGAAGATAAATGAGGACTAATATATTATTGGGAAAAGGGAATTGGTTCTAAAGAAGGGGTAGGAATGATAACTTGACCATTATGAATGGTGTCATAAGAATTAGTAACACCATCATTGGTAATATTATATTTTTTGTTCTTTAGTAATAGATGAGGACCTGTAGAAGGTTAGGGTGGCTCAAATTGATGCATAAGGAAATATTATCATTTAACTTGGTCAATAGCCTCCTCCAAGTTACATGGAGAGAGAGTGTAATATCAATATTGTAATTTAGGAAAGAGGGCATTGGTAAAGAGATGGAAAAGATTGTCGTCAGCCATGTTATGTTCACACTTATTTGACAAAGTCTTCCATATTATAACAAAGGCTTGAGCGGTTTCAATTTTTTGGTTTGAAATTTATGAAATGCTTCAAAACATTTTTGGAAAGATCACTAGTTTAGAATTATTGAACTAAAACATTCACTAAATCCTACAAACTAATAATGGAATGTGGTCTAAGTTGATTGTTCCAATCCAAGCCATCACCTATGAGGGTTTTGGTAAGGAGATTGGTAGAAACAAAGGTGTTTAATTTTAGCCAATCCTTATAAATATTTCCAAATGTCTTAAGATGAAGGGTATGATCGGTTGATCCACTATAAGAAATTGTAGGTGCTATACCTCCTATGTCAATATTACCAATTTAAGTTGTAAGAGGTTCATTTTGAAGATGCTTAATGGCTTTTTTTATTAAAGGAGGTTGAGTAATGAGATTGATTTGAGAATATTGAAGAGGAGGAGAGGGAATATTTTGGTTATGTGTTCCCCAAGCCATTGGTTGCAGATGAGATTGAAGGTGAAGAAGGTGGTTTTGCATTATCATCATTTGATTTGTGTTATGATCTTGAAATGAATTCATTTGATTAAGAGTTTGAAACAAAAATTGATGTGTTTTATTAGCATTATTATAATCATTAAATTTGGAATTAGTATTAGTATTAGTGGCTTGGGTACCACTATTGGTGTTGATAGGAGCTTAAGAAGAATTATGAGAGTGTGATGCACTAGTGGAAAAAGTTTCTTGTATAAAAAAAGGACTAGTGAATGGTTGAGAGGAAGAATTACTAGAAGCATGCTTTCCTTAGGTAGCAAACAAAGCACTAGTAGATTGATTAAGGATAGTGGATATTAAGAGAGGCCCACTAGATGTATAACTTGCCATGTTAGTTGATATACAAGGCATGGAGGTGGAAGAAGTTAGAGAAGAAGAGGTCATGATATGAGAAGAGGTCAAAATCAAAGGAAGAGGCTGAGAATAAAAGAAAGTGGTACCCTTAACTCTAGTTGAGAATGTAGGAATAGGTGAATGAAGTTCTTCAACTTGACCACTAATCATAAGATTGTAAATGGTAGAAGGATCCTTTCCTCGATGTTGAGGAAATTTAGAGATAAAGAAGAGAATTTTTGGGGTATACTCTAACTTAGGTTTATCTTCTAATGAGGAAACATGCTTATGTTATGAAGAGGTATGAGGGGTTCCATAGTTTATTATGTAAGTGGCAATATGAACGTTACTAGAATCCAACCCTACTCTATCTATGGGAGACCCTAAGAGGTTGGTAAGATTCATCATGTCTGTTGAATATAACTTAGTGTCGCTAACAAGAAAAAATTTCATGATGAAGGGAAAAGAAGAGAGATGAGGAAGTAAAGAACCAAGAAGTGACTGAAATAGTATAGGGTTAACTAGGTTAACCTAACATAAAAATAGGGACTATAAAATTGTATAAGGTCAATTGAGCTGATCAAGTATAGTGCATAGAGACTGGAGAAAGAGGTAAAAGGGGTTGTAGATAGTATAGGGTCAACTACGTCAATTATGTATAGTGTATAGAAGCTATAAAAAGGTACATGGTCGATTGGGTTGAGGAAAAAAAGGTTGATAATAAGTTATAAAATAAAATAAGATAATTTTTATAGTTAATATAGGAAAGTAATAATTGAAGAGAAATAAATAGTTAATTGAATCAATGCTGGCCAATCCAATTGAAGCACACAATACAAAACCTTGCACTAACATTGGCTAATATAAGTTTTTACACACATAATTAAACAAAGAGCAAGAAATCAATTTGAAAAGTGAAGAGATAACTAATTAGTAAATGTAATATTTTTTATAAGATTATTAAGAAATGATTTTAAATTTTATGGGAAGTTGGTTATAAAGTAAGGAACTAGATAGTAATCTAAGGATGGTTTTAGGTAGTTTAGGCTAAAAGGACTATAGTGGTAATGATACAAGCTTTGTATTGGGGCCTACCCCCTCACTTCACACATCATAGTAATAAGGGTGTCGGGTACTTAGCCAAAATATACCATTAACCATGCTTTATACTTGATCAACGTATCGAGTCAACTTTCCCCTTAGTGATGAAATCTAAGTAGGTTGGCCTTGAATATTAAAATGTTAAAGTTCTTGTTTAGATTATGTGATTTGGATGTGTGTGAATAAAATATAAATAGTGAAACTAAATGGTTAAATAAAAACTCCCTAATTAGACTATGTGAACTCTTCTAAGCATGTAATCAACAAGAAAAGAAAGGTGCAGACTAATTACTAGCATAAAAAGATTAATTCCAAATTGAAACAAGGTATAGTGTTGAAACTATATGCACAAAATATAGAATAGGGTCGATAGGGTCGAAGATATACTATGGAAGCAAGGTTTGAAAATGAACAGGGTTGGCTAGGGTTGACCTAGTTATTCAAATAACACACTGAATATAGAACTAGGTCGATAGGGTCAATCTAATTAACTGTATAGGGGCAATTTTTAAGACAACAAACTATGAAAGGAAAGATAGAAAAAAAGAGATAGAGAGATAGAAAAGAACCTTGGTGGATCAGAGATGTTGAGAATGAATATTTCTAGTCAAGAACCTTGGAATATGCCTAAAAAATCTACTAATAGGGTTGATCAAGCTTTATATAATCCTACTTTTGAGTGCCTAAAATGTACAAGGTTGACTGGGTTAATCTAATAGCTAAATATGGATAACTAAAAGTGTACAAGGTCTATTGGGTCAACCTATTGGTCTAAATTAGAAGTTTGGAATTTTAAAAACCTATATTAGGTCATTTGAGTTGATCCAATTACCTGTTCCTAAAAATTTTCACATAGAGATTAGAACTAGGTCAACAGAGTCGATATAGTATGACATATATATGATAAAAACAATGATAAGAAGAATGAAATAAAGTGAAATAAATCTTTCAAGGGTTAGTTTCACATGAGATTTATAGAATTTAAGTAATCAAAAATGCATCATGTCTATAAATTGATCTTTTATCAAAGAAGATAGATCCTAACACTTCTGATTGGGAATACATTTTTTAAGCAGGAGCATAAACAATATGGGGGTCTTATAGACCCAATAAGGGTATCACTTGTCACAATACACCATGTGAGGTAGGGTTCCAAAGCCTATAGTCTAACACAATCATACAATAACCCTAAAAGAGTCCTAAGGTTTGATATTTCACGTAATTCTAATAAATAATAAAGTAAATCTAATCTAGCGCACAATAAATTTTATGGCACAAATTGGGTGTTAGAAACAAAAAAAAAACTAAATTAAACATGTATAGAAGACATATACTCATGTCAATGCATATGAAATCCTAATTCATGGAATAAAGAATCACAATTACATTATCTATCTACTCTTACAAAGGAGAAATAAAGTTAGGAATGCTTACCTTTGAAGACAAACCCATCGAGCCTCAATCTCTCCCTTGGACAAGGTGCTTCACAAGAGATTGTTGTGGTATGTAAGGATAACAAAGACAAACCAGCTCTAGGCTACACAACCTATCTATGTATCCAAAAGACTTTTCCACAAGACAAGATCCATATCTCCAAAGAAATTATGGAACCTTAAGATTTATTATTCAAGTAGAATGGTCAATAATAAGATGTGCATTTACACTTATTTTTCTTCACTTATCTTCTTATAAATGGTTGGAAATGAACTTGTATATATAGGTAGATCTTACTTGGAAATTAACTTGTATATATAGGTAGATCTTGCCCTAAATCCTCTTAGAAATGTTAGCTATACAAGGGCGGCCATGGTCAACCCTATATGTTTTTAGGGATAATTCACTAGGTCTGAGCTAGGTTAGTTGAAGGGCTAATAAATCCAAAAATTGAAAAATACCCCTAAACTTTATAGGGTTAACCCTAGTTGACCTAGTACAATCGACAATCCAAAAGGGAATTAAAGCAACAAAAAGAGGATGAAAAGAGGAAAATGACTAGAATGGGTAACACTAAGAAGAATAAGATTAGGGTTAATGGTTTTTAGGAGATGAGTGTGTAGATGGAAAGTGGAAAAAGGGACAATAATCTTATGAAGAATCGATGGTCTACCCACTACTTTCTCAATGCACCCCTTAAGGCATGCACTTAGAGAGATTGAGACTCGATAGGTTCCTGCAAGATATAAAGTGTCAGTAATCAATAAAAGTTTGAAAATATTATGTGTATATATAAACCATATTTGAAAGCATTTTATTGCTCATAAAATAATAAATTATTCTAAGACTTACTTTCTTATAAGGACTCATCTTAAAAAAATGATGGTGATTAGAAAAACAAGGGATGATGATGCAAAAATAATAAAAAAGTGGGCAACATCAAAATAAAAAGGATAGAAAAAAACAATTTTGCAAACTTTGTGGTAGAAATGGGGCTCACAATGCTCATGACTGTAAAACATCTTGTGAAAAAATTGAGGCCTATTATAAAAATATGAAGAAAAGGAAAAAATATAAAATTTAGAATTAGACTCATCTTAATTTAGAATTGAATGTTTGATTTCCATCTCAAATGAAGAAAACAATTCCTCTGTGAGTTAAACTTGGGATAATGCTTGGGTCCTAGACACTAGTACCGCACAACATATGACTTTATGAAAGGACTTATCTAAGGAGTTTCATGAAAAATTGTGTTCTATTATATTTTCTATATAAAACAAGTCTACAACATGAAGGTAAATGTAATATTTTACTAAAGTCAAATGAACTTCTATTTTTCATTTTATAAAATGTTCTATATCTTCCACAATTGAAAATAAACATGTTATCTTTAGTGATTATTCAACAACACGGTCACTCCATTCCAATGGATGATGAAGAGCTAAAAATAAAAATAAAATGTGATAATTTATTTGTCTTTAATATATTTGATGAAGGAAAGTTGTTAACACTTATACATAAGCCTTAATTTCCAAGAAATTTTGTTCATCTCATTTAAGAAGGAATTATAGATATACTTCTCTAGCATGTAGGATTTGGGCATACTCACTATGATATAATTTAAACAATGAAAAATATGTTTTTTTAGGTCTACCAACATTACCAAAATATATTAAAAAGTGTGAAGTTGCATATTCTCTAAAAGCAAAATGGAACCATTTCAAACATCATAATGGAAAGCCAACAAAAAATTATAGTTGACACACTCTATTATATTCACTACCAATTATTTTCACTGATGGTCATAATTAATTTATGTTGTTTTATTATCACTATAACAAAATGAATTCTATATACATTATTATGAAATAAAATAAAAAATCATTCAAAGCTTTTCAAAGGTTTTAAAAAATAATTGAAAATGAATCCCATCTCATATTTTGACATTGAGGACTGAAAATGGTGGTGAATTAACATCAATTTTTTTAAAATCATATCTCAATAAAAATGGGATTAGGCATAATCTCACATTCCTTTACACTTCTCAACAAAATGGATTACTTTATAGGCTAAATAAAACCAAGATGAACATTGTTCAATAAATGTTTTGCTTTGAAGGGGTGAATATACATTTCTAGGTAGAATCAACATAAAAAATAATTTATCTCCATAATAGGTCACCATAAATATCCCTTATAGTGCATATAAAGTTTGGTGTGGTTATCTCCCTTAAGTATGACATCTTCTGGTTTTTCTAGATCAACTTTCTATGCATTGATTATTAAGGAGAAAAGGAATAAGTTAGACCACAAGAGACATAAATGCATCCTTTTTAGATGCTTAGAATCATAAAAGGTGTATAGACTATATGATAATGATAAAAATAAATTTATCATTGTAAAACATGTATTTTGTGAAACTGCAAAGGACACAATAATCATAAGTCAAAAATTGAATTGAAAATATGCTAAATTTTATGTTTTTAAGGATATTAATATGAAAATTCCAAATAGTGAAGGGGAGACCTATAATTTAGAATTAATTGAGTCTATATTGAATTTTGTAATTGAAAATGACATTTACATTGTGGAATAAAACTAAACTTCATTATAAGGTGGGCATATGTCATAAAATGAAAGAAATTTAGCTGAAGAAAATGAAACATCAAATATTCAAAAAGAATCTCAAGAAAAGATGCCAAAATGGGCCACATAGACATTGAAATATCTTAGACCTGATGAGGTTGGATAAAATAGGTACTCTAAGTGCACATATAGTCACTCAATAATAAGATAAGGTCTCATATAAATTCAAGATAAGATAGAAAAGCTTAACATGGATGAACCTTCAGAAGAATAAATCAATGTTGCTTCTGATTTAGAACCAACTTATTTCAAACACATTTAAAATCTTAATATATGTACAAAATCAATGAAAAGGGAATATAATGCTTTGGTGAAGAATGTAAATTGGAAATTAGTTTATCCTCTAATTAGATTTAAAACCATAGGTTGGACGTGGGTCTTTTAAAACAAATACAAATAATATGTCTCACCTGACAAACACAAAGTAAGGTTTTTTGTAAAGATATTTTCACAAAAATAAGGGATATAATACAATGATACCTTTTGAAAAATAATGAAATGGATTAATATTCAGGATTTGTTGGTTCTAACAACAAAAAATGGATGAAAATTTCATTAAATGGACATGAAGAAATAATCTACATAAATTATCTCGAAAGTTTTATAGTTGACAACCAAGAACACAAAGTGTTTAGGTTGGTAAGATCATTGTATGGATTAAAACAAGTCCTAAGAGAATGGTATGAAAATATCTTGAGCACCTCTTGAGCATGGAATTTAAGTGTTTTGAATTTAAAGATGCAACACCTTTTGTGAAAACAGTTGAAAAAATAGTTGTAAGTCTTTTACGTGGATGATTTATTTATCATAGGAAATAATGAAAGGTTAATTAGAAAAAATCAAATAAAAATTAATGAAAGGTTTTTGAATGACATATTTAGGGTACCTTCATTACTACTTGGGTATTGAATTGATTAAAAAACCTAAATACATATTCATCACACAACAAAATCACACTGGTGAAATTATGAGAAAATTTGGAATGATATAATTTAGACCAATTAGTATGCCCATGGTACACATTTTGATGTTGATGTCAAACGATACTAAATATTTTTAAGTTGTAAATAAATAAATAAAATTATTGTAAGTTTGATCTATATAACCAAAAATATACTAGACATTAATTTTGTTGTTGGCATTCTTTCTCGATTCATGTAACAAACTAAAGACAGCCATCATATAGTAAAAAAGAGAGTTCTTTGGTATCTCAAGAGAACAACAAATATTGTGCTCAAATACTCTAGTGAAGTGGAGTTTAATCTAGTTAGATATTCATATTCTAACTATGAAAATTATTTTGAATATGGGAAGTATAATTCTTGTTTCCTAATGAATTTAAAAACAATATTCATCTCTTCAAATTTAAAGAAGTAGTTAGTGCTAGCAATTTCTTCACAAAAAAATAAAATATATGGTAGTTTAAAAAAATAAGGGAATTATATGACTCATAATAATTATTTTTAGATTTTTAGTAGTATAGGTTTCTTCAACACTACTCTTGGTTCACAATACTTCTAATTTAAAAATGGAAAATAATCCATTTTTTCATGATAGAACCAAGCACATCAACACAAGAAATCACTCTTGCAAGAGTACTACACCCATGCCACACTTTGAGGCATAAAATTCAATAATGAATATTTTGTAAAACTATAGGGTAACTAGAACTATAGTGTTGCACATAACCTCCTTCAAGATCTCAATTTCCTTAGTGGTTATTGTTGATCCTCAGTGGAATCACCAAATCTATTGTTTTTATTGAAAGTAAAAGAGGGTTTTAAAGGGACCCTACCCATACAAAATAACCACCTCCATGGCTAGCAACATAAAGCAAAGGATTAAAAAACATTGTAAAAAAACTCAAGTCCACTAGAAAGAAACAACATAGACACAATAGAAAAATAGCTGAAACATAGCCTATATTACAAAGCCAAGAGAATTAGCTATGGGTTTTCTTCCATTCCTAATATGCCATGGACCACTCCTTTGTCATAATATATAATTTTTGTCTAATACACCTACCATTTTTCCATTTTAATTCATATTAGTTACTCCTTTAAGCTTCTTATTGGGCCTAGTGTCATCCTCACTTTGTTTTGTGTTATTAAAAAAATTATAGACAAACCATCCATACTTTTCATTGCTTTATTTACCGTTACCTTACTAAAGCTAACAAGAAGATTAAGCTTATCCTTGATCTCTCTATTTCCTTCTCTAGTATATTGATTTTTTTAGTAATAATCTCAATTTGAGTCACCATTTCCACTTCTTTCTCCCTATGCAAAAAAGACCGTCTTTCTTATTGAAATTATTGATCTCCTATTTCATTCGTGTATGATCATTTATAAACTAACAAAAAAAATATTTATGTAAGTTCAGCTCATCCTCCAACACTTCTATTCTTATTTGATTCTTAGCTATATCCTTCACTGAGTTCAAATCAAAGTTAGGCTGAACATTAGAATGAACATTAAAATGAGGATCCCCTATTTGTACACCAACATTTTCATCACTACCCTTGCTGCCTATCACATCTTATTTTGAACCTTTCCCAATGATAGGAAAATGAGTCTTGATTGGAGTATCATATTCTTCGACATCATGCTTGTCACACTCCTCAAGATCAATCACTAAATGTGGGTCCTAATAAGCCAGATCATTGAATGAGCCCTCTTCCTTGTTGTCGACCCTACTATGAGGCGATATAAATTCCTCAACATTCTTAGGTTTAGGTTTAAAACTACTTCTCATAAACCGTTTGGAAGTCCCAATGGGAGAGGAATTCACATTGAATTGCTTCTTTTTAATACTGGAATAATGAATAACTAGGTTATGATCCTATAAAAACTTATATATAAGGAAAATAACCATTTGATGTAACGTCTCTATTTTCTTTCCCATTTGAACCTCTTTGACTAAATGTTCCAAGGAATGTAGAATATAAAAAGGAATGATAACAAGGATTTTATGATGGATATGATTTAGGAAAGGGAGATTATAGTAATGCACTACTTTATAGCATCCTTCAAGGGTAACACACCTTATGATTTACTAGCCACTTCATCGAATGGAATTGGGAAAGCATCCCTTTTAAATCCACCTTGGAAAACTATGAGCCTTTCATCACCAACCAAAAACTTATCCTTTTCCTGCTCTAAGTTTGTAGTCAAGTTTATATATTTATTTTATTCAATTTTTATCCCACTAACCCTAGAAATTAGCTCCTCAATGATTTCTATGGAAATGTTATGGATATTAACCATCTGGTCCACCTAGTTATTTACAAATTGATGTGAGAGATATGTATCATATCCATAAATATGCTCAATAAAATTGATAATACCCCTTGTGAGGAGAAATTTCCAAATCTATGGATTCTTCTTGATATGATCAACATTAATTAGTTCCACTCTATTCAGATCACCTCACATGGTAGAATACCTATTTGTAGACATTCCCAAAAGTACAGTTGAAGGGAAACCAAAGTAATTGAATTCACAAATAATAAGAGTCATCAAATGACTGAAGTGTTGGATAATTGAGTAATGATGGGAAAGAGTATACCATTGTTTCTATTATTAAATACTTTATTATTACTTTGCATAATATATACACCCATTTAAAATCATGGCATAATGTGCTAATACTAATCATAGATCTGACACCTTCATGATAGGAATGTTGATGTTACATTTGTCATTACTAATAATATTATTTACATGATTGGGGTAGACCTCCATATTTTTACAAATTTTGAACTCATTGGCCTCTACCCCTCTATTAGCAAAGATATTAACCATTAATTGCCATCTCTATAAGTATGCTAAAAGATAACCTTCTCAAAACCTTTGCTTAACTAAATTGTTTCATCTATTATATGTAATATAGACTAGACAACCACATTTTTCTTATTGATATAGTTTATGAAATTGAGAGAGTCCCCATCAATACATATATTTTTGCAACACAAGTCATGATCCACCTAGACCCCCCACAAGGATTCTAATTCTTTTGGGAAATGATTTATTTAGAATCCCATGCTTCATTCATAAGAAAAAATAAGTTCTCCTTGATTGCCCCAAATAGCCCCTTCACCTCCTCAAAGTCTAGGGTTCCCTTTAGAAGACTCATCAAAATTTATTTTAACCCAACTAGGTTGGGGAGCCAAAAATATCACAAATCTTCTTAAGGATATCTTAAGATCCACTAGATTCTTATTCTCAAGGTTGAGCTACCACTCCTTAGCCATAATTTCCTCAAATGACAAGAAAGGTAGCCTTTTTACCCATATTATATTTTTGAAATTTTTAGATAAGAGGGAAATGATCTTGTAAGATACTCTGAATAAGGGGATTTTCTTATCCCTAAATTATCTATTGTTATGTTCCTTCCAAATTCCCCATAGAACATGAGGTAAAACCATATTCCAAATCTCCTTGAGTTTTTTGTTAACAAAAGGACAAGACCATACTTGACAATCCTCCATAATAGATGAAGGTAGATCCCAAAAAACACTAAATCTTTGTATCAGAGATCCCCAAATGTGAAAAGTGTACACACAATCAAGGATGATGTGATTAACAAATTCTAAATCATTCTCACATAGTACACATATATTTACCATAGTAATTCCTCTTTTACTTAGATTATCCATTGTAAGAATTCTATTTTGAACACTCAACCACAAGAAGATGTTGATTTTTGTAAAGTATTTTCATTCCATATCTAACCCAAAGGATTTCCCCTATCTATCATATTTTTAAGCTTGAAATCTATATAATTAACATGATAGTTTCCATTCATTAATTCAATCTAAATTAGTTCATCCTCCCACTATAGATTTGTAATATAGTTACCCTTGAGCATGAAATTAAGATTTGAAAAAAATAGTGGATGTATCAAAATTAGCATTATCAAGGGTCAAATGTTTCCATATTTTCCTACCATTACAAAATTTTATGTAATTTTCCATCATTTATCCTAAAAAAAAAGAGAGGATGAGAAACTTGATGCCATAGTTTAATAGTCTCTAGTAAATGAGTAAGAATCTAAGGATCCTTCCAGAATCTAATATTGTGACCATTACCCAACTTCCACTTGTAACCATTTAGTAAAGTATCCCTATTCTTGGAAAATAAAATATAAATTGTAGATCCTTTAATAAAGGTAGGCTCAATAAGGAAGGATAAAAGATATTTATATCCAAGAATGTTTTCTCAAGGAGATAGTTCTTTGATAAGTCTCTAACAAATATTTTTAACTAAAGCCTTGTTCATTGAGGAAAGATTTATAATACCCAAACCTTGAAAGGATTTTGGTAGGCATACATTATCCCAAGCCACCAGAGGGAATTTATGAATATCTTCCACTCCCATCTATAATAACCATTTTTATATTTTTTTCAAAATTTTCCTGAATAACTTGGGTATTTTGAAGAGGGACATAATGTAGATGGGAAGACTTTGTAAAACATTTTTGATGAGCAACACTTTGCCTACTTGAGAAATTAGAGCCCCTTTCCAACCATAAAGCTTACTTTGAAACCTTTTAATTAGAGAGTACCAAAATTCAGATTTCATTTTCCCTTTGAACCTATTTTTTCACTAGAGTTTGGTATTCTAGTATAATCAAGTTTGGGGATATTTTCATTCATTTTCTAATTAAAAAAGGTTCTTGACAAGTTACAAATTTAATATTGTATTAGATTTATTCTTTGAACTAAGTATGAGCTAAAAATTTCCATTGTGTGAATTTAGTCTAGAAGATTTTCCAATTAGATATGTATTCGAAATTAGGTATGTATTGATATAACTATATCAATTTATCAAAAATATGATAATTCATGGTTTATTCCAAATTATGTTTGGAACTACATTAAATTTATCATTTTTAGAACTTTTCAATTTAAATTTTTGTATATTATCTAGTTATTTTAGCGAGTTTGTATTCTTTTCTTAGAATTTTTTTATCAATTTTTGTAGTGTTTCAAAGTTAGTTGGTTGGATCTTTCTGTGTATTTTTTATTTAACTTATTTACTTTACTAAAAATGGACTAGTTTTGGCTTTTAGGTAAAAATTCTATTTTGTTCATAGGCTTATTTATTTTACCTTAACCATTTTGATAAAAAAATAAAATTCAAAACCTAATGGCTCTTTTGGTTTTCCAACAATCCAATAATCACCTTTCCTTCTTGTTAGTCCCTGAGAAAGTAAGGAGCTACCACTTATCACTCGATCACTTTCCCAAGCATCTTTTAACTTAGTAATTTTTCCTAGACCTTTTAGGTGCTCGAGATGAGGATGTGTGGAAAAATATAGTTGACACACTTCCCTAAGTCTAATCAATTTATTTAATAGGCCAAAATCCTCCTAGATACACAAGATCATGCCATATAGAATAATATTATTTCTCTAAGTGCTAGGATAATTTGTATTATTTTAAACTATTAACAAACTATTTAATGCCCTAGATCATGTCATGTGACACAATCATGTTTCCTCACTCCTTAGGATGTTCTGTATGCTTTCAAACCTTTTGATGAGGTCTTAGATAAGTGAGATATTGACAAGTGTTAAGATCTTGATGCATCAAGATCATATAGGTCAATAACTAAAGTTGACACTAAATTAGGCTTGAAATGAGTGAATAAATGTTGTGTGGCATGAACTGCCAACTAGATGACATGTTGATATCCATGTTAGCATTACATGAACCCATATTTGATGGTCATTTATCCCATCAAGACTATCAAAAAAATACAATTCTTTCCTTTTAGACTAAGCTATTTTAATTTGCTTAAGTATTTTGATTATGAATCTAGTTCATCCCAAAAAATATTTGAAATTCACTATGTTCATATGAAATTTGATCTTGATTAATATTCATTTATATTTTTAGTGGATTAAATTTAACTATGTCATTGATAAATTTCCCTTTTCAATTTATAATTTTAAGGGATTTTCCATGTTTTCTTTCAATCTTTGCCTTAGCCTATTTTTAGTTAATACTAGAAATTCAAAGTCTAAAAACTATTATTTTATTATAGTATAATGACTAATTTACTATCTTATAGGTTTAGATTCACCAAGAAGCTACCACCTTTAAATATCTTAGAGCTTTGATTATTTATATCACTTTGGATAAAGATCTTCTCCAAACATTCTCTAGGCCCCTAAGATGATGCCATGTGGTGCAATACCATTTCCTCAAGCCCAAAAGATGGTTAGTGCAAGGTCATAAATAATCATATCCTCCAAATAAATAGAATAATGTCATGTGTCATCATCCTTCTTCTTTGTGCCTTCGAATCAAGTAGAGTAATAAGACTAAATAGATATCAAGTGAGTTCCTAAGATGATGCCATGTGGCATAATCTTAGGTCCTTATGGTCTTTAGGATATTGAATAATGAACGATGACTTATAGAGATCTAGGTGAGAGATATATTTCCACTTATCAAACTTTCATTACAACATAGTCTAGAAAAAATTCAGTACAATCTAGACCCTCAACAAGGTTTTGAATTAGCGAAATGTTTACACTTCATAGGACCTTAACATATCATGGACATTTTGGATTTCCTAAAGTGGCAAGAATTGGAAACTTGGAGTGACCTTTATAAGGATGATATGTGGACCTACATGTGTGAACTAGGAATTTGACTCAAGAGAGGATAATTAGTATCGTGTTAGTCCCAAAATGAAATCAAAATGAAATAAACACACTAGCATAACATCTCCAAGACAATTACTAAAGGGAGCTTAGTTAATAAGACTAAAATGTAAAACACAAATAAAATGAAAAATAAACCTTATTTCACCTTCCTTTCATGCTCCAAACATCTTTTTGAAGTGGCTTGCTTGGGTTGTGCTCATGAAGTCTGCATCAATGAAGTTTTGCTACCTCCCTCTTTGTTACCATATTTGTCTTTGGCTTGGCTTGACTTGGCTTGGCTCAATATTTGGGAATTATAACACTAAAATTTAATAATTTTGAATGCATTTGGGAATTATAATTTTGACATAAAATATCTTTCAATTCAATAGGCAAGGCCTCCTATTTATAGATTTTTTAAAATGGTTATAATCAACTTGAACTGTCCATCTCAAGATGGAGATTTGTAGCTAAGGATTAATTCAATTATGTAATTAAAATTCATAAATAAACTCAAAAATATTTGGGATAGAGGGGAAATGAATAGGCATGGGGGGTCTTAAAGAGGCATGGGAGGGGTTAACCTTGATATTTTATGTATTTATGGCTTAGGGATGTCTTCTCAAGAATGATGTCACCTGATGATGCAGATATTTAATATTCATTTCCAAAAATATTTTTTTCAAAAATTTCCATGGAATTATTAATTAAGCTTATTATTTGGTTTAATTATATCTTAATCATGATTAATTACTTTGATGCAAACCTTGGCTCTTTGTGCACAAATTAATCAAACTGGTCAAAATGTCTTGTTATTGGCTCAAAATTTGACTAGATTGAAATTGGAAGTTGATTTTAGATGTATTGGATCCATTATCCCATTTAGGATGTTATAAAAACCAAATAACAAAGGCACATCTATTGTATAATATATTTGATATAAAAGAGCAATCTAGGGCAGCTAGGTGCAAAATTGGCATTTTGACTCGAAATGATCTAATCAAAGTTAGCTCTCCCATAAAATGCATTGCCTCATTTAGTGATACTTTGGCTGAAATTGATACTTGAATATTTAAATTTCAAATATTTTAATGTGTTTTAGTGTTCTTAAGCCAAATTGTGCATTTTGGTGTAAATTAGTCAAAAGCCTAGTTAAAGGTCATTAGTGGCTAGTTTTAGGTGTCTATAGTTTGCCCCTATTTGGGAAGCATTATAAGATATAAGTTTAGTAATGTCTTATTAAATAATGAAAAGGTCTTGTATGCTTACAAATTGAATATAAATTGATGAATTATATGATGCCCCTTTGAGGAAATGGTTGGCACAAGTATGTCAGCAAACAATCCCTCAAAAAGAAAAAAGCAAATTGAGGGGACCAAAGAAAGGAAAATTATGGGGTAAAAACACAAGGAGCTTGAAAAAGTAGTCAAAATCATTGAGAATGAAAGTTGGACAGTGTACAATAATTTCCCTACCTTAGCATTGTACCTTGATAGTGGTAATGTGGTATGTTAACATAATGATTTGCTGAAAGGCAGTTATAATCATTGAGAAGATGAAGTTGCCCTAGTTAGGACAAATAAACAAAATAACAACATGCCCTGCCTTGGGAAAAATAAAGTAAATTTGGTGAGAACACAATTATTTTCCCAAAGGTGGTTATAATCATTGAGAAATATAGGTGGGATGGTGTATAATGATTAACCCATAAGCAGTTATAATCATTGGACCTTTATTGTGGCAAACATGATTGATTTGGTTGATGATGATGATAATATGATATAGAGGATAAATATGAATTGGGAAAACTTTCTAGTAGGGAGATGCTCATCCAAACTAAACAAAGGTTGAAATTATTTCATTGTTTAATTACATTATATAGGATATGATTAGGATTGAATCATGATATCGGTGCTGAAGAGATGTTGATGCCACCATTACTGAATAGACTTATTGAAGATGGGATTTGTTATAGCATGTGTTAGTAGGACTCATGGTATAACATCATGAGGATTTGTCCAAAATATGCATAAGGATTTCTTTTGAAATCCAATACTCAATAGAAAATAAGGCACCAATGATAGAAACCATGATGCCAATGTAGACGTATGAATATGGATGGATTCAAGTGTAAGTGAAGGTAAGGTATCACACAATGAACACATAAACTAAATCAAGGCAATAGTACTGAAAGTAAACAAATAGGCACACAAATAAAACAACAAAGAAACAAATAAAGAAACAAACATTTTAAATTTAAGCCACACAAACATTGCCCCTAGAAAATATATGACAACTTAACAAACTAATAGAATGGGGGAATAAAAGAAAAGGAAGGGGGTGGCTGAGCTATCTCCATATGCACTAGGTGAGTGGAAATTGTCCACATAGTTCCATGGATGTAATATCCAACAAAAACTTTAGGCCAAATGTAGTTCTTTTAGGAAATGGGAAGAAAATGATAAGTGATGAAAACAACATAATAAATGTAACAGAAGAATAGTAATGGTCTTGAAAAATGGCAAGTGCATGGGATAAAAGGATAAAAAGGATGGGGAAACTAAGGAACAAGTGATTTACTTGTGACTTAGTAAGGGTTCCCATAATCCTTAAGGCAGAGAAGTGGTCAATGTTTTTGGTCTTTTCTAAATGATTTTACAAATGTTTTTAAAAATTTGGAGTATCTTAACTTAATTGAGAATGACAAGATACAAAAATGGTTTAAGCTCACAAAATGGTGAAAGTGTGGCTTAAGTTGTTTTCAAAATGATGAGAGTGTGGCTAGAAAGGGTGACTAAGCTGACCTTAACAAGTATCAAGTGCTATCTACATAGTCCCAGAGTAGGACCTCAAGTCACTGTAATTTCACCTTACAGTGGAAGAATCTGACTAGTGTAGTAGTCAATTCAAACAAAAAGGCATATTATGGTATAAAGAATGGCTAATTGGTATGGTCAAGGCAAAATAAACAAGTGTTGCCCCTAGTTTTCCCATATGTGTTTATAACTAGGATACAATGGCATAGGTCACTGAGACTTATTTTCCCATAGGTAGTTATAATTAAGATCAAGACAATGAGAAAAAAATGAAACAATAAATGAAAGATGCAACTGCCAAATGTCTATTGTAATACTCCAAAATACTAGCTCTATCTTGAATGTATGAAATAACTACTAAAACTAAATCTGAATGCTCTTGCTGAAAGTGGTGATGGAACTAAATAGAATAGAACCAAGGTCATAGGGTTTGGTAAGGAGGGAAAAATGAACCCAATTGATGGGGAATGGTATGGTAAAATAGACATGTGATAGGAAAAGTGATAGGTTGGTAGGATGATAGGTCGGTAAAAAAGGTATTATATAAAGAGGATTAGTAAAATGATACAACTTAAAATGGTCCTTATATATAATACACCAGCTCACTCAAGCATAATACCAATTTAGGTGGACAATATTCATTGGCTCATCAAGTTCATGGCCATCTGGTGTTGTAAGCCTTATGATCCGGCTCTAAAGTTTTTTGTAATGATGAAAGAACCAGCCCAATTAGTTTTGAACTTTCCTTTATGCTTATTTTTAGACATGGTATTATTTTAGTTTTCTTTAAGAATAAGATCACCAAATTTAAATGTTCTATGCTTAACACATTGATTATAGTGGCCTTTGATTTGGTTCTAATATTCCTAAAGATTATTGAGTGTAGCTGTACATTTTTCATCAAGTAAGTCTAGCTCTTGTAGGTGAGCTACTCATTACTCATGATCATCAAAGACATGATTGAAAGATATGCGTAGAGATGAAAACTCAACCTCAATGGGAAGGATGGATTTAATACCATAAACAAGTGAGTATGGAGTGGTTCTTTTGGGGGTCCAATTATTGGTATGGTATGCCTAAAGGGCATGAAATATCTGAAGGTGCTAATCATGATCGATGTCATTGACAATCTTTTTGAGAATGTTGATAATGGTTTTATTTGATGCTTCAGCCTAGACATTACCTCAAGGGTAATATGCCATAGAAAAATGTTGTGTGATTTTGTATTTGGCACATATTTTGTCAACATCCTTGTTCTTGAATGATCCTCCATTATTAGATATAATGTCAGAGGGGATACCATAATGGTAAATAAGATGGTTGAAGATGAACTTGGAAATTTGATTTCTAATCACATAAGTGAGGGGTATAGCTTCAACCCACTTAGTGAAATATTTAGTGGTAGTAAGGATATATTTATGGCCATTAGATGAGGTTGGATTGATCATCCCAATGAGGTCAAGGCCCCATGTAGCAAATGGCCATTGTGTCAACATTGGTTTCAAAGTTTTTGCTAGGCATGAATCAAATAACATGTTATTGACATTTGTCACACTTTTACATATGTAGCCACATCTACATCCATCATGGGCTAATAATAACCAGTATGTAAGAGTTTTTTGGATAAGATAACCCCACTAGTGTGGGATCCATATAATCCTTCATGAACTTCCCATAATTATAGTGTAAATTTTATCAAAGTTAAACAATGAAATAGAGTTCCATCAAAACTATGATGATAAAGGGTTGATCCAAGTAGTGTATAATGAGTAGAGTGATGGATAAAGGATTTGATTTTCAAGATAGGTTAGGTGGTATAACTTGGTCATGAAGATAGTTATAAAGGTTGGAGTACTAGATAGAACTATGACCAACAATATCACAAATCATTGCAATGGTTGAAGGTTCATGAGCTTGTGTGAACAAATTCTCGATAAGGAACTGATACTCTCTAGATTTATCCATTTGTCAAATTAGAGAGTCGATATTAGCCATGGTATATATATTTTTATTAATTTCCCTTAGTATATGCTCAAATTGAATGTCAGTAATCTATTGTTTGAGAGTGTCGAACATGGCCTTATATAGAACTAGCTTGTCATCTGAGGTCTAAAAATGGTCTATAACCTGATTAATGATTAACTAATGACCATCATAAACCTTTAGATGAGATACATTCCATTATACCACTTGGATAAAACCTATAACAAGTTCTTCATACTCAACCATGTTGTTTGTATAAGGAAAATTGATTCTAAAAGACCTAGGAATTAGATCCCCCTATGGTGTAATAAATAAGAGGTCTGACCTTGATTTATGTGTAGTAAATTATCCATCAAAATATATCTTCCAATTATACTCTTCAAGAGGTATGTCAATGATGGTCATTATGTATTCGTCAAGAAATTGTAATGTGAGTTGCTTTATGTTTACAAGGGGTGCTTTA
This sequence comes from Torreya grandis, assembly GCA_037957365.1. Lineage (NCBI taxonomy): Eukaryota > Viridiplantae > Streptophyta > Pinopsida > Cupressales > Taxaceae > Torreya > Torreya grandis. The sequence goes on along the minus strand of JARHVA010000051.1, from coordinate 9,188,318 downwards.
ACAAGTTGATCTACAATAACTTGCCCCTTAATGGCCTTTTAATTGATGTATTATAAGTCAAAATCACTAAGAAGCATGATCCATTTGGCCATTATACCTTGTAAATCTATTTTAGATAGTAGATACTTGAACAGATCTACTTTTGAAATGACCATGGTCTTATTATTCAACATGTAGTGTCACAATTTCTGAGCTAAAAATATCATGGCTAGATAGGCTTTTTCAATAGGCATATAGTTGTGTTCATACGTGATCAATATATGGCTTAATTAGTATAATGCATGCTCTTTTTTTTTTATCATAATGTTGAGCTAGAAGTGCCCCCAAGGCATTATCTATAGCTGATAGGTATAACAAAAATGGTTTTCCTGGCATAGGGGGTAACAAAATAGGTAGATTTGCTAAGTAATATTTTAGCTGATGAAAATCTATTTCATAATTATTATCCAAATGAAATGTAACTCCCTTATTCAAAATATGTATAAATATATGAAACTTGTTTGCTAATTGAGATATGAAGCATCAGATTGACTAGATCTTGCCTTGTAAACTAAAAAGTTGCTTCAAATTGGTTGGTTGTGGCATCTTTGTTATAGCTTAGACTTTGGAAAGATCAAATTAAATTCCTATATGAGACATGATGAAGCCAAGTAATTTTCTTGATGTTACTCCAAATACACATTTATTTGGATTTAGTTAAACTTTATATTCATGCAATCTTTCAAATATTCTACATAGCACTATTGCATGGTCAATCCTAGATTTTAATTTACCTAGTATGTCATCTATGTAGTCTTTAACAATATCATGCATAGTATCATGGAATATGATTGTCATGGCTCTTTGATAAGTATCTCTAACATTATTAATACCAAAAGGCATTACCTAATAATAGAATGTGCCCCATGGAGTGGTGAATGATGTCTTATATTGGTCTTTTGGTGTTATTCTAAACTGGTTGTATCTCGAAAAGCCATCCATTAATGAAAGAATTTAATTACTTGTTATGGATTCAATGATCATGTTAATGTTTGGAAATGGAAATTCATCCTTAAGGTAAGCTTTGTTTATATCATAGAAATCAGTATAGATTTTGATTCCTTTTGGCTTTTTGATAACTGGAACAACATTATATATCCACTCTGAGTAGTCAATGGATTGAATACATCCTAATTTTAAGAGTTTTTTCTAGATCTTTCTTTAATAATACAATAATGCAAGGATGCATCTTACACAACTTTTGTTTTATTTGTTTAACATTAGGATTGACCAGAAGGTGGTGTAGAACTAAGGTGGGGTCTAAACCTGGTATGTCATAATATGTCCATGCAAAAATATCTACAAACTCCATCAAAAGGGTTGTAAATACTTCACGCTCTTTCTCAATAAGGGAAACACCTAGCTTAATCCACTTTGGGTCATTTGGGGACCCAGTGTTAACCTCTATTATATCTTCCACTAGAAGGGCTGAACCATCTTCAAGGATAGTGGGCAAAGATTTGAACTCGTTGGCAATATTAATGTCTTTTGCTAAGACTGACTCTTCAAGTTCCCTTAGGCATGATGAATCAGAGTCTCCCAATGGAAGGTTTGGCCATGTTAAAAAAACAATTGGAAACTCTTGAATGATTCAATCAAAATCTCATTATTCTTCAAAACTGAACTTAGACTCATAGATAAGTTCATCATTGGTGGTCTCCTAAGTTATGGTTAAAGAAGGTTGAACACCCCCATATAATGGTTCCTAAACTAGGTTTTCACCACTAGGATAACCTTTTTCTTTACTTTTACCCTAGTCAAAAAGTGCCTCAAATAGGTTTTCACTTTGGGACCTCAATGTTTTAATTATTTGATTTTAGCTAAGGGTGTTCACCTGCTCTCCAAGGCAAGATCCAACTTGATTGAGAACCTTGATTTATGGTCCCCCAATGGAACATTGTCTCTAAGACGTAGAAAATGATAATAAGCCTCATCATTTTGAAACACATCAATCAGTATGTTGGACTCTTGTTGATCCTAGTCTATCAGTTGGGGATAATATAATGGTAGTGGGTTGTGATGAAAGATTGGGGTAAGGGTACAAATAGAATAAGGGTTAAATAGGTTGGTTTTAACTAGGTCATAAAAAAGGTTATGATTAGACTTTGTTTTGATTTTGGCATCTTCATCACTAATTGATGGTGATGGAACATAAGAAAGGTATATGGAGTCACCCCTAGGTAATTTAAATCCAAGTCCATAGGGTATTTTGTATTTGGTCATGGAAATTGGCTCAAGTGTTCCTTGTTGATTAGGTCTGAGGCTTCCTCCTTCATAGTCTTGATTCTCTATGATCTTATTGGGAATATGATACTTTTCACTCTTATAACAATTAGCTTGGTTGTCATTATATAAACATGATTCATCTCCCTTGAGAGGATTGTGTTTTAAGTCAGATGTTGGTACAAACGTGATAGTTGTTTTGCCTTTGCTCTTTTGTTGCCATTTTTGATGAAGTGACTTATCTTTAGGTCTTCCAAAGGACTTTGGATTCTGTGGAAGGTTGGAAATATGAAAGGTATCATGGGTGACATACTCCCCTAGACCATTAGGAAAGATATTAAAATGATTGGATATTTCAAGAGGTGGCATGTGGGAAAGGGAATCTAGGGTATTAGGATCAATACAATTATCCTCTAATGAATCAAAGAGTATTACTTTTCCCTTATCCTGATTAGCCATTGGACTCATGCTAAAGTGATAGTTATAACTCTTGAACTCAGCCTCTAGGTGCTTGTAGTAGTTGTATGAATGCAAATCTCCTGGTATACAAATTTCCATCCCTGAATGGGAAAAATTGATACATTGGTACAACATTGATGGGACTACATGAATTTCATGTAACCAAGGTCTTCCAAAAAGCATATTGTATGAAAATTCAAGATCTAGCACATGGCAAGTGTATCATGGGTTAAATGCCCAAGGATAACTAGTAAATAGATGGTGCCCTATGATTTTCTTTCCTCATTATCATAGGATTTGATGGTAATTGTCTCTGCTTGAAGATCTACCATTATGTACCCAAGAAGTTTGATGAATTTAAGAGACACTATGTTTAGATTTGATCCATTGTTTATAAGGACATGCTTCACTTTATGCCATTTTATACAAACTTCTATGTATAATGGGTTATTATGAAATGGGCTAAGGGATGGCATATTGCTTTGGTTTAAAGTGACTTGTTGGGTTAGAGCTAGGTGTCCAACCAAAGCTTGGAATTTATCAAGGGATGTGTCACTTGAAATAGTGGATTGGCTTAAGAAATCATTCAAAATGTTTTTGTGGATTGTTGATGTATGTAACAAATCTAAAATGGATATTTATGAAATTTTATTTTACAATTGTTCCACAATATCAAACTTCTTATCTTGGACAATGCTAAATGGCTTGTTTTAAGGCTAAATAGCTGGTTGGATAATGGGTGAAGTGGTAGATAGTTGTGGGCCTAGGATGGTAATATTTGACCTCTGAGTTATGATTGCATAATCAAGATTAAATAAAAGACCATGATTGCTAATAAATGGTGGTAATGGTGTGGGAATAGATATGAAAAGTCTCAGTTTTTAATGTACTTGTATGTGGTCATGGGGTAAGGACTAGTTATCAGTATAAGGTCCAAAAGTGGAAATCCTAGTTTATTGGTTTGCCTGCATGTGGTCCTAGGTTAAAGAAGGATTATCCATGTAATTTGGCTGAGTGGAATTATTTATCAATAGTCTAGATTTATTGGTGCTTAGTCTAGGATTATTGGAGATGGTATTAACACTACCCCCTAAAATATGGCCTACAACTCTATTGTAGTCATGTGCAACTACATGGTAGGTTTGTTGGTTATTACCATTCTGATCTTAGTTCTATCCATTATTCTGGTATTGTTGATTTTGTTGGTTTGGCCTTTGATTTTGATACTATTGATTTTGTTTTTGCATTGGCCAGTGTTGTTGTTGCCATTGTTGTTGCTATTATTGCTACTAGTTGTTATGTTAGGGAAAAGGGTTTTGTTAAATCCCAAGAACTTGATTAGAGGTGGAAGCACCACTATCTAATGTGATCTCTCTATTCTCTAACATATTATTAATCAAATTCTTGATTTTAACACATCTTTGTAAATTATTCCCATTGAACCAATTATATTCATAGAATTCATTTTCATGGTACCAATCAGGATAAGGAATGCCTTGTGGATAATACTTTGGTATAGGCCAACTAATAAAATTAGTGGTGGTGAGTTTATGAAACATAGATTCAATATGCTCTCCAAGGTCACTAAAACATGATGAGTAGGCATTTTTCTCCTTAGAGGAGGGACTTGTAATGGCAAAGGTGGTTGCATTTGTTGTAAATGCCTAGACTATTATGCTTAGTGTGTTGGTTGAAGAGGTTGTCAAGTAGGAGTAAGTTAAAAAGGTGGCATAGGCTGAGTAGATGGTATTTACACCATTTAGACATGGCATGACTTAGTTAATCCATTTCCCACAACATTTTAATTATAGTTGAATTATTTTGGTCTATCTTGGCTATTGGCCTATGCTAGTTGTGATGTTTGCATTTAGATTTGATTTTTATTTTGGCCATTTCCTTGATTGGTACTTTGATTTTGATTAGTTGAAGTGATCTTGATGATTCCTTTATTAATAAGGGATCTCTTAATCAAAAAACCTTTATCAATGATCTCTTTGAATGTATGTGCACATTGTAGTTCTAGATGATAAGCTATCTCACTATGCAAATTTTTAGTAAACATAAAATATAATTGTTTATATAGTAAACTATGGGTGAATCAGCTTGTAAGGCCTCTCCATCGCTATAGATAACTTGAAAAACTTTCACCAGCTTTCTAATTTTCTTACATCAAGTTGAATAATGAAATCTCATGTTCAAGATTGTAGGAAAAGTGTTGCACAATTTTTTTTGAAAGGTCATCAAAATCTGTTACTGAATTCTTGGGCAACTTTAAAAACCATTTCAAGGCTTGTCCAACTAATCTCCTTGGAAACAACAACAAAAGGTATATGTCACTATATGCTACTGGCTAGAATGTGACCAAGAATTTTGTTAAATGGGCTTTGGGGTCACCTTTCCCCTTGTATTTATCAAACTTTGGGGGCTCATATCCTAGAGGAAATAGAATCTGTAAGTAGTCCATGTTAAAAGGATAAGAACACACATCATCCAAATTAAAATTTTTACCCTTTTTCCCAGCTTTGATGGTAGTAAATGCATCCTTTATCTATTGTAATTATTACTCTAAGAAACTTGTGGGAATATTGGCCTAGGTAGATGGTTAGGCAATCATGAGTGGAGAAGTTAGATTGGGGTATAATGGAGATATTTGTAGGGGTATGATGGATTGGTTAAGAAATGGACCAATAATACACATACATGGATTAGGGTTTGATTGTTAGAATTAAGTGTGTTGCAGTGAAATATTCTTATCAGGGTTAGTTATGAAGGTTTGATGTTGGGGATTTTATGGTTAGGATGGAAGGATATAACTGTATTGTACCTACTTTGGTTGAAAAGGGACATGCTACCGACCAATCAAACCTTGTTGTTGAGTGGGAACTTGTGAACTAAGACCCCATTTTTGAATGAGTGGCACTATGTGTGTATAAAAGGCAATTATTGCCTAGTAGGTACTTGAGAAATATTATAACCTCCTTATTGCATAAATACCTATTAGGAAGTGAATGCATGTTTAAAATTCAGCATTTATTGCTAGACAATATTTATATGCTGTTTGTTAGACATCATTTAGTTTTGAATTAGCATACTAGCCTACAACTGGAGAGGTATGTTTTCTACCACTTGACATGGTGGAACATTAGTTTCCCCCTATTAAGGTGGAAACATATTTGGCCTCTATTTCATTGGTACATTAGATTGTGCTTTCTACCATGGAATACCACTCATCACTTATTGAGAAGGAGTAGGATTCATCACATTTTGTTATTGAGGCATTACATTGGTTACTAACTAGATTCCTAATCTTATTGGTTATGCAATTGAAGAAGCAACTGGTTGAGGATTATAATTAGCTGGTTGAGATTGGGAGATAGAAAATCCTACTCCTTAATTTTTAGGATCACTTGTGGTGTTAATGAAAGACACATTTCGTTGGCTAGATATTTACATATTAACACCACTTTGGTTTAAATGAGATGTTGCTTGCACATTATCCACTATGTTTTGGCCCCTATTTTATGTAGAAGTAGAAGATACTTATTTGATGGTTGGCATATGAAATAAATTATAAATCAAAGTATTCTGCATGAATGGGTCTACACCCTGATTGTCTTGACCAGTTAACTCTGTTAATACTCCAATTGAGGGAACTAAATCTATGAGAGGCCTATTATACATGGTCATCTGGTTAAAATTTTGTGCCATGTTCAAGTAGGTTTGGTATACTATCTACATTTTTATAAAGTGATCCTCCATAGGGTCCATGCCTTTGACAAGCATACTAGAGTCATGATACATTGCTTGGACTAGAGCTAAAGGATTTCTAAAAGAAGGTTGTTTAATGTACAATATGTTATGAGGCATTCTTACTAGACTTGGTAAATTTTCATGGGGGAATTATATCAAAAACTTGGCCCTTAGCTCTATGTATCTAACCGAAATCTCATCTTTGTTCTTCAATAAATGATGCTAAAAAAATAAGGATCATACGTAGAAGGTGCATTAATAGATTATGGTTGTTGGGGAAAAGGTTATTCAATAGTAGGTATTATAGCTAGGTATTTCTTTGTTTGTGCTTGATCTTGATTTGAGTATGGTGGTGTATTAACCAAATATTTAGCAAATGGATCTTGGTTTTGTGCCCCTATTTGAGTATTGTAAGAGGGATAAGAATCTATCTCACAAACAATATTATCTACTTAGGGGTCTTGTACCATTTCTTCTTATGTAACCACATTACTAATCCATGGATTGTACATGAGTCCACTACGAGTGTAGGAATACATGTTGGGATCCATAGTGAATGTTTTATGATAGAAAGGGAAGAGAGTTATACAAACTATAAAAAGATAATATTCAAACTTGGTCTAGATTCATCAAAAGGATGGAAAGGTCTATGTAATGATTTGTGATAAAATAAGCTAATGTTAAATATATAACGTTACATTACTTATTAAAATAGATTAAGTAAATGGATTGAAAATAGAAATTCCAAAATCTAAGGTTGAAGTGTTTCAAATCAGTCTAATCTAGGAAATAAGCTAGGTCTTTTGGCCAAATGCGGTGTTAAAAGCTAAGCTTAAACAAGGCATGTGCTAAGACATTTGGCCAAACGATGCCAAAAGCTAGACTTTGAAATAGATGAGATTTTAATCTAATGAATTTGAAACACTTCTAACAAAAATAAGGAATTTGAATCTTGGACATGAACTTGATCAAATAGGTATAAGGTATGAAATAAAATGCACTTCAGAGAGAGTTTGTTTTCTTGCAAATTATGGTATAAAACTTCGTTCTTTTGAAAAATAGGCTAGACAAATGTGAATGATGTAATTATGATAGAAAAAAATTCACAAAGGTATACTCAAATTAGCTTGAAAAATGTGTACAAACTTGAATTTTATGCAAAAAGGTCTAAGAAAAAATGTTTGAAATGTTTTAGGCAGCATAACAATGCTAGACTACTCAAAAGACATAACAAAATGTTTTCTTTAAAAACTCTCTAAGGAAAAAAAATATGTATTCAAATGATCTTGATAGATATAGGATGGTTACACAAAAATGTTTGGTGCATAGTCTCAAAGTGGTGATAATGATTATGAGTCCTAAATGACCTTCAACCCAAATTGGAATTTGAACCTAAGCTCCCTCAAGTTTAGTGTAAATGGTGAGCCCACTTAACACATCAACCCTATGAAATGAATAAGGTGCAATTTTGAATTTAGATTATAAATTAAGGACTTTAAATAATGTTTGGTAAAAGTCTAGACTCAATTGGATAACATAACTATGCCAAAGTGGATGATATGACTCCAAGTTTTGATGAACTTTGAATAAGGTAAATTGATGATTCATATGGGAACCATACCACCTATTTGTTCAAAGGAAAATGAGGACTATGTGTTTTGGTTTGTATCATTTTTTCACACCAATTTTTGACTCCAAACAAGACTTTAACCTATGATAAAAGCAACTAATTAATTTCTCTTAGGTCCTAAACTGAAAAAGTTTAATGGTATTGTTGGAATCTGTCAATATACAGAGAGAATTTTTTAGTGTTCATCCAAAAATTAAAATACACATTATATATTAGGTTTTTTACACCCCCTTCTCTCAAATTACAATACTGTGACATGGACCTTGAGGCACACCTTACACGAACAACACTTCCATAACAAGTGGGGATTTGTCTAAGATTTGCAAGTTTTTAAATGTCTAGATGGATCAATTGCCCAATGACTTTCATGTCACATTGAAAAATAAATTCACTTAAATTAGGTGTCCATGGCACTTAGCTTGTTACAAAAAGGTCTTGTCCTTTTTGCAACCACTACATCCATTGCTTATTTAGCGTAGTGCGATGTCTAAAGTGTAGATACATCTCTTCTGTAACTCTAACACTAGAAGGTGGTTTAACTACTCAAACCTTTATTCCTAGTGGGATTGGTTGAATTTAGTTCTAGGAGATGAAACCCCGGTTCAAAGCTTCCCTATATAACTTGAGGGAGGTAATGAAGTCCCCCTTGAAAACCAAGATGCAATAAAATAAATGACTAATAGAAAGAATTTAGGGTCATTTCAAGATCACCCAGACTATTGTAAGTTTTTGGGGAGTGATTTATATGACATTATTTCTATGCCTTGGACTAGGCATACTTGCAATAAGTATGATTCTTTTGATTCTACAAGTTCCATAAAGGGGACAGATGGAAGAACATACACATAACGTCCCTCTTTTTGCCAATCAAATTCAAAGTTTAAATAATTATTGAAGACAAAATTTGACAAGTGAGTTTAATTTTACGTACCAACTGAAAGATTAGGTGGTGTTCTTTTGACCCCTTGGTCTTAAGTTGTAACTTTGAAAGCACAATTTGATAAAACATTTACCTAGGCATCTAAATTTTCCATTAAGCACCAAAGCAAAGTTCCTAGTCCATTTTAAACTTTCAAAGAACGTCTAAAAAGCATGTATTAACAAATTTCAAGCTTGTTCTTGTAGAGAAAAAGTTAGTATGTCCTTTAGCTTTAAATCTAATTTGAAAATGAGTTAAGCAGCTTCTCAAAACAAGCTCTCTATTTCAAAATCGCTATCACATAGTCAATATTGTTGTTTCCCTACAAAATCACAATTACCAGATAACAACATCATTGTTATGGATTAGTTTAATAGAAAACATAATATTTCTATTTTCTATGAAATCACTACTAAATAAAATTGCTATTTTAAATGAAATCACTGGTAAATAAAATCACTATTTTAAACAAAATCATTGGCCATATAAATGATATTGCTACCTAGGAAACAATATTATTGTTCTAGTTGACAATATTGATGCTCATACAAAATTGTTGTTACCAAATAGAAAACATAGAAAACATAAAATTGTTATTCTATTGACAAAATTACTATTGTCAAATATGAAATCACTACACAAGGTGAACAATATTACTATTCTATGATAAAATCATTGTTTTGGTGAAATCATTATTTTGGTGAATGATATCACTACCTAGGACTATAAAATCACTTTTTAGAAAATAGTGATCTTGTTTACAAAATTGATACTATGACAAAAATGATATTGCAACAAAGAGCAAAATTGATGTTACTAGGAACAAAAATTTAATTATAAAAAAAAAAAATTAACTTAAAATTTCATTCTTTTGACTCCACTCCAAGATTCTGCATAAAACTAGTTAGTAGGCTACTTGGAAGAACCTTTGTGAGCAAATTTGTGGGGATAGGGTCCCAGTGGGTGTGTCATTATATGAACTAGTAAATTTACTCAAGAGAGGATGGTTAGCATTGTGTTAGTCCCAAAATGAAATCAAAATAAAATAAACATACTAGCATAATATCTCTAGGCCTAGTTACTAGGGGGAGCTTAGTTAATAAGACTATAATGTAAAACACAACTAAAATGAAAAATAAACCTTCTTTCACCTTCCTTGCATGCTCCAAACATATTGTTGAAGTGGCTAACTCAGTTTGTACTTATGAAGTCTACATCAATGAAGTGTGGCTACCTCCCTCTCTCCTTGGCACCACGTTTGGCTTTGGCTTGGCTTGGCTCAATATTTGGGATTTATAACACTAAAATATAATGATTTTGAATAGATTTGGGAGTTATAAGTTTGGCATAAAATAGATTCCAATTCAATAGGCAAGGTCTCCTATTTATAGATTTTCAAAATGGTTAGAATCAACTTGAACCATCCATCTCAAGATGGATATGTGTGGCTAAGGATTAATTCAATTATGTGATTAAAATTCATAAATAGGCTCATCAATATTTGGGATAAAGGGGTAATGAATAGGCATGGAGGGTCTTAATGAGGCATGGGAGGGGTTAACCTTGATATTTTATGAATTTATGGCCTAGGGATGTCTTCTCAAGAAATGATGTCACCTGATGATGTAGATACTCAATATTCATTTCCAAAAATAAATTATTCAACAAGTTCCATGGAATTATTAATTAGGCTCATGATTTGGTTTATTTATCTCTTAAGCATGATTAATTACTTTGATGCAAACCTTGGCTCTTTATGCAAAAATTAATCAAATTGGTCAAAATGTCTTATTATTGACTCAAAATTTGATTGGAATTAAATTGGAAGTCAATGTTAGATGTATTGAATCTGTTATCCCATTTAGGATGTTGTCAACACCAAATAACAAAGGCACATGTATCGTGCAAGAGATTTGATAGAAAAGAACAATCTAGGGTACCCAGGTGCAAAATTGGCATTTTGAATTGAAATGATCTGATCAAAGTTAGCTAGTCCATAAAATGCATTGCCCCATTTAGGGATACTTTGGCCAAAATCAGCACTTGAATATGTCAGTTTCAAAGCTTTTAATGTGTTTTAGTGTTTTTAGACCAAATTGTGCATTTTGGTAGAAATTGGTCAAAAGCCTAGTTAAAGGTTATTGATTGCCAGTTTTAGGTGTTTACAACATGAAATAATCATATCATAAACTTGATGCATGTCTTAATCATCTAAGTTGAGATCTATAAATTGGACTGTGAGTCTAATCAAATTTGAGTAATCATTAAATATATTCTCACCAAGAAAAAATTTATCATATAAAAAAATTATAAGGTAAATCAAATAGTGGGTTGAGTGAGCTAGTGGTGTGCATATCAAGGTCAAGAAAGATAAGATCATAAAAACATAAAGAAATGCATCTGCATGTTTGACTATCAGGAAGAGTGTTCGAGGGTTAAAGATAAAGTTAGCTCCAATATTTAATACCATGATAACTGATCAAAGGGACTAAGATTTAACTTAAACCTATGAATTGGAATAAATAATTATTCTAATACTATCATGCTACTAATATTTAATGGAAAAGGTTTCATTCAAAAGAGACATTATCTTGAAGATGAGCACACATCAAATTTATGCCTTGGTGAATATTAGTTAATGTCTATAACTACTTAGTGTGTGTGTGTAATGTATTGAATATTTTAAACCACTAAGAGGGTGGGTGAGACTATTGAAAATATATATAAGGCTATCCACGAAACTAAATTAATGTTTGGTTTATTAGTATTTGAAAGTAGAATAGATACCAAACATTTTCCCTATAATTTCTTACTTTCCTAATTGGTTTTTATTGTAAACAATGTTGTTTTGAAGCATTTTTATATACTTCCCTTAACTATGGTGGATCTAAACACTATTTTTTAAGAAAATATATATCAATTGAAAGGTTATGAAGGATTTTATTCATTATCTATGCATGCATATGGAAATTTGTCCTTATTTATTCATAGTTAAATACCTTAGACTCTTGCATCATATTTGTTCATGGTTGTGTGCATACTGGCCAAGAAACATATTGGTACTATGGAGTTCATCTAAGTCAAATGAATCATATTTATTTTAGCTACAAATAAATATTATATCTTTTTATTTACCCTCATCTTTTTCTTTTTTTATATAAATCTATTAGAGTAGGTAGAATAGATATGAAGTTGCAACCCATGTGTATAAGATTTTTCTTGATTGTAAACCTTCTCATTGTTGTTAATGTATTTTTGAATCCATGTATACAATGAAAAAATATTAAATCAGATGTATCTTCATGAAAAATAATCTTAGTTTATTGTTTGAGTAACTGATCCATAGGACCACTCTTATCGTTTATTTAAATTTATTCCAAAAAGGCCCATTGAAATGGAATAATTTTACATCAACTACTGAATTACCATGCAATCCAAGAACTGACAGTAGTCGACCTTGGGGAGATTTTATATCCTCTCATAATATGATAGGTGTATTTACACCTTACATAAGTTGTTTTGATAAATAAACCATCAAAAGATTGATGCTAGAAAGAGGGCCTGATATGGAATACTTATTTAGCTTTAAGATTGGTTTTAGTCTTTGATTACCTATTGTGTGTTTAAACAACACACAAACATCTTGGTAAAATAAAGAGGATTTAATTAGATATTATATAATTATTATGTTGGATTCTGATCGTGTTGTCTAACTTTGAACCCCCCTATGGCCTTGTATTATCTAGGGGGAAGTTTTTCCCTTATGAACATTTTAGGGCCTGATCATGAATTGATTCCTAATAAATTCTATTTAAAATATACCCATGGTGGGACTCAAACTATTGAAGAGAAAATTTATTAATTTAAATAAGCCATCATATAAACCAAAATCCAATATTAGGATAGGCCTTTCCACCTATTTCCATATTCCTTGGATGAATATGCTTACCAATGGTACATAGGTTGGCCAAATGGATGCATCACTTCATGGACTAGCTTTGAAAATATATTTGTCAACAATTTTAGTGTTGTTATTGATCCTTATACCTTTTACCATCAATTTTATACATCCTATATGGAGCCTATTAAATAGTAAGTTTATTCAATAGTCATTTTCACCAGTTGAACAAGAGGTTGAAAGACCCATTCTTGAAAATTGATGTGGTGGCTATTGATGTTTAGTGAAACCATTAGATCCTCTAAATAATATTCTTTTTCAAAGGACCACATATACACTCACATCCTTAGCATTTAATTATCAAGATTCATTCATCATTAAAAAACAAGTTATGCCATATGGTTATAGCATTGATCCACTCTACTCATCAGAACAACTAGATGTCCACACCCAAAATCCTCCAACTTATTTGCTTATATGTCACCTCTAGACCAATGTGTACCTTGTAATAAAAATTGGCCTCAATCTTATGTTCATCTAGACTTCCCTATGATAAAAAATAACCCTATTATTTCTTTTAATGCAAGTGATTATGATTTCTCAACTCTTGAGTAACATGTTGTTTTTCCTTGTGTTAATAATCAAGTGTATTATGGTATTTTTATTGATCAAGTGTCATTTATCACAGAAGGTGCTACACAATCAGTGGATGAGATGACTTATGAGACTAAATTTTCAAGTTCACAACTTAGAATCTATGGATGAAGAAATGGGATGGATGGTGAAGTAGTCATGTTGACTAAGAATGTCCCATTAAAAATGCAAGATCTAGTCCCTAAGAGTATTGATGATGATTATGATGATAAAGAGATAGTAGTCATATTTAGTGAGATCCTATATGAAGATTTAAGTAGCATAGAGTTATGTGCACAAGATAAAGAATTAGATGTTTCCTCTAGTCAGCATGAAGATGAAATGAAATAATTAGATAAATAGATGAAAAAGATGCATGTTATACATTTGAAACATAGATATTATATGTTGTTGCTCCTACATTTGGAAAGTTGGATTCAGAATATCAATAGTTATGTGGTACCAAATTGACACCCATATCTTCATTAGAGATGACAAAATTGGAGGAGACTCAAGTGGTGATCCTTGCATATGAATACTTAGAATATTTAAAGCAACATGTATAATGAGACTATATCATCCATGAGATTATCTCAGCAATAAATACAATCAAGTCTAACATGAGCAACCATGAGCATTATAGCCTAAATGAAGGAGTGAATCAAATAAGAGTTGAATATGATAATGACCCAATCTAATATAATTCTCCACATAATTTAGACACTAATGATAATTCTAGAAGGTCCTTGAATTGGTAAGAATCAAGTCCACATCATCTAGATGACAAAAATGATAATATGGAGACTACCAAAGTGCCCATGTTAACTCAAGATCAAACAATAGTGGATTCACCACTAGGCTATCACAAAGAAAAAATTTCTACTAGATTTGGTATACAAGTTACTCTGGTATGTATTGATGCCTACCCTTATTACCTACCATAATTTGGGAAAAGGTATTTAGTAAACTCTATCCTAGGTTCTTGATGTTAATGGAATGTAAGTACATGCTTGAGTTTTATAACATAAATCTAATTAAATTGAATGAATTTTTTTTAATAAGGTTATTCAGTGTAGTACTTTTCAATGAAAAGGATAACATAGATGCAATTACATGTCTTCTCCTGGTAGGATTCATACCATCCTTATATAAACCCTGAACATGACTATGTTCTATTTTAGGTGTCTAACTGATAAGGAGGTCGTGTTGCTTAAAAAAAAAACATATCCTCAATCTCTATTTCTAAGTTTAAATAGCCTAGAATGATCTTGTAAATATTTTTCTTTTTGTTTACTTGTTTCCCCTTGATTTTTTTATTTTTTATTTGTGTTGCTTAGTTTAGGTTTGTTTCCTTATTTTATCTTTCTACTTTCCTTGTTAGTTCTATTCTAAACTATTATATCTTTTAGTTCCACATTATTCAATGAAATGTGAAGTGAAATACTACAAGTAGGTAGTGTAAGGGACATTTTATGTAAAGGTGTTTCTTGATTTATTTTGTTCCCTTATATCCTGTCATTGGGTTAGCCTTGAAGGTTGAGACTATTATATGTGTCTTGGAATTGTTCTTATTGAGGTGAGTTTAGGTAAAACTAGTTGCTTACTAAAGGTATCCTCTTGAAATCAAAGAAAATTTTCACATCTTAAATGAATTCTAGATCTATTTGGGTGAATTTGCTATGATGAAGATCTAGTGTGAAAAATCTATAGTTTTACATTTCATTTACCATGGTGGTACCCAACCTTGAATTGAGGCATAAAAAAGAGAAAAAAGGATAAAATAAAAGAAAATTAATTTCAAAAAACATAGTATGGGTGATTTAGGAAACTTATACTAAGATATGGATGATTGGATGGTAGTAGAGAAAGGCCTTGAGTGGGATTAGAGATAACTCTATCAAAGCTGTAAAGACCTAGCTAGAAATAGATCAATGTCTAGGAAAATGTCTTCATGGTAAGATTCATTATCCTGATGATTGGCGCCATAGCAATTAATCCTTGTAGATTCTATGAATTGATAAATTAACTCATTTTGTACACATCAGGTCAATAAAGATACTAGATTTGGTCTCTTAACTACTCCCATATTCTCCCTTCTTAGATGTTTTCATGTTCCATGGACTGTTTTAACTAGAGATTCTAGGTTATTTGATTATTTATTTGATTCACAATACTCAAGATTATTCTATAGTAGATTCACATTTGTTATTAATTGAAGAACATGCCCTAATTTCATCACTAAAATCATGGAGCCTCTTTTTTCTTTAGTGTTTGGTCTTTTGGTATAATCAAGTTTATGTCTCTTTTTATTCATTGTTTGATTGAAAAAATTTCTTGACAAACTATAGATTTGATATTGTATTAGCTTTATTATTTGAACTAAGTATAAACTTAAAATGTCCGTTATATGCATTTAGTATATAATTTTTTTGGCAATTAGATATGTATTAGAAATTAGTCTATATTTATATAACTTTATAAATTTATCATAAATATAATAAGTCTTGGTTTGTTTTAGATCTTGTTTTGAACTACATTAAAGTTCCTATTTCCAAACCATTTCACTTCATATTTATGTATATTGACCAATTATTTTAAAGTGTCTATATTCTTTCCTTAGCATTTTTTTCTATTTTTACATTGTTTCAAGGTTATTTGGATAGATATTTGTGTGTGTTTTCTTTGACTTAGTCACTTTACCAAAAATGGATTGGTTTTGGCTTTAAGTTAGGTAAAAAGTATATTTTACTCATAGTTTTATTCTTTTACCTTTATTTTTGCCTTAGCCATTTTGGTTAGAACTCATATTCAAAGTGTAAATGATCTTTTGGTTTTCTTGCAAGACAACAACCACCATTCCTTCCTATGAGTATTGTTTTCACTTGAACTTGCACCCATTAAGGATATGTTTCAACTCTCCATGTTCAATTGGCACAATAGAAACACCTCATGGCTATGAGTGACCCAAATTTGAGGTGAATATCTAGATTATGGCTAGTTCCCTTGATGTACCACTTAGGATTGAACCTAATACTAACTTTGGGGTGTGAAAAGGGAGAGAGATAATTTTAAAAAATATAATATAGGGGAGGCGATACAAGAAATAGATGGTCTACTTACACCACTTAAAATGCACTTGAAACCGAAGAGAATCCCACACATACACTTCATCCAAATTAATACTCCTCTTCTACATCAATGTTTCAAGCATTGGGTCTTAAAGATAGATTAGGCTAAAAGGACTTAGAAAATAGGTATTATATAAACACTAATGAATAAGATACTCATTATACCTATAATCCACATTAGACACTTCTTGCTGACCTGTAAAAGAGAACTTTTAAACTACACAAGGCACTAGGAAGGATAACATGTTAAGGTAAGCAAAATACACTTGCACAAGACCAAAAACCATAAAATTCACTTAGTGAAATCATGAATGAGGTAAAAATAGAATTACTTATTATATCAAGGTAAAACTTTATATGGTATTTTCCATACTCAGATGGAGAGATGTCTAAAACAGCCAAAAAGGCTAGAATATATAAGAATTGTGAGAGATAGGTCATACAAAGAAAACAAGGATAAATGCCTCTCAAATTTATCTAACTCCTCCATATGTAGTGTATATGCTCTTTTACTTGCATAAGAAACTATCTTCATGATTTGTTCTCATTAGACTACCTCATCACTAAGTAGGGTCATGTATGATGGTTAATATAAGGGGGAAGGGTTATTTAAAAGCCTCTACATGGATTGGAATGATCTCAAGCCATTCATATCCTTCTATCTATGAGAAATCATCTCTAACAGTTACAAATAACTCCTTCTCATGCACCTCTCACACTTGACACACAAAATGCTTTGAATTTTTCAATATAATCCATGAAAAATGAGTAATTACACTTTTCAAGAGTTTCCATGTCATCAGGTTCATGAATCAATCCTCAAAAGGCTTCCTAATTAGAGTTTCATCATTTTCACTTGGTTTTCAATGCTTGCTCACTATGACTGGATGAGATGAATGATATGATAGGCAAACTCAATATATTATATAACTCAATATATGGACATGAGGAATTATAATAGGTCCCAATATCTCTCCTAAAAGTGGTTGTATCTTTTGAATCTTATCCATATCTACAAAATACATAAATCTATCAAGAAAAGCCCTATTGTATAACATCCATATAGGTAGGGTACACCTCAATCACATGTAAAAAGGACCTATAGATTCCTGTATATATAAAAATAATATCCCAGGCCTTTAATCCCAATTTGGAAATTCCATTTGTAGTATCTTCTCCATCAGGTCTAAGAGAGGGTTTATGAGGGTTTTCAAGCAGTTTTAGCTCTTAGCATTTGTTCATAGAGAATACACATTGAAGTCTTGAAATACTATCACTAAGGTAATATTAGGGAACCTTTATAAAATTACCAAAAACCTTATATCTCCATGCAGAGTTTCATGAAATTTCTAAGCATTCTAGGATGGCCATTCATGTCTTTTTTGTACATTCTGCAGGGTCTGAGAACTTTCAAGCCAAGAAATGGAACCTTGATGAAATCCTATAAAAAAAGGTTAAAAAACCTCTTGTGACATCCTTAAATCATGATAAAATATGTTAGAGTGCCTCATCAAGGCTGTAGATGAAAATAACCTCCCTACCTAAAAATAGGCTTTACCTTCTGTCATGTTGTTGACTATAACTTTAGATGTCTAGGTCATATTGTATGGTTATACCCCATAATTATTGGTTTTAAATGTTTTAATATATTTTTTAAAACTCTCAAAATAATCCTTGAGACTCTCCTTGACTTTTGGCTCATGATTCATCTTCATTTTCCAAGTTTGCAGGGTTCATGTAAGGGAAAATTGCCCCCATCTGAGACAAAACAAGGTGTACTTCCACTATTTTATCACCAAAAATGAATATTTTAGGGTAGTATAAAACACCAAAGGATTATATTTACCAAAATTTATCTTCTAACTCATTAATCTTGTTGGGTGAATATTTTGTTGACCAGCTAACTAGTGAGCAAAATAGTTCCTATCACCACAACATAGGGAGATTGGTCATCCAAGTGTGTAGTTTTACTACATCAACAAGTGAAAAATCTCTCCTCTTATCAAGGGGAGGTTACCTATTAAATATTTAGAGGCTATATACTATATAAATAAGTAGAAAGTAACACACAGGGGTAGAACAAACCATCCATCTCTCTTTTTTCAGAGATGATGCTCACAGCTCAAAGGAGAAATCCTAGGTGATTGGTGAAGGTGATTCTCTTATTTTAGAAGTAACATTTAGCCAAGAGCCAAATCCATTCCTCGATTGTAAAAATCTTGGTGAAATGATAGAAGGTGCTTCTCTTCTTTTAGAAGTGCTTATTCTTGAAAACAACATGAATCTTTCTAGTAAATAACTAGTAACCAAAGGTACAGAGTAACCAGCAGCCTAAAATGTAGTGTAAAGTCTCCACCTCGACTGCCCAAGAGTGAAATATGAAGAAAAATGGGGGCATAAAGTCATCCCAAGGTTCTTTACATAGAAATAGAAAATAAACACACACTGAAGACAACTATGACATCACAAAGTCTGAAACTAGTTGGCTTCGGGACACCTTCCTGATTACTTCCACTAGTTCTACTTGCCAAATTAAATAAACAAGAACACATTTAGATGATAGACATAAGAAAAATCTCCTAAAATGATACAAGCTATGATAGCACAAAGTCTATAAACAACTTGCTTTCTCATTTAGATAAAATGATATGAATAATAATTTGAGCTCAAAGTCTCAGTATTCACCTTTCAATTTGGGTAGAGTTTTCCTTCTGGTAACATGAAGATCTCCTTTACTAATGAGAGAAATTACAATCTTATAGCAACCACAAAAGGCTTGGTATTTTTTCCCATGGGGTGGCCCATGCTGCAGTCAATGCCTTCAATGCGCCTTTAGTTTTATCTTGAGGGACCATGCCTATAACAGTGTGTTGCCTTAACTATGGCATATCTATTCATCTAATATGTCTTCTCCTAAGTCTAGATCATCTGGTCTATTCCCTCTGACATCTGTGTAGCTTTCCATTTTGTCTTTACTCCAAAGGAGACCAATAGGTCATGCCTTCAATGTTTTCAAGCTCAAATATCTACTTTGCAGACTGTTCCACCTACTAGAATAACTTTTGCATAGATATTTCAAGCTTTTCCCTCTTTCCACTTTTGTCCTTTCTAGATTTATCTTTTCCAACTTTGTCTCTTCCTAGAATTTAAGCTCTCGGGCTATCTTTTTAGCTAGTCACTTGGTTCTTCCTTCAAGTTTTGTGCTTTATTTGAATTTCAACAGATATTCCCTTACTTTAAATTTTACATCTGCAGGGCCATCAATGGTCACTAACTGCTTGAACCATGTTGAACCTTAAACCTTTGAACCCACTGAAAGTACATTAGTTCATTGGATCATCGATTCATTCTACCTCTTTTGTTCCATTGCTTCCTAGTTCAATTGCTTTCCTGCTCCTTGGTTGAACCATCCATTGAACCACCTATTTGTTGCTTCTTTCCTTGACTAAGGCTGCCTTTGAACCTTTGAACCCATGAACCATTTAACTTTGAACTCTTTTGGTTCAAGGTTCAATCGGTTCATTGGTTCATCCTTTGTCCATCACTTGTTCTTTCTAAGCTCTTTGATCTTCATCAGACTGGTTGAACCTTTGAACCTGTGAACTCGTTGAACCTTTTGGTTCAAGGTTCAATGGTTCAATCATTTCATTCTTTTTATTTGTCCTTTTGATCTTTTTGAACCAAACATGTTGAAAAATTTGGTCATTGAACTTGTTAAACCATTGAACCAAAGTGGTTCAATGGTTCAACCATTTAATGGTTCAAGCCTTCTCTTTGATAAGTGTTTTGAAGTCATTGAGCCTTGAAGTGGTTGAACTTTGAACCTTGACAAATTCACTTAACTCTTGCTACTAATGTTGAACCTTTGAACCCATTGAACCCATTGAACCAAAATGGTTCAAGGTTCAACGGTTCAATGCTTGCTTAAAAGCTTGTCGATGAACTCTTTTAGTTGAACCTTGTTGTTGAACCAAATTTGAAATCACCTAAGTGTTGAGATCTTGCTTCTTTCCTGTAGAGTCCATAGAAATCAACCTGTGAAGCCCGTAGAACTTGGCCTACAGAGTCCATAGATTTTCTTCCTGCAGAGTCTGTAGATTCAAGCCTGCAGAGTCCATACATTTTTGAGAAGCTTGAAAATGAGGAATTTGAATGCTCAAAACAAATTTTGAGAAGGTAAGAGATTATTTTGGTTTGTTGAACCAAAATAGTTCACATGTCCCAAAAATGAGAAGTCTATTTTTAGGGACAACAGTTGGCTCCAGTTGGGGAACTTCCTTCAGATGAGAACTTGGAACAACTGACAGGAGTAGAAACTAGAATATCTAGTGCCTTGAAGTGTGCCATTGGGCTACAAAGTCATGCTACCCAAAAATAAAGGCTCCAAAAAATGAAAATAAAAATGAAAAGCACAAAATAGAACCAAAGACTATACAAATGTACATATGTACAGGTGAACTTATCTGACACTTCAAGAATTGAAGTGATTCAGATGTTGCCCATTGTGAGACAATGAAAATGGCATTTCATCCTAATAAACCACTAGGAAACTATTTTGTCCCTAGAATTGATGATAGGTGAATGGAACTCTCCACCAAGAATCACATTTTTTATGAACTCCTTTTAGCTCTCTATTCTTGCTCCATGGCAAGACGTGGTCTTCTCTCTAAAAACCATAACTCCTTGCTCTCTCTGCAAAGAGTTATTTTTATTGACTTTGGAGTACAGTAGTATGGTCCACCACCATAGCTTGCTATTCTATTGCTTCAATCTAACACATGCTTTGATTGTCCCCCTCAGACACCTGACAAACCATCGGTTCATGATCTCCTTTGGTTTGAAAGAGTTTGACATCCTGGGATTGAGCAACCTTCAATCTAAGAAATAGAGATTCACATTTAGTTTTGTTGTTGGTGTTGCTGAACTACAACTTGAATGAAGGAAAAATATCTCCTTGAGGAGATATCAACATAGTCCTGGCTCCAACACCGGTAGAGAAATTACTGCCAGCAAATTCTTGGATCCAAACATCATCAGAAACTAATCTTCTATCAAATTTTTATTCATTAGAGATGGAAGATCCTTTTTCATCTATACTGTGCCCTACTAATTCTTCTAATGTCTCATTTGAATCGATTTTCAGATTGACACCTACAGGGTTAATACTACATATGATCCCTCGACTACTTCACCTTTACTTCTGGGTTCATCCTAGTAATTCAAGAAACCAATGTGGGAGTCACTAGCTGATCTTCTTGATCCTCCATGAAGAGACCAGCATCATTTTCTTGATTAAACTTAGGTTGGAAAGAGAAATCATGTTTTGTTTCCAAATATCCAACTAATGAGTTGGTTGGAGGCACTTCAAGGGCAAGGTTCCTCTGTGGGGGAGGAAGATGATTTGGTTGCCCTCAACTTCTAGCAACATTGCCTTGATATGACTGGTTCTAAAATGTCCTCCTTGGCATATCTCAATAAGGAGGAGTAGACATACCTTGGGCCATTTGTCTTTTCAAGGCTAGTAGTTCATTTGCTAGCTTTTGCACCATTTGATCAGTGGTGCTTGTAGATGGATACTTAGAAGATGAAGAGGATTTTCCTCTGTTAGGATCTCTCCTTATCTTTCCTGCCAAGATAAGGTCATCTTCCACCTCAATAGGCAAGTCCTGAGTAGTAGCAAGGTTTATGTGGCTAGCATGTCTTAGCAAAAAACTCACTTCAGGCAGCTGTGAGTTGATGAAGAAGCATTTGAGGTTTTCAGGTGTTGGTTGAGCAATTGCAAGAATTCTATTCCTGATCTTGTCAAACTTGGCAATGAAATACCTCATAGGTTCACGAGGTTCCTTCTTCTTCTATGTGAGTTGGGCCAGCAAGGCATGTGCATCTTCTACAGGATTGAACCTTGCTTTGAACTTGGCTTTAAGTGTGTCCTAGTCAGTTACAGATCTAGCTTGTAGATGGTAGAACCAGTCTACAATAGAACCTTGTAGTGTTTCCATGAAGAGCCTGACTGCCACATCTTCAAATTCCACCCATATTATGCCATAGGCTATGTTGAAGGCTGCAATGTGTTCATCAAGATGAAATTTTCCATCACCAAATAATTTGGGTAAATTCTTCCTTAAACTACATGGAAGCTCATGCAGAGGTGGAGTCAAGTTGAGTGGGCCAAATGAGTTACCCCAGGGGCCTTAAACTATCATGATTTAATTATGAAAAATAGGGATAAAAATTTTGGGTGGAGTGGCCAGATTGCAAAACAAAAATGGAAAAGAACTGGCCCTGCTTCAGCTTGAGGCTTCAAACTGCACACTCTTTCCCAGCAGCTCTAGTTTTGCAGACCAGATAAAATAATGGAGATGGAGGAAAATGGTAAGGCTATAATGATAATGGGTAAGACACAGAATGGAGTCACTAGAGTCTATAATGGATAAGGGTAGGGACTGCTTCAATCTAAAAATTGAGGCTTCAGACTACACATTCATCCCCAGTGGAGTCACCAAAAACTGTTGTACGAGGCTGGGGAAGAAAAATTAACAATGGGAAGCACTGGAGCAGTTCATTCTTCCACAACAGAATGCATCGATAAGGTTATAATGATAATGGGTAAGACATAGGTGATGTTTAAATCTAAAACTTGAGGTTCCAAATTGTACAAAATTACTGTGTCCCCAATAGAGTCACCAAAAACTATTGGGTGAATATTTTGTCGACCAAGTAACTGGTGAGCAAAATAGTTCCTATCACCATAGCATAGGGAAATTGGTCATCCAAGTGTACAGTTTTACTACATCAACAAGGGAAAAATCTCTCCTCTCATCAATGGGAAGTTCCCTATTAAATATACAGAGGCTATATACTATATAAATAAGTAGAAAGTAACACACAGGGGTAGAACAAACCATCCATCTCTCTTTTTTTAGAGATGATGCTCACAACTCAAAGGAGAAATCCTTGGTGATTGGTGAAGGTGATTCTCTTCTTTTATAAGTAACATTCATCCAAGAGCCAAATCCCTTCTTGGATAGTAGAAATCCTGGTGAAATGATAGAAGGCGCTTCTCTTCTTTCAAAAGTGCTTGTTCTTGCAAACAACAGGAATCTTTCTATTCAATAACAAGTAAACAAAGGTGTAGAGTAACCAACAGCTTGAAATGTAGTGCAAAGTCTCCACCTCGACTACCCAATAGTGAAATGTGAAGAACAATGGGGGCACAAAGTCATCCCAAGGTCCTTTACATAGAAACAAAAAATAAACACACACTGAAGACAATTATGATAGCATAAAGTCTAAAAGTAGTTGGCTTCAAGACACCTTCCTGATTACTTCCACTAGTTCTACTTGCCAAATTAAATAAACAAGAACACATTTAGAAGACAGACATAAGAACAATCTCCTAAAATGATACAAGCTATGACAACACAAAGTCTACAAACAACTTGCTTTCTCATTCGGATAAAATGATATGAACAACAATCTGAGCTCAAAGTCTTAGTATTCACCTTTCAATTTGGGCAAAATTTTGATTCTGGTAATGGGAAGATCTCCTTTACTAATGAGAGAAATTACAATCTTATAGTAATCATGTAAGGCTTGGCATTTTTTCCCATGGGATGGCCCATGCTACAATCAACACCTTCAATGCGCCTTTAGGTCTATCTAGAGGGACCATGCCTGGAAGAGTACATTGCCTTAACTATGATGTGTCTATTCATCTAATATGTCTTCTCTTGAGTATGGATCATCTGGTCTATTCCCTCTGACATCTGTGTAGTTGTCCATTTTGTCTTTAGTCCAAAGGAGACCAACAGACTGTGCCTTTAATGTTTGCAAGCTCAAATATCTACTTTGTAGACTGTTCCACCTACTAGAATAACTTTTGCATAGATATTTTAGGCTTTTCCCTCTTTTTGCTTTTGTCCTTTCTAGCTTTGTCTCTTCCTAGAATTTAAGCTCTCAGGCTATCTTTTCAACTAGTCTCTTGGTTCTTCCTTCAAGTTTCGTGCTTTATTTGAATTTCAATAGATATTCCCTTACTTCAAATTTGACGTTTGCAGGGCCGTCAATGGTCACTAGCCACTTGAACCATGTTGAACTTTAAACCTTTGAACCCTTTGAAAGTACATTGGTTCATTGGTTCATTCTGCCTCTTTTGTTCCATCACTTCTTGGTTCAATCGCTTTCCCGCTCCTTGGTTGAACCATCCATTGAACCACATGTTTGCTACTTCTTTCCTTGAATGAGGCTGCCTTTGAACCTTTGAACCCATGAACCATAAAACTTTGAACTCGTTTAGTTCAAGGTTCAATTGGTTCATTGGTTCATCCTTTGTCCATCACTCATTCTTTCTAAGCTCTTTGATCTTCATCACATTGGTTGAACCTTTGAACTTGTGAACTCGTTGAACCTTTTGGTTCAAGGTTCAATGGTTCAATTGGTTCATTCTTTTTATTTGGCCAAGTCCTTTTGATATTTTTGAACCAAATGCATTGAACCATTTGGTCATTGAACCTATTGAACCATTGAACCAAAGTGGTTCAGTGGTTCAACGGTTCAATGGTTCAAGCCTTCTCTTTGATAAGTGTTTTGAAGCCGTTGAACCTTGAAGCAGTTGAACTTTGAACCTTGACAAATGTGCTTAACTCTTGCTGCTGACATTGAACCTTTGAACCCATTGAACCCATTGAACTAAAATGGTTCAAGGTTCAACAGTTTAATGGTTTAATCCTTGCTTAGAAGCTTGTCGATGAACTCTTTTGGTTGAACCTTGTTGTTGAACCAACTTTGAAATCACCTAAGTGTTGAGAGCTTGCTTCTTTCCTGCAGAGTCATAGAAATCAACTTGTGAAGCTTGTAGAACTTGGCCTGCAGAGTTCATAGATTTTCTTCTTGTAGAGTCCATAGATTTTTGAGAAGCTTGAAAATGAGGAATTTGAATGCTCAGAAAAAATTTTGAGAAGGGAAGAAATTATTTTGGTCTGTTGAACCAAAATAGTTCACATGATGTCCCAAAAATGAGAAGTCTATTTTTGGGGACAACAAATTTGACCCTCTAAAGACCTTAAAAACTAAGACTAATTTTTCCAAGGCAGACTATATGTAGGCAGGCCATAAGGATTATGTTTGCTTAATCTTGGGCTCCTTTCCTTGGTGAATTTGAAATAGTGAGAGTGATTTAAAAGTGAAATAATCATGGTGTATATGTTTATAAAGCATTCACCACTTTTCATCACTATGAACCCTCTCCTATGCTCCCTAATCTTGTAAAATGAATCCTCTCTGCCTAAATGACTGTGACAACCTCTCCTCCTCCCCCACCTATAAGTTTCCTTTAGTGGTTGGGATTATATATATATATATATATATATATCCTCATGAACCATGAGAACTAATAAAATATATTAATATTATTTTCAAAGTCTTAACCCCTCCTTCACACTTGGGTTCACCCAACTAGGTTCTTTCTGCTCACTGTTGTCTTAGTCCTTCTTAGCTATTTGTAGGTGCTCATTGACCTTATCTACTTAGTCATGATGTCAATAAGTTATTTGAAATATTATTGAGGTTAAAAAATGTGTATATAATCTTTAAATCACTTATATTCTCTATTTTAAACCCAACCATGCCTTTCCTTGATCGAGACACTTTTTTAGTGACCCTTACTAACAGACAAAACTTTTGGTAGGTGTATTTGCATCAGGAGACCTTGAAAATGGTATTTTTAAATCCTCATTATAGCCATATTGATAATGGAAATAATATTTAAACTTGTATCCACCCTTGTAAAACTAAAACAACATCACCCTAATGCTTAGGTCACTATTTACTATATCTTGCTATAGGTGCAACTTTTCTAGGCCTATGTACAGACATGGTATGCAAAAGGAAGTTAGATAACAATGTATCAATTCATTTGATGATATTTAGAATCATAGTAAAACTTTAAAAAATTAAAACCAATAACCATGGAGATAAATTTAGGTTTTTATTTTAATGGAAGAAAAGGTCACTATTTGACTCAGGCCTGTAGACATCATTGAAATAATTTAGTGTGTTTATGGGCATATTTGAGGCCCTCAAACACCATCTTCCACCCTTTTTTACTCCTTAAAAATTGGAATAGTGATTCTCCAAAGTAGATAATATAGGTTAGACACATTTTTAGGTATCAAGAGTTCATGTAGTCATTCCAAAATTTAATCTCAAAATGCCTAAGGATCTTTGTTTGCTCAAGTCAGGGTAGGGAGCCTTAATACTATCATTTCATGTTTGGGGCTAGCCGTTTCTTATTATCTTCTACTTATCATTTCAAGCATGTATTTTATGGTATTATTGATACCTTAGGACTCCAAAAATAGCTTCATTTCATGCTCTAAAACCTCATTCTATACCTCAGTCCCTTGTTTGGATCACCTATAGGTGATTATTTGCACATATAGGCAGTGACCCTGAACCTTGGATACTACTATCAACCTAGGTACTTTTCATCTCTTCTAGTTATTCATCAAGTTATCAAATGAAATATTCTCAAATTTAAGGACCTCTAACTAGTTCTATACTTGTTCCCATGTGCTTACTCATAAATGGCACTCGTAGGTGCACTTGAAATGTTGCAAGCAGTAGGGAAGAGTTGAAGCAATATATGTGTCAATAAAATGCCTAAAAGAAATTCAAACTTGTTATGAACCTTAAAAATGGATGATAAACACCAAAATCACCCTGAAACAAGCTTCAATAACCTCCTTTCAATAATGAGATTCACCATGAAGAAGGAACCAATCTCAAGTACTAACAAGCCTAAAAGAGGCTTCTTGAGTTTTTTTAGATCTCCAAAAGCCAAAAGACCATGGGAAAACATATTAAAAGTCCCTAAGAAACATATTAAACAATAAAATATATCAAAGCAATTTAGAAGATTTAGAAACAATATCAAATAGGGAATCCTCATGGATGTAAGAGCATAAAAAGCTACCTAGCTTCTTAACAATGGTTCATAAAGGAGGAGCCATGAAACTCAAACTTCTTGCCATGGATTTGAAATAGACTCATACCCCTTTCAACTCCCAAGATCACTTCTTCCAACTCCAATTTTATGTACTATGTCAAATATTCAAATTTGAACCTTCTTGGCTTACAAAGGCAAGAAAGAAGGAGCAGAATCAAATTTTGATTTTCTTGACTAAAAATCTACACAATAGGCATGTTAAAAGATCTTAGATATTTGAAGAGACACTAGGCCCATGTTTTTTAGTTGAAGGTGAGCTCACCAAGTCTATACAAGTGTCATTAATCTCCTATTTTCAAAGATATTTCCCTATTTTCATGCATGAAACTACCTCTTGACTTACTTTAACTATTCCTAACATGTTTTAACCCCATTCATGTTGAAATCTTATTTTATGACACTTTTATTTCTTAACTCATTCGTACAAGTCATTTAATGAGCCAAAAATATGACAAAGGCTTTTTTTGCATATAAAACATGGTAGAGGACAAATTTATGACTTAGGAACACCTTAAAACATTTAAATGACCAAATTAGGACATTTATAGAATAATTTGAGCCTTTTACCATGTTTGACCAAAGTTGACTAGAGTCGACTAGGCAAGTACAAGGAAGCTAGGCTTAAACCAAGGCAAGAGCAAGGATATGTGAGATATATAGAACAACATGAGACCCCATAAGACATATGAAACCCTTATAAAAAGTTTAAAAATGTAAGGGTTAACCAAATTTGACTAAAATTCAAATTTGGTCAACAAGTACCCAAGAAAGTGAGGAGTTGACACATGTCACTCACTTCCCCAAGCCTATTTTTATTTAGTCATTTTATCCAAACCTTCTATGTGTTTATGATGAGGATGTATTGAAAAATATATTTTTATCATTTCCTTGGGCCCCCTTAGTTTATTTAACAATCCAAAGACCCCTCAAATGCATAAGATCATGCTACATGGTGTAATATCATTATTCTAAGTGGAGGATAGTTTATATTCTTTCAACCTTCAAGTTCTTGGATTCTTTAGATCATGCCATGTGGAATGATCCTATTTCCTCACTCCCCAAGATAATATCTATGCTTAAAATCCTTTAGATAAAGTCCCAAACATGTGAGATATTGACAAGTGTTAATATCTCATTACATCAGGATAATATAGGTCATCATCCTAAGTAGACACTAAATTAGGCACTAAATGAGCAAATAGATGTTGCATGGCATGGACTACTAGCTAGACAACACACTGACATCCGTGTTAGCATTTCATGAGCCCAAATTTTACAATTATCTAACCCATCAAGAATGTCACAAAACTAGAATGATTTCCCTTTAGATTGAACTATTTTAATTTGCTCAAGTCTTTAGATTATAAGGCTAATTCATTCCTTAAAATATATGAAATTGACTATGTTCATATGCTATTTGATCTTGAGTCTAGTCATTCATTTTTAAAGTGAATTCAATTTATTATGCCATTGGTAAAAGCCCCTTTTCAATTACTAATTAAAAGGGATTTTTCATCTTTTATTTCAAGATTTGCCTTAGCTAAATTTTAATGAAATCTAAAAATTTAATGTCTAACAACACTTGTTTTCAAATTATAATTGATAATTCATTATCTTTTAGGTTTAGATTAACTGATAATCTATCACATGTCAAGATATCATAGCTTCAATTCTCTAGAGCACTTCAGACAAAGAGCTTCCCCAAACATGCTGTAGGCCCCAAGGATGATGCCACATGGTGAAATCCTATTTCTTCAGCCCACCTAGATGGTTGGTACAAGGCCAATAGGTAACAAATAATTTGGGTAAATGAGATGATTCCATGTGGCACCATATTTCTTCTATATGCCTTCAAGTCAAGTAAAGTAGTAAGACTAGATAGAGATCAAGTAAGTTCTTGAAATGACACCACATGGCATAATATCAGGGTTATAGGATAATTAGGACTTTAAATAATGAGTGAGGACCTATAGATCTTCATGTGAGTGAGATATTTCCACTTATCAAGATATCATTACACCATATTCTAAATAAAAGTCAAGATAATCTAGACCCTTAGAAAAATTGAGAATTAGTGAGAAGTTGACATGTAGTAGGACCTTAGTATATCATAGAAAAGTTGGCTTTCCCAAAGTTGTAAGAAGTTGACACATGGAGTGACCTTTCAAAGGATAATAGTGGACGTCCAAAAAATAATTATATCCTAAAATTGATGCTCATCTTGCTCATCTAAATTGTCAAGATTCATAAAGTAGTTTGTGAATTTAATTAGATCTAAATAATCATTGGATATCTTATCACCTAGTATAAAAAGATCTTTGAAATAGATTCCAAGTTAAATTAGATAGTGGGTTACGTTAGGAAATGGCATGCAAATTAGGATCAAGCAAGCTAAAATAACAAAAGATAAACAAATGTTTACACATGGGTAACTGTCAGGAGGAGCATTTGAGGCTTGAAGATAAAGTTGGCTAAAATATTTAATACCACGATCAAAGGAATATTTATCGTGAACCTCTGAATTGGAATAAGGAATTATTATAATATTTTAATGTTACTAATATTTAATGGAAAATGGTGCATTCAAATGAGATGTTATTATCTTGAAGATGAGTGCACATTAAATTTGTGCCTTGGTGCTTATTAGTTAATGTTTATAACCACTTGGTGGGTGGGTAATGCATTAAATATTTTCAACCACCTAATGGGTGGCTGATAATATTAAAAATATATATAAGTCTAGCCATGAGACTAAATTAAGGGTTAGATAATTAGTATTAAAAATTAAAGTAGAAGACCAGTCATTTCCCCTAAAAATTCTTGCTTTCCTAGTTAGTTTTTCTTAGAAGCAATGTTGTTGTGAAGCATTTTTATATACTCCCCTTAACTATGGTGGATATAAACACTATTTTAAAATAAAATATATATCAATTGGTAGGTTTTTAAGACAATTGTTCATTATTTGTGCATGTATATGGTGATTTGGTCCATATATACTCATACCTGAATACCTAAGACTCTTGCATTACCATAGTTTATGGTTATGGGCATACTGGTCAAGCAATAAAATAGTTCCATGGAGTTATTATAAGTTAAATGAATCATTATTTTGTCTATAAAAAATACTTACATCTTTATCTTTATGTTCATATTTTTATTTTTATATAAATTTATTAAAGTAGGTAGAATAGATCTACTACAAGCTTTATCTTGATTGAAAAACTTATCATTTTTATTAATGTTGGAAAAACAATGATTGATGGATCAGGAAGGGGGGTGAATCAGTGTCATAAAACAATCCTTTCTTTCCATTTAAAATGATTCAAACATTCAAACTAATCAATAGATATAACAATGCATAATCAACCATTCATATGAGCATAAAGAAAGAAATAAAACATGAACATAAGAGCTTTGTGAGAAACCCCCATGGGGGAAAAAACCATTGAAAAAACACTCATAATATTGTATTATAAGTAATGAATCAAACATTTAATGAGACACTAACCCCATAAGGAGCTCATATCCCTACCTAGTCAAGCACCCACTCAACTAGTCTTTAGCAAGCTCCAAATTTAAAGGAGGCTCCAACCCCCTAAATGAATCAAAAATAACATATCCAATTCAATTAAACTTATGAAATCTCCAACCTAAAAGGTATATCCAACTCCATTTTGACTAAGAACCAACCTAGCCAAGACAATCTTGATCACCTCAAGACACCTTTTTGCTTAACCAACATATGGTGACCTCTTCTTCAGCTCTCTATCTTCTTTATATATATTCCACTCTTTTTCATATACTTGGAACACACATATGATGAATATATTATGTTATCTCAATATCCAATCAAATTATTTAGCTTCTCTCAACCTTCAACCTCTCTCAAACAACCTTCTAGGTTCACTCCCTCAATATGCCTCTTACTAGGCTCATTAGGTCAAATGACTTTATCAATCACACTAAAAAATCCTATTATATGTTCATGTATGATCATATAATCCCCTATTATGGTCTCAATTACCTCCTTATACTCCTCAAGGTTCTCTTTTTCTTTCTTATCTTCTTATTCCCTTAACTCGCTCAAATAAGACTATTTTTCCTTTGTACTTATACAAGACTCTTGCTCTTACCCACCATGGTCAGCCAAAAATATTTAAAAAATTGGATTAAAATTGAAATGGGTCATATAATATGTTTAAAATATGAAAAAACCATTACATAGGTTATCCAAACTCATTTAGATCTCAATCTCTTCTTAGGCCTACTTAGAGACCTAATGCATTAGGTCTTCTCAAAGTGCATCTTACACTTAGACCACCTTAAAACATATTGAGTCTCAAAAAATTCATGAAACACATAAAATAAACATAAAATATAACCTTTTTAACATATAATTATCTCCATATCACTCGTTAGTCCAAATAACCCCTTTAACCATGCCATTAGGTTTGTACACACCCAAAAAGTCTATCTCACATAAATGAATAATATAGTCAAATTTTCCAAATAAAATCATCAAAAATTTAAATTAGTAGAGTATAAATTACCTCATGGTAATAAAAATTCCATTATACATCACCAAAAAATGCATAAGACCTTAAATACACTCTTGTAATATGACCATTAAGAACTATCTAACTACTCCAAAACATAGTCAAGAATCTTTGACTACCAACATATGAATATGCAATTTAAAAAAATAAAAATTCATGAAGTATTTCATATATAATATATTTAAAATAATCCCATTCTTTTTACACTTACATATTAGGCAAAATAACTCATAAACATCTTTCTCACTAACACTCAAAAAACTGTGAAAGACCCTGAAAACATAGTCTTGAAGCATGTTGTATTTATATCATGTAATGATACTTAAAAAAATTATAATTCAAATTAATAGTTTATATATGACTTATATATCACAATATAATATATATAGATCATTTTTTATGGTGTCAAGCATTAGTCTTACAGACCAATTTCTTAAGCTTCTCTCTCACTGTTGAAACATAGCTAGATAAGCCATTTTAAATTTCATGTTTCAACTTCTTAAAGTGACTTTACACCTTATATAAATCATTTATATATGATATAAATTTCAAAAAACAATTGAAATTTCATTTTATACATTGAATCTTGTTAAATATTCTTAAACTCTTCACTCCACCTTGCATACTTGGAATTATAATTATGCCATAAGAATCAGTCATGGTGAACATGACTTCTAACTCCTGTGTAGACACCTTTATGAATTAATGATGAATTTGGATGATTTTTTGACATATTTATAATAAATAAAAACCAAAATATATAGATCTATAATATCAAATGTAAAATATATAGACCAATCTTTGAAACATACACCTTCACTATCCACCCTCTCTAGACAAGCCATCTTGTGAACACTATTCACAACATTTTTAATAACTTTAAAAGAAACTAACCAAAATAGACATGAAGGTATTAAAAAAAAACTTAATAAATTGTATCCATTCCTAATCCACTATAATTCATTCCTAAACACATTCTCACTCTGACTTATTTTTCTCACTGTCTTCACTATTAGCCCAATTTAACGATAGGTCAACATGAGTGACCAAAATTGTTGACACAGAGGATATAAATTGTCCAAATAACACCATGGAAAAAACACCTATCTCAAGATTAAACCTCCATTGATTTTTATTCTTTGACCTAGTCAACCCTTCCTATTATATCAAATTTCTAAGAAATAAGGGGTTTTTATAGCTTTCACTCACTATCTTAACAAAAAATTACCACTTAGAAAAGCATAGAAGAGTCCTATACAAGTTAAAATAATCAAACTAGACTTAATAATTTATTCTAGGCCATTTCCAATAAGTTGTTCCTTATCAGGTCATTAAGAGGGTTTTGAGAAAGTTTAACACTTGTTCTGGTGTTGACGATTATTCATATAGTATTTCCCCTAAAATTCCAAACTAATGCTTGGAGATATTAGCTAGGAACCTTCCCCATATATCATAAAAATATAAGGACACCATGTAGAGTTTACACATGCCAATGAGCATGAGAAAGTCCTTCTTGAGTCTATAATACTTCCTTCTAAACCCATAAGAGACCTTCAAACACATTTTCTTGCTTTTTCCTTCAACTCAAGACCTCAAAATTGGTCAACAACCTTGAAAAAACATATTACACATCTAGAAAATGTCACATGAGCTCTAAGTAACTTGGGAACTCAACTTCACACCTTATTAGGCCTCAGCCTAGGAGTGCCAGTTATAATTGGACCTTCATCACACTTTGAAACCTCTTATTTTATTCTCATAACATCATCCATATGTAAAATTAAATCATAGAAAGCTCACATGTTTCTAGCCTTCTTCACACAAGTCTCACACTACTCTTCTCAACAAGCTACCAAGCATGTGCCTTCTTACTAGGTCTCTTAATGTAAGGACTAAGCCTCAAAACTAACCTTTCTACCACTATAGATGAATTTTAAGACTCATCATCAAGACAAAACACTTCATTATCCTCAATAACTTGCACATGTGTCATATAATCTCCAAGCTATCAACCACAAATTTTTTGTCATTAATACACTAGTAACTCATGATCTTCTTGACATCAATGATAACCTAAGACATCAATGACCATGCTCAATAATCTCTACATTTATCATTTATGGAAAACACTCTAACATAGGAGATCACTCTCATCTCTCTAAGCTAGTATTTCTCCCAATCAAGTCTTTCTCCCCCTTTGACATTAATGACAAAGGGTCTTCTACAAGCTTTCCAATTGATCCTTGGACTTGGTCTTCAATAAACCATTCCATTTATACTTTAATAAACTCAAATAGTCTCCCCATATCACCATGATCACTTGTAATTGATTTTCCTTGTCTTTGACTGATATGAGATTTTGAATCAAACTCTTGCCTTTATTTGCTAAGTAATAAGCCTTATGGAGACCTATTTCTCTTTAGGTTAGCTAAAAAATGACCCTTATCTCATCACACAAATTTACATGTACCATGAGTCTTCAAACATCCTTATAGAACCATGAAACTCACTAACATTCCATATAAATCCTCATATAGGCCTATTCCTCATTAAAACTACTCAACCATAGAAATGGTTTCAAGGAAACATAACTGCCTTCTACAAATGAATGGAATATTATTGAGAAAAAGGATATTAAGATTACATACACCATTAATCATGCTCCATAGGTCTCAAAAAGAATCCTCAAGTCATTAGGGCTTGACTCAACTTGTGGTGCCTTTAATAGATCACCTCAACTAACTAGGTCTACATACACCTTTACAAGCATTATTCCTATAATAAAAATATGATTTATCCATCTAATCATAATATTCATTAGGTATAATTCATCCATATGAGATTATTCAAGCCTATGTAACTTCCACAAGTCAACACTTTCTTCAAGTCATGTCATCACATCATCCTTACCATACTCTATTCACTAGGTCTATGAGACCTTATCTATTGAAACACATCTCTATTATACTTTTACATATTCATTATGTACCATATAGATTATACAATATGTACATATGGTAATAAAAAAATGTTATTTATGAATCATTATACATTGTTTATGGTTAATAATCAATGATAGCTTGGACAAGCTCATAACACCCTTCTTGGTGCACCTTGCCTACTAAGTTAAAAACTCACTATGAAGGACTATTGTGATCTTCTTCCTGGAAAAATTAACATGTTGGCTTGATCATGATTAACTTGAGATTATATTCATGCACATGGTACACTCCCTTTCATTTCTAGATTCACCAAACAACTCTGAGATCACCTTCACTAGTTTCCTTTATTCACTATATCCTACATTTAGTCTTCTTTGTTCAATGAT
This sequence comes from Torreya grandis, assembly GCA_037957365.1. NCBI lineage: Eukaryota > Viridiplantae > Streptophyta > Pinopsida > Cupressales > Taxaceae > Torreya > Torreya grandis. The sequence continues at coordinate 9,152,750 of JARHVA010000051.1, read as the reverse complement.
CATCTTCAGACCTATGTTAGCCTTGTTGTATTCACTCATGAATAAAACTCCATCTTCATGCCATGTACCTTAGTAAAAAATTCTATCATACAACCTTCATGACCATATTGGTCTTATAGACCAATTCACTTACTCCTATGTTGTTTGTATTTTATCTTAGACTTCTAAACCTAATCTTGTGCTTAGACTAGAATTTCATACCTTCAAAATATGATAAATAATAAGTATTTCCATACACACAGGCCAAATAATACTCACTAATATTTTTAGCCTCTCTCAAGACCATCCACTTCAGAAAGGATCCTTCTTAGGTTTTGTTGTCTTGAAACCCTCATCAAATTTACCAAGCTTGTCTTGAGCTTTCCTTTCTTCATAAGGCACATAAAAAGTATATGAAACACACATATGAGAGATAAATGACCTTGAGAAAATTCTTAACAACCTCCTTGAGTGACAAAAATACACTACATAACTCACCAAGATACCCTTGTCTACCATTCTCAAGGAACAATTAACATTGACTTGCAATAGATTCACATGTATGGACTTTTAGAACAAACTACCACCTAGAGGATGATCATCATGGAGTCTAATACAAATTTTCCTTTCAAACCAATTGTTAAGTATGGGATATATTGATTCATAATATATCATATATCTTTTACTTAATCAAATTCCTTTACTTTAACCACTTAGTCACACATTCAAGATATGCAATAAAACTAAAAGTAATAACATGCACCACATAAGAGAGAGACACACACACACACCAAATTTTAAGTGGAAACCCATAGTGGGAAAAAGTATAGATAACAATCTCAAGTATATAAATGATCACAAAGTCAAGTTTACAATGTTCACAAGCACCAACTTGTAGGAGCACTAATCCCTTTACTGAGCACCAACACAACAATGATTTGTGAGCACCCACCCACAAGAGCACCAACCCCTTCTATATATAAAACACAACTATCTCTCAATGTTTCTTTCTCAACAAATGATAACACACTACAATATCTCTTCTCTCTCCTCTAATCTTATCATCTAGATAAAATCATTCACTTTCATACTTCAAAATGGCTTCCCAAGCCTCTTTTTATAGCCTTCCAAATGACCTTTGGCATTCACCCTTTGAGACATTTCAATTCACATAGAAAATGGCACCAAAATTGTCTTACATGACCCTTAGAATTCCTCAAGGTGACCCTTCATGGGAAAATGCATATTTTCCCTCTTTTGTCTTTATCTGGTGACTCTTTGAATTCCTCATGGGCCCTCTTTTGTCTTTATGAAACTAAAAATATATTTGTTAATATTTAATTAATATTAACACACTTTGGCCAAGATATGAACATTAAAAACACTTTTATACATTAAATTCTATATTGATAGAGTTTTGACATCGATGACAATATTTCTAACAATGTCCCCCTTTGTTATTTATGGCAACCTCAAACTAAAACTATAATATTCTAAAAACCTGTACTACACATGCCAACCTAAAAATGAGACCTGCATAAACTATAAACTAAACCAACTAAAAACATATAGTAATTCCTCCTTACTATAGCATCCTATTTTTTTAACCCATTCTTGTACTTGTTCCTATACATGTTCCTATATTTCTTCCCTTTTGACATCAATCACAAAGGGTCTATCCTAGAGATAACACTTAGTTCCCCCTCAACTGATATACAAATTAATCTATCATCTCACCTTCATGACTTACTTTTCATGCAACACAACCAAGACCCAACAACATCCTCCATGCTTCAATTTTTTTTGTAACGTATCTCTTTGAAGCCTAGAAGAGACACCCCACACAAAGGGTCCTATAACAAAATGAACTCAGGAGATGCCCACATCTCCTATGTTACTTCTTTGATCTTCTTGCATCCATAAGATTGATTTCTTTCTCTTATAATTTGTTTAGGCATGTCTAACTTATTTGACTCACTAACCTCAACATCCATGATGTTTTTTATCTTCTCAACTCTTGCAACTATCTTATCTTGATAAGGCTCATGATCAAATGTAAAAAGAGATTCTCTTTGATTTGCAGGCTATTTAGGACTAGTATTCACTATCTTTCCTGATAAAAAGAGTTCCAAACAATCTTTCCTATCTGATTCTTTCTCCGTTTTAGCAAGTAATCTATTCTCACTCTTAGACTCAACCTAATCAACCTTTACTATCTTAGGTATCCAAACTTGAGTTTGGACCTTCTCATACCTTCTAGGGGATTTTTATCCTTTGACATACCTTAAGGATCTCTTTACTCCATTTGGACATAATTTAGCAATATGGCCAACCTTATGACAACAAAAGCAAACAAAATTTATCATACCTTTTGCTTGAAGATGATTGAAATCTCTCTTTGACTAATTGCTTCTCCTCAAATAGTATCTTTCCCTATGACCAAAATGATGACAAATAAAATAATGACCATGAAAATAATTATAAAACTTGAAGTCATTGGGCTACCTAATTGGCTTCTTCAATTTGCCTTTAACACTTACATCCTTCTCACCTTGGACTAATATTTCATGATGTTTCTCAACCTTGATTATGAGCCTATCATTCTTATCTCTCAAATAACCTAAATCAACCTTCAACTGATTACACTCTTCTTCTCTTGATTTCAAACTTGAATATGCAACCTCTAACTGATTCTTAAGATCCTAAATAAACATCTTATCTTCTTTTGCTTCTATAGCCAACTTAGAATCCAAGATACACACATGTTCCTTAAGAGCCTCAACCACATATTTAAACTCTTGATTCTCATTCTTTATCTTTATCTACTTGGCCATTGTATTTTCCTTGATCTACCTTCAAGCTGTTAAACTCTTTCCAAAGGAACCTGCTCTAATACCAATTGTTAAGCATGAGATATACTGATTCATAGTATATCATATATATTTTACTTATTAAAATTCCTTTACTTTAACCACTTAGTCACACATTTAAGATATGTAATAAAACTAAAAGCATTAAAATTCACCACATGAGAGAGAGAGAGAGAGAGAGAGAGAGAGAGAGAGAGAGAGAGAGAGGAGAGAGAGAGAGAGAGAGAGGAGAGAGAGAGAGAGAGAGAGAGAGAGAGAGAGAGAGAGAGAGAGAGAGAGAGAGAGAGAGAGAGAGAGAGAGACCAAATTTTACTTAAAAACCCAAAGTGGGAAAAAACCATAGAGAACAATCTCAAGTATATAAATGAACACCAACTCAAGTTTACAATGCTCAAAAGAACCAACTTGCAAGAACACTAACCCCTTTACTAATCACCAACACAACAATGATTTTTGAGCACCCACCCATAGGAGCACCAATCCCTTTTGTGTATAAAACACCACTATCTCTCAATGTTGCTTTCTCAACAAATGATAACACATTACTATATATCTTCTCTTTTCACTGCTCTCCTCTACTAGATAAAATCATTCACTTCCATACTTAAAAATATCTTCCCAAGCCTCATTTTATAGACTTAAAAATGACCTTTGGCATTCACGCTTTGAGACCTTTCAATTCACATAGAAAATGGCACCAAACCTGTCTTGCATGACCATGTGAATTCTTCAAGGTGATCCTTCATGGGAAAATGTGTCATTTCCCTCTTTTGTCTTTATATGGTGACTCTTCAAATTCCTCATGGGCCCTCTTTTGTCTTTATGCAAAAAAAAAATATTCATTAATATTTAATTAATATTAACACACTTTAGCCAAGATATGAATATTAAAAACACCTTTAGACATTAAATGCTATATTGCTAGACTTTTGACATCAATGACAATATTTCTAACACCAACTTGATCTGACCAATTCATTGCTTTCTATAATCACTTATTTGATCTCAAGTCAAATGCACACACACACACAATCATTTGAAGTCCAATATTCATATTTTTGAACTTCAATGACTATTTATTATAGCCTAAATTTGACATTCTTTTACACTTCATAGATTTCTATATAATCTTTGTAAGCTTATATCTTAAAGAGGACAAGTTCTTATGACACAAAAATTATAGGGCACTTTTAGGGAACTAAGTACATCATCTCCATTATTTAATTTAACTAGGGTTGAATTTTTTATTACCTATAATAAATGCACAAACTTCTCAGTACATTCATACATGTGTGATGGTATGTGACAGTTTGGTCCTTCTTAGGTTAAAATAGTGCATTTTCTTCACTCCAAAATATCATGTGAAACAATAAAACCTAAAATTATAAAATATATAACCATTAAAACATCCTCTATCACATAAAATTCCTATAAACACTCTTTTCACCACTTTTAATGCTCATATACAAACATTTTATCACCTTTATACCTGCTCATGCATTTTGACTTGCTCCCCAAGTACTCTTGTAGACATGTAGAACTACAGACCTATTTGAAGACCTCATTATTCAAATGATCTATTTTTATATTGAGATTGATGGAAACACATTATTTTCATGCAACATCTACCAATACTCAACAAGAATCCACCAAGATTTCTTCTTCTACAAGTTGATAAACACATTGATCTTGAAACTCACCTTCACAAGCCTAGCCATTTTGTGCTTCTAAGATCACCTTCAAGATATCAAAACCTCATCAAATGACCTACTCTGATACCAAATTCTAGAATCACAACTACTAAGAGGGGGTTGAATTAGTGTCCTAAAACAATCCTTTCTTTCCATTTAACATGAATCAAACATTCAAACTAATCAATAGATATAACTATGCGTAATCAACCATTCATAAGAACATGAAGAAAGAACATAACACATAAACACATGATATATGTGGGAAAACCTCATGGGGTAAAAAACCCAATGAAAAAACACTTATACTACTATCCTATAATCAATGAATCACATATTTAGTGAGGCACCAATCCCTCAAGGAGCTTCAACCCCTACCTAGTCAAGTACCCACTCAACTAGTCTTTAACAAGATCCAACTTGTAAAGAGGATATAACATACCTAAATGACTTGGTACAAACATAGAAACTTCAAGGACACGTATTTAAGATAAAACCTACAGGTAGCTTCAACTCCCTTTTGACTAAGCACCAACCCAACCAAGACAAGCTTGATCACCTCAAGATACCTTGTTGGTCAACTAATAGATGGTGACCTCTTCTTCAGCTCTCTATCTTATTTATCTAGATTAAAATATCTTTAATACACCTATAACACACATATGATGAATATATTATGGTATCTAAATAACCAATGAACTTATTCTTTTTCTCTCAACCTTCAACCTCTCTCAAATAGCCTTCTAGGCTTACTCCCTTAATATGCCTCTTACTAGGCTCATTAGGTCAACCGATCTTGTCAATCACACTCAAAATTACTATTATATGTTTATGTATAATACTATACTCCCATATTATTGTCTCCATGACCTCATTTTTCTCCTTAAGGTGCTATTTTTCTCACTTATCTTCTCATTCCCTCAACTCACTCAAATAGGCCTATTTTTTCTTATACTTATACAAGACTCTTGCTCTTACCCACCATGGTCAAAAAATAATATTTAAAAACTTATATTACAATTGAAATGGATCATATAATACATTTCACATATGAAATAAACATTACATGGGTAAGCCAAACTCATTTACATCTCAATCTCTTTTTAGGCCTACTTTAGGTCTTCTCAAAGCACATGTTACACTTAAACTACCTTGAAAAATATTAAGTATTAAAAAATGTGTGAAAATTTTAAAATAAAACTCAAATATACCCTTGATAACATATAATTATCTCCATAACACCAATTATTCCAAATCACTTCTTGAACCACACCATTAGATTTACTTGCTATTAGGTCTATACACACCCAGAAAGTCTACCTCACATAACTAAAGAATATAGTCAAATTTGAAAAATAAAATAATTAAATAATTAAAATAATAAATCATACATGACCTCATGGTAAACATTAATTCCATTTGACATCACAAAATAGTGAATAAGACCTCAAACACACTCTTGCAATATGACCACTTAGAACTGTCTGACTGCTCTAAAACACAGTAAAAAATCTTTGACTAACAACATATACATATTAAATTTAAAACACTATAAATGCATGAATTATATCCTATATAATATATATAACATCATATCATTATTTTTACACTTATATATTAGGAAAAATAACTTAGAAACATCTTTCTCACTAACACTCAGAAAACTGTTAAAGACCTTGAAAACATGGTCTTGAAGCATGTTATATTTATCTCTTGTAATGATAATTCAAAAAGTTATAATTAAAATTAATATTTGATATATTAATTAAATATAATAATAAAATAGATATATCATTTTTTGGGTTTCAACCATTGGTCTTATAGACCAATTTCTTAAGGTTCTCTCTCATTATTCAAACACAACCAGACACGTCATTTTGTCTTGCATGTTTTAACATCTTAAATGACTTTCCACCTTATATAAAGCATGTATAGATGATATAAATATAAAAAAAAATATAAAGTGAATTTTATATATTTAGTCCTATTAAAGAGTCTCAAACTCTTCATTCCACCTTGTAAACCTGGAACTATCATTATGCCACAAGAACCAATCCTGGTGAACATGACTTCTAAATCTTGTGTAGACACCTTTATGAACTCTTAATTAATTTGGATGATACTTGGACATATTTATAATAATTAAAAACATAAACATATATATGTATAATATCAAAGGTGAAATATATATATATCTTTGAAACATACACCTTCACTATCCACCCTCTCTAGACAAGCCATCTTGTGAATAATATTTGTAACATTTTTAATGACTTTAAAATAAACTAACTGGAATATAAATGATGTATATGTATTGAAAAAAAACCTAAATTAATTTTATCCATTCTTAATCCATTTCAACTCATCCCTAAACACATTCTCACTCTAACATGTTTTTCTCACTATTTTCACTATTAGCCTAGTTTAGTGATAGGTCAACATGAGTGACAAAATAGTTGACATAGAGGATAGAAATTATATAAATAACAACATGGAAAATAAAAATAGTCTCAATCTTCAACATCCATTGATTTTTATCTTTGACCTAGTCAAATATTCCTGTTATATCAAATTTTTGAGAAATAAGGGTTTTTCTATAGGTTTCATTCATTATCCTAACAAACTACTACCACTTGGAGATGCCTATAATATTCCTATACAATTTAAAATAATAAAACTATAATTACTAATTAATTTTGGCCATTTACAACAAGTTATTCCTTATCAGGTCATTAGGAGGGTTTTGAGAGGGTTTAACACCTGTTCTGGTGTTAACGATTGTTCATATAGTATTTCCCCTCAAATGCAAAAATAATGATTGGATATATTATCCATAACCATTACTCATCTATCCTCAAAGGCTCAAGACACCATGTAGAGTTTACACATGTCAATGATCATGAGAAAGTCCTTGTATAATTCTTCCTTTTGCACACACATGAGGCCTTCAAACATGTTTTATTGATTTATCCTTTAACTCAAGACCTAAAACTTGGTAAAAACACTTAAAAAAACCTCTTACACCTCTTTAAAATCTCACATGATCTATAGGCACATTTATAACTCAACTTGACACCTTATTAAGCCTCACTAGGTTTTTTTGCACGCTAGGCTTAGGACTATCATTTATAATTGGACCTTGATCATACTTTGAAAGCTCTTATATTATTATCATAACCTCATCCAAATGTAAAATGACATCATACAAAGCTCACATTTTTCCAACCTTCTTCACACAAGTCTCACACTACTCTTCTCAACAAACTACCAAGCCTGTGCCTTCTTACTAGGTCTCTTCATGTAAGGACTAAGCCTCAAAACTAACCTTCCTACCACTGTAGATGAATTATACGACTAATTATCAAGACAAAACACTTCATTATCCTTATTGACCTGCACACATGTCATATACTCTCCAAGATATTAACCACAACTTCTTTGTCATTAATGTACTAATACGCCATGCTCTTCTTGACATCAATGATCATGATCATTAGTTAATGCATTGTTGAATCCATGAACACAATAAAAAATTATTAAATTATATGTATCTTCATTAATATATATATATATATATATATATATATATATATATATATATATATATATATATATATATATATATAATTTTATAAGTAACTAATCCATAGGACCATACTTATCATTTATTTGAATTTATTATAAATAGACCCCTTGAAATGGAATAATTTTACATCAACTACTAAAGTACCTTACAAATCAGGAATTGATGATAATATACCTTGGATATATTTTGTCTTCTTTTAGGAGAGGCTAGATGTATTTACACCCTACCTAAGTTTGTGTGCTAAATAACCCATCAAAAACTACCTAATTAGAACGGAAAGTTTCTTTACTCAATAACTGGTATTTATATGTTACCATAGTTATTTAAAAAAAATTGATTGTAATGTGTAATACCTAATAATACCCATATGTTCTTAAGGGTTCTAGGTATTTTAAATTATAACATGGCTTGATCTTGTGAGACTCCAATTTTATGCCTTCATGAGAGAAAATGTGACCCAATTATTCCACCTTCTTCACTCCAAAATCACACTTGGAAGGCTTGGCATAAATATGATGTTTTTCAAGTGTTCCTCCATTTTTATTTGGGTTAATATATCATCAAATAACACAAATATAAACTTACATAGAAGTGGCCTATAGATACAATTAATCAAGCTCTGAAATGTTGATGCTAAATTTGTGAGGCCAAAATCCATCACCAAATATTCATAGTGGCCCTCATGTGTCATGAATTATGTCTTATGAATATACTCCTATCTAATTCTAATTTGATGATACCATAAATGAAGATTCTAGTTTTTAATAATATACTTGTTGAGTTCTATGTAGTCTAGGCATATGCACCAAGTGTGATCCTTCTTATGCACCATCATCACTAGAGAATGATAATCACTATGAATACAAAAAATAATAAATTCTTCTTATATCTCCTATACCATCTTCTCAATCCCACTCTTTTTCAATTACATCTACTAATACATTATGGTGTTTGGTGGTTGGTTCCCTAGTACTATTTTAAATACAATATCATGATCGATTTTTGGAGGAAATCATTTTGTAGCATTTATAAAAACAACTAAGTGCCCATATATATTAACAACTTATCTATCAAAGTAAACACCTTTGAATATCATTCCTCCAATGAAAAAAATTATTCCATAAATCTATCTACACCTTTTTAAGTATATTTCAAATTTAATGAGAGCTCACCAACTATGGAAAATTTTCACACACCTTGCATAGTTTAAAATTATTTACATATAAATGGAAATTCGTGAACATATATTATAATTTCATCTCACTAATTACCAAGTTATTGATTGGTTGGACTCCAAACATAATGTCTACTCCACCCATGGAAATGGAAAACATATATAAATTTAATAGGTAATCTCCCATGGTGAGTTTCATATTATATCATTTCCCTAAATAACAAAATTTACCCCTATCTACAATCATGTCCTTAAAATATAGAGTTGGATAAATAAACTAATTCAAGTACATAACCAACTCATTGTTAATAAAGTTTTTATTACTTCATGAGTCAATTAATATTGTCATCTTCTCTTTTTTTAGCATCCCCACTATCTTAAGCATTTTGGGGATGATAGTATGTGAAATTTCATGAAAATAAATTATTGGCTAGGGATACCCTACCTCTTCATCTAGTTCATTAATAACCTCTAATTTCATTCTTCATCCATTTATTTATCATTGGGGACCTCAATGTAGATAAAATGATTTTCAACACATTTATATCCTCGACTATATTTTTTTATCACAATCAAAACATATACCTTTTTCCCATTTTTATTCAATTTGTTGAGGTGTCAACCTAGTAGGTTGAGGGAATGATAGTGTTGAGATGATATGATCTCTAATGTTAGTAAATGTTTACCTATTATTGGATAATAATTTTTTATTTGCCTTATGCATCATGATGATAGAATCAAAAATATTAAGAATATTAAACATGTGTACCTCATGTTAAATGTGGTACTTAAGACTTCCAAGAAATAGATTATTTAGGTTCTCATCTATAATTATCTCCACATGTAAAGATAGTTTTTAAAATTGATGATTATAATCCTTGAAAAAATCCTATTTTCTATATCTTTTCCAATCTATTTATTTAATTATTGTTCAAAGTAATACTATGGTGTGTTGGTAGTTCCTCTATAAAAATTAACCAGGTGATACTAAGATCATTTTCTTGTTTTTCCATGATAACTTCTACCCACATGGTATTCAATGCATATAAAAAAAATGATCTATTTTGTTGATCCATTTGAGTGAATCCTTTCCATATAACTTATACATGTCCATCTTTGGTAGAAAGTTGTGAGGCCTAAAATTAGTGTTATCTACATAATGAGGTTGTATAATATTTAGAAAAAGACTAGATTGTCCCTTAGATCCACCTTTAATTGGTTATGAGACCAACAACATCTTGATGAAAGTCTTGAGAGAGACTAATTCTATTTTCATGTCAATGCATATATTATCCTCATATCCTTTCATTCCATTTCATATATTTTTAGTCTCTAAAATTAACATTTAACTCTAAAACAATGCACTTATGACCAATCCTTATACACACTTAGTTTATGCTCAGTTCCATAGTTTTTAACCATTTTTTCTTTAATTATATATGGATGATCCTTATCCTTAAAAAAATATGATACTTAATATTCCTATTCTTCATTTAAATTAACCTTAACTCATTATTATACTAATACACATTTCTAGTTTATTTGTCTTTTCACCCCAAACAACATGCTCCTTTAAGACTATCCAACTTGATGATAGTGTATGAATCCATCATTTTCACCCTCCCATCAAAAAATGGATAATTTATCAAATTAAAATTCACTCAATAGGTTTTACCACACATTTTTCAAGTCCCATTTGTAAATTTTCTCAAAATACCATGATAAAGGGATATTTCCCATTCATTTATCCACTAGATGGCAAGAGGCTTCCATATTGTAAACACCAAAATTATTCTAACTGTTCATTGAGAATAAATAACTTATTCTTACCAATTTTAATTCCACATAGACCAAGTAGATTTGAGATAAGTATAAATACATCTCTAAGGTCATAAGCTATTGATAAAACACTTAATTACACCTAGATTACATGAATATATAATATTACACTAGTATTTCACACACACCACCATAGCATGAGATAACTACATGGATTTTTATACCTCTTTGGTGTATTGGTATGTTGGAAATTCTCAACACAAAGGGTGTTGAGGTCAAGCACAAAATCAACCATTAACCCTTTTTTTCTCTATATAGCACATTTGTTCCTCATTATCTATTGGTCTATGATTCCAAGTGAATAAGAAGGCACATAGTGGCTTTCATAATGAATTGATCAACCCCAATCACACATAAATTAATTATAGGTGAAGGTGCACTAGTCTAAATTCATAGAGGGTAAAAACCATACCATATACTGGGGCACCACATAGGCAATGGTACAAGCCAGTAATGTCCAAATAGCATGGCCTTATCCTAGATTCAAATGAATCCATGTTATTAATTCACATCCATATCAAAACTTCATAGAGTCTTTGTTTTAGTCATTTAAATCTAGGTTCTAGAAAAGTCATTTTTATTTGGTATCTTCCCCTTTTATTATATTTCCATAAATATCACATTCCAAATCAATATAGTGTATTTAGTGCATATATTATGTAGCTATTTATCTAAATTATATTATATTTATTCCCTATTATAAGTTTTATAAGGATAATCATCATGTAGATACAATGGGTAGTTCAAATTGTTTGGTACCAATTGACATAAATAATTATAAAAAAATCTTCACTATACACTGTTTAGTGAAACCATCAATCTCAAATACATATTTGGTAGCTCTGTCAATCTTGGCAACTACACATAGTGCACAAAAGGTAGAACGGTTTAAACACACACACAAACACACACACACACACACACACACACACACACACACACACACACACACACACACACACACACACACACACACACACACACACACACACACACACACACACACACACACACACACACACACACACACACACAATATTTTGAAAAAATTAGTTACAAAAAATACTTTCACAAAAAATGATAAACACAAATTAAAAAGATACCCACTTTGATATGTAATCATTAGAGGGGAATTTTTTAAAAGGTCCTCTAAAGGACAATTATACTAATGGATAAACACTAAAGATGCCAAGTTAGAAATACAATAGGTACATGATAGTTAATTAATCAAACACTTTAGTGGAAAAACAATGTCATAAAATTTACTTTAGTTAAGTGGCCTACATTAGAACATGAATGTCAATAATATGCCAAATTATGTTAAATTTTCCAAAGGAATAATGATTTAAATCATAATACTTCACATTAATTAAATCCCATTATTTCACCTTGGCCATTAATGCTTTAAGTGTTTGATTTGATAGACAAATTAAATTTGAAATCACTAAATAGATAAATTTATAATTATATCTATTGAATATTTCACCAAATAGGTGGAAGTTATACCCTTACAGTTTACTACAAGAGATGACATATATTGGTTTTGTATGACACATATCATCTCTTGATTTTATATTCCTTCAGCTATCATTACAGATAATGTTTCATCTTTCAATAAAAACACTTACGCTAAATATAATATTCTTCATACATTTTCTACTCATTATTACCCTTAGGGAAATGGACAAGCAAAACTTACAAATAAGACTATTAAAAAAACATTGAGCAAGATAATTACTAAATTTAGTGGTAATTGGCATAACCAGATACCTTATGCACTATGGGATTATCACACAACCATACACACACCTACTAGGTATACTCCACATTTATTTATCTATGGGGAAAAATGTACTTCCATTATAATTTGAAATTCCATATTTATGGGTATTCCTCGAAGGGGTTTTTACAGATGATCAATATAGAGAAAATTGTTTGCATGAGTTAGAAAATTTGGACAATACACACATATAGGTAGCTAATCATCTCATAATATATCAGAATTGCATTCAAAATGCATATGACAAAAGAACCCATAATAAAGAGTTTGAGGTTGGTGACTTAAGTTTAAAGGAAAATCTCAGAAATGTCAATGCAAAAGAAGAAACCAAAGGCAAGTTCAATCCTAATTGGTTCAGTCCATATATGATTACAAAAAATTTGAGTACAATAGTTTATAATTTTGATACAATTAAATTAAAATAGTTAAATAATCCTATAAACATTATGCATATTCCATAGATATATATTTAAAAATATTTCAAATTTTCATATATATACAAAAATAAAAAAATGAATATTCCAATAAAAAATCAAGACCTATGTAAGATATGTGTATTTTATTTAATTAATTTATTTTTTCCCTAGTATATATAATGCTTGTCTATATTTAGTTTTATATAAAATATGCTTCACTAGTGCACTTGAGTGAGTTTTATAACATACAGGTTATCACTCCTAAATGCAAATGCGATTTGTGATACCATATTAGACCCAGAACTTATACACAAAAAAAATCACACTATCTATATAGTATTGCATTTCACTCTTATTTTGTTATAGTGGAATTATCCCAGTGAACATAGTCTCTACTTCATATGATCCAAACCAGTCATAGACCTTCTATATCTTGTTTATATCTCAACAAGTTTAGCGAGGTCATTTTCCTACTTAGGTTTTATTATTCTATGACTATCTCTTCTATTCATATTACATATACAATACATTGCATAAAATATTTCCATATTTTCTCATTTAGTTTCACATTTATATCTAACTAGATACCTAAGTTATCAAATATACTAATGTTATACATTACATATGTAGATCAACTTCACTTATTCATGTATGTTTATAATGTTTACTTATTTTCTTCATGTGTTTTGTGTATTCATTATTCTATATCATGGACATTGTAACATGTCCTTATTTTTGGATCTAAGCCTTATTACATGTATTGTTTGTGTGTGTGTGTGTGTGTGACATTTGAACATGTCTCTTGTATTCAACCCTTTGGATTTATTGTTTGATTTATGTGATTTTACATGTCCTCTTTGTGTACACATCATGACCATGAAATTGTTTGATATTATTTTCTTAGTTTGTGATATCATGATCAATATCATATATCTACCTAGTTTGTTGATTCCATGATCCATATCATGTATCTCTACCCAATTTTTTATATTTAGCTTCAAATACTTATTTTTGATCATTTATTCATTGTGTTCCTAATTTCTAACACTTATTTAGACATAAAATTATGCATGATTAGTTCTACATGTATCATACATTAATACTTTTTCTTAGATTATCAATATGATTCCAACATCTCCAATGTTATAATTAATACTCAAGATCTCATTATTTTCTATAACATCATTCACATAACTTATTATTTTGAGGTAAGTTATTGTGTAGGATTCACAACTCACCTCAAAAGAGGGGGCATACATAGTGACTTGTCTTAGAGACTAAGTTGAAACAACCCAATGCATAGAGAGAAAATGATAGTTTTTACTAATATGATCATAGTTCATACTTAGTTTCTAGCCATAAATCAATGTTATAAAAAAAATGCTCCATTTAGATAGTAGCACAAGCCATAGCTGTATAAAACATCACACTTTCATCCCATGGATTAAGAAAACATTTTGTATAGTTATCATAATTATACTTAGTCTACATATCAATTTTAGTGTTTCTTAAAAGTAGGCTTCAGATTTATATATAAGTTTTTATATATTTTGTTCTGATTTGGGGCTTCCTGCATGACATGTGTTCTAGGTTTGTATGCATATTTTTACTTAGTTACTAAGTTTCTATTATTTAGTCACTAGAATTAATATGCTTAGATATCAGATTGGGGACCTATGTGAAGAATATGACCATTTTATTGGTCAATTTTGCACTAATTTTCACGTAAGGAATGGTAATTTATGTCATTCTCTATGTCTTACATACCATACTTAGATCATACTATTTTCATCATTTTTACACTAGTTTTTCATAAGAAATAAATATTATTCCATTTAAAGTGGTTGTTTCACCTTTTTCACCAATTTTTTACCAATATGATATATTGGAATTCATATAGGGATTTTAGGGAACTATACTAAATTTAGTTTTGAAATGGAGTAAATCACATATTAAGTTCTTAAGCACAATTTCCTATCAATAATGATTGGGGCATCCACTGTCCAATCTAATTTTTTCAATGAAAATAATATCTTTGAGGGTCATACCCTATCTAGTCACTATTTTTTCACCAGGAAACAAAACAATTTATGCGCCCAAATAGGTTTATTTTTACTTATTATTTGATCTATAAGTTTCTTATATTTAATTTTATATTTTCATCCTGAGTAAATATTGATGTATACATGTTTCATTTCAATTTTTTATGAATCATAGTTCAGCATGTGATCTACATCTAAGCATACTCAACATAGGTAAGCTTAGATATAAATCTCTTTCTTTCACTCTAGTATTTTCACTTTGCTATAGTACTAGAATAAAAGATGTGGGGGGGATTTAATTACTAAATTTAAAATTTAATGCTGAAACAATTTACTTGTGATAATCCTTTATACAAACTTAGACTATGCTTAGTTCCACATTTCTAAACCACTATTCTTTTACTTTTATGCAAATTATCTTTATCCTTAATAAATTATAATACTTGATATTCATATTATTTATTATAAGTAGCTTAAAATCACTATTAGAATGATCAACACTTTTAGTTTTTTATCTTTACTCCTAAAATAAGGTCCATGTTTTAGGACTATCCACATCACTAATAATGTCTGAATCTATCATTTCATCTTTCTGCCAAATAATAGCTAATTTATCGAATTAAAATTCACCCAATAGGTTGTCTGACATTTTTCACAAGTCTCGTTTGAATAATATCCAAAAATACCACTATAAAATCATATTTTTCATTCATTTATTTCTTATATGGCAAGAGGCTTCCATATTATAAAAAACAAAATTATTCTAACCATACATTGAGAGGAAAAACCTATTATTCCCAATTCTAAGTCCACACAACCCAAATAGCTTATAGGTAAGCCTGATTACATCTCCAAGGTCATAAGCCATTGTTGATGAAGTTAATTACCCAAGTATTTCACCAACATATAACATTTCATAAGTATTTCATACACCCCACCGTAGCATGGGATAAATGCATGGAGTTTATCCCTATTTAGAGTATTGGTATGTAAGTAACATTCAACACAAGGGGTGTTGATTTTAAGCACAAATTTAGCCACTAAACATTTTTTCTCTATCTCATGTATTTTTGACACATTGTATATTGTCTCAAGGTTCTAAGTGAATAAAAAGGTACATAATGGATTTCACAGTGAGTTGAGAAATCTTGATCACACACATAAGACTTATAGGTGAAAGTGCACTAGTATAGATTCACATTGAGGGAAAAAACCATACTGTATGTCAGTGTAACCTAGAGATGATAACAAAAGCTAACCTTGATTGAATAACACATCCTTGTCCTTGATTTAAGCTAATAACTTTTCCTCATTCATAGTCATCTCACACAATCACACAACTAATCACATAGTCTATGTTGTATTCATCTATACATGGGTGCCAACTAACTAGCAACTAATTCACAATCAGATATACTTCTCCTAATAAAAATGAATAAGGAGAGTAATTATGGATATGTACCTTCTAATTTATTTAAATATCAACCTATGGATGTAGACTTGATAGGATGATGTCACTATATGTGCACACTCAATATCTAATTTGACATTTTGCTAATTATGTCTAAGATGTAGAAGTGCAGTAAATGAAATTCTTGAAATGAAAAAAAAACAAAACATAGTAAAATAAATGCTTATGCATGGGAAGCTTCCTAAAATAAATCTTAAACAAGAATGCAATTCACACAATTTAGAAATAAAAAACACAATGCTTAAGGAAATCAATTAACATGCTCAACTAACTAGATGGGTTAGATTATTGTTTTAGCCTTCCAAAGGGGGCCCTTCCTCCTTTCAACTCCAGCTTCAATCCTTCTGCTTAAAACACTATATTTAACTCAGAATAACAACAAATTTATGTATGAAGTTACAATCATGATTGCTTAACATAATATATTTATGATAATCTCTATTCAATATATACTATTTTATATCTATCTCAACTCTATTGCTACACATTTATATATCATAGAGGAGATTGCTTTATAAAAAATAATATATGCATTCTATTCTAAGATATATTCAAATTGGAATGACCAAAATTGGTTACTTTTTCTAAAGATATCATTTGTGTGAATCTGGAAACTTTGTTGTAGGACAAACAATGTTGTTTCATTCTTCAACCACTTCTTATTTGAGCTCTATGGAGGGTAGAGTCATTTTTTTGAGTCGATTAGAAGGGAATCAAAATCTATTCATCCATGAATGTGGTCATGTATTGGCTATAGGATGGTTTGTGTAATGAAATTCCTTTTGCTTCAGGATGCCTCATGCTAAATACCTATTTCTCAAAAACATCTTTAAAACACATTCATATAAAAGGCATCCTAAAGCAATAGATAACCATCATATATTAATTTCAATACATAATTTTAACTATTTAAAAGAGTTTGAAAACAAATGCTATATGGTTCATGAAAGTAATAAACTATATGGAAAAGTGTTCAAAAGCATGGTAAACAAAGAGGATAAGTAAAATAGATGGGAACAATAATAAGACATTTATGGGGCTCATCACACCCCTCAACTTAAACTCTAGTTCAACCTTGAGCACTATACTTGTTCATTCCCAATTCACAAAGAAATCTAAAATCCACATGATCAATAACATCATTGGAAAGGTGAGCATAGAATCCATGCCTATATTCAAATATTTTCCAAATTTTGGCCTCTTTGGCTTTATCCACTAGGGTTTTATCCTTCTAGTCTAGAATAGGGTACCAAAATAGGGGTGGCTAGAACTTTATATTCAATAATTTTGATCCCATGTCACCTACAAGAAGAGTGTATTTTATGGTTCTAGTAAATTTTGCATTTAAATTAACAGGGGAATATGGCTCCCTCTTTCTCAGTGATAGGGTAAGTTAATTCCAATGTTCGGTACATGACTCTCTTGTAGTAGGACCAACAAAAGTTCTCAGTCCTAAATAAAAATCTTGAACTTTATCACAATTCTCACCAAGCCAAGTTTTTACTTCATGTTTTAGCATGATATCATCCCATTTTTATAGAACAACATTAGGTGCCATTGATTCAATCTTGATGAACAACTGACTCTTATTTTCTTTTTTCTTTTATTTTTCTATTTCTCTTCCTCTTCTCTATTCACTTAACAAATATGATGAAAATGCTTGCAATTGGACATTTCCAACATATAGATGGGAATTCCAATCTCTATCATATGGATCAACATAATTATGCAGGTATAAATCACACAATTGTGCTTGTTCTTCTAGTGAATTTATTTTATAAATGGAAAATAAGGAAAGGGGATCGATAACTTCACAGGGCATATCATAGTAAAATCTCATAAACCTGAACTTGTGCAATTGTTATTCAAGATAAACTGAATAAAATTTTGTAGGATGCCTACAATCAAGGAGTTCTTGTGTTATACCAGCCATGACCTCAACTTTCTATTTCAATTTGGTGATGCTTTCTTCCTTTAACATGTTTTTCTCTTTCAATTTCCTATTTTATTTCCTCAGTTCCTTCAAAGATTCAAATTGATTATCCATCCAATTCATAAGTTTAAAAAATATTTCAAAATAAAAGTGATACCTAACCTCAAGGGTAAATTTATTTTCCTATTGATAATTAACCTCTATATAAGGTTGTGGAATGCTAGCTATAGGATGATCTTTAGTTGAGGGTTGCAACTAACAAGCTATTATAGCTAGTGCATCTAGACCTCCACCAGATTGAGCTTGCACCTGATTCCTTAGTTTATTAATTTCTTGTAAGGCTTGCTCAAGGGTGGAAAATTCCATTTTATTTATATTATGTTATTCCAATTGTTTATCTTATTCATATATAGGTTCTTCATTCAAATCTTGTTATACTGGTTCCTCATATAATTCTTCAAAACTATGTTCTACTTGTTCTTCTTCCTCATGCATTTCTTTAAGATTGTGTTCCAATTGATCTTATTCTTCATGAATTCATTCAAGATTGTGTTCCACTTGCTCTTCTTCTTCATGCATTTCTTCAATAATCTACTCAATTTGTTTTACTTCTTCCTATATTGGCTCCTCATGGAATTCTTCAAAACTATGCTCAAATTGTTTTGCTTCTTCCTGTATTGGCTCCTCATGAAATTCTTAAAAACTATGCTTAAATTATTTTTCTTCTTCTTAATGGAATACTAGAGAAAATTATTCCCCATATGTTTTAGTCTCAATAGATTCATTATTAATAGTAGTCTATTCTTCTCTAGATTCTTCATTTATTTGAATAATAGCAGAAGTTTTAGTTCTCAATTTTTTCTATAATCTATGAGATCTATGAGGAATGGGGGTTTCTTTAAAAGAATATGGGAATTATTCATTATACTTGTCTAAATTATGTTGGATTATGAGTTTCCTCTTTTTCCTTCCTTCAGACCTTGCTACAGGTTCTTATATTGCTACATGAATACCTTCTTCTGTAGGTTCTTGTGTGGCTGTAGGAGGGTTTTCTATTGTAGGTTCTTGTGGTTCTATATGGAGGTATTTTTATTCTTATAATATTTATTATTAAACTTCTAATTATTATTTTAATTCATTTCCTTCTCTATCACTCTCTTCATTTCCTAGTACTTAGATAAATTCCTCCTAATTGATGTTGGGTCTAGTTCTTTGCAAACAGTCTTTAACAAGTAACTAGATGAGACAATGGTGGGAGAGAGCTTTATAATTACCTTCTTGAAAATAATTCAACATCTTGTTGATCATATGAAATAAAAATTTGGGAATGTTTATCTCCACTCCATACCACAAATGATTTATGAACTTGAAGTGTATGTCATGCAACATAAAACAACTTCCTTTGTAGATGAAATATCTAGAGATAAACTCGATAGCCTTAGCCCATATTCCTGGTAGGGATAACCTTGTAGTGCCCCACTTTGAGGTTTTTATGAATTCATTTATTCTACTAAACCTTCATCTCTCAGCCTCAACATCATATTTGTCTTGCCATTCCTCCCCTATTCTTGGTAGTCCAGTTACTCTATTGATGGATATTTCTATCAGCTTTACTTCCATCCCTTTTATCATGGACAAATTATTATGTAATATAACAACAAATTCCTTCATAATTCCTTCATTTAGGGACTGTATTTTATTAAAATACTATGCCCATCCTATATGCCAAAACAATGCCAAGATTTCTAGGCTATTGGTCAAGGGGTAATATCATGTTTCAACAAATTACCTCCCATATTGTGAGTTGTAGGTCTAGTACTTTTAGTAAGGGTTTTGGAAAAATGGTGGAATGTTCTATGAATTTTTCTTTAGGATGTGAAATAATCCTTTTAAATTAATGGAAAATTTCTCCCCAACTTAATCTATCACTTGTCTTCAAGTGATGAAGGTTGACATGCATAAAACACTCATGGGAAGAGTAAGGGGTGGTAGTAGCAATTGTGTCAATGGTCACATCAACAATGATGGAGATAGTAAGTAGGTGTGATAAGGAGAGGATAAAATTGTCCATTGATAGCATTAAGTATCATCATCTTTATAAATAATTAAAATGTATGACATGAAATAAATATAGAATAATTACTATATTACCTATAAAAATATCTTTCATAAATATGCAAATGATGATATGAATTGGTGATCGTGGTATACACTAGTGTTTTAGTGGGAGAAAATGACTGATGTACAATGGAATGTAGGAAGATATCTTGTAGCAAAATATTCATCCTATAACAATAAGTTTTATCCTGTAGCCACAAGTTTTATCATGTAGCAGCAAGTTTTTCACCTGTAGCAAAAAGTTTTCCATCCTATATCAATAAGGAAAATGTATTTATGCTCCAAGGGAATGAATCTAGAAGAAAAATCAAGGGAAAAACAAACATTTTTTAAAATAGTAGTGCATTTTCTCCTTTTTTTTAGATTTTTGGTCCAGAATCAACTGAAATCACAAAAATCTAGAGAGTAGGATTTTATTCAACATGAACCAAGCCATTTATAATGAATTGTTCTTAGCTATAGGAAGATTTATTACTCTTGGAAAATATTAGAGAAAGGTTGATAGAAATAACCTTTAACTATAGGAACATGTTGATTTGATTCATGAAGAAGAGATGGATGTTGTTCTTCAAGAAGTTGGCAAGTGAGAGTTTCCTTGGAGAATGGTTTCTTGTATAGCTAGAGATTATGTCCATTAAAAAGTAGTTAGAACTAAATAAAGTCAATAGTCATGAGCTTTATAACTTCATCATCAAAAAATCATTCAATTTCATAAGGCCCAAGCTATCTAGACTATAGTTTTCTTGTATGATCCTTGTATTAGAGTAAAAAAGGTGTACCCAATCTCTTGGTTATAAATTATTAGTCATAATGTTCCGATCATGACATCACATACATTGTCTTTGCATTATTTCAATATGATGAAGTGCTTCATTTCTTAATTCATCGAGTGCATTCAATTGCATGATCCTATTTTATTGAGCTTGAGAAATATCTAAGCTCAAATCAAGTGTTTTCCTTAATATCTTATGTTCAAACTCAATGGGAAAAACATGTTTTTAAACATAAAATAGTTCATATGGAGTGAAATTAGTTGTGGTTTTCTAGGTGATTCTATAAGTCCAAACTACATATAGAAGATGAGTTGACCAATATTTTCTATGCAAAATCATAATCTTAGTGAGGATATTCTCTAATTCTTGGTTTGTCACTTATATCTGACTATTTGAATAAGGATGGTAGGGAGTATATTTCTTGTATCTGATTTCATATTCTTCTACCAAGGTAGTTGTGAGGTATTATGTGAATTATGGGCCTTGGTCTATGGCAATCTCTCTTAGAACTCCATACTGGGTGAAAATTCATTCATAGAGGAACTCAACTACATTCTCATCTTAGGCATGGGTTAAGACTTTAACCTCTACCCATTTGATGAAATAATCAGTGCACACTAGTATGTATTCCTTGTTGTTGGATTTAGGATTAATGGGACCTAAAAAATCTAGTCCTCATTTGTTAAAGGGTTTTAGAACTAATTTTGGCTATAATGGCATTTCATCAGAGTGAGTGGGATTTCCCATAAACTAGCATTGATCACATCTATAGGTGTACATCATGGTATCCTTATGTAAGCCAATAATATCTAGCAGTGAGTACTTTCATGGTAGTCTGTTTGGTAGTAAAATAACCCTCATAGGGCTCATCATGTTAGGCTCTAAGAATTTCATAAGATTCATTTTCTCAGATACATATTCTCATAATTGAGTCTAGTCCAATGATAAAGATATCTCATTCAATCTAAGATTAATGCCTTCTCTTTTAGATTAGGTGTTTCTTATCCCTAGGTGAGAAATGTTGTGGTAGTGATCTTGCATCCAGATAGTTAGCAATATCTATGAACCAAGGAGATTGAATTTTTATAGAAAATAAATGTTCATCAATAAAAGAATCATCAAAAATAGTACTTTGTTCATCATTGTGCAATCAAAATAGTAAATATGTTCCTACATTATTTTTACTAGGTCTATCCATAATGGAAATATTGAACTTCTACAACAAAAGCAACCAACAAATTATCCTGCCTGTTACAATAGGTTTATTCATTAAATAATTTATATGTTCATGATCGGTGTGGATGAATACTTGGTAACCTACAACCTACTATTAAAATTTATTGATGGCATATACGATGACAAGAAATTCCTTCTCCATTATAGTGTAGTTAAGTTTAGCCCCTTGAAGATTATTGCTAATAAAATAGATTTCATAGCTCATAGATTTATATTTTTGGCCAAGGATAGCTCCTAAAGTAGTGTTAGATGCATTTATATCAATGTAAAAAGGCTTCTTCTAGTTAATCCCTCTCAAAATAGGAGTTGTTATGATCAAGTCCTTGAGTTGATGAAATGCAGTTTGAGAATCATTAGTCTATGTAAATTCAACATCTTTAGTAAGCAATACAAATAATGGGGTCATAATTTTACTAAAATATTTGATGAATCATCTATAACAACCAACATGTCCAAAAAAAATTTTAACATATTTTTTCTTATTTTGTGTGGGTAGATCCTTGATGATACTTATCTTTGTTGGGTCAACTTGAATTCCAATAGGGGATATTGGATGTCCCAACACAATCCCTTTAGTCATAATCATGAAACACTTTTTATTTCTCAAAGATAATTGATGGTCTTGGAAACATTTAATAAATTTCTATAGGTTGGTCAACATTTCTTCAAATGTCTACCCATAAATAGTAAAATCATCCATGTAGATTTCAACATAGTCATGAGAGAGATTAGAAAATATGCTCAACATAGCTCGTTGAAAAGTAGTTGGGGCATTACAAAGACCAAATGGAAAGATGACATAGGCATAGGTTCCATAAGGGTAAGTAAAAGTGGTTTTGTCTTGGTCTTGTGGATCATTTTTTATTTAATTATAACCACTATAACCATTTAGGAAATAAAAGTACTTCTTCCCTACTAACATATCCAACACTTGATCAATAAATGGAAGTGGAAAATGATCTTTCCTGATAGTAGGATTCAAATATCTGTAGTCAACATGTAATACACCTTTTTCCCCCATTCTTATGGATAATGACTAGGGGAGAGACCCATTGACTATTTGAGATAGGATACACAAATCCTACATCCAAGAGTTTTTGCAACTTAGTTTTGATAATTTATTTGATTGTAGGATTCATTGGTCACTGGGGTTGGTGAATAGGTTTGCATTTTTCATTAATGTAATTGTGATGCATGCATAAATATATAGGTATTCCTCTCATGTCATGGTAATCTTAATAAAATGCTATTTAGTGCCATCTTAGCATTGTAAGTAACTAACTTTCTTGTTGGGGTGTTAAGGAAGTGCTGATGTTGAGAGGTTTATTTGGTAGGATGTTTATTTACTTCATTAAAGAAAGCATGGTCTCTACGTTGGTCATTAAAGGAAAATACCTACATTGATGGGGAATTAATTGATGGAATGTCTAAATATCTCTTATAATTTCAGAAAAATCATTCTCAATAAAGGTATTTTAAAGAGGGCATGGTGTACATTCCAACAAATTAGTGGATATAGGATCCTATCGATAGGTGTTTTGTAAGATACCAGTAAGGAAAATGTCTTCTTCTTGGTTCTACAAATTTGGGATCTAATTAATGATGTAAAGAGTCTACAAGGAGATAGCTTCTTTAAGGTCATCAATCCAAGGAATTGGTCCATCATTTGGGGAAGGCTGAGCTAGTGGATACATCACCAATTTATTGGTGTCATTTTCATTGAAAATTAGCATTTTTCCTAATCTATAGCCAATAAAAGCATTAGCACTCACCAACCATGGGTAACTAAGGATGAGAGGATAACCCCCAAAATTTCTCTTCAACTACAACACAATAAATTATACTGGGTATTAAAAATAATCCATAGTGATAACAAGGTCTTCAATAATCCCTTCAAGCTTAAAGTTGATCTGTTAGCCATCTAGAGGATGGTAGGTGTTAGATAAAGAGTGGTACACTTCAGTTACTACATGTTCTCCATGGTCATCACATTAATGGTTGAACCTAAGTTAATTAAATTATTGTAAATGGGTTAGTTGTGGATGCTAAAATTAACTACATGACTTCCTAGATCAAAATATTTTGGGGGAACTATGTTTTCCAACATAATATCTACTAATTGTCTAATGACCTAGTCTATTTTAGAATCATTCTTCTTTCTTTTCAATTTTTTCAAACATAGTTCTTGAAAAACTTTATTACAGATAGGAGCATCCTTTATTTCTTGAAAGAGAGATTTTCATGCACACATTCTTGAGTTGTCCTAAGATGTTGAATTTAGGCTCTTATTCAGGACGTGATATGCTCAATCTCTTTGAAAAAGGAGGATTATCATTTTTTTTTGATTTTTTGATGGACTTAGCCCAGGATTGGCTATGGGTGGCTATGTATTAGTATGGAGTGGAGTTTGTTAAAAGTGTTATATAATTATTGGTGAGGTGGATTGTGGAAGAACATGATTTGAGTGAAGTTGAAATTGATTAATATCCAAGTTGTATGTTGGATATTGCATTATTTTAGTGGATTGTGTCTATTGAACTGACTTATTGGCAGGATTGGGAATAGACTGGGTGGGCAATTTAGTGGTTAAAATAGGCTAATAAATGTTTGGTTTTATGGCCTATTATTTTGGTTGTTGTATTTACTAAGGAAATCCTTAATTTCCTATCTATTTTTGTTTCCATGGATTAGAGGGATAAAACCATTGCTAGTTTTGTAATTATCTTTGTTGAGGCTGTTGTCCATTATGTTGCATCCATAACTAATTTTGGGGTAGCTGCTAATTTTTTTGAGACAAATTTGGATTAGGTATATTAATCCAAGAATTGTATTAAGGATTATTTGAGAATTAAGAATTTGCAAACATAGAGTTTGATGGCATACCTAGTCTTTTTACCCATAGTTTCTTTTGATCCATAAAAAACATTTGGTTCTCATCTTCTCCTATGGCATGAAGCTCTACTATTTCAAGATTTTCCTTGGTGATATTGGCTACTCAAGCCTTTAAGGAATGGCATGTGCAATCCACCTTCTTTTTGAATTCAAGACAATATGTGACTAAGGCTTTCTTGGTTTCTTCTTGCTTTCTTTGTGCATGTAATGTATCAAGCTGAGTAGCTATGTGATTGATGATGTCCTACTTCATATCCTAGAGTAAGTTGCTAACTTCACCTTTAGATAGTCTTGAAGTAGATGCTGTAGGGAGGGTTCTACCCCTACTTTTGCTCATGGTTGATTTGGACTAGTTTATACATAGAACTGTTAGTTCATCAAATGATAGTGTAGAAACATCACCACTAGACATTAGATCTAGTGCCTCCAAACAATCATCTCTAATTCCTTTCCAGATTATTAGCTTGACTGATTCCTTGTCCATTATAGTCTACTTGGATTTTTTCAAGTTGAATAAAAATATTTTCATATATTTTTCTAATAACTCATCATCAAGTTGTGTCATTCAAAAATTGTCATCTCTCCTATAGTTTCTACCCATATAATATAGTCTAGGTATTTCATTAGAAATTTCTCCTTCATTTCTTCCCAAGTAGAAATGGAATCCTTTCCAAGTCCCATGAACCATCTAAGTGATGAATCTTTGAGTTTTTCTATAAATATTTTGAGTTTCTGAGCATCTTGATTGTAATCATAGCTGTGACATAAGATGTCAAACTCAAAAATAAATGTATCTAGACCCTCAGATGCTTTCCCTCTAAAGGTAGGGATCACATAGTGAGGGATATTTTTCATGGGTGAATTTCCATCATGAGTAAGGATAGAAAATTTTAAATTATCAAACTTATTTATATTTTTTTCTTCCTGGTGATCCCCCATGAATACTCTTTGTGTTGGTAGATAGAAGGTTGTTACTACCCAATGCTCAAAATTCCTATCAATTCTTTTATTTCTTGGAGTGTAAAAGATGGGGAATTTATATTTTTCCTTAGGAATTTATGGATTCCTATATAATAGAGATGGTGTGGAGGTTTTAAAACATTTCATTAGTTTTTTGACAAAGAGTCTCTCTAAATTAGAATATTCTATTAGCCTAGTGTTTCTCATAGGGTCAAGAATAGCTTTGAATGCCTCCTTAGCAATAAATTTGGGTGACAGAGGGAAGTGAACTTCAAATTCCTAAGTATGAGGTGATAAGGTGGGAATTATCAAATTTGGTGCATGTGGGTCTCTTCTGAGGGTATGAACCTCTTCAAGATCTCTAGCTTGTGCTATCAGTCTGACAAAAAATTCTTCTTTCTCAACCTCTTCTATTTACAACTGTAAGTGATCCTAAGGAATTCCCATGTTACTTAATTAATATAGGATGTATTTTGGATATTACAATAATGTTTAGTGATTGAGTTAAAATATTTCTATATATTCTCCTTCTCTTTATATACATCAACCCCTTTTTTTAACTTTTTGCCCACCCTGCTTGCATAGAGTTAGTAATATGGGGGTTTTTGAAAATTTACACTATCTTAATTTTGAAAAGGGAAATTTAAAATATGAAAGCAAGAAATATTTAATATATAAAAATAAAAATATTTGGAAAAATAATATTAAGCATCCAAAAATAATTTCTATCAAGATTGAAGATTACAAGTGTGTGACACCCTTCCCCAACAATGATGCCAAAAATAACTAGCAGTTGATTCACAATCAAATATACTTCTCTTGATCAAAATAAACAAGGAGAGTATCCATGGATCTATACCTTCTACCTCATAGAAATTTCAACCTAGGGATGTAGACTTGATAGGATGATGTCACTGTATGTGTACACTCAATCTCTAATTTGACATTTTTCTAATTGTGTCTAAGATATTGAAGTGTAATAAATGAAATTATTGAAATGAAACATAAAAAAGGTAAAATAAAATAAATTATCATGTGCAAGAATATTCCTAAAACAAGTATTAAATAATGATACAATTCACATAATTCAGAAATGAAACACACAATGATTAAAGAAATCAATTAACATGCTCAACTAACTAGATGAGTTGGATTGTTGTTATAGCCATGCAAAGGGGGCCCTTTCTCCTTCCAAATCTAGCTTCAATCCTTCCCCTAAAAACACTATATTGAACTTATAATTTATCACTCATATTAACCAAAAGTACAACAATGAATTGTTGTATGATGTTACAATCACGATTGCTTAACACAATATATTTCTGAAAATCTCTATTTAACATATACTATTTTCTATCTATCTCAGCTCTGCTACTACATATTTATATACCATAGAGGAGATTATTTTATGAAAAATAATATATACATTCTATTATATGATACATGAAAATTGGAATAATCAAAATTGGTTCCTTTTGCTAAAAACATCCTTCATGTGAATCTCGCAGCTTTGCTATAGGACAAACAATGATGGTTCATTCTTCAACCACTTCTTATTTGAAGTCCATGGAGGTTAGATTCATTTTTTCAAGTTTGTTAGAAGAGAATCAAAATATATTCATCCATGACTTTGGTCACATATTGGTTGTAAGATGGTTTGTGTGATGAAATTCCTTTTGCTATAGATGCCTTGTGCTATATACCTATTTCTCAAAAACATCTTTAAAAAACATTAATATAAAAAGAATCCTAAATCAATATATAACCATCATATATAAATTTCAATACATAATTTAAACTATTTAAAAGAGTTTGAAAACATAATGCTATATGGCTCATGAAAGGAGGAAAATATATGGAAAAATGTTCAAAAGCATGGTAAACAAGCAGGATGAGTGCAATAGATGGGCACAGTAATAAGAAATTTATGAGGCTCATCACCACTATGTTTTTGTCTTTGGTATTTTCCCCCTTTAGAATCTTTCCATAAATAGTAAGTTATAAATCAGTCTAGTGTATTTATTGTATATATCATACATACTAATTTTACGTAATTATTTATCTAAATTATATTAGATTTATTACCCAATATCAAATTTAAATAAAACATATTGGTGAACCTATTTATTTTTTAATGTTTCAAAATATTATCATTCCTTTAGGGTTTCCATATATCCCTTTTAACATTTCTACTAGGGATTTAAATTTTAGATTTTAGATTTTTATAATAATCATGATCATACTAGCTAAATCTATTTTTCAATTCTTAATTCATTTTTTAATATTATTTACATATATATTACATGTAATATGTAAAATATTTAAGATACATGTAATTCCATGGATGAATAATTTAATGGGAAAGATAAAATTCAATATAAACCAAGTTATTAATAATGAATAGTTATATGATACTTATTATTGCATGGCATAGTTTGGGTTTCCACATATTACTACTAGATGTCACATGGATCAATTAGTACCTTTTATTCCTCTTTCTCCTAGACCTCTAAATTAACTTAGCTATTATCCTACATCTACTATTCACCCTAGGCTTAAAACATATCATGTGGTTCATCATGTTATATCTAAAAGAGGCCAAGAGCCCAACCATGTAAGAAAATATGAAATAACTCAAGGATTTAATAGTATTTACCAACTTAATAACACCACAAAAAAGATATCCAATTTAGAGTTAATCCAATAATCAAATTAATAAAATGATATTTTATATGCAACACTATGTGACACTGCTATTCTATGAAAATATTGAATTAAATCACATTTCTTCCATCATTAACACTTTATGATGAATATAAGAGTCAACATATTTTGAAAAGGAATATATGCCACCACAACATGTCATTAATCAGTTTATACATTCATATCATAATTAATGGCATGGGTGTTAAGTGAGCCTTGGTATATAATGGTTCAGTCTTTAATATTTTCAACATTTATTTTATTAAACTAATAAATATAAATGTCAATAAATTTAGATTATTAGGATATGAATATTATAGGTTTTGATAATATTCTTCATAAATTATTAGGTCAGATAACATTGACTTTGAAATTGGGTCCTAAAACTATTGTTACAACATGTCAAGTTATGTCCAATGACTTAAACTACAACATATTACTTTGAAGGCCATAGATTCATGACATGTAATCCTTACCTTACACTTTACATGCATGTCTAGAGTTAAATACTTCCACTACGATCCTCTTCAATACCATTATTGATCCCTTAATCTAGTCAATGTGTATATACTGTGTTAGGAATAAATTTGAAATTAATGCATAAAAATTTCATAGAATCATAATAAAAAGAGATTTGAATAGAGATACATAAAGAATATAAAATAAAATGCATAACAAGGAGATAGGATTTAACGTGGTTCACCCAATGTGGGCTACATCCACCAAAAAACACTTGCTCAAATTTTATTACAAGCCAACAAGAGTACAATCCACTCTCAAATTAATCTTCTCATAATTATAATAAAAAAATATTGTTTGGATCAAAAACTCTACTAAATTTTCACCTAAATTCACACACTCTTCTCACCTTCTCAAACTCCAGATTTTTTTATGTATTACCTATTTCCATCTATAATACATCAATAGGTAATTGACATAGCAATTTTACAAAATAATGGGTTCCAAAACCATGGGTAAAGTCAACCCATAATGGTTCCCCATTAATCATGGGTGATGACACCACACATATATAAGTATAGATAAACCACGTATCTATACTCCCATAAAAAGGGGGTCTAGAATTTTTTTTTAAGGGATGTTACCCCCAAACCTTGATTGAGGCCCGACTCGGCCCCAAACCCTAACAATAATACATTAAGAGTGTACAATACATTTTAATGTATAATATTTGAAATACATTTTAATGTGGAAATAGGCTCCACAACATAATAGGCTAGTTATCTTAATGTTGTGTAATCTTGTGCCTCTTTAACAAGAGGTAAGATTACTTTCCTTCATAAAAGTAACTGATGATAACTTGGAAATTGAGCTCAAGCATGAATTTTAGGATCTAAATACTAAATTATACATCATTTATGGATAACATACCATTAGAGCTATGAAAATTATTCTAAAAAGACATAATTTTGCATATTTTCATGATAGATTAAAACAAAGGTTAGCTTGCATTCTTTATTCCAAAGCCAAAACATAGTAGGTAATCAATATCTACAAACAAGAAAATATGGCCAACAAAAAATAGGTTTCAATAAATATTATTGACCATCTATACAAATATAAGGTATTATGGATCATAGAAAACAGACCACAACACCTTGGTTCAGGCAAAGAAAATGCAACTAAATAGAAGGTACTTTAAATATTTAATTCATCTCAACTAATAAAAAAATGAATAAGTAAATATTTGTTTAAATACTATATATGTTTGATTAATGTAATTTGCTTTTATGTTTGCATACAAGCATTTGAAGAATATATTATGAATATTTTTGAAAAACAAAAACTGGACAACCTTAGTGATAAATTGCCATTTCTCGTTCTTCCTGAAGACATATGGGAAAAATGGGTCATTGTTTTTCATCTATACACAAATGGTGAGTTAGATTTCATCCATAAGAAAGATGGTGACTTAGATTTCAATATAAATACATTAGATATATTTATAACATGTTTATTTAGAGACACAAGGGGTATGTTTGCAAAACAATTGGATGTACTCACAAAAAAAGTTATGAGTGGACAAGTTTGGCTAAAGGTGACTATTAATCCTAATGTGAAGGTAAAAACTTTAAGTGCCTATTTCAATTGAGTGAAGGAGACCAGAGTCTCAAGGGTAAAAATTATAAACTATTTAAATTCATTGGTTCTTGAGGAAGTAGCTATTTTTGGGTGTGATGCATTAAATGTGATATAAAAATTTCTCATGCATGAAACCCACTTTGCTTAATTTTATGAAGAATTCATAAATGCAAAGACCAAAAAATAAAAAAGGCAAGGGATACAAATAATTACATAAGATAATATGAAAATATCAAAGGATTCTATAAAACTCTTGGAACTGTAAGTATCATTAGTTATAAAAAATTATGTACCAAGGGAGGAAGATACTTATGAGTTCACATATCAACATCCTTTTCCTTTTATATGGGTAGAACACTGGAAGTAATAAAACACCATATTTCTCTTTTACGATATGTGTTTATTGCATATTTTTTCAAATTTTTCATTATTGACACCTAAATCTGGCCACCAATGACCTCCAATCAAGCTTTTGACCAATTCTTACTAAAATACACAATTTGGCCTAAAAACACTAAAATGCATTAAATGAATTGAAATTGATATATTCAAGTGTTGATTCTGGTTAGGGTATCCTTAAATAGGGTAATGAAATTTATAGGCAATCTAACTTTGATTAGATCATTCTGAGTCAAAATGCCAAATTTTCACCTAAATGCTCTGGATTGCTCTTTCCTATCAAGTCTCTTGCACAAGATTCATGCCTTTGTTATTTTCTATTGGTAAAATCCTAAATGGGAATATGGTTCTAATGCATCTAATATTGACTTCCAATTCTAATCTAGTAGAATTTTAGACCAATAACAAGGCATTCTGATCAATTTGAGTAATTTGTGCATAAAGTGCTTAATCATGCTTAAGAGCTAATTAATCTAAATCAAGGCCTAATTAATAATTCCATGGAAAAATATTGAATAATTTTTTTTAGAAATGAATATTGAATATCTACATCATTATGTGACCTCATTTCTTGGGAAGACATCCCTAGGCCATAAATGCCACAAATATCAAGATTCATGCCTCCCATGCCTCATCAAATCCCTCCATGCCTCTTAATTTCTCCTCTATCCCAAATATTTATGAGCCTATTTATCTATTTTAATTACATTATTAGATTAATACTTAGCCACACATCTCAATCTTGAGATGGATGGTTCAGGTTGATTCTAGCCATTTTCAAAAATCTATAAATAGAGAGGCCATACACATTATTTCTAAGCTTAATTTGTGCAAAGTTATAATGAAAGATTGGTTCTAAAAGATTCATGAAAATAGTGTTACCATGCCAAATTGATTCCAATCCAAGACAAGTCACAAGCCAAAGGTGCCAAGGAGAGATGGAGGTAGCCAAGCTTCCATTACCAAGGACTTCATGAGCACAAAGCCGAGAAAGCCACTACTACAAAGGTATTTGGAGCATCCAAGGAAGGTGAATGATTTTTTGTTGTTTTTCCTTAATTTTTAGTTTTGTTTGTCATTTGTTTTTGTTACTAAGCTAACCCTAGTAACTAGGCATGAAGATGTTAGCTTAGTGTGCTTTTGATTTGGTTTCATTCACTAACACCATACTAATCTCCTCTTCTCAGGAAAATTCTTAGTTCACATAATGGCATGCCCGGTGAGACCAGACACATCCCACACATGAAGAAGATCATTATGCAACTTTAAAATCTTGGATCATTAAAACTCTTGCAATTTGATTTTATAACTTTGTTTTACCATTTTTTTTATCACATGTTTACATAGTAACCGATGTCGGTTAGTAAAACCATCATCGGTTGGCATAACCATCATCAATCATTATTAGTATAGATGATGTCGAATAGATAACCATCATTGGTTAGTAAGTATAACCATAATCATTTATAGAAACAACATTGATCATTGTGATTTTGTTAAAAACACAAACTTGAGAGATTTTTTTTTGAAGTTCATTATTTCAAACCCAAAATAGCTTCAAGGCTAAAGGACATGCTAATATTTTTGTTGTAGGACCAAGTTTAACATTTTCTAAAAACATGTTTAGATAACCTTTTTTAATGCTTAAAAATGAATTATAAACATTATTTTGGTGCTTAAAGTAACATTTAAGGTGCTTAAGTAAGTTTTTTTAGAATTATTTTTCAAAGCTACAACTAAGACCAAGGGGTCAAATGAACACCACCTCATTTTCTGTTTGGGCTTAAAAATGAACTCACCTTTCCAAGTTTTTTGTATTTATTTAGTTGTTTAAGTTAGATTTTTTTTGGTCAAAAAGAGTGATTCCACATGTATGCTCTTCCATTTTTCCCCTTTAGGGAACCCTTGGAATCAAAAGCACCATTCGTATTGCAAATTACCTAGTCTAAGGCATAGAAAGAACATCATCTAAAGCACTCCTCAAAAACTCATCAAAGTTTGGGTGACCTTGAAAATAATTCTAAAGTCTTTCTCTTTTAGTCTTTTATTTCATACAAACTTGGATTGTGAGGGGGACTTCATTACCTCCTATGAGTTCTTGAGGGAAGATTTGACCTGAGGTTTCATTTCCTAACATTTAATTCACTTAATCCTTCTGAGTTGCACATGGAACATATCTACATTTTGACATCGCACTACACTGAGTGAACAACAGGATGTAGTGGTTGTAAAAAGGACTAGACCTTTTTATAACTAGCCAATACCATGGTCACCTAATTTATTCAATGTTTGAAAGCTTGCTAGTTTAGTCAACCCCACATTGCCATACCCTTGTTAGGATTTAGATGATTATACTTAGTGTATTTTGGTCATTTATCTTACTTGGTGTTTTTGAGACCAAAACTTATTTGTTTGTTCATAAAGCCATGTCAAAACCAATTTGTCTATACTTCACTCTTTTGTCTAAAGAGGCATTATTCTAGCCATTTTACACCACACTTGTGCCTTGAATTTTTTGTTAAAATTGTTTATGTGTGTGTCATTTGAGTTGAGGAGGGTAGTGTTATGCTGCCCAAATCATGTTAAAACCATTTTGCCTTTGAGTATTTTGAAGCATAACATAGATAACATCATTCGAGCATGATTATGTCATTAGGCTACTCAAATTTGTTTCAAGACTAGTTTACCTTGTGACAAAAACCATTTGTTTTAAACCATGTCATGTCTACCATTTGGACCTTTGTCTTATGACATCATGCTATCCAATCTTGTCCATTCTTGTTTGATCAAATCTTAGTTTTTAATGTTGAGCTTTCAATTAATGTTGTCAATTTTGGATCCAAACATTGATTGATTTATATTTAGGCCTCAATTTATGGGGCTGATACATAAATCTTTCTCTTCTGGGTTGCATAACTTTAGTTAATCGATTACCCAAATTTGAAAACTATTGATGGTTTGTTTGTTTAATACCTATCCTTATCATTGTTTCTACCTTTATTTGAGAGAACACTAGTATTTCTTCAAAGATCCTTTTGTCTTATACCTTATACCAACTGATCATGTTTATGTTTGATTCTATGTGCTAGGTCTATGTCAAAGTTGTTTCCAAACTTGTTAGATTAAATCAAATCACATTAGCCTTTATTTCAAGTCTAGCTTTTGACATTATTCGGCCAAAACTCCTAGCATATGCCTATTTGTTTGAGCCTAGCTTTTGACTCTGCATTTGGACAAAAAATTTAGCAACTCAACTTTTCCCTTTCCTAGTTTATACCTTCTTTAGAACACTTTGACCTAGACCTTTGACATCCTAGTTTTTATTTAGACAATACTTTTATGCATATGAAATTTGACATTAGACATTTTGATGTTAGACTATTTTATACCAAGTTTTATCACAAATCATTTTGGAGATACAACTCCACTTTTAGACCATATTGGAGATACAACTCTATCCCTTCAAATAAGTTAGACAAAGTTTGAACCATTTGTCCTTTGGATAGTTTTTCAGAGTTTGTAGAACTCTAAGCCTATTTGTTTCAGAGCTTTCATCATTTACATAGATATGTCTAGCTATAATTATGGTAGAGTCACATATAATCCAAATTTTAATATAATGGCCACACAAAATCCCACTAGGAACCCCTATAGAGAATAATTTTCTAAGGAGTTTTATTATTCTCCTTACAATACTCCATATGGGAAACATAGTCAAAATCAACAAAATCTAAATCAAGACCTTGATTGGCATGAAGATATTTGTGAGGAGGAATTTGAAGACCCAACTATAGATAATGTTATTTTATATATGGATCCATACCCTATTTGAAATAATGAATACATATAACATAGTCTAGAACCAGCTTATGAGCCAATTCTTGATTGGAATGAGATGGTTTATGAGGAAGACTTAGATGCTTTGGCTTATGTGAGTAAACAAGATGCACCACATAATACCATTTCAATTCTAGGATTACAACATTACATGATCCCATACCAAGACCTCATCCTTTGGCTTGTGTGAGCAATCAATCTCCATAATGCCCCTTCATCATTCTAGGACCTAGTCATTTAGATTATGTAAGCAAGCAATCCCCAAAAATCCCTATTTTTACCATTTTAGGGCTTCATCCTTTGGCTTATGTGAGAAAAAATGATACAAAATACCCTACCATTATCCAACCAAAATTCAATCCTCATCCAATACCAATCCCATCTAACCCTCAGCCGATTTAATCCTTTGAAGACCAAGCTATGTTCAAAACTGGTATTTTCCAACTCATTAGAAACCAAGGCCAATAGAAACAACCAATCTGAGATGTTTTTTTCAAATAAACCATTTGTGATAAGTCAACTTGTGATAAATTGCCTATTAATCCCATTCCAATTACTAAAGAGTCTCACTCTAATGAGCCAATATTTACTGAGTCATTTCTTAATGATTATAACTACCTTTGGGCAATCATTACCTCAACTATGTGCCTATTTTTCAAGAGCCTCTTATAAAAAATATAGTCTCTAAGGAGTTGTCTCTTGACCTATTCCCCATCCTAGAGGAGTCTCACTTTGACAAACTAGTTTTTGTGGATCCCATTATGCCATCACAGGTTGTTACTTGTCTAGAACTAAATATTCAACAAGACATCATTATAATAGAGTACCCATCAAATGAATAATTAAAGTTAGAGTCAAGTTCTATTCTTGAACTAAAATTAGATTTACCATCAAAATTTGAATCAACATCAGTCTCAACATTGGATTCAGAGTCCTTTGAGTTAGAATCAGACTCAGAAGAAGAACATGTTCATAGATATTACAGCTTTGTTATGCATGCCTTGAAGATCAATTTGAATAAATTTTTTTATCCTTTGATAGTTTTTGAGGATGATTAATTTATCTTCGACATAAGTTATCTTAGTATCTTCTATGAGGATTGTGTAGCCTCTGCCCATTCCATTACCATTCCATAGGCCATTACCATCAACCAAAATAGCCATATCATTGACATTCCATCTCCCACAAGTGTTGATTGAGATTGATAGAATAATAATTTATTGAACTACACCCATGGTGACATAGTAGTTGAAGAATATCAAGGAGGCCAAGACCACATTCATATAGCAGAAGAACACTCTTCTAGTGAAACCTTTTTAGAGGTGCTAGGGGATAATCAAATTCACAACTCAGCATCTTCTAGTGAATTTTTTTTGAAAGTACTAGAAGATAATCAATGTCAAAATTCAAAATTCCTTAGTGAAACCTTATTGAAGGCACTATAGGATAATTAAGATAACTTCATTGGTGAAAACCTCTTTGAGGCACCAATAACTAAGCATAATTATTCATCACTACTCGATGAAGACAAAATCAAAGATCAAATAAAAATAGATTCCAATC
The DNA here is from genome assembly GCA_037957365.1 of Torreya grandis. Taxonomy (NCBI): domain Eukaryota; kingdom Viridiplantae; phylum Streptophyta; class Pinopsida; order Cupressales; family Taxaceae; genus Torreya; species Torreya grandis. The sequence continues at coordinate 9,115,388 of JARHVA010000051.1, read as the reverse complement.
TACATCCTAATTATATCATAGCTACTCTCAAGATCAAACAACAAAAAAATTTGGTGTCTTATCAAGAAAATAAGTCTTCAGCCCTACCATAATGAAAATTATATAAAATCTAGCATCAACAACATTACATCTGACTAAACATCCTGATATTCATTTATTTCCCAACCATTATACATTACATTATCATCTACCATTCCATTTCACAATCAAACCTACCATCCATTATTTATTCTTGTTTACCATCTATGGCCACACTTTCTTTTATAGAGGCTATAAATATACCTTGTCTCAATGCTTGAAAGAATCAGGATCAATAACCAATGAAGATCATAAAAGCATTATTGACAACCCAATCTATAGGTAGTTCTTGATAGAACAACTATTCAGATGAGGTATGGGATAAAAATTAACATGATCAAGTATTCTGTTTATATCATTTATTAATTAGGATGTACATCTCCCCATCAATAGGAATAACGGAATCAAAAACCACATCTTGGCCAAAAACATGTATCATGCCATCACATTTCCATACTATTGCCATTGTTACATATCTATTTTCCATTGTCTAATATTCTTTCTATTGACCATATCACTTGGGGGCAAACCCTATTAACATTTTATCCATCCTATCATTCTATTCCTATTTAGACCAAAGCCTATTTTTAGTCATCCTATCCAATCCTATTTTCATCTTGGTTTATTTGGTTCTTCCCACACCTTTTATGAGAGGATTCTTATTGAGTTTCAACAATGAATCCATTCTATGTTTCAATGGTAGTCTATGAAAGTAGTGTGATAGTTGATCTGGAAAGATATATTTCATCTTATCAAGTTTGTTTATGTGAGATTGATTATAATTACCTATGGGCAAATTAGTGTTTCACTAATCTTGCTACTAATTATAACCACCTATGGGAAAATTAGTATCATTGAACTATGTCATTGTATCCTAGTTATAATCACCTATGGGCAAACTAGGGGAAACACTTGTTTATCATGCATTGTCGTATCACCTTGCCATCAATGTTTTCATTTGACTAACCATTTACTAGATTTGGGAACTTGTTGGGACCTAGTTGGTTTTTCCTTGCTTTTTATGTGGATGGAATTACTATGACTTGAGGTCTTTTCAGGACTATGTGGGTCATGATCAATTCATGTTGAGGTCACCTTAGTCCCTCTTTCCATGTGTTCTCACCATTTTGTGAGAAACCTAAGCCAAATGCTCTCACCATTTTTCAAGTAGGTATCTTATCATTCTCTATCAAGTTAAGTTACCTCAAAATTCCAAAAACATTCATAACATTTCAAAAATCCAAAAAAATTTATCTTGTCTAAGCCTAATCAGTTATCCTTGATCCACCTTACTGGGGCATAGTCATTGTTAGGACGCTTTATTTTAATATTGATTTCAAGATTCTTATTTGTTTATTTATTTTAGGTTGTTTTTTAATTTGTTTATGATCTTTCTATTTGTTTGTTTATTTGTTTATTTTATTGTTTATTTGTTTATTTTCAACACTATTGTCTTGACTCATTCTATATGTGTTCATTGGGTGATTCCTTGAGCATATATTATTGAGTCCATCCATATTCATATGTCAACATTGTCATCATGGTTTTTATCATTGGTGCATTGTTTTTAAGTATTTATTAGATCGAGAGTAAGTCCTTATGTATATTTTGAGATAGTCTTCATGGTATTCTATCATGAAGCCTACCATCACATGCTATAGCAAAAATCAGCTTTAAGAATGTCTACAATCAATGGAGCCATAGAATTTTTTCCTTGGCACCTTTGGCTTGTACGAGCAATCAAGCCCCAAAACACCCTATTATTACCATTTTAAGGTTTTATCCTTTGGATCATGTGAGAAATCATAATCCACAATACCTTACCATTATCCAACCACAAGTCATTCCTCATCTTGTACTAATCCCATCCAACCCTCAACTGATCTAATCATTTAAAGACCAAATTGAAATCAAAATTGGTATTTTCTAACTCATTAGAAACCAAGGCTAAGTGAACCAACCAATCCAAGATGTTTCTATTGAATCAACCATTTTTGATAAGTCAACTTGTGATAAATTACCTATTGATCTTATACTAATTATCGAAGAGTCTCACTCTGATGAGCCAATCTTTGTTGAGTCACTTCTTAATGATTATAACTACCTTTGGAAAAATCATTACCTCAATTATGTGCCTATTTTTAAAGAACATCTTATTGACAAGCTAGTCTTTGAGGAGTTGTCTCTTGACCTATTTCCCATTCTAGAAGAGGCTCACTTTAACAAACTAGTTTTTATGGAGCCCATTATGCCAGCACAGGCCATTACTTGTCTAAAAACAAATATTCAACAAGACATCATTGTAAGAGTAACCATCAAATGAAGAATCAAAGTTAGAGTTAGGTTCTATTCTTGAATTGACATTGGATTTACCATCAAAATTTGAATCAACATCAGTCTCAATATTGGATCTAGAGTCCATTGAGTTAAAATTAGATTCAGAAGAAGAATATGTTCATGGTTGTTATAACATTTTACACATGCCTTTTAGATAAATTTGAATACATTTATGATCCTTCTAAAATTTTTTAGGATGATTACTTCAGCTTTAACATAAGTTACTAATATTTTCTATGAGGACTGTGTAGCCTCTCTCCATTCCATTACCATTCCACAGGCTATAACCATTAACCAAAATAGCCATATCATTGACATTCCATCTCCCACAAGTGTTAATTAGGATTGACAGAATCACACTTTGTTGAATTGCATCCATGGCAACATAGTAGTTAAAGAAGAGCAAAGAGGCTAAGACCACATTCATATAACAAAAGAACACTCTTCTTGTGAAACCTTTTTAGAGGTGCTAGGGGATAATCAAAGTCACAACTCAACATCTTCTAGTGAAATTTTTTTAGAAGTGATAGAAGACAATCAAATTCAAAAATAAACATTTATTACTAAAAATTTCTCAAAGGTGCTATGGGACAATCAAGACAACTTCATTAGTGAAAACTTATTTTAGGCACCAATAGATGAGCACAAAATTTCTTCACTGCTTGATGAAGACAAAATCAAAGATAAAATCAAAATAGCTTCCAATATATAGCCTAATCAGATGGTATCTACTTTCAAAATCAAATTATAGAAAAATTTGGTGGTATTATCAAGATAACAAGTCTTCAACCCTATCAAAACCAAAATTATGTCAAATCTGGCATCAAAAACATTATGTGTGACTGAATGACCTGATATTTATTTATTTCCCAACTATTATAAATTCTATTATAATCTACCATTCCATTTTGCAATAAAACCTACCATCTATTATTTATCCTTGTTTACCATCCATGGCCACACTTTCCTTTGTAGAGGCTAAAAATATACCTTATCTCGATGTTTGAAGGAATCAGAATCAACAACCAACAAAGATCATAAAAGTATTCTTGACAACCCAATCTATAGGTAATTCTTAATAGAGTAGCTATTCAGATAAGGTAAGTGATAACAATTAACATGATAAAGTATTCTATTTGTATCATTTACTGATTAAGATGTGCATCTCCCCATCAATAGGAACAACATAATCAAAAACCACACCTAGGCTTAAAACATGTACCATGCCATCACATTACCATGACATTTCTATTGTTACATATACATTTTCCATTATTGAATATTCTTTCTATTCACCCTATTACTTGGGGGCAAACCCTATTAACATTTTATCCATCCTATCATTCCATTTCTATCTAGACTAAAGCCTATTTTTAGTCATCCTACCCAATCCTATTTTGATCTTGGTTTATTTATTTCTTCTCATACCTTAGTCATTCAATAATCAATCCAATTCATGTTTCAATGATAGTCTATGAAAGTAGTGTGATAGTTGATCCTGAAAGATATCTTTCATCTTATCAAGTTTTTTTATGTGAGCTTGATTATAACCACCTATGGGCAAATCAATATTTCACCAGTCTTGCTACTAATTATAACCACCTATGGGAAAATAAGTATCATTGACCTATGTCATTGTGATCCAAAAATTGAAAGATTTGGTTGAAAGATAATTCAAGAAACAAGAACAAAATAATTGTAATAATGTTATCTCTAAGAATATATGTTTTATTAATCAAATTTGCAAACCCAAACATATGCCTATCTTTGAAAAGAGATGTCTAATTTAAATTTTAGGTTACATATTCATTTATAAAAAAATTTAAGGTAGGATGAGGATGTGGAAGGTCACCAATCTTAGGGGAGATTAAGTGGTTTGAATTTCATGATTTACAACAATACAAAATTTGAGGAATTACTATTTTTAGAAACTTACTATTTTTAGACTACACTACTAAAATTAAAATTTAGGGCACTTCCATTTAGTTTTTAAGGGTCAAAACCCACTAATCATATCTCATTTTCATCTCATGATGTTACCCTCATTCTTATCTTTCCAATGGTTCAAATGGGGAGTCAAATGGAGCTATGGTGTAAAAGTTATGGCTCCCAGAAGTTCTACCACTAATTGGGGTAGAACTGTTGCCTAAATTGTCATCTAAAATATTACTTAGATTGTTCCTCCCTCCTTGAGAAGAAATGGTCCCCATTTCATCAAGATTTTTCATCAAGTGTGGTAGTTTTATTTTGATTTGATTCTCTATGCATACTTGGAATGGACTATGCTTTATGGAACTGTGCAGGGCCTGATTGTTCACCATTTTTGTCTAACCATCAGTCTTTGGATGGAAGGCCATGAACTTATTCAACTTGGTATCTATTTTCTTTTGTCATTATGTTTTTTATGTAGTCAGGGTTGTAACATGGGCCCTTTTGTATTCTTGTGGCTTGACCACCATGAGAATGAATTTATTGGCACTAATAAGAGAGACATATGTAGAAGGTGGTACGTTTGGTACCCTATAACACTGTGTTCCAAGAGTGAGGGTGATTATTTGAGTTATTGATTCATAAATTCCATTTCAATCATATATGAATATCTAACTAAAGAGTACATCACAAACATCTAGATTGACTACATCACATAAGACCTCATCTTGGAAAGTCTTTATTGCATATGAGAGAAGACATTGGCGGGTGACATGAAGGTTTCTCCCTAGACTCAACCATCCAATACTATATGGCTTTGGGTGAAGCTTCATGGATAGATTTAGGCTTTTCACAACATTAATAGAGATTAAATTATTTTGACTTCCACTATCAAGAATGAAATGTAGAGGCTTACCTTCCACCCATAACTTAGAGTGAAACAACCTTTCCTTGTTACCTAACCTCTCTTTGTGGGTCTATGATGAAGCAATGCTCGCATTGGGCTTAGCATCTAAAATCTCTTCTTCAACCTCTTCAACTATAGGGTCTCTATGAGGTATAGTAGTATATGTTGAGGATTATGACTCAGAAGGTAGGGACTTGATGGCTTGATATTCTTCTTTGGAGTGCATTCTAGATTTGTCACTTTTCCATTTTGTAGGTGAACTCTTTGTATTCATTCTTCCATGATTCTACTCAATCTTCACTATGAAATTATATGCCTCATCGAGGGTTTCTAAATTGAAGAGTTCCATCTCCCCTCGTATATACCATTGTAGTCTACCATGATATTTAAGAACCTTGTGTTTCTTACTTTCTAGGATGCCCAATCTCACAGATAGAGAATGGAAAATGTTAGTGTAATCTTAAACAAACTATTCCTTACCTTAGTAAAGTTTTTTCCACTCTATATATATATATCATCATATGCTATAATGGGGTAGTATTCTTCCTTTACAACTTGTATTAAATCATCTCAGGTAGGTTCCACCTCAAGGATAATATCATCTGTAATGAATCTCTTCTTGTACACTTCCCACCAATTTTTGACAGGCAATGATGCTTTCAAAAGAGAAAAAGTGATCTTCTCTTTATCAATGAATTTATTTATATAAAAATAGGAAGTTAATTGATCCTACCAATTTTTTACTACATCAGCATTGATTTTTCCTTCAAATATAGGGATATCAAAATTCACCTGAACCTTAAAGGGTGTTGGGGCACTGAAAGGTTGTGGGGGTGTAGATGAGGAGCTAGAATTTCCTATCAATATTTTTTGGAGAACTTGAGAAAATTGGTGTAGCATCTACAAGTGCTGCTATTGGAGGGCTTCATTCACCATTTCCTTGAAAGGATTAGATGTCTTAGTGTTGTCTTCCATTTGAAGTCATTTGGAATGAATAGATGGATAGTTTGGAAGCTCTATTATTTTCCACTCAAGCTTCTTGTAGCTTGACCTCCTCCTCAGGATCATACACTCTCAATAAAAACCACTCTAATACCACTAATCTAAAACTCAAAATCTTTGGTTGAAAGATAATTCAAGAAACAAGAACAACATAATTGTAACAATGCTATCTCTGAGAAGAGATGTTTTATTGATCAAATTTACAAACCCAAACATATGCCTATCTCTAAGGAGTGATGTCTAATTTCCATTTCAGATTTCTTATTCATTTATACACATTTTGAAGGTAGGAAGAGGATGTGGAAGGTCACCAATCTTGAGGGAGATTAAGTGGTTTGACTTTTATGATTTACAACAATACAAAATTTAAGGAATTATTATTTTTAAAAACTTACTATTTTTAGACTGCACTACTAAAATTAAAATTTGGGGCACTTCTATTTAGTTTTTAGGGGTCAAAATCCACTAAGTGGATCTTGTGCCATCTCAAGATGTTCCCCTCATTATTATCTTTCCAACAGTTCAAATGGGGAGTCAAACAGAGCTATGGTGCAAAAGTTATGTCTCCTGAAATTTCTACCACCAATTGGTGTAGAACCATCACCTGAATTATTGCCTAAAATATTGTTCGGATCACATTATATCCTAGTTATAACTACCTATGGGAAAAATAGGGTCAAAACTTATTTATGATGCATTGCCACATCACCTTGTCATCATTGTTTTCATTTAACTAGCCATTTGCCAATTTTGAGAACTTGTTGGGACCTTGTTGGTTTTTCCTTGCCTTTTATGTGGATGGAATTACTATGACTTGAGGTCATTTTAAGAATATGTGGGTCTTGCTCAATTCATGTTGAGGTTATCTTAGTTCCCCTTTCCATACACTCTCACCATTTTACAATCAACCTAAGCGAAATGCTCTCACCATTTTACAAGTAGGTATCTTGTCATTCTCTAGCAAGTTAAGTTACTTCAAAATTCCAAAAACATTTATCCTATCTAATCCTAGTCATTTATCCTATATCCATGTTACTGGGGCATAGTCATTATTAGGATGCTTTTTTTTGCTTTTATTTTTAGGCTTTTTGTTTGTTTGTTTATTTTAGGTTGTTTGTTTATTTGGTTATGCTCTTTTTATTTGTTTATTTGTTTGTTTGTTTGTTTGATTGTTTGTTTATTTGTTTTCAACATTATTTCCTCACCTCATTCTATATGTGTTCATTGGGTGATTCTTCAAGAACATTATTATTGATTCCATCCATATTTATAAATCAACATTGTCATCATTTTTTGTTATCATTAGTGCATTATTTTTGGGCATTTATTGGATCAAGAGTCAGTCCTTATGCATATTTTGGGATATTCTTCATGGTGTTCTATCATGAATCCTACCATCACATGTTACAACAAAAATTATCTTCAAGAAGGTCTACAATCAATGGAGCTATAGAAGTTTCTCCTTGGCACCTTTAGCTTGTGTGAGCAATCAAGCCCCATAATTCCCTATTGCTACCATTTCAAGGCTTCATCCTTTGGATCATGTGAGCAATCATGCTCCACAATATCCTACCATTATCCAACCACAATTCATTACTCATCTATTACTAATCCCATCCAACCCTCAATCGATTTAATCCTTTGAAGACCAAGCTATGTTCAAAATTGGTATTTTTCAACACATTGGAAACCAAGGCTAAGAGAACCAACCAATTCAATATGTTTATATTGAATCAAATATTTGTGATAAGTCAACCTATGATAAATTGCCTATTGATCTTATACTTGTTGTCGAGGAGTCTCACTCTGATGAGCCAGCCATTGCTGAGTCACTTTTTAATGATTATAACTACCTTTGGGAAAATCATTACCTCAACCATCTACCTATATTTTAAGAGCCTCTTATTGGCAAGCCAATCTCTGAGGAGTTGTCTCTTGACCTATTTCCCATCCTAAAAGAGTCTCACTTGGAAAAATTAGTTTTTGTGGAGCCAATTATGCCATCATAGGCCCTTACTTGTCCAAAACCAAATATTCAATAAGGCATCATTGTAACAAAGTACCATCAAATGAAGAATTAGAGTTATGTTTTATTATTAAACCAACATCAAATTTACCATCAAAATTTGAATCAACATCAGATTCAGAGTCCCTTGAGTTAGAATCAGATCCAGAAGAAGAATATGTTTGTGGCTATTACAACATTTGTTATGCATGCCTAACAGATCAATTTGAATACATTTGTGATCCTTCTATGATTTTTGAGGATGAGTACTTCAGCTTTGACATAATTTATCCTAGTATCTTTTATGAGGATTGTGTAGCCTCTCCCCATTCCATTACTATTCCATAGGCCATTATCATTAACCAAAATAGCCATACCATTGACATTCCATCTCCCACAAGTGTAGATTGGGACCGACAGAATCAAAATTTTTTGAACTACATTTATGGAAACATAGTAGTTGAAGAAGAGAAAGGAGGCCAATATCATATTCATATAATAGAAGAACACTCTTCTAGTGAAACCTTTTCAAAGGTGCTAAGGGATAATCAAAGTCAACTCAACATCTTCTAGTGAAACTTTTTTGGAAGTGCTAGAAGACAATCAAAGTCAAAAGTCCATATTCCTTAGTGAAACTTTCTTGAAGGTGTTACGAGACAATCAAGACTTCATTGGTGAAAAACTTTATGAGGCACCAATAACTGAGCACAAAAGTTCTTCAGTAATTGATGAAGATAAAATCAAAGATCAAATCAAAATAGCTTCTAATATAGAACCTAGTTAGATGGTAGCTACTCTCAAGATTAAACAATAAAAAAGACTAGTGGTTCTATTAAGAGATCAAGTCTTCGGTCCTACCACAACTAAAATTATGTTGAATTTGACATCAACAACATTATGTGTGACTAAACATCTTGATCTTCACTTGTTTTCCAACCATTATATATTCCATTATCATTTACCATTCTATTTCAAAATCAAATCTACCATCCATTACTTATCCTTATTTACCATCCATGGCCACACTTTCCTTTATAGAGGATACAAATATACCTTATCTCGATGTTTGAAGGAATCAGAATCAACAACCAATGAAGATCATAAAAGCATTCTTGAAAACCCAATCTATAGGCAGTTCTTGATAGAGTAGCTATTCAGATGAGGTATGGGCTAACAATTAACATGATCAAATATTTTATTTGTATCATTTACTGATTAAGACGTGCATCTCCCCATGAACAGGAACAATAGAATAAAAACCCACACCTAGGCCAAAAACATGTACCAAGCCATCACATTACCATGCCATTACCATTGTTGCATATCCATTTACCATTGTCAAATATTATTTCTATTCATCCTATCACTTGGGAGCAAACCCTCTTAACATTTTATTCATCCTATAATTCCATTCTTATCTAGACAAAAGCCTATTTTTAGTCATCTTACCCAATCTTTTTTTGATCTTGGTTCATTTGGTTCTTCTCGCACCGTTTGTGAGAGGATTTTGATCAAGTTTCAACAATCAATCCAATCCATGTTTCAATGACGGTCTATGAAAGTAGTGTGATAGTTTATTTTGAAATATATCTTTTATCCTATCAAGTTTGTTTATGTGAGCCTAATTATAACCACCTATGGGCAAATCAGTGTTTCACTAGTCTTAGTACTAATTATAACCACCTATGGGAAAATTAGTATCATTGACCTATGTCATTATATCCTAGTTATAAATGTCTATGGGAAAACTAAGGTTAACACTTGTTTATCATGCATTGTTGCATCACCTTGCCATTACTATTTTCATTTGACTAGACATTTCTCAGATTTGAGAACTTGTTGGGACCTAATTGGTTTTTCCCTGCCTTTTGTGTGGATGGAATTACTATGACTTGAGATCATTTCAGGACTATGTGGGTCATGCTCAATTCATGTTGAGGTCACCTCAGTCCCCCTTTGCATACGCTCTCACCATTTTATGAGTAACCTAAGCCAAACACTCTCACCATTTTACAAATAGGTATCTTGTCATTTTATAGCAAGTTAAGTTAGCTCAAAATTCTAAAATATTCATAACTTTTTAAAAATACAAAAAACATTTATCCTATCTAAGTCTATTCAGTTATCCTTGATCCACCTTACTGGGGCACAGTCATTGTTAGGATGCTTTCTTTTACTTTTATTTTTAGGCTTTTTGATTGTTTATTTATTTCAGGTTGTTTGTTTATTTGTTTGTTTATGCGCTTTCTATTTGTTTATTTTTATTAGTATTGCCTTGACTCAGTCTATATGTGTTCATTGTGTGATTTCTTGAGAACATTATTCTTGAGTCCATCCATATTCATACATCAACATTGTCATCATGGTTTTTATCATTGGTGCATTATTTTGGAGTGTTTATTGGATCTAGAGTCAATTTTTATGCATACTTTGGGATAGTCTTCATGGTGTTATATCATGAAGCCTACCATCACATGCTACAATAAAAATTAGCTTTCAAAAGGTCTACAATCAATGGAGATACATATGTTTCTCCTTGGCACCTTGGCAAATCCTATCACCCACCTTGATCAATATAACTCATTTGACCATTCTAGTTGTATCATTGTTAATCAATATAAGCTTATCCTCATTGTCAAGTACAACTAAATCATTCTATTGATGAATCTAATTCCTCTATCCATATCTTTCATCACTTTACACCCACTCATCCTTTATCTGTATTCTAGGTTATATCCTTGGGTTATGCTTGCTAATCATCCCTAACTGGGGCACCATCAGTTTTAGCCAATCCAGGTCTACTTAATGATTATAACTTCCTATGGGAAAATCATTATTTTAACTTTTATTCTTGATTATAACCACCTTTGGGAAAATCAACATCATTTTTACATTAATGCATGCAAGCATTTTCTTATTCTAATTAATCTCAACCATGGGTTAATTCCACCTTTCTTCTTGTTTCTTTTCAAGGGACTACCCATCAACAAATGTGATGGCCACTCCCTCGAGGGGCCATCATAATGGGCTTCTTAAACACCATTTGTAGCTTTGTTATTCAACCATCATCTTCTTTTTGGCATACAGGCCATCTCTCATTATTTGAGAATATATTGATTTGCCTATGATTTTCAACATATTCCCATATAGGGGCAAATTATAGACACCTAAATTTGGCCACCAATGACCTCCAATCAGGATTTTGACCAATTCTTACTAAAATACACAATTTGGCTTGAAAACAATAACATGCATTAAATGAATTGAAATTGAATAATCGAGTGTTGATTATAGCTATGATATCCCTAAATGGGGTAATGCAATTTATGGGCCAGTTAACTTTGATCAGATCATTCTAAGTTAAAATGCCAATTTTGCACCTAGATGCTCTAGATTGCTCTTTTCTATCAATTCTCTTGCACAAGATGCCTGCCTTTTTTATTTTATATTGGTAACATCCTAAATGGGAATATGGTTCCAACACATCTGACATTGACTTCTAATTTCAATCCAGTGGAATTTTGGCCCAATAACAAGCCATTATGATCAATTTGTGCATAAAGTGCTTAATCATGCTTTAGAGCTAATTAATCCAAATCAAGGCCTAATTAATAATTCCATGGAAACTTGTTGAATAATTTTTATTAGAAATAAATATTGAATATCTGCATCATCAGGTGACCTCATTTCTTGGGAAGACCTCCCTAGGCCATAAATGCCACAAATATCAGGATTCATGCCTCCCATGCCTCATCAAAGCCCTCCATGCCTCTTAATTGCTCCTTTATCCCAAATATTGATGAGATTATTTATCAATTTTAATTTTATAATTGGATTAATCCTTAGTTGTTGGGTGTCTTCATCCCCTTCATTTAATCAACTTTCTGTTGATGTCATATTTAACCAGGGCTATGTCTAAAGCTATATGCAACAAGAGGAATCATAGTGATTTATTAATTGAATAGAGGTATTTGTATTTTTGTTATTTTGGGGGGTTTTTAATGTTTTAAGGATTTCTTGGTTAAAACATTATTGGAATCAAACTATGTAAACCTGCTGGAAATAAACACACTTTACAAAAATGAAATAGATTACTAGAAATAAACACACATTGCAAAAATGAAATAGATTGCTGGAAATAAACACACATTGCAGAAATGAAATAGATTGCTGGAAATAAACACACATTGTAGAAATGAAATAGATTGCTGAAAAAAACACATGTTGCATAAATGAAAATTTAATCTAAAACGCCTATAGGAATAAATTTACAACAAATCTTAACTTTAAAGAATTGGAAGCATTTATAAATTTAACAGAGTTACCTATTTACTTTTGTGAATAGAAATATAAATACTGAGGAAAATAAAGATCCTGGTTCTTTGGAAGAGTGGGTCCTTGCTCTGCCTAGAACAAGATTTGAACAATTTAATTTTCTTTCAAAATAGAAATGGCTATTTCATTGATAAAATGTTCTATATTACAAATGTACTAATCTATCCTTTATCTCTCTATTCTTCAATGATTTTCTCTATCTTCTATATCCCTATCACTAAATTCCTAGGTCTGTATATATAGATGCTTTGATGGCTATAACTATTTCATAGATACGATGGAATTGAATCGTACCCATAATAGATGCTGAATCAAGATGTGGCTAGATGTCTAGCTGTGTGAAATGTCTTGATTTTACAAGTTTGGAAAATTGGGAATCTATTCCTAATTTAATAGGATCATTGATCTGATAGATCACCGACCGTTTAGAATAGATCTTCATTAGTTCCATATCTAGCCACAAAAGTTTCAGAGCTTATCTATAAGAGTACTAGAGCTAAATATAGAGTTCTAGAGTTAAGTCTAAAAGTGCGCTGACTTGAAATAGTATGGTGGAGTTCTGGAACTAACTGTGATGATTCTAGATCAAATTTTGTAGGTTTTAGAACTAATCTGAATTGAGTCCAATGCTTCCAAAAACATGCAATGCACTTCATATTTATTCTTTAGCTTGATGATGACCTGTTTTATTGCAAAACTAGAATTTTCCAACACATTTGTTAGGAATTATACGTCTTTTAAAATGTTAGAATCACAATCAATAAAAGATGGATAATCACATCTTAACTCATCTTAGATCAAAATAAAAGTTACAAAATGAATTCAAACTTAATAGAAAGAGAGAGTAAGATGAGGTCATTTATTATAAATTTATTGGGCATATCCTGGCCTCATCACTTCCTCCATACTTGTTTGTAAGTCCCTTTACAAACTTCACTCTTCAAATTTAGGATTGTATATCTTGCATTCCACTTTATTGCTTAGATCAACTGAATAAAATTGAATATCCCAATGCTTTGATTTAGAAGTACTATACCATAATCCTGCTTGTACTTTTCTTTTCCATTCCTCAAATTGAGTGGGATGTTGAGGTTCTCTATTTTTCCATGGAGATATGGGGGTGATAAGTAAAGGTGGCCTTGTCCACATTCCTATCCATATGCTTAGGGGAGTTTCATTGATCTGGGGAATTATTGTGCATAAAGCTTTTGCCCTTTCTAAACTGCAGATCAAATTTGAAGGGGATATTACTTCCCTTCTTTTCAATGCCACCAGGAGAAATTCTCATCTTTTTAAATATGCATAATAGATCTTATCAAAATTTACCCTTTCATAAGAGGTGAAGACATCCATGCTTTGCTGTAAATTGAAAAGATAAAGTCACTTGAATTTATCATTGAATGCATGGGATTGGAAATATGTAGCAAAGGTGGGTGGATTACCATAGAGAATTCTCATACAGAGACCAGATGAATTAGCCTTTGACCAATGCTCTGACTCTATTTCTTTCCATGCAATTTGATTTCAAAGAACAAAGAAAAATGCAGTAAACTGGCTTTCTCCTACATAAAAATTGATCATAAAACTTGTATTTCATTCTAGCATAAAATTGCAGAGGTATAATTCACAAAGAAGGTTTTTCTGTTCTGTATTAGCTAAGGAGTAGGCAGCTGAGAAATCAACTTCATCTTTTATTTCATTTGGAAGGCCACATGCTATCTTTGCCAACTACCAGTGAATGAATTGTTTTTATAAAAACATGTTATAAATAGGAGAAGGCCTTTTGTATGCAAGCAACATCTCACTCATCATATAAACTATTTGTATTTTCACAAGACATTTATACTTATCATTTTCCTCCTTGTAAAATTTGTCTTCCCATTCCTTCTTTGCTTTCTCTTCTTCCACCAATTTGCCTTTCAAGTCTGTATTGGATGCTTTGATTTCACTGAGTTCTCTACATGTGTCATCCCATAACTGCTTGAGTGGTAGATAAGTCAATTCAATCTATGTAGAGACTATTGACACAGAGGTCTATCTTGTACATTTTCCCTCATTTTCCATTAGTTTCCTTTTAATTTTTGTTAATTCCTCATTCTTGGCTGTGAACTAGTTTGTTAATTCTGTAATGAACATTTCCTTCTGTTCTAACTTGAGTTTGAGGAAGTTCAATTCCTCATCCTTTTCCTTGATAATGAATTCTACTCTAGACAAAAATAGAGCCTATTTAATCTATTGGTTTTGTTCTTTTTCTAAAAGTTCTTAGGGAGTTAAGCATTCCTCTTCCACCATAGGGAATTTCCCTTTCCTTCTCCAAGATGCTTTTTCATCTTCCACATGTGATGGTGCTATAGTCTCACCCATTTCTTGGAAAACTAGTTCCTCAAATCTTTCATCCTCTTTTTCCTTTTCTGCTTGGCTTAGTTCAGGAGGAGTCATGGCCATGCTACCCAAAATACCAGTAGCTTTATTTTCTATCCTTATTCTTCCAGCTTCTCTAAACTTTCTTAGAATTTTTATGATGTTTTCTTTCTTGAAGAGCCTCAAAATGTGCAGACATAAGTCTCCTCTTAGAACTTCTTCTAGTTTTCACCTTTTGCTCAGGCCTAGGTGAACTGTCATTGTCAGAAATAGGTATCAGTTCTTCTATAGCTTCAACAAAAGAAGAAATAGCTTGAGATGGTATAGTAGGGTCTGCAATTTTAACTTTTCTTCTAGATTTTTTTTCTTTTTGGTATTTCCTCTTCTCCCAATCTTTTCTTTTCCTCAACAATGGTAGTAGTTTTCAAATGAACTGAAGGACCAGGAGGAGTTGTTATTGTTCTTTTGGGAATACCAGGGTTTTGTCCAAATTTGCCAAGAAATTTGTTCCACATTTCTTCCCCATTTTTTTTGGAAAGAAAATGGTGTTGGCATACTAAATGCACTAACCCATGATGTCTAATTGTTCTTACACCCCAAGAATACCTCTGAGCCATAGTATGGATGGAGTCAAAAAGAAACCCTAGAATGTTTACTATATACTCTAGTTTTTTGGCTCCATATCTAAGGTATATAAGGATTTTTAGGACTTCTTTTCCTACTTTCCCAAATTGTCCATCACAGGTTAAGAATTTAATTATCCAAAATGCTACTTTGTCGAAGGGTTTGGGCAAGCTGGCCCTCTTAACTCCTTTGATGATTTTTTTTGTATTATAAATATATTGGGGTTTAGCTTCCCCTTCCTTCAACAAGGTTTTAACTAAGTCTTTCAATGTCCCTTTGACAGGGTTTAGGACATGCATTATCGGTATTCCAGACATCTCACTTATGATATTCACAGAAAAAGGAATGAAAACCTTCCTAATCTTTGTCCTTGTTTGCTCTAAATTGATAATAAATTATCTTACTAGTTCATCATTATATTTAGGAAATTTCTTTAGAAACTCCAGCCATCCTGCCTTTTGAAAGATATTTGCTACTTCTGCATCTGCAAGGAGTTGGGTATCATTGTCTAGTTCTAACTTCTTTTTTATTACCATGATTCGTTCTTATTTGAATATTTCACAAGTTAGCTGAAAATTGCTTCTCGTATCAGCAAAATTCATGATTTTGGCTATAGAACTAGTGGATTTAGTTGCTGATTTAGTGAATTTAGTTGCAAAACTACTGTACTCAGGCGTAAAACTTCTCAATTTTAGATGTGGAACTACTATACTCAGCTGTAGAACTAGCAAATACAATTGTTTCAATCATAAGAATGATTCTTAATGGTTATCTACCAACTCATTCCATCATCAATATCCTTCTCATGATTTTGCATATTTAACCATGATGTATGATAGATGAATCATCATACTAATCTTTTTAAATCAAGTCTAATCACACATGCAAACTTTCCATTTAACCTTTAACAAGTTAGAAACATAATTACCTTTCTTGATGATGTAATCCCTCTATCATGCAGACACATCATCCCTAAAAAATGGTTAGAAAATAGTTAGAATTCAAAAAAGTTTTATTTGAATTAGCCATTTATTTGAAAAGATCAACCATCATCACTGATTTTCAATTGATCTCTGATTTTTTTTTGGGGAAGAGAACGCCATTTACTAGTTTTCATTCTCTTCCCTTTATTCTGGATCTTTTCATCTAATTATTTCATCATTTTGGAAGAATTGTGTTCTTCCATATGATCAAATTCTTTGTTTGCTTTAATCTGATTCAATAATTCATCCTTAGTAGGAGGCTTCCTATAAATTTTTAGCCTGTGTCCATTGACCAAGAGTATTCTTTTACTACCATCAATGGGAAGTAATTGGATAGAACCATTGTCAAATATCTGCTTGATCTTATAAGGTCCTGACCATCTGGTTCTTAATTTACCTTTGAATTGTTGGTACTTAGAATCAAACAATAATGCCCAGTATCTTACTTTGAATTGTCTTTCCTTGATATGTGAATCATGCCATTGCTTCCTTTGACCTTGGATTATCTCTATCTGGTGAAGTGCTTCTATTCTGAATTCATCTAATTCATTGAGTTGAAGGATTCACTCCTTTTGAGCTACATCCAATTTAATTCCCACCTTAGCTGCTATCCTCAATGTCTGTAGTTCAAACTCAATAGGCAACAAGGGTCTTTTCCCATAGACTAACTCATATGGTGAAAACCCTGTTATGCTTTTTCAAGATGTATTGTAAGCCCAAATGACTTTAGGTAGTCTTTTTATCCAATCTCTTCTTTTAGCTTCAACTATTTTAGTGAGGATGTTTTCTAATTCTCTATTTGTTACTTCAACTTGTCCATTTGCTTGCGGGTGATAGGGAGATGACTTCTTATGATTGATCTGATAATACATTGTTAAGGCCTGGATCATATTGGACATAAGTTGTGGTCCCTAGTCTAAAACTAAGCTTCTTGGCACTCCAAAATTTACCATAATTCTATGCCAAAGGAAATCAACAACTACTTCTTTAGTGGCATTTGTTAAAGCCTGCACTTCTACCCATTTTGTTACATAATAAGTACACACAAGAATATGCTCTTTTCCTTGTGAAGGAGGATTAAAAGGTCCAAAAAAATCTAATCCCCATCTCTCAAATGGTTTAATTACTACTTGTGGTTACAGAGGCATTTCATTGGTAATGGTTGGCTATCCCATCCTTTGACAAGGATCACACCGCCTGATATATCTCTTCACATCTTTGTACATAGATGGCCAATAGTAACCAGTTCTAAGTATCTTGTGAGATGTTATTTTCACTAAATAGTGTCCTCCACTTGGTTCATCATGACATGCCTGGAGGTTGTCAAAAAATTTATCTTCTCTTACACACCTACGTAAATCTAAATCAGGACCACATTTAAATAGCATTCCATTTAACCATTTGAATTGTGCACTGGTATTGATTAATTTTTTTATTTGTTTTTTAGTGAAAGAAGGAGGAAACTTCCTTGTTGTAAGATAATTTTCCATGTCAACAAACCATGGTGTGTGAGCTGAAATAGCAAATAATTGTTCATCTGGAAAGTTATCTTTGACTGGATCTTGTTCCCCTGTACTGGTCAATCTTGACAAGAAATCAACCACCATATTAGATTTACCTAGATTGTCCACAATGGTAATATCAAATTCTTATAGAAGTAATGACCATTTAATTATTCTACTTTCAACCACTAGTTTGTTCATTAAATATTTTATTGCTGAGTGATTTGTATGTACAAATATTTTGTACCCTGTAATGTAATGTCTAAATTTATTGATTGCATAGATCACAGCCAGAAATTTTTTTCAGTGGTAATGTAATTTCTGTCAGTGGGAGTAAGATTTTTACTGAGATAATAAATAGCATACATTCTTCCTTCTTCATCTCTCTATCCCAAAACTACAACAATTGAGGTGTTTGAGGCATCAGTTTGGATGTGAAAAGGTTTCTCCCAATTAGGTCCTTGCAATATTGGGGTAGTTACTAATTTCTCTTTAATTTCTTCAAAAGCATGTTGACACTGTTCATCCCAAAGAAATTCACAGTCCTTGGTAAGCAATTTAAACATGGGGGAAGAAATTTTACTAAAATCCTTGATAAAATTCCTATAGTATCCAACATGTCCTAAGAATGATTTGATATCTGTGGGAGTTTGAGGAATATGCAAGTCTGAAATAATCTTGATTTTGTTTTGGTCAACCTGAATTCCTCTTTTTGAAATATGGTGCCCTAGTATGATCCCTTCATCAACCATCATCAAATATTTTTCATGACTAAGAGACAATTGATGTTGTTCACATCTTATTAATACTCTATCCAAATTTTTTAAGGCATCATCAAATGTATCTCCATACACAGTAAAGTCATCTATGTATACCTCCACATAGTCATTGTTAGGTATGCAAAAACTGCTAATATAACTCTTTGAAAGGTTGATGGAGCATTACATAGTCCAAATGGAAATACCCTATAAGCAAAGGTACCCCATGGAAAAGTAAATGTAGTTTTGTCTTGATCCTCAACAACAATTCTAATTTGATTGTATCCACTAAATCCATCCAAGAAGGAAAAGTACTGTTTACCTGAAAGGTTGTCTAAGACTTGATTTATGAATGGTAAGGGAAAATAATCTCTTAGGGTGGCTTTCTTCAGTTCCCTATAGTCAACACAAATTCTCCATTTTCTATTCTTTTTAGGGACAATTACAAGAGGAGACACCCACTGGCTATCTGAGATAGGGTAGATAAAACCTACTTGTAATAGTTTTTCAATTTCTTGTTTGACTATATCCCTTAAGGTTGCATTAATCCTTCTCTAAGGTTTCCTAACTGGTCTAATATTTTTAGTATAAATGTGATGGGTGAAGATACTTGGATGAATTCCCTTCACATCTCTATAGTCCCAAGAAAATGCTTTAGTATGATCCTTCAAAACATCAAACAGTTTGACTTCTTCATCGTTCTTTAACCAGCTATTAATATTCAAAAATTTTATTGGTTAAATCTCAACGTGTTTGGTTCTAAGATATGATGAACTGATTTGTTGAAAGGGTTCCATTAAGATGTTTAGTGGATAGGCATGTGGTAACAATATATGATATGTAGCAACATCTCTGAAAGTTCTTAGAGGCAAAATGCTAGACAAAGGACAACATGAAGAGTTATGATACTTATCTTGTTGTAAGATGAACTCCTCATTACTGCTATTTTCCAAAAATTCTTCACCATCTCCTGATATCTATAAAGCTGATGCTACATATCCTTCCTCTCTCCAAGAGGAATCATGTTCCTCTAGAGTGAAGTTATCTTCACTTGCTAGAGAATTGGTGTGGTTTCAGAACTAACTGTGATGGTTTTAAAACTAATCCTGACTGCTCCAATGATGATTGACATTCATTTAATGAAGGATTAACCATATCATCTATTTCCTGTACATAATCCTATAATGTTATCATAGCCAAAGATGACATATTTTGCTCATTAATATCAGGATTATCAACCCATAATTTCACTTAATTATCAATAAAACGTCATGCAGATGGATATAATGAATTTTGCTTAGAATTCTTACCATTTGAAATAGTCATATCACCTAACTTGTAATCAATTAAGGTAGCAATTATAGCTAACCATGGTCTCCCTAAAATAATGGGATAACCAAGTGTTTTACCGTTTGGCTAAAATATAAAGAAATCAACTAGATATTCCCATGATTCCACCATTACTACCACATATTCAATAACTTCTTCTGATTTTGCTACAGATTGATCTGCCATTTGCAATATGGTATTAGTAGGTTATATGCCTATTAATGGTAATGTTTTCAAAGTGTCCATTGTCATTACATTGATAGCTATGCCCAAATCAATCAAAATGTTATGTATATCCTTATTCCCTATAGAAACAGAAATAACAGGGCTTCTGAAATCTCCATAGTTAGGTAGTAGGATTTTTCCTACTAATAAATCAGTAAGTTTCTCGTCTACCTGAATAGTCCTGTGGTACTGCTTCTTTCTTCCAAGTTTTTTAAAACATAACAATTTGATTAAATTTTTAAACTCTAGAATATCCTTAATTTCTTGTAAAAATGCTATTTCAATATTTAATCTTCTTAGTTCCTACACCAATTTAGATTCCTGAAGTTTTATGGTTTCTTTAAGTCTTTTTGGAAATAGAATCTTAGTAGATTTTTTTTTTGGTTCCTTATCTTTTTCTTTGTCATCTTCCTTAGGTGTAACTGTGCTAGGGGTTTTAGCTTCTTCTATCATCTCAATGATTATAACAGGTGGACTACTAACTATTTTGCCAGATCTGGTTTGAATTTTTTTACAATCCATTGTATTTAAATCAACTAATTTTTTTGGTTCTGTTTCATATACAGGAGTTGTTTGTTTGTTTCTTGGGTTTGTTACTAGTTGTGATGGCATTTGGGTTTGGACTATGTTTTCAATCTATGGATTTTGTGCTAGGGTCCCATTATGGCTTGTTGGTTCTGATTTGGATATGATTTTCATTGCACATAATTACTAGGGCTCCATCTAGGTTATGGCCAAGCATAAGGATTTCATTGACCAGTCTAAGGTTGCTGATGTCCTTGAGTATACCAAGATTTACTTTCCCAATATTGAGGATGCCATGTGGGTTGAGGGGCCCAAGGTGGCTGTCCCCAACTTTGTGGTACTATTTGAGCTGCCCATGGCATCATCTAGGGATTAGGAGCTAGTCTTGGCATAAACTATCCTTGGTTAGGTTGTCTCTGAATAAAATTTAATTCTTCTATGGTGGATGATGTATTGGTTTGTTTGAGATGATTCTTTATGATTGGAATAAGAGAACAAGCATGAGTATCATGTTCTTTAGATTCACTAACAAGACATACTTCCATTTTATCTAAAGGACATTCCCTTATTGCATGCTTCTTCCTGCATCTAGGACAATACATGGCTAATGGTTCAAGTTGGGCATTTAATTTAGCTTGAAATCCATCCATGGTAGAGGTTAATTGAACTAATATGTCTATTTTAAAGTTTGCTAATTCATCCATTAATTTGTTCATATCTGGATTCAAAATTTTAATCGTTTTCCCTTTTCTAGGTCCACCTCTTGTTCTTGAATAGTTTCTACAAATTTCTATGATTTCAGCCATTCTTAATTGAGCAATGTTTCCTCTGCTAATTAAATCAAGGGTTTCCTTAGATTCATCATCCAAACCTTTGAGAAAAATGGTTTTATTTAAATCTTATTGAAGTACAAATCCACGTCTTTTACTCATAAAGAGGAATTTGTCCAAATAATCTTCCATATTTTCATCTTCTTCCTATTTTATTTTGAAAAATTCTTCCTTTCAATTTCTTCCTCTATAATAATCTTAATATTTATCTAGGAAGACAGTTTCCATTTGTTCCCAATTAGTAATAGAATTAGATGTTAATCCCATAAACCACCTCATTGCTACATCCTTCAGGGTAGATGGAAACAACTTCCATTTTTGATTATCTATCTTGTAATCATAAGTCTGACATAGTACTTTAAACTCAAACAGAAATTGGTCAGGATCCTCAGATGACATTCCTGTAAATGTGGGCAAGTGTGCAGGTGAAATGTTTTCCATAGTGGTTTGGTCATCCTTGATATGAATGTGATAGGTAAAGGTTATCTTATGTTCTCTTCCAGCTTCTCATTCCATCTCTCTAGTATTTTGTAATCCCTTATCCCAATCAATGTGGTATTTGGTCTATTTTGGGGATGGTGAAAATTTAGGAGTAGGTGGTTGACTACTCAATTGAGAATGACAACTTTCCCACAATGTATCTTGATAAATAGTCCTCCTCCCTAAGGTTTTACTTAGTTTTGGTGACTGATCCAAAAATTCCAAAGATGGCAATTTTGCTTCTTGTCTTGTAGGAGATAATGGTGCCTCCAATTCTTGCTCAACATCTTTTCTTAAACTAGAGGATGATGGAAATTCTTTTTCAAATATTTTGGGGAGAAATCTACCCTTGGAATCTTGTGGTCTACTCATAAATTAGGGAAAATTTATTTAATTACTAAATGAATGATTGTTGCTGTTGTTGACAACTATTTATAAAATTCCAACTAGTTTTCCCTGGCAATGGCTCCAAAAATGTTGGGTGTCGTCATCCCCTTCATTTAATCAACTTTCTGTTGATGTCATATTTAACCATGGTTGTGTCTAAAGTTATATGCAACAATATGAATCTTAGTGATTTAGTAATTGAATGGAGGCATTTATATTTTTGTTGTTTTGGGGGGTTTTTAATGTTTTAAGGATTTCTTGGTTAAAACCTTATTAGAATCAAACTATGCAAACTTGCTAGAAATAAACACACTTTGTAGAAATGAAATAGATTACTGGAATAAACACACCTTGCAAAAATAAAATAGATTATTGGAAATAAACACATGTTTTAGAAATGAAATAGATTGATAGAAATAAACACACATTGAAAAAATGAAATAGATTGCTAGAAACAAACACACGTTACATAAATGAAAATTTAATCTAAAATGCCTACAGGAATAAATTTACAACAAATCTTAACTTTAAATAATTAGAAGCATTTATAAATTTAATAGAGTTACCTATTTACTTTTGCGAATATAAATATAAATACCAATGAAAATGAAGACCTTGGTTCTTTAGAGGAGTGGGCCCTTGCTCCACCTAGAACAGGATTTGAACAATTTAATTTGCTTTCAAAATAGAAATGGATATTTCATTGATAAAATGTTCTGTATTACAAATTTACTAAACTATCCTTTATCTCTCTATTCTTCAATGATTTTCTCTATCTTCTATATTCTATATCCCTATCACTAAATTCCTAGGTCTATATATATAGATGCTTTGATGGCTGTAACTATTTCATAGATATGATGGAGCTGAATCGTACCTAGAATAGATGCTGAATCAAGCTGTGGCTAGATGTCTAGCTGTGTGATAAATGTCTTGATTATGAAAGTTTGGAAAATTAGGAATCTATTCTTGATTTAATGGGATCATTGATCTGACAGATCATTGGCCATTTAGAATAGATCCTCATCAGTTCCATATCTAGCTACAAAAGTTTTGGAGCTTATCTATAAGAGTACCAGAGCTAAATATAGAGTTCTTGAGCTAAGTCTAAAAGTGTGATGACTTGAAATAGTATGGTGGAGTTTTAGAACTAACTATGATGATTCCATAACAAATTTTGTAGGCTCTGAAACTAATCTGAATTAAGTCTAATGCTTTTAAAAACATGCAATCCACTTCATATTTGTTCTTTAGCCTAATGATGACTTATTTTATTGTAAAACTAGAATTTTCCAACACACTTGTTAGGAATTATAGGTATTTTAAAATGTTAGAATCACAATCGACAAAAGATGGATAATCACATCCTAACTCATCTCAGATCAAAATAAAAGTTACAAAATTCAATCAAACTTAATAAAAAGAGAGAGATTAAGATGAGGTCATTTATTATACATTTATTGGACATATCCTAGCCTCATCATTAGCCATACATATTAATATTGAGATGGATGGTTTAGGTTGATTCGAACCATTTGTAAAAATCTATAAATAGAGAGGCCATGCACATCATTTCTAAGCTTAATTTGTGTAAAGTTATAATGCATTATTGGTTCCAAAATCTTCATGCAATTAGTGTTACCATGCCAAATTGATTCCAAGCCAAGCCAAGCCACAAGCCAAAGGTGCCAAGGAGAGATGGAGGTAGCCAAGCTTCCATTTCTAAGGACTTCATGATCACAAAGCTGAGCAAACCACTACTACAAAGGAATTTGGAGAATCCAAGGAAGGTGAAGGAATTCTTGTTGTTTTTCCTTACTTTTTAGTTGTGTTTGTCATTTTTTTTTGTTACTAAGATCACCCTAGTAACTAGGCATGAAGATGTTAGCTTAGTGTGCTTTTGATTTGGTTTCATTCACTAACACCATACTAATCTCCTTTTCTTAGTAAAATTCATAGTTCATAGTCATTGATGTCCCACAAAGTGATATTATAGATCTACTCTCTTGTATGCATATTTCTTAGCCTAGTGCTCAAAGCTTATTTGTTTCATAATTTTATACTCATATACATGAAAAAAGGATAAATAAAATAATGGAATCATTTCTAAAGGATGTTACAAGATTTTAAAAGAGGAAAGTGGCTTCGAGGGAATATCGATGGTCTTTAACATATATGGTGTACATAATTCAAAAGAAAGGGTCAATGAAGAAGTGAGAATAATACTTGACGAGTCACACATTGAGCCCTTGAACATTGTGAGGCCAACTGATATTGGGATTATCTTGTTATAGCATCTTTTTAAGTATGAGATAAATATCAATTTTTGGGAGCATGTGTTATCTAGATGCAACACAAACTCATCCCTTATTTTAGTAATTTATGGATGAACAAATGCAATACAATTTACCATAGTTTTAAATATGAATTCAATGATATGCATGATGGAAAATACAAAGTAGGAGATGATGCTTAAACAATACTAAAAATATATCATCACACCCTTTGGTATGTGTATGGTTTGATAATTATATCATAAAATTTATGTAGTTACATACTAAATTATTTTCATATTTGAAGTCAATGCTTTGGATCTTAAGTTTTAAATACATAATATAATATTAAATACTAAATTATATATAACATTATGCTATTTTTTAGAATGTACATTTTTAAATATTATATAATACACTTCTTGATGCATTTGAGAAGTTACGAGTTGTCAACTATTCTAAATAATTTTGAATTCCCATTTTAAAGTTGTATGTTTCATATTGATATAAATTGTTAAGCCATTAAAAACAATGATGAATGTAGATGACAGATTAAATGAAGACTCAACTTCAACTCTAGGGGAGACAAGTAAACAACTAGAGCTCCCATCTAACCGACATGATGAACTTTAATAGAACATGAAATTGGCTTTGGTAAACACACCAACTACATCAAAGCATACCCCAATAATTATCACACTTAGATTGCAAATAGGTATTAATTATTAATTAAATTAATATTAAATTATTGAATACTTCATGACTAATTCCCAATATAGTTGATTTTATTATGTTTTTCAAGTATTGAATAATTATAAAGTTAAATTCTTGTTTATATTTGACTATAGATGATGTATAATCTATGCAAATTCTTAATAATGTAGGCAAAACATGAACTGGCATAGTTTTTTTAGATCGATGATTAGCTTTTGATTAGATCTATAACTAGTTCTGGGACACAAACTTGGGGCCCAGTCCTCAAGAGAAATATAAAACCATTAATACTTTGATCACATTGAAACCATCAAATACATGACTATATTAGAGCTATGAACTCCCTCTAATATTTTTGAAATTGGGTGGGGCTGAGCATAACCAAACTACTTCACCAATCCTTCTACATCTCATTGGAATCATAAACTAGCATATTACTATAATAACATTCAAGACTAAATTAAATGTAAAATTGAATCTCAAAATTATTATTGTTTACACTTGCATCTAAAAACCACTTTCTTGTTATCGACTTATTAGGGTTGTTAATTTAAAAACATTCTTCAAAAAAGAATAACACTACAATCCAAGTCAACAATGAACATATACAACCAAGAGGATATTTGGCTTAGTTTTTAATGATTGGATCCTCATAGTTTAAATTGAGATTTTGGTCTACATCTAATATAGATGTCAACATATAAAAAATTTCAATGAAACTATTGTTAAATGCTAAAGTGGATGCATGTCCTTTATTTTGTTAGGTTTCTAAGCATTTCAAAAAAATTGTGAGAATATTTATTAATAATTTAGACATGATTTAGAATAAACTTGGAATTACTTTTAATTAAGAAATCACAATTGTAGTCAACACACTAAACAAAGGTGTACCTAAAAAAAATTATCATTCAAATGAAGGTTTTATCTAAAAAAGAGTTTACAAAAGGAAAATGGCTTATGGCAACATTATTTACACAAATAGCCTTGATTGGGGATGTAGGTGATGTAATATTTATTTTAAAGGAAGATCTAAATTTATCTATGACAAGTTTTGACCTTGGGAATAAATTAAATTAAGTTTAAATTACTTATATAAAATAAATTTGGTGAGATTATTTAATTTTCATTACTATCTGATGTTAATACTGATTCTTAGTTAGACATTTTTATTCATATTTGGTTTAGTTCTCAAATAAGCTTACTAAATATACTTTAAATTAAAATAAAAATATTTTTTTGTACTTTTATAAAAAAAATTATATTAAGGTTTTAAGTTTTTCAAATTAATCATGATTCGTTGATAAATAGGTACTATTGAACAAATGAATTTTTCCTCATGATTTATAGCGACTATGAGATTCTCCCCAAAAATTTTTTACAACTATGATTTTCTCATAAATAAATGAATCTTTAAAGCATATTATAAGATTAAGTGTTTAACATAAACTATCATGCAATGGTGTCAAGAACTTTATTTTAATAAAATATTAGTAATTATCTAGTTATTGAAAAATAATTCTTGTATTGGTTGACTAATTCAGATATTATCATTCCACTTGGAAGGAAGTTATTTATATTGGGAGTAAGAGTGTTGTTCAAGGTTCCAAGGACCACTAAATTTAAATCATGTACCAAACACCTAGACTTTTCATATTCATTTTACCAAAATTTAGTCATACATTTATCCCTGTCTTATTAAAGATTGCAAAGAAACATTTCAATATTGGGTTGTGGTTTACATACTTGAACTTGAGAGTACAATTTTCTTTCATTCAAAACTTTGAATGGATATGAAATGTGGAATTTATTTTTATGTGGGGTGTATCATAGTGTGAAATTAATGATAAATTTATTAGATCAATGAAATGAAATATTATGCCAGTATTACATTAAAAACATAAAAAATGTTTTAGACAAGTATACACACTTGTATAACACAAATAACATATTATTTGTAGTGAGAAAACCTACTTTGTGATAAAAAAGAATCCATTTTCTTTGGATTGCCTCCAAGCTATAAATTTGATGGCATATTACATTCTAATAAAAAAATATTCACACACTTATGTACATGACTAGATCATGTGGGGCCACATCCAAATATGTGTCACTCTTTGGAAACATACAAAAGAACAATTAGTGACTTTGATTGAGTTATATTTCTACTATTACATAATTTATATTTGTTACAAGAAATTATGTATACAAACCCACTAATATTTGGTTAAAATTTATAGTGAGATATGGAATTATTTTGAAGTAAAAAAGTGATTAATACAAGTTATAAAATATTACTAACTAAGTTGCATATTTATATGGAAGTTGATTAATTTTATAGTTGATAATTGGAATTATTTATGTATCTATATATAAAGACAATTGTTTTTTTACATATAAATAACTTTGTAGACCTATTAAGTTGAGTAATTAATCTATAATTATTGAGATAGTATTTCCACCCAATTGCTTGTAATATCTTTTAAAATGGTGATATTATTCTATAATATAAATTTACACTCTCATCTTGATCTATTTTGATGAAATTTAATGAGCCAAACCTAAACAAAGTTGACTATTTCAATGAAATTTAAATCATAGCCTTTGTACATAAAATGTATCATAGAATAGTCATTGGGAATAGTCATCCACATCACTGTCCTCATTTTGTATAATCCTATTAATTGATCATAATATTAATAATTTGATAATGAAATTGTATCTCATTCACGTGCTACATAGTAGTTTCTTATCAAAATTGTTATTTAGCGAGATCTATGTGTCTTATTTTTATGATGTCACATCACTCTGACTCATATCCATTTGTAGTGTTAATAGGATTATCCAATGTATTTTTTAGAATATTAAAGGTATATCTATAGAAGTTTATAGTCATACTATGACATTAGACATCCATAGACATTTATATCAACATCTCAAGGACACAAACATGATGATTTCCTAAGTTTATTATGGGTTTAAGGGGATGATGTGGTGGAGATTTCCAAGGTGTACAATTCTCTAGGTGTATGAAAGTACATGTAGTGATATTTAACTAGATTGGGCCTCTCAACACTCTAAAAAATTTGGGTGTACGTATAAATGTGGAGACATCTAATTGGATAAGGCTTGCCAAGATATTAAATCTATTGGTGTATGATACATATGGTGATTCATATTGGATCTAATCTCCCAATTCCTTAATAACTATGACAAATCTAGGTGTAAGAGTACACATTACAATCTCTAGTTCAATAGGTCATCCTAGTTATCCGATAACTCTAATAACACCAAGACTTGCAAATGGAGGGATGCTTACCAATCATAATTAGCCTCTGGGGAGGGGCCAACTAAATTTAGCACTGAGACTCTGAGACCTACCTGTCTTTCATATTTTTTGTGAATAAAAAATAACTTTTATAAATTGTAGTGGGATTTGTTTCTTGAAAACCAATATCCTACAAAAGATATTTTAATACAAAAAAATGGGGATTTATCACAACTACAAAAAAAGGGTTAGACAGTGTGATACAATAAAAACCTATGACTTTGGAATCAATTTAAGTTTATATCTATCTCACTAAAAGGCCAAAATTTTAATTTTTTTCCCTTGTAAGTGTCCCCTTTTCTTTTGAGAAAAAGGATATGTTGGTCACAACAATAACATTACCAATTAAGAATCCAATATTTTTATTTTGTGTAGAATGGGCACATGTAGATTCTACACAAGTGAAGATTATTAGATACTTAATTGATAAATTTATTATCTTAAATGTGTATAATGTGTCCATTTTACATAAATTACAAATATTAATAATGATCAAATGATAAGCGATAACATGAGGGAAAAAAATAATGAAAAATAAAACCCCAAGCCAAAAATCAATAAAGAATGGGTTGTAAAAAATATATATACCCAAGTTAAAAATGTAAAAATGGTGGTGTTGACACAGTGGATTGCACTTGAGGTAGGAGGCTGAGCTCTTGCCCTTCCACACACAACAATGGAAACTCCCCTCTCACCTGTGGGACTGAGGAAGCTGGAGGGGAGAGTCTCTAGATAAGGGCTAACTCCCTCTAATGTATCCTTTAGGCCCTAGTTTCTCCTTATACTAACAAATAAAATGTAAAATGGGGGGGATGAAAAGGGAGAGAGAGATGCTGAAAATAGAACCTAAGCCTAAAAATGAAAAGGTGATACACCAAAAAATGTTGACCCACCCAGCCCGAATATACACTTTTCACCAAAAAGAAGTGCCCATACACTTCATCTGAAGTGGGAAGCTCTTCTACAATAGTCAGCTAGGGGATCATGGAAATATAGGGAGGAAGAAACTACTAAAGGCATCCTTAGACACACTTATGGTAGCCTATTCATAGGCACCTACACTCCCCTAGGAACACTTCTGGTAGACCTGTAGAAAAGAGACTTCACAATGCACTTGACATGCTGTAATTGATATGTGAAAAGCATGAAAGACAATGACTTGACACAAAATAATAACACAAACATATACTTTAAAGTGCAAGTCTAGATAGAGGTAAAAAATACTAAGTCTTTATTCAAGGTAAAATTTGGCAGTGCTTTGCCTTACAAGCCTGAGAGATTTTTGGGCAGAGTTTTTGCCTTCAGGTTAAGAGAGTCCTTTCAAAATGAGAAATTTTAAAATATATATAAAGAGGGAGGGAACTTGGCACTTTTTGGGAAAGAATTTGGTGCTCTTTTCTTTAAGTGGCCCATGTGCCTTTTGAGCCTTGGGAAGAGGAAGCCATTTGATTGTCGGCTCCTGCTTTGACTTTGGCATTCCACATTAATGTGAAAACATGAGTCACACCCCTTTTCTACAAACAGACTGCTCCCTTCAAGGCATTTACATGGCTTGTCTACTTATAAATGCAAACTAGAGAAAACAAGCTGCATCGCTTACTATTTTCATTATTTGGTGACCACCTGGTAAGTGCCATTCCAACTATAGGAATAAATCCCTGAATTGACACCTCTTTTTGCCACTTGGATGCTTTGTCCATTTCTTGCCTTGTCTCATCCTAGTTTTATCTCTTTCTGCTCCTTCAACCCTTAGGGGATATCTTCTAGTGGGTCACTATGTTCCTTGGGTTCTTTTCATGGTTGGCACTCAAGCAATTTTAAAACAAACAACTATTTCACTATGTTAAATTTGACGTTTGCACACCCATTGTCACTTTTGAATTTCCAATGGCTAGTTTGCCATGTTTAAATTTGACGTCCTCAGGCCCGTCACCCTTGGACTTTCCTTCAATTTTTTCTTTAGCCTTTTCTATGGGCTTATCTTCCATTAGGCAATTTTCTTTCGGGCTTTTTTGCTTCGGACTTCTCCTGCAGGCTTTTTCTACAGAAAATTTTCCCATAGACAAAAAGTTTGTGAGAATTGGTTGCCTTTTCTATTTCTTTCAGGGTTTTCCCCAGGTCCTCTTCTCCCATGGTCTCCCCCCAAATTTATTTGAACTTTTTTTCTGAAGGAATTCCTTTAGACAAAAAGTTTGAAAGAATTCGTTTCAACACTTAAGTCTTTTTGCAGGATTTTGTCGGGCAGCCCTTCCAAATTCCTTTGGGCTTTTTGTCTGAAGGAATTACTTCGAACAAAAAGTCTGAAGGAATTATGTTGTTGCCTTAACAAAATTATAAAAAAATCTTACCTTTGTGGCTCTTTTCCTTTGAAGTCCATGCCCTCTGTAAGGGCTCTTGAACCTGGAACTACGCTCCGCAAGGGCACTTGTCCTTTGAGAGGCTTGAACCTTTTGCGTTGAACTGCTCCTTTGAACCAACCATTGAACCAATCCATTGAACTAGTTAAATGGTTCAAATTATTGTTGAACCAAGGCTTTGAATCAAGTGTTGAACCAAGCTCATTGAACCATCTGATGAACTTTGATCGAACCAAAAAATGTTGAACCTTTTAAACTAAATCGAAGCGTTAAACCCTACTGATGAACCAAAGCGATGAACCGACTGAGTGAACCAAGTGATTGAACCAAAGCCATTGAAATTTACATTGAATTAAGGCATTGAACTAATGTATTTAAACCAAGCTGATGAACTGACTGAGTGAACCAAGGCTTTGAACCAAGCGATGAACTTTGCCAATTAAACTAAGGCCACTAAACCAAAGCGTTGAACCAGTTCAATGGTTCAATAGTTCAAAGCTACTAACTCTTTGAAAGATCATGCATTAAACCACCTTAGCTCTCTTTCCTTATGAATTTATTTAGAAAAGAGTCTAAATAAGATTTGTAAAACCTTGCATTCTTTGACTGGTTCTTCATCTACTAAAAAACTACATCTATAGAGTCCATAGAAATAGACCTACAGAGTCTGGAGAAAACCTAGAGAGTCTGTAGAAATGGACCTACAGGGTCCATATAAATTCTATAGAGTCTATAAAAATGAATAAATTCATGTAAAATCAAAAAATGAAAAGGCCTAGAATAAAAAGGAAAGAAGGGGACCGAATTTTTGTCCTATTAGGCAAAAAATGGTCAACAAATTGGTGACTCCCAGGGGAAGCATGCCTGCTATGATTAGAGACCAGTTGCCTTGAATTCCATTAGGAACAGAGTCAAATGCAGATTGAACAAAGTTAGAAATAGCCCTAGAGATCCAAGAATCAAACATGAAGATTTTTACCCCAAACATAAGGGAAAGCACACACAAGACTAAAAACACTACTTGTGCAAACTGCACTTAGAGAAAGCAAGACAATAAATTGAAAGCAAATACTATGTAAAACTAACCAAGTACATTTGCTTCCCTCCTAGATCAAAAGGAAAATTTCTTAAGTCCCTTCTTTGGCTAGGAAACTTATGGTGCCAAACAAGTGGCTGAATGAAGTGGAGAGTTGGTGACTCGCTCAACTTGCCTGCCACCTAGGTTGGCTTGTAACTGAGTGGATCAGATTCAAGCATGCTTCCAACATATATGTACTCTATTTGTTCTTGTAAGCTTGCCTCCTATTGGTTCTTCATGATGGTGTATCTCATCAAGAAATAAATCACTATTGGCTCATCACCATAAGCCCTTTGATATGCATCATTGACTGGCTTGTTCTCTTCTGCCTCATGCTCGAGTTCCATGGTATGACCATCCTCCTTGATGATTTCAAAGAAAGTATCTTCAGATTCACCAAAATCTTGAAGGGATAAATATAAAATCCTATAGCCCCTTTGCATACTTATTTGAGTCCCAATGCTACCTTCTCCACGCTTATCTAGCTCATAGCCCCTTGAAGAATAGTGCAGCCTGCCCCAATGACTTCAAATGAATCATTCAAAACATGAACAAGAGATTGTCCATGATCCTCCATGAAATTTATGGTGATCTCCTCCTCATCCATACTCATGAAGTCTCCCTGATTAGTCATGAATTGAGCATACTCCTCTTCACTTGCTTCCTTCAAGACAGGCTCCTCCTTGAGAATGAGGGAAATGGAAGGCTGACAGACGAACTCATGTGGAAGAAGAGGCAATCCCTAAGCTAGAATCAAATGATTCTCCTCTTTCCATTTGGATAAAACTTCATCTATATTAGGCACAGCCTGATAGCTCTCTTGGAGGTGTGTAGATGGAGTGTGTTTAGACATGGAATCTGCTATTTGGTCTAAAACATCCATCACACATTTGTTGAGGAAACTCGCTCTGGACTCCAACTCTACAATCCACCTGTCTATATCATTTTGGAAGAGCCTTTCCTAGAGGTCACAATCATTGTTGGGATCAAGAGTAGCCTCATCTTCTTCAAGGGTTAGAGCAAAACCCTTCTCCTCCTCATCCTTTCTACCCCATGATTCCACTATTTGCTTCCAACTCATGATCTTGGGATTGGAATCTTGCTCCTGTGAACAGGTAGCAACATTATCCTCTTCAAGGTCCTGAGCTAATTCATGATGTCCCTTCTTCCAGCTTAGAACTTGGAGATCATATTGAAAGACTTGAGGAGGTTGGGGAAGATTTGGGAGGGTCTACTCATGTATAAGAAGAGCTATCTAAAAAGAGGCATGCTGAAAAGCCAGGCGTAGAGGATTAAAGGTAGGATCGATTGATGCATCAAATGAGTCATAATGAGCAAGTGCCATTTGATAGAAAGGATTTGGCACATAAGAGGGAGATTTCTCTAGAATAGGAGGGGGCACACAGGGCTCATCAAAATTAGGTTGGTAAAAGGAAATAGGGGATCCTTTTAAAACCTCATGAGAAAAAGGGGCAAACCTTGGGCCAAAATCACTTGATTTTTATCTCTCTACTTTACCAACACTTCATCAATATTAAAATTAGCTTGAGGATTGGTAGAAGGGGTATCTTTTGGTACAATCTCCCCTACAAGGTCTAAAAATTCCATCTCTCTTTCTCCAAGCAGTCTCATCTTAGCCTCTAATTCCTCAATCTGCTTAGCCAGATTATCCTCATTTTGTACCTCTTGGAGCTCATAGGAATCATTATAGAGATGGGGAGTGCATGAAGGTTGCCATGAAATGTAAGAAGCCTCCTGAGGAAGGGTGGGAGGGACTTGAAAAGGATGAACCTCATTTTTTACCTCACACTCTTGGACAATGTCTTTCTCCTCCTTGTTGTTCTATGACTCAACCACTTTATTCCAGCTTAAGATATTCAAGCTGGGCATCTCCTTTTAGGGTGATGGGGCCATAATGTGAGAGGGTAGTGAGGGTTTAGATTCCACTTCCCTTACTGAAAAAATGGACTGCTACATCTAAATATTTTCCAATTCAATTTGTTTATCAAGATTAGCCTTAAACACAAGATTTACTATTTCGAAACTCTCCTCAACATGATTGGGGAAAGGAATTTGACAGGCTTGAATTGGCTTATAAGCAAGGTCTGTGTATGACTAATATGATACTTGGGGTAGCAAGTATGTAGGTTGATAGAATTGGTAAGGCTGCCTCTCATGAATACTTAGCTTCTCTTCCAAAGATGTAATCAAACCACTCACATCCAACATCTCACTTGTAAGCGTTTGCCAATTGGCTCTTTCAATAGGATCCCATTCACTCTTAACTTGATCTAATACATTTATCACTTGATGGATGACATGATTAGGAATTTCTTGGCCACATCCCCTTCTGGTGTCAAGATCTATTACATACTTTTCGTATCCCAACAGTGCTCGTTTGAAGGTGGAAACGAGTTGATTGGCAAAGAGACTGGGTTGAGTAGGAGAAGTGACACATTGAGAAGACTGGGCATAAGGCTGATATAGCTTATGATAGGGTTGAGACTGGTCATAATGAACCTGATAAGGATCAACATGAGGCTGGTAAGGATCATAGCTAGACTGGCCAAGGAAAACAAGGTCCATGGCTCTAAATGATGGAATTATACATACCAGAATACTGTTTCTTGATGGTACTAGAAACT
This sequence comes from Torreya grandis, assembly GCA_037957365.1. Classification (NCBI taxonomy): domain Eukaryota; kingdom Viridiplantae; phylum Streptophyta; class Pinopsida; order Cupressales; family Taxaceae; genus Torreya; species Torreya grandis. Next base: position 9,080,399 of record JARHVA010000051.1, on the reverse strand, counting down.
ACTTAACCAGTTGATTTAACTCAGAGTTTCCATTGGTGTTGATGCAAAAGCCTCTAAAGGCTGGTCAGTTAAAGAACACACCAAAAATTCTTCAACTCTCTAGACACAACTTGTCCTAGTAGGTCCCACCAGGCTTGCCAAAAATTGTTGACGCAGTGGATTGCGCCTAGGGTAGGAGGCCAAGCTCCTGCCCTTCCACAAGCAACAATGGAAACTCCCCTCTCACCTATGGGACTGGTGAAGCTAGAGGGGAGAGTCTCTAGATAAGGGCTAGCTCCCTCAGATGTATCCTTTAGGCCCTATTTTCTCTTACTGCTAACAATAAAATGTAAAAAGGGGGGATGAAAAGGGAGAGAGAGATGCTGAAAATAGAACCTAAGCCTAAAAAAAAAAAGGTGATACACCAAAAAATGTTGACCCACCCAGCCTGAATATACACTTTTCACCACAAAGAAGCACCCATACACTTCATCTGAAGTGGGAAGCTCTTCTGTAATAGTTAGCTAGGGGCCCATGGAAATACAGGGAGGAAGAAACTACCAGAGGCATCCTCAGACACACTTATGGTAGCCTATTCATAGGCACCTACACTCCCCTAGGAACACTTCTGGTAGACCTACATAAAAGAGACTTCACAATGCATTGGACATGCGGTAATTGATCTATGAAAAGCATGAAAGATAATGACTTGACACAAAATAAGAACAGATAAATATACTTTAAAGTGCAAGTCTAGATAGAGGTAAAAAATGCTAAGTCTTGATTCAAGGTAAAATCTGGCAGTGCTCTGCCTTACAAGCCTAAGAGATTTTTGGGCAGAGTTTTTGCCTTCAGGCTAAGAGAGTCCTTTTTAAATGAGAAATTTTACAATATATATAATGAGGGAGGGAACTTGGCACTTTCTGGGAAAGACTTCAGCTCTCTTTTCTTCAAGTGGCCCATGTGCCTTCTGAGCCTTGGGAAGAGGAAGCCATTTGATTATCAGCTCCTGCTTTGACTTTGGCATTCCACATTAATGTGAAAACATGAGTCACGCCCCTTTTTTATGAATAGACTACTCCATTCAAGGCATTTGTGTGGCTTGTCTACTTATAAATGCAAACTAGAGAAAATAAGCCATGCTGCTTATTATTTGTGCCATTTGGTGACCACCTGGCAAACACCATTCTAATTGTAGGAATAAATCCCTGAGTTGACACCTCCTTTTGCCACTTGGATGCTTTGTCTATTTCTTGCCTTGTCTCATCCTAGTTTTGTCTCTTTTTGATCCTTCAGCCCTTAGGTGCTATCTTCTGGTGGATCACTACATTCCTTGGGTTCTTTTCATGGTTGGCACTCAGGCAATTTTAAAACAAATAGCTATTTCACCATCTTAAATTTGACGTCCACACACCCGTCATCACTTTTGAATTTCCAACAGCTAGTTTTTTATGTGTAACTTTGACATCCTCAAGCCCATCACCCTTGGAATTTCCTTTAGTTTTCTACTTCAGCCTTTTCTACGGGCTTATTTTTAAACAGGCAGTTTTCTTTTGGGCTTTTTTGCTTTAGACTTCTCCCGCAGAATTTTTCTATGGACAATTTTCCCATAGACAAAAAGTCAATGAGAATTGGCCACCTTTTTTATTTATTTCAGGGTTTTCCCTGGGTCCTCTTCTCCCATGGCCTCCCTCTAAATTTCTTCATACTTTTTGTCTGAAGGAATTCCTTCGAACAAAAAGTCTGAAAGAATTCATTTCAACACTTAAGTCTTTTTGTAGGATTTTGTCGGCCAACCCTTCTGAATTCCTTCAGGCTTTTTGTCTGAAGGAATTCCTTTAGACAAAATTTTTGAAAGAATTATGTCATTGCCTTAACAAAATTCTAAAAAAATCTTACCTTTGCGGCTCTTTTCCTTTGAAGTGCTCCCTACCCTCTGCAAGGGCTCTTGAACCTAGAACTACCCTCTGTAAGGGCACTTGTCCTTCAGAAAGCTTAAACCTTTCATGTTAAATTGCTCCTTTAAACCAACCGTTAAACCAATCCATTAAACTGGTTCAATGGTTCAAACAATTTTTGAACCAAGGCTTTAAACTGAGCATTGAACCAAGCTCGTTGAACCGTCTGATGAAATTTGATCAAACTAAAAACCGTTGAACCTTTTAAATTGAATCGAAGCATTGAACCCTACCGATGAACCAAAGTGATGAACCGATTGAGTGAACCAAGTGATTGAACCAAAGCCATTGAACTTTGCATTGAACTAAGGCATTAAACCAATGTATTTGAACTAAGCTGATGAACTGACTGAGTGAACCAAGCGATGAACTTTGTCGATTGAACTAAGGCCGCTAAACCAAAGCATTGAACCAGTTTAATGGTTCAATGGTTTAAAGATACTAACTCTTTGAAAGATCATGCATTGAACCACCTTAGCTCTCTTTCCTTATTAATTTCTTTAGACAAGAGTCTGAAGAAGCTTTGTAAAACCTTGCGTTCTTTGACTAGTTCTTCATCTGCCAAAAAACTACATCTACAGAGTCTGTAGAAATAGACCTACAGATTTCATAGAAAACCTGCAAAGTCCATAGAAATGGACCTGCAGAGTCCGTAGAAATTCTTTAGAGTCTATAAAAATGAACAGATTCATGCAAAATCAAAAAATGAAAAGGCCCAGAACAACAGGGAAAGAAGGGGACCGAATTTTTGACCTGTTGGGCAAAAAATGGTCAACAGGTGGTTCAAAAACAAGATCAAGTAGGGGATAATAGTATTTGGTCATATAAATCCCATTTGGGTAAATGGAGTCATAATGAATGAGTTAAAGAAGTATGTCATGGCCTATGATGCCAAACACCTAAATAAAATAAGTTGACTAGTTACAACACCCTTAGTAATGCCAATTTCATGAATCTAATCAAAGTATTGGAAACTACCAAGTGGATCATTAATTAACCATAATGCCATACATGTGAAAATTCAAAATATAAATCAATCAATGGGGAGCCATAAAAATTGAATAAATGAACAAGATGACTAATTCAAAGACTGCAAGTAGCATGAAAATGATGTAATAAGTGGCATTATCTCACAAATTTAGCATGATCACTTCCATACCCCATGATGTGAATAACTATGAACAAGGATTTAATAACTATGAAAAATATAAAGACCAATTACAAGTAATTGTAAAGATAAATATAGTATAAATTATGTAAAATATAAATAAAGCTACCATATTCTTATTTACCATTAATGATACACAAATTATATAAGATTATTATCATTTACAAATCTAATAATCCAATATATTCTAATAAACTTGTGTAAAATGGGCACATGACCATTCTACTTGTCCAGATAAGTTTTTTTTAAATATGATAACAAGGTTATATTAGGGCCCTCACCTATATAAATACATTAATAAATTAATACATTAGATAGGGAATATACTGGAGGGATTTTATGTTGAGGAGGAAGATAAAAGAAGGTATATAATAAAAGACTTATAAAAATATTACAATGATCATATGGTTTAACTATTCTTTTATTTATTAGACACAGTTACATCATATCGATCTAGGAATGTCTTCATGTAAGATTAGAATTCACCTGGTGTGTCCTTACTCTTGAGAAAATACTACACACATGTTTTACTTCATGATAATATGATCCATTGTCAATTGCTAACCAAAGAGAATAGTTTGGATTGGCGATAGACTTGGAGGGTGAAAACATGATTAATCATATAGAAATTCCCATCAAGAAGGCTAATATGTTTATTTTTCTTACCTCTTTTCCTTGTAGAGATTCCAATCATCAAAGGGAAACCTAGCAAAGTCTTATATTTAGATAAGGTTGAGACATTGGGATTCATAAGAACTTTATGCTTAACATCAAAAGCCTTAAAATTAGAATGTCAACTCATTAATTTGTCTAGCTTAGCCTCAATAGATTGAAGGTGAGAGAGAATTGAGGAGGATGTGGCATGCTTGCCTTTTATCCTTTTGAGCATCTTGGATACCAGATTGGTACTTAAGGATATCTCCAAGTCATTTACATTCCACATTCCATATCTTAATGGGACTTCATTTATCTCTTTACCAGGTTCATAGAACTCCAAATTAGCCTTCAATTCTTTGGTGCCATGCAAAGTCTATTCTTCTCCCATCACCTAGCTCATAATGAATTAGAGAATGCTAAAGGGGGTTAACTTCTTACCATTCCACTAAAAAATAAAATAGATGGAATTCTTGCCAAAGGAAAAGAAATCTTAGGCATTTTTGATATATTGTGAGGTCCATGGAAATTAAATTCCATAGACATTTTTTTCTAATTGTTTGAGTATTAATGCGATACCCATCACATCATAATGTAGGTAAAATTTAAAATAACTTGACCCAAAATTAAATATCCTATTAGTTTTAAAATTGTCTGAACACAATTTCCAATAAAGCCAAACGAAATAAAAATAAAGATAAAAGATACTATATGTCAAAAGTTAAATTTATATTATGAAGTGAATTAAACAAGTAAACAAAATGGTATCAAGCTAGAAGATATAGTAAAAAACTTGAACTAATCACATTAAACTATATCAAGTTGTCTGAGACAATCTTAAAATGCACAAAATAATACCATGCTAGATGATACAATTATTAGAAAAATAGGTAAGGTATTGGGCTAGATGATACATTTAAACTAAAATAAAAATGATGGTTTGTAATATTTTTCTAATAATTTAGGAGGATAAACATGAAATTCATCTATCTAAAGGATGGATAAGATTCACATTTGGTTCACCATAATGTATGTAGAGGATAGGGTGACCTACAACTATCCTCTTTCTCTCAATAGACTAGGACTCAAATAAGGTCAATTAAATAGAGCCTACATATACATATACAATCAAGTAAGGACAAGTTAATTCCATAAATCTAGTAAAGGGTATCCTAAAACTAAAGTGTCAATATGAAATGGTTCCAAAGCATAAACATATGACATAAGTATATCTCTTTCACTAAACCTCAACAATTTTAAATGGTTGTAGAGGGGTACAAAATGAGTTAAAATATAGGTTAGAATGATTGTAAGGGGTAAGGTGTAATGATCAATTAAATAAGTGGTTTATGAAACCTAAAGTGATTAATGGTAAGTCTAGGAAATCTTGTGTCTACACTAGATTATTCATTATAGGGAAGATCATAAACAATGATACACACACATATCTAATATTAAACAAACAAAGTAATATATAATCTATCAATTTAATGAAATATTGTATGGATAGAAACACTTACCTTTGGGGTGGAACTGTCAATGATTAAACCTCCCACTTGGCTCAAGTGTATATTTAAAATAGAATGTTGTAAATTAAAGACCTCAAATGGCTAGATGAAGACATAGATATCATTAGTTATGACATTCTTATAACTCCTCTTATTGATATCAATGACATGATAACACATGATCTCTAAGATAAGGTTACGAGCTACCAACTCTCTAAAATAATACTTAGGTTATAAATACAAGAAAAATTAGAGTGTATGAATGTTAGATGATATGATATGAATGAAATATGACCCACATATATATAATTACAATACCCAAAACCAACCCTAAAGTCTAGGCCAATGGTATCATCTAGGTTAATATAATTAAAATATTATAGATGGCACAGTATAGTATCAACTAGGTCAATGCATTAAAAATGTTAGAAGATAGAATCAAAAATGTATTAGGTTGGTCAATACATTACAAGAAGGATAAAGTCACAAAATAGATGTTATTGGTTAGGCCAATGTTTTAGGATATAGGGAAAATATAAAATTTGGAAAGGAAGTATATGGAAGGGATAGATGGATGGAGACTTAGAGGATATCAAACTTTTAGTAATGGTGTAATCAAGATAAAATAATGTTTTCTCTTACAAAGTACCATGACTCATTCCCACCCCATTTGAGTGTACCTTTTAAGGCATGAACTCAGAGAGATTGATGTGTCAACAAGCCAATACAATAGAAAGTGTCAATTAATGATAAAGTAAAAAATATCATGTGTATATAGAGAGTGCCTATTCTCAATTAGATTATTTGTGTGAATATTCCATCCCATTAATAACTTTTTATTCAATACCAGTTGAGCACAAACTAATAATTTATTCCTTCCTACTACCTTTATATAACATAACTTAATCATAAGATTACATTGAACAATTTATACATTAAATATGTTCTTGAAACATTCCTAAATAATAAAAAATCCATTTCATAAACATAATACAAAATTAGATAAACACTTAACAAAACATGTGCCTCTCTTCATCAAGTCCACAATGTAGTACTATAGTTAGTACAAATTTATATTGAATCACCCAAGTATCAATGATTCAATATTCCAACAACATAATGAAGCCACATCTAATCAAAACTCAAATAGTTAGTTAGTGTGGGATTTTATAGAGTTCCAATATCAATTTAAAATCATGTTATATTAATATGCACTTTAAAAGGTGAAAAAAATATGATCTATAGTTGTAACTACTTTTAAATTATATGTTTTAGTCATAATAGACCATATATATGCACCATGATGTGCTATATTCTACCAAAATCATTTATTATAACCATTTATATTAATTATTTATCCTACAGACTCATTCTTCTATCCTAACATATAGCTCCTTTTTTAGGCTCTAAGGTTTACACAACCTCCTTCCAATCCTTATGCTCCTTGTTTTGTGTCGACCAATCCCCTGCCATTGGTGCATCTCCATGATTGGTCTAGTTAATTTTGAGTGATCTTACTTTTCTTGGTTACGTCATGCCACCTAATCCTTACATGTTGTTTCATACCTTGGACTTATTCAAAATTGGTACCTTTTCCTTTTTGATTTATTACTTTTCATGTTATTTAATATAAATGCATAAATTATGTTATATGATCTCCAACAATGTGATATTATATACTTATCCAACTTGAGGTTCAACATCTCCCACACTATCTTGGTTGTATGTCCCAAAATAACCCTTCAAAATTCACTTTCACTATCAAAAACTTGGGTCCATCCCTTTGGATCTCTTCTTTAAACACATTCCACCTATAAATTGTGGCCTAATTTTTTTTTGTCCAAGTTTGTAGCTAAATATGTTAGAATTGAATATTTATCTTGAATTTATTGCTCCTTATATTAGTCATTTATTATCTTTAGGTATATCCCATAAATTATCTTTGAGATTGTTTTCTCTTTATCTACTTCTTTGTAATTTAATATTTTAAAATTCTTATCCTTTTCTTTGTTATTTCCCTTTATTTCATCTTCTCAGGGATTTTACATCCTTGAGAATTTTGTTTTACTTTATTCTATCCTTATTATAATAGATATGTCACTAGTTCTTCTTATTTTTTATGATCATTAATAAGCAGGTATCATTAATAAGTAGGTACATATTATTTTTGTTTGTCATGAAAAGTTAAATAGTACCTTTGGAACTCTTGTTACATTTTTTTTCATAGCTCTCCATCTGTTCATCAAATTCAAGTTACACTTTATCCTTTTTTTATGATCTTTCCTTTGTCACTTTTATTCAAAAGATGATCAACCAATATATTGTAGTTTATCAATGCTTGTTAAATCCTCTATGTCGGTACCTTATGACAGTCTTAGATATTCATTATTGATCTACTCATTCAGTCTCAATTTTTTTAATTCCATCACAATGATTTTTAAATCTATATTTATGTGCTTATCTTCTATCTCCTCCAATTGTCTCCTTTTTTTCTTGTGGATGAGTTATTTAAGATGTTCTTCCTTAATAATTTTGTTTCTAGATACACTATTAGACACCCTAATTGATCTTCTATCTATTTTATGGAGATATGTTTAAGGTCACTCTTTTACCATCCATCATATATGTATATTTAATGAAGATAATATTTTTTATACCTAAAATTACATCTCATCCAAGTGAGTATCAATGATAAAATATATCCTTTTTTGTGAGCTCAGAGGTACTTTCCTTGTGCAGTTGAATCCACATAAATAATTCACCTAAAGGTATGTTTGTATACACTTTCTCCCATATTTAAATTTCTTATTCAGCTCCACCTTTTGAATTTTATATTACATAATTTTTGGAATCATAAGTTGAGTGCATATTCCCTAAATCTTATGGTCATGTTAGTCCATGTGTGACATCATTGATATTCTATTCAAAAGTATATATCTCAAAAAACTTTATCCCTATTCCCTTATGCACTTTTCCATGATTTATTTATTCTCTTTTCTTCCTTTACTTTCTCATCACTTCATCATCCTCATCTCTCTCTACATATCCATCCTCTCCTTCAAATTATAGCTCTTCCTTATCCATGTGCACCATCATTAGGCTTCTCTTTAAAAATATTTATCTCAAAAACCTATATACCTATTACCTCATACAATTATCCATCCTTAGTTTCTTATCTTTTATTACTTTCCTCACTCATATCTTCATCCCCACCCTATCTCTAATTATTCCTCTTCTCCATCTTATTTTATCTCCTCCTTGGAAATTGGTTCTTTTTCCAAAGTAGTCATTTATTTAGAATTTAATGCCTCATCATCCTAATGTATTATAATTTTAGTACCAATGGGATATGATTATATTAAAACATATTTTTCATAAATCCATTAAAAATCATACACTTCCAAATAGACTTATGTAATAATATCCAAATGATCATGATCTTGTGCATATACCTTTAATAATCCTAGAGAATACACAATGGTACCTTTTGTTATTTCATTGATTTGTAAATAAATTGGTTTTTGTAGGGATGGAGGCACAAGATGATTTGGTGGTGATAGAGGAGGTGATAAAGGTTTATTAGGTGGATAAGGAAGTAGTGATGGAGCCTACTTAAGTGGAGATGGGGGTGGTGTGGTTGTACATGAGTTAGATGGATTGATGGTGGCCATAGAGATTGTGGTTGTTTTTTGGGTAGAATATATGCATGCTTTGGTAGTGGTTTTAGTGTAGGTTTAGTTTTGAAAATAATGTCCCATTATCATATTCATCATATGACACCATGCGCTATGAGTCCTCTACTTTGGCTTTCACATCTACATTCTAAACCTTGTGCTCTTTACCTTGTATTTTTCATGGCATGTACTTGATGAAGATTTAATTTATAATGGATGATCAAGAAACAAATTTTTTATTTGGAATTATAGGGAATTCCACATCCATCCCATTGTAAAAATATGCTCAATTCATGGGTTCTTATCAATAGCCTCATGCTCATATTCTTTTGCCTATTCATTCTGGTGCTTGCCTTTTTTATTCTTGGGATTTAGTGAATAGTAATTTTTTCACAAATGTTTTTCTAATATTTCCAACATATAGAATTGATTATTGTCAAATTATCATCAAAATAAATCTCATCACTAAGTGTTATCCTCCTTGGATATAGATACATTTATCTAAGGATAAATGTGGCTCCATCAATATATAATTTTTTTACCTTTTTATTATGTGCATTGTGTATCCTATTCATTGAATTTTAAAAATAATGCATCAAAAATACATATGGAAATGTAATCCATGGAGAAAAGTTGTTATATGTTAGGCATATATTAGTAATTGAATGATGCCTCATCGAAACTAACTCTACATATTATTTATAATCCTCAAATAATTTCCTTGAGTTTCACTCTTCATCCCCAAAGGATATATTCATTTTATTGAAAAATATCTGCATCTTCATGTTTTAATTCTAATTTTAGGCACAAAGGCATAAATGGTTGTTATACCTTTTGGTAGGTGACCTATTCTAATGGGTGGAACCATATTTCACCATTATATATGTAGACACATAAATCTGGTCATAGGTACTTAAAAATGATATTTATTGACATATCCTAAACCACCTAACTTATGCTTAAATACTTGATTGTTATTCACCATTATGTTAATCCATTTATTTATATGCAGGCTTGACCATTTTCCCCCATCTTATTACATAGAAATTTCTAAGTCAACACTCAAAATATATTATATAACTCTCATAATGATTAAAAATTTAGTATATCTACCCATAATTCTCCAAAACAAGTCCACCCTAGGCAGATAGGTCCACTACCATAGACCTGCCCACCTAGAGTGGCCTTATCCGTATGCCAATTAATGACTAGTTCCCAAATTTTAAATATTATTTTGTCTTACTATAATTTAATAAGTTATAATAAAGTATTTTTTATAAATTTTTCATTATTTAAATAAATAAAAACCCCATTTCAAAGGGGATTTAGTCTTGGATTGGCACTATCTATTTCACTTATACACAATTACACATTGAGAAAATGATGTAGAGCATCAACAGTTAGAAAGTATGTAAATATGTCTTAGGGGTTAGTTATGAATTTTTTTGGATTTTTATATGTGTTAGAGGTATTAAATAATCCTTTATGGTGTTTTATATTCTTTATAAGTTTTGACTGTGTGTTTTTTAGTCCTCTAAAGAGCTTCCTACCAAAATCAAGGATTTAAAATTTTGAATTTTTTTAACTAGCATGAGTGGTGTTATGAGGTCTTGGGAGGTATGAAAATGTTATTAAATTTTTTGAAATGGTTTATATAGGTTATAATATTTAATTATTTTATATTAATATACAATTCATAAATAAGCATTGTAATCCATGAAAGATAAGTATAACTTCCCTCCCCATATGTAGAGTTGATCCACAAATGGAGGTTAACATGCATGTTTGAGAGATATGAGGTTTGAATGTGTGTATAATATAGACATTTGTGGTATTTGTATAGGTAATATGTAGTAAAATGTGGATAAAGATCAATAAATTATCATAACTAAGAAACTCTACCTATTTTCATAAAAATTTTACATGATGTTTGTAATGAGTTATTTTGATCAATAAAGAGAAGAATAAGGAAATTATTTTGGTATTTTATAAAATATATGAGTATAAATTAATTTATAATAATTATCATAATATTTATACATGTGTAAATATTTTAGGACTATGTTCCATTCTAAGTTATCTTACACAATTCACTTGAAAAAGATGCAACTCTATCTATACATCGTCAAGAATACTTAGTAAGTGATGCATGCATGATAGTTGTTTGAGTGATTTATGACTGGTTTTGAATAAAAAATTAATTATAGAGTTTATAATTTCTAATATTTATCATTTTTATAAGTTTAAATATCCATTATAAGGGAAAATTTCACTTAAATCAAACACAATCCTATACCAAGACATAAAATTATGTAAATGTGAGTTAAGAGTCCATTTTATAATTGCTCAAGTTCAAATAACTATTGGAGAAGATAATATAAGGTAATTAAGACCATATAAAACCATTTATTAATGATAATATTTCACTAAAATATCAAATTTAACCTAAACTCTCCATGAAATTGTACACAATTCTAAAGAAAGTTTCTTGAATGCTACAAATTTGCATGTTGGAGTGTTTTGTCAATTATTAAAGATAAAATAGGGGTTAGATAAGGTGTATAAAGTATATATAAACCTATTAAAAGTATATAAATTCTTTTTATATTCTTAAAATTAATTTAAGTGCAAAAAAGACCACTTAATATATTACACAATCTTATAAAAGAGACTAAAGAACTTTGTGTTTTGGCTTATAGAAGATGTTTAAAGGTTAGATAAGTGTTAAAAAGGGTTGTAATAATTTATTATAGTTAGGGCATGGCTTATAAAACTTTAATAAGCCTTTTAAATTATTTTTAATTCATTCTATCCCATTTTATTCACTCTTGACCTTTCACAGACCTATGTTGAACTAGACCTAGGGTTTAATATTGCAACTCAAATAACTTTAGTTGACACCCTTAAAATTTGAAGAAAAATTGTGATATACTATATATTTTTATTAGTATATGAATATATAGGTTTTGGAGTTGTACAAGCCTGTATTGTACAGTTTCTATCACTATGGGAGTGTTTAAGGCCTAAAGAGACTTAATTGGGAAGAAGGGTGTAATAGAAAAGACACTTGCCCTGAGAAATGAACCATAAAATTTTATGTGGAGATTAATAAGGATAAATGGTATATAAAAATAATATCATATTTTAATGAAATCCTCTATATTTTTTAAACCATCTGGATTTGTGGCTAAACAATGTTACTAAAAATGTGACCTTAAAGAGAGAAAGTGGAGATTTGTTGAGACTGCTAACATTGGGTTTGCTTTATTTGTTTAGATGGAATTAAAGTTTAAATTATTCATCAGAATGGCCATAGGTCTATAGTGTTGAGGAAATAACCTTGAAATTACAAATGAGGCCTTTAGGCTTACAAAGCTACTTGAAGAATGAACAAGCTTAAAGAGGAGAAAGGAGGGTGTGGTGATGGAAGAGATGTATGAAATTATGGTTTTGATCAAGAATGAGACAAGGTTAAAGAGGGTAACAAATATTATGGATATTTTATAGATAAAAAAGAACATATGCATGTAAAGAAGACTTATTAAACTTATAAGAGAGAGATTGGTCAAGAGTATAAAAGAGGATGATCAAGGTACCTGCAAGACAAATAAGATCAAAGATAAAGAAGGTATTCAAGGAAGATATTATAGCCAATAATATGATAAAGGGATGTGTAGGCATAGGCCCTAGATCATAAAATAGGCTCTATTCTTCCGAAATACAATGTTATTCACTAAGAATAGTTACAATCCAATTCTAAATCATCTCAAACCAAGTCAATATTTATCATTGTCAAGTATAAAAATTTAAATTTATAGATACAAAGATATAGTTAAGGATCACACTTTCACACTTAATCTAAGTGGGAGAGCTACATGTGGCTTTATTTTATCTATAGATTATCTAGGTACATATGTAGTGGTAAATCATCAATTGGGTGATTAGGTACATCTAAACCCATTACACTCCCCCTCTTTTTTAGGTTTATAGCTCTCAAAAAAGACCCATAGGGTTTCCAAAGTAAAAATAATAACAAAACAATTTCCACATGACACATACATTATCAAAGTATCTCATTATGCTTAGTAAACACGTGCACAAAAGGTAGAATAGTCATATATTCATCATAATTAATCTGTAAATTTTCATATTTAGTGGACTCGACCATCTTGCACTATGATCTAGAGAGCATGAACTTGTCTAGGAATATTCTCAAACTCTACCTTTTATCTTGAACTATCACAGTCTTATCTAACTCTATTTTTTGCTATCACATATCAGTTAAAGTTAACCAAGAATCATAAAAGTTAAGTATATTTTATTTTGTTGTAATTATTATTTTTAAGATATGTCATTTATCAATTTTAATTTTAGTCAATGTTGATTTATAGTGAGATTAATCCTTAAATGTCATATATTAAAATTTGAATATATTTATCAAGTTTTACACCTATTAAACAATAATTTAATTTTTCTATTAAAAATAGTGTAAAAGATATTGGTGAACCTGTACTTTGTTTCAAGCATTCTTCTTTTAATTTTTATTCTAGGTTTTATATGAATTCATGATTCCTAGACACTAAATATAAATTTGGTCATCCTTTACTAGATTTGGTTGAGCATTACTCTAGGATTTATCTTTGACCTTGCAATTTTAGATTGAATTCGTCATTTCCATGCACAAAAATATTTGATTTTTTTGGCTTTCAATTTTTATCTTTCTTTCTTTTCTTTATTATTTTTATAACTATGTTTGGTAGTTTTAAAATGCATAGGATATATCATTGTGGGCAAACTAGTCTTCAATTTTACTTGATCCATGGTGTGATGGGTACTTATCCAATAATTAATCTATTAAAAACCATTATATATGGATTTATTTTCCAAATACCTCACCTTATATCATAATGCCTATGTTTTTTTTTTCTATTTTATCCATAGGAAGTAATTGGTTGTTTGGTTTTTTAATGCACTAGTAAGTGGTTATCCAAAAGAAGTTAATCTCAATGTATCTTAGAGATCGGATAGTTAAACTATGGGAAGGTGAAATGCTTCATAGTAAAGTGCCATTTGGGCCTTTTTCATTATTTTACAACTAGGATTAGTATATCTGAGACATTTCAAATCAAACATACCCTGTCTAGTCATAGTTTTAACCCCCCTTTGCAAATTCAAAATTCAAATGAAAATCATGGTAATAATGAATGAACTTTGTTTCTATATTTTGATTTGGGTCATAATTTTCATAAATATCTTATATTAATTTCCAAGTTGTTATTTGTATTCACTATATCTTGGCATGCATCAAACTCAAGTATAATAAAAAGGCTAAAATTAATAATGAACAATCTCAAGCCTTACTCAATTGGAATTATTAAATCTCCTAGGATACAAGCACCATTAAGTTAAATATTTGTAAAATTAAGTATGATTTTGAAACAAGAATAATTGTACATTCAAAATGATATAAGGCATGACATGCACCTTATTTATGGATTTATCATGGATGTTCATATTGATAAAGCTAATATAGAGAAATCAAATGAAATAATGATAAATAATTCATGGCATATCTTCAATCCAATCCACTTAAAATGGACACACTACTGTATAATGAAAGAGATAAATAAAATAATTTGTCCCAAGATTCTACATTGGGAGAAAATCATATTCCTCTCAAGTTAGTAATTATAGGGGTTTTATTATCTACTATTGCTTCTACATCATATCAACAAATCTAGTTACATATGTGACATCATCCCTAGGTATGAGGAAATCACAGTGTTTAAAATATATTAATATTACCATTTATACATATGCACCATACACACCTATTTTTATTAAAATTCATGGATGCATATAGGGTATTACAATTATGGGATAGTCAAATCCTTAGTATTTAGTTTTATTTTTGGTTTGGTTCACTATTTACACATGAGGATAGTATATATAATAGCATATAAATCAAACAAACCCTATCTGGTTACACCCATTGTGTCTTGAATTTTACAAACTTTCATGATTTTTTCGTATGCCACTTAACAAGCATAACTCCTCTATTCCTCTAAGGTCCAATGCTATATTAAGGGGAATCCCTATAGAGAATATTCACATTCCTTTGATCTCTTTTAAAATGGATAATATATATTTGATCAATATGGTATTACAAATTCTCAAATTTATGTACAAATTTAAGATGATGTTATCGATGAACATGATAATAAATATAATTAAAATATGTATGATATCCTGAGAGTTTAGATATAATTGATCCCAATGAGGTTAATGGGGTAGATATTAATCAAGTCAAATAGTTATGTAATTTTAATCAAGGAATTTATAAAATTCCCAATCAGGTGGATAAGTCTATCATATTACTCCCACATCAATATAATTTTGCATCACCTTAAGCACAAAAAAAAGAGATTCCTTTTAGAGTTGTTAATACTCCTACTTCAGGTGTTCTAGTTTATACAATTGTTTATAGTCCTATATCAACACCTCTACTTACATATGTGACATCATCCCTAGGTATGGTGGCATCACAAGGTTTGAAATATATTAATATTCCCATTTCTACCAAGCATCACACTTATTTTTTTTATTACTATGCATGGTCTAACACCAACCCTACCTAGTGTGTATTGTCTTGATAATTTTGTTATAGCCTTACATTCTATGGTGTTGGAATTAGATAAAGGTGTATCTAGAGTTATTCATTCAGTTGACTCCCATACTTTTATTCATTTTCATTTGGAACCTTAGATAGCCTCTTACCAACTACAAGTATGTTTTATAGCTCCTAAGCTACAAGTATATGAAGGCAAAGGTGATCTTAAACAATATCTTCGATCATTTCATGCAACATGCTTGGATTATGCATAAAATAACTAATTATTAATCAATCTATTCATAAAATCCATCAAATAATATATTTTTTGATGGTTATATGATATTACACTTTAATCAATTAAGGCATTTAAACCTTTGGAAGATTAGTTTCTAGCACATTTCTCTATCAGCATTGTAAAAAACTATCATATACATAAATTTAAAAACTCAAGAAAGGGTCAAATGAGATAATCAATTAATATGTTATTTTGATACAAAACTATGCTAGCTAAAATGTATCATTATATATTGGGGTATACATAGTAGGATTCACAATCAACATCAAATGTATCCAAAGAATTTTATGGACATGTAAAAAAAAACTCTTGGGCATATAGTGCTACCTCTTTAGGTTAGTTTAGCAATACTATTTACTCCATTTGAGTATTACCAAGCACATGGGTCGTTACTATTTTATTAGGACACCCATGGATATAATAGCTTTGTAAAGTGTGATCCATATTGAATTTATGTATCACATATACATTTTTAATCAAGTGGTGAAATTTTTAGGAATTTGATATGAGTACCATATACAATCAATGGTATCTCCTCCTCCTACCCCACCACCACCATAATTGGTTATTTCACCTATTCAAGAGAGTAATTTAGATACAATTATTAAAATTATTTAAGAGAACAATATAGAGATATTTATTTCACCTATTCAAGAGCATGGTATAGATAAAGTTACTAAATATATTCAAGACCATAGTGCAAAGTGATTTTTTGTAGCTATACATAATCTCTCTATACAACCAGTTCAAATGATAATGGTACACTCTCATAGATAACATGCTTCACATCAAAGAGTTACTCAAAATTAAAATATATCTTAACATTCTAAATGCATCCTAAATAAGTACATTAGATAGTTCAACATGATCTATAATGAGTTCATAAGTACTGATACCTTATTATACTATATAACATAGTCTATTGAGTCTTGCACTCTCTAAAGTTACACATCTTTCAAGATATTTTATGAGTAGTGATCAAGATAGTTACGTTATATTACCTAAATCCTTTCTAGATTTGGATTCATCTACATGTATAAAGTTTCATTCACAAAAATTCACCCTCCAACTCTATGATACATGCACACACTATGGTCCTCCCATTTATGGGATCATATGTTAGTTTATTTTAGAAACTTTTAAAATATAAAAAATACAAAAACATAGAAACATTTTTAAAAATGCAAAAATATACAAAATACACTCAAAATAAAAAATGGGACCTGAGAATGACATGAGTTACTTATTTTCTTATTTACATATGCTATTTATCAATATTTTTATATATATTTCAAGTTATTTTATATACACACATGCATTTCACAGGGTATGTGAGTGTGATGTAGGATATACATATTTACATGGATTCTTAGATGTTGGATTTCCTTTTACCCAGTGGCCATGCCTATGTTAGGGGAATATTATTCTATAAGTTAAATTATAATTTAGGTTATATCTATGTGTGAACTCTATACCATGTTGAGTTACATATCTTACAAGTGGTTGTTGGTGTGTTCACATTAGACTAGGTGTGTTATTAGCTAGTCTTGTATTTATTTGTGTCTACTAAAGTTGTTTAAGCTCTAATTAGGGAGTTATTTATGTGCACATAAGATTAATGCATCATCTTATAATTATTATAATTAGGTACATATCCACATGGGTTGGTGTGATTTATTAATTTTTTTTGTAATAAACTCTTACTTTTCCAAACCCATTCTCTCACCTACTTACTAGACACTCCCATAGTGGATGTGCAATGTAGAAGCATTGTAATGATATAATAAGTGGTAGATATATGTGGTTGTAGTAATATTATTATTATAAATTTTTTGTAATGATGTGTATGAATTTTTTTGGTGATGATTTGTTGATGAAATCTTGGGTAATAAGTGTTCATCACTATGATATGGTATTAGAACTACCTTCCATATCCATTTATTAGTATTATTTAGTAATTAGCTTCATAGTCATGCAGTTATAAAGTTTGCATTGGAATTTGTTGTTGGTATATTATATCAAGAAGTTTTGGTGGAGGTCATAATATTGTATATTTTCATTTGATCAAGGCCATACGAGTCTTCATTGGCCTTAATTCACATTTATATTGGTTGGTAATGAAAATTTTTATTATATTTCCTATTGGTTATTTTCAACAATCTGCATACTCCTAGCCATTTCCATGACACATACCCACCTAAAATTAACCAAAACCTTGGTGGCATTACCATTTAGATATTTATATTTTCAAATTAGTGTTATACATTATGGTTTTGTATTTTTATTAGAATTTAAATTTGAATATAGGAAACAAAGTTTGCTGGTCTAATCTCCATGTGGTTTACCACTATTAGATTCATTACCAATCACATCACAAAGCATCTCCATCACCTCTTGGCCTAATGCATCGATTAATCATGATTGATAAGTATCATAAGAAAACCTTAGACTTATATAAGAACCAGATAAAAAATTCCTTTTACATTAAGCTTCTTTAATATGGAATCATGGTACTGAATTCCTTTGACAAATTACTTATGGACATTATAATTTTCTGGTTAGAAAATCCTTTCCATCATTTATTTCCTTTGTTTTAAGAGTTTCTCCATGGGACTTATTTTGGGTAAATATTCTTTGAGATGTGATTCTTTAATTAATAATTCATTCCACATTTGACATTAACCTATCCACCTCATCCTTGAATAAATCTATCCTTCAACTTAGAATTTACAAATTTTAGATTGGTGTTTTGATTTAGCATTGAGCATTGTATGATTATTATTAAAGTGGTACATTTGTGCATTTAGTGGTGTATCATTGTTGATTAGCCTTCTTTTTTTAGTAGGGAATTTGGTCCAACCCAACCATTGGCCATACTTTTTGACATCCATCATTGTTCCTTAAGACTCCACATCTAGCTTCATCCTTGGTCATCATGTGGTACATGACTTGCCAAGGTAATTTCATTTTCTAAAAGTGATATCGATATTTTACCATTTACATGTTTTTACTCATACCTAGGCTAAGGTGGTTGATCCCATTTATACCATTAAAAATAAAGTTAAGTATTAAAGGAGAGAATGGTGGATTTATATTTTAAATGGTGGAAATTTAAAAAAGAGGATGGTATATTATAAAGGAGGGTTAAATATTTTTTGGTGGAAATTTTTTAAGAGAGACATTTTTTATTTAAGTGGTGCATTATGTAAAGAGGAAGTGTTATTTTTATTTTAAATGATTTATTGAAGGGTTTGTATGCAATCAAAAATGCATCATGTCTATAAATCAATCCTGGCTAGGAGAAGATAGAGCATACCTATACTTCTGATTGGGGATACACTTATTAAGTGGGAACATGACTAATATGGGTATATGTTAGACCTGATTAGGGGATCAACTATCACAAAATATCATGCTAGGAAGGGTTCTAAATCCTATAGTCTAACACAATTTCACAAAAACCCTAATGGAGTCCTAAGGTTTAAAATATTCACTTATTCTAATAATAAGAATATAAATATAATCTAGTGCACACCAAAGCTTGTGGCACAAAGTGAGCGTTAGAAATAATATAAAAAATATGTATAAGGAACTTCAATTAAAGTATGTATGAGTAACACCCTAATACATGAAATATGAAAGATATTATTATTCGAGCCAATGCTTATGCTACTTCTATCTACTAAAAGAGAGGAGAAAAAAATTAAAATATACTTACCTAAATGTGAACCCATCGAGACTCAATCTCTACCTTGGCCAAAGGGGATTTACAAGAGGTTGTTGTGGTTTGTTATGATAACTAATAAAATCCAAAGCATCTAAGACTTATCCAAATGACTAAATTCTCCAAATAAGAAACCTAAGCTAAGTCTCCTTAAGTAGAATGGTGGAAGAGCAGATTGTGAAGAAGTGTGAGTGAATAATAACTTTTGATTGCACATACAAATAATGACCAAAATGATCTTGTATATATAGGTAGATATTTCCCTAAATCCTTCTAGGAATACCAACTATACAGGGTTGACCTAGTCAACCTCGTGTGTTTTCAGGGATAATTCACTTGGTCATAGCTAGGTTGGTTAAAAGGCTAACAATATAATAAAGTGAAAAATACCCCTAAACTATACTAGGTTGACCCAGTCGACCTAGTATATCTAACTAACCAAAAGGGGTTTAAGACAAGAAGAGGAAGGATGAAAGAGGAAAATACTGGAGGAGTATGTAAGAAAGGAGAAATAGCTTAGGGAATGGTTTTAGGAGCTAATTGGATTAGTAATAATGTGGAAAAAAGGGACAAAAATCTTGAAAATCACCAAAGGTCTACCCACCCCTTTCTTGGTGCACCCCTTAGGGTGTGTACTCAAAGAGATTGAGTCTCGATGGGTTCTTGAAAGATTTAAAGCATTAGTATTTGATAAAAGTTTGAAAATATTAGGTATACAAGGTCAAATTTATTTTTATGAGTCCTTTTATCACATTCAAGTTCCTTTTTTTAATCCTCATTATTCATTATTGTACATTCTCTATTCTATATTTTTTGTCAATATTATTGTAAAATCATATGAAATATCATTGGTACATGATGTTTTTATTTTAGGGTGGTAAATTATTCTTAAGTGTGTGCTTGTTTCCTATGTTTAATTCATATTATGAATTTGTACCCTGATACACACACATGAAAGTCATAAAATGAGATGTTATTTTATAAGCTAGGTTCAATTCAAGATGACATAACAAAGTTTGTAAAAGAGAATAAGAAGATAAAAATGGAAAAATATATTCTATAAATGATTATTTTCGATAATGATACCCTCATTCACTCTTTGTAGCATAAAATTATAGATTTTTAACATCACCTTGATACATTTTCGGACATCTTCCTACTGACCTTGATTTGTCAAGTTATAAGCATAAATTTGTTACCTTTGATGTTGCATCTATTGTTTTTATATATGATGTTTTTGTTGTTGCACTTTCTAATTTTGAGCTTGATGCTCCCAAACTATTGATTTTACTTGTCCCACTCTTGATCCACTTGCTTATTTACCTAGATATTTTGAGAAGCATACTGGTAGCTTCGATTCTCATATTATTTTTTATATGGGATATATTGGTATAGGTCTTGGTATAAATTTAAAGGGTATCATGTCTCCTATTCAACCTATTCATTGGAATTATCATTATGGCATTGGTAATTGAATACATTATGCATGTTATTTGGGATTAATTGATGATAGATCTCTAGTTTTTATATGCTCTAATCTTTGTGAGGACATTGAAAAACACATAATCTCTACTTTAGTTAGACCAAGTAAACTTGGCACTCATTTAGTTACTTCTTCATTAAGACCAATTATGAAATTCAAACCTGATCATATGTAGTTATCATCATCCACCATATATATTCATCTAGGATGGATTTTAGACTAGTTGTGGTAGTGTCATCAACATTATTTGTGATGACTTTACCAATGTAGTTCCTCTATTAATCAAAATCTTTGTTCATACATTTTACCTTGTTTTAGGATAAAATATAATGATTATTTTTGGCATATTCTATATATTAACAAGATTATAGAGTTATATGAAACTCAATTTTGATGGGGCATCCAAGTTGAGTGGTAAATTAAGTGGAGGAGGAATAATAAGAAATGAAAAAGGAGGGATGTCTGGTGTCTATGATGGTGGCATGGGTTGCCAGAGCAATAACTATGTTGAAGCTATGGCCTTACTTTGGGGATTAAAGTTAGCTATATCCCTAGGAATTAGAAATTTGACTATTCAGGGAGATTCTAAGTTGATCATAGATGCCGTTAATAAAGCATCTAACATTGGTATCCATCTAAAATACATCATTATAGACATCCAGTTTCTTTTACAAAAGTTTTTTGAAGTTGAGATTACCCACACCTACAGAGAAGGTAACAGGGTCGCTGATGCTTGTGCCAACCTTGGTCAACAATTCTCAGGATGGAGGGTATGGTGACAAGGGGCTCATATACCCCAAAATAGTAGAGAGATCATTCACAAGGAAATGATGGAGCATGAATGATTCACATTGATGACGAAGATAGCTTTTGAAGGTGGTCCACATGGAGAAGGCCATTGCGGATCATGGAAGCGGTGGGTAATCCAGGGAATGCTGACAATGTGGACAATGAGAATCTTAAGGATCTTGTTAATTATATAGTTATGTAGTTTCATCCTTTCTGTCTTTGGTCTTTCCAGTGTTTTGTTTTGCTTCTAACTTTGTTTCTCGACTGTGCCATTGGTTTGGTGCTGGCATCTTTTGTTTGCCAGCCTTCCTGTCTTTTTTGACTATATAGGGTTCAGCCCCTAGTTTTCCATGTTAATTAATCAAATACAAGATTTTAGAGTTCCTTGCATCATTTGATGGATTTTTGTTTTATGGGATAATTTTGTACTCATAGTAAGGCTACAAAGCCATAGAGGTTTGATGTTTCATTCCACCTTCATGAATGTGTTCTCTATTACAATTATTTTTCTCTACTTTAGTTATTTGACTTTCCCATCACACTAAGGCCATATTATTGAGAGATATTTTGTCTGTATATTGGAAACCTCCATTGAAAACATGACCATATTCATGTTGTGAGATACATCTATTTTTGTATCATACGTAGTAATATATTTTATGTTCAAGTAGTTACCTTCATACCACTCATAATTTTTTTTACATCATTCAACCAAATTAGTAGTATGGGGCGATTGGGTGCATATCCTACTTCTTTGAGTGTCATGTCCTCTGCTAAGCCTTGGCATACTATATATTATATTTCAATCAGTTTATTCCTATGATATTATTTATTCATAATGAGATATTATTTCATTTACAATGTTTATCTTTTTGGGTGATTGAGTAGTGGATCCTAACCACTCATGCAATATTTGATTCCTTTTTTAATTTCAATTACACTAAGTGAATTTATGTTTTATGTCCCTTGTTCCATTCAATGCACCTTCATCAAAATTGTGTATGAGTATTTAATCATTTTATTTATTGGGATGCCTTGTATCATATGTTTTTCCTCTCCACTTTCATTGTTTCTAATTTTTTGAGTACCTTGCAGTGACATCTTTTACCCTCAATGCCTTTTTCCTAGTCTTTTAGAAATGGGTACTTGATTAGGCCTAGTTTTTAGGACCCATATTTGGTTTATCTATCTCCTTAAATATTCACTTATAGGAAGGTGTTGGATTATTTAAATTAGAATGGATTAGTTATTAGTTATTATTATCTTTATTTGTGTCCACTATAGTTTATTAAGCTCTAATTATGGAGTTAGTTGTCTACACATAAGATTAGTGCATAATATTTTAACTATTCTTGATTAGGTACAACTCCCCCTGGGTTGGTATGATTACCTAAAAATCTATTATAACAAACTCTTAGTTATCCAACCCCATTTTCTCACCTATTTATTATACACTCCCATCGTGCATGGGTAATTTAGAATCATCATAATTATATGATAAGTGTAACTTGTAATAATATTATTCTTTTAATAATTATTGACCATTTGTGATGCCCTAAATCAAAAGGTCAACCCCATACAGTTAAAAATTCCATGTATAGGGTTTTTAAACTTTTTTGATAGCCGAATTTCCCTTTTGGTGTTATTAAAATGGTCATTTAAGCCTTGATTATCATTATTTTTGGTTGTTTTGGCAAAGTTAAGGTAATTGTCATTTTTTGACCGTATGTTGTCTAGTCATTTCATGACATAGTCAAGTGTGTTTAATAAGGTCAAGGGGTTTGGGGGGTCATTTTGAGTCATATAATTTTGTTTTCAAGTCATGTTATAACCCTAAAGTCTATAAAATTTCTAAAAATGTGGCAAACCAACTTTTCTAATGTTGAAGTGTCTTCTTGACTATTTGTAACGCTTAAGAAGGGAATTTTACAAGGAGATGGTAGGTTTGAAATAGGAGGAAGAGAGGAAAAATTCACCACAAATATTTATAGGCATGTAAATACTTCAAGAAAACTTTTCACCTTTATTCCATCAATTTCTCAAGTAGAGTTGGCAGTTCTCAAGCCATAATGAGAGGTTTTCAAGAGGTCTGTACAATTTTGTCAAAGCAAGTTCACTTTAAAAATATTACATGACTTCATATATATTTATCAGGTATAAATACATGTTTTAGAGAAGGTTTTATAGTAATTAAATGCAAAAACCGATCCCTTCTCTCCATCATTCTCCTTGGCAACTCTCAACAACTAATTAGGTTCTTGTTTGGCCCATACATAGGAGAGAGAATGGTGACCTAATATTGTGGGAAGAGGAAGGGGGTATAATGGAATTATGATTATTTTATTTATTTTTTATATTTATGGAAAATTATTTATGAACAAATTCTAAGAATATAGGTATTCAAATTTGTCTTCTACATCTATTCAGGGTCAAATTTTGAATGGTTTTAGTGCATTTCTAATTTGATTAATGCAAAGGGTATTTGCATGTGTATCCCATGGGTTTTTATAGTCCATAAACCTTAACATTAATCAACATTTTTTCATGTGTGATATCAAGGGAGTAATAATCTTTCATTCTAGAGTAGTTACAAGTTGAAGGCAGTGGTTTCTTGATGTTTTAGAGTCTTCAATTCATGAAATTAGACCAGGAATAGTTTTTCATTGTAATGGTGGATTATTATAAACTAGTTAAAAATTTATCAAGTAAATTATGGTTTACTAATTAAAAACTTAACCTCTTCTCAATTCCTAATTTCAAGTAGGGTTATCACGTATGGTGTGACCTCCATTATAATATGTGAATAGAGGTATTTCCATTTTTGATAGTCATGAGGATCATTAAGACATAATAGAACATATATAGGTCCTCATATAATAATTATAAAATTTGGATAAAATTAATGTGTTTCAATTCCTCATGCTAACAGACCATTCTCAGCTCTAGAGAGGCATGTTCCCAATTGAGCACCTATAGGCCTATTTAGGCAAATAAAGAAAGTGGAGGATTGAATGTTGTAATAGGATCATGAATAAGCTTTAAATAATAGAATATTAATGTGGAAATCAGAGTAACATGAGTAAGTGATGAATTTTAATGAGAAGAGTCAATAATGTCATACCACTTAAGTGATAAAGTCAGTTAAGACTCCAAAAGAGCACATACAAGGTTGTGATTACAAAGCTAAAGGAACACTAACTATGTGTTGTTGAAGAAGGTACATAGTTGTGAATATAAAATTATAATCCTAAAATTTTATTATCATTCAATAAATCATTTAATAACCATTCAATAAATAACTCACCTCTCACCTACAATTAAAAACATAAATTACACCTACAGGCTAGTTGTGAAAAGGCAAGTGATTGAGTGAAAGATGGTTTGGATAGAAGAATCAAAGGTATATGAAATTAATAGGAAATTATGAATTATTTTTCCATTAATTATTGTAACTTAATGTGCTAAAAAAATAAATATTTGCACACTTATAGTCCAACTAGACCTATTAGATTCTTGCAAGCAGGGCTTTGAAGAAGAATGGAGAGAGTGTTTTGAATCATGCATTGAGGAGAGGTGAAATAGTGTAAAATAGATATTATTACTTGAATAAAAAAATTCTCATTGTATACATTGAATGGTTATGGTGCTCTGAAGCAAGGAGAATCCTTGGCAGGCTAATTAGGCTTAGTAGGCCTAAATGGGCATGTACAGGCCTGCACATGAAATCTGAGAGAAAATTAAATTTATTGTAAAATTTTAAGGATTATAAGCTCAAATGAAGTGAATTATAATGTCCCAAGATATACACGAAGTTTTAAATCATTAAGGTGAGGATAATTTTTGAGAATCAGGCCATTAAGGCTACATAGACTTAATTATTTTCAAACCCTCATAGTATGGACTCAAATTGTAGAACTATCATTAGGCAAATAGTATCTATTGAATATAATTGGGAATAATTAATGGACCATTCAATATCTATTTTTATGTTCTTATGGTCACAAAGTAAATTTTAATATGTTTTAACCAAGAATTACTCTCTCATTCTATACACAATCTTTTATGCCTGAGAGATCACTTTGAGAATCTCATAAATCCTTGGAGGAGTTTTATGGGATAATATGGAAATTAGATATGGTTAAGGGGGTATTATACCCCAAAATAGTTTCATAATTCTCTCATTCACCCTCACAAATCTATAAACAATCTTTAAGATTGAAGGCTACCTCAAAACCCATTTTTGCACTATGAAGAGCTCGAGAAGACTCAGTTTAGTACTTAGAAATTATAGGAGGATTTTCATGGGGTATGAAAATATTATCCATATAAGGGGAAACATTTGGGATAAATACTTGTGGCATTGGCTTAGGATTTGAATCCCTTATCATTATGAACCATTGTTAAGATGGTAGACATGTTTGAACCTGCCTACACCTTGTTAATGACTCAATGAGAGAGGAAATGAGACAAATGAATCTAGATGAATGAATTTAAATGAAAATTTAAATTATTAAATTAATAGGTCTCATGGAACCTAAATTATTCACTATCCCACACATGTGAGGTAAAAGATGTATGAATTATGCTTAGGAGTGACTGTTACAGGCCTAAAAAAGGTAATTTCAAGAGGCTTCTCTTAAAATTGGTTTGAATAAGGCATATTAGGATATAATGGAGCTATCTAGACTAGGATATAATAGAATTTTTCTATAGCCTCATGATTAAGAGTTTTAGTGACTGTAACATTTCTTGGAGAGTCAAGACACCTAATATTGTTCAAGTATGCTATCAAGAAACCCAAGAGACCCAATTGGTATAACTAGGTGAAAGTCATTAAAAGTGATTTTTGGGTTTGAATGAAAATTATGTGATATAAATAGGTGTGAAATATATTTTCAAAATATGTTAGTAGTCCCTATGCAAAGACTAGACCTAGAATGTGAGAATTGACTAGTTTCCATGGCCTATTAAGCCAATTAGGATCTTGTACTCAGATTATAGGTTACCATTAGCTTGAATACACTTGAGTATTATATCTTAGCTCTCACATACTTATAAAAATGTGGAATATGTATATACTAGTGTTGAATAACTTTAATAAACTTACCACATGTCAAGATACAAAAGTTGTAACTCCAAAAAAGAAAGTAGTGGTAGTTTAAAATGAGATGAGTGAGGTGTCTCCCTTATAAACTAAATTCTCATGGGCTGTCATATAAAATATTAACACATGTTAAGAACCATCTTAAGACTATTCATAACTCCTATTTCTTCATTGTAACTTGATCTATTAAGAGTGACACTTGTTAATGCGCTCTTGGGCTCTTCTACACCCCTTCCATCTCTCTTCTCTCACATTTCTCTATATATTCAAATTTGATAGGCTATGTTGGTATCCTCTAACTAGGTATGGATAATCCATACCCATTTTCAATAATTTTATCAATGATAAAAGCCTAGTTTTACCTCCTGTTTGGATTGCTTTCAATATGTATGCGTGATTAGTTAATCTTGTTAAGTGATTATCTTTGATTTCTTGGTATAATTGTACTTTATTGCATTCATATTCAGTTTTAAAGTATTTTCATAGGTATTTTAAGTGTCATATTTAAGTTTGAAAGGTTTAGTGAGTTTTATATTCACTAGTGTTATCATATGACCTCTTGACTAGTCCTCCTAACCCAAACATCTTTCATAACCTTCATACAAAATGTTGATCTATAAATGTAGATTTGGAGTAGTGTTTATTGTAGATTAGTGTTATGGTTGAAGCAAATTTTCAGTTGGTTGGTAATGGTCCAACTATTTTGGTGCATCACCTCTATTAGATTAGGTCTTTCTCTCTTTTCCTAACAATTTGGTAGAGTAGTTTATGAGCCTAAGTGATTCATCAAAGGGAGCTAGCCCTTTAACCTAGAGATTCAATACAAGTTTAGGACACCCATAGCCTATGATTTTTTCCATGTTATTAAAAATTTGGAAGGATTTAAATACCTTACAAAGGGTAAAAATTTGGTTGATAACAATAATATTGTATATTTTTCATTATGTTGTGTATGGCATTTTTTATGATGATGATCTATAGATGAGATCTTAGGTAATAAGTGTTCATCACTCTAATAGTTGATTGATAACTAATATTTATTACATTTTGATACATGAATATGCTACTTTTATATGATGTGATATTGATAGATTGGATAGTGTATACTAGTTTCACTTGTTCTATGTTCCTTCTATTTTGTTACTTTCTTATATGATAGGTTAGACATTGCTTGATTATTATATGTGGCCCTTGGATCTATATGTGATATTTTTCTATTGGTATATGAAACATTTGAATATGTCTGTTTCTTATGGCCACTTGGCATTGCATATTTGACATATCTATGCCTCTTTTTTTATGACATTATTAATGTCCTTTACAAGTGGCCCTTGGAATTTATTTTTGTGATATGTTCATGTCTATTATATATAAACCTTGGCCTTATGTGTGATATTTTGTGTTTCCATCATTGTAATTTTTAATCTTTGTTAATTGTGACATGATCTATACCATGACATTTTATTATCTATTCTAATTTAGATATGGTTACTTTATTGTATACCTAATTGTTATATCTATCTATACATAACACTTGTATACCTTACATTTAATATGTTACATACAAGATTCATTGATAATTATATTACTATGGTGAAATAATCTCCACATGTTGATATAATGATACATTTTTATATATTTATCACATGACACAATAAACTCTTTTTTTGAGAGAAGTGACTTGCAGTTACATCCCTCATCTTAGAAAGAGGACATTAAAGTTGGCCTATCTTAGATATCCAAACCTCCACAATAAAATAGAATGAAATTCAATATATAATATAAATTTTAAATATTAAAAATACATGTTTTAGCTAATCAAATTAGTTCAAAAATAAGATTCTATGATAGAATACAAGTTTAAAAAGTTCAAAAAAAAAAAAAAATAGATTATATGATAGAATACATAATCTAAATTGATTTAAAAATCAAACACATGACAAATAGTGCCACATTAATACAAACTATGATGACATATTACATGCATATGCACTTAATTTACAAATAATTGAGTATGATGTCATATAAACTTTAATGCATATGCGTGGGCGTATCTAAAAAAATTACAAGATAAAAAGTTACATGTTTTCAAATACAGTTACAATTGACATAGATTCAAGAAGAATCATATATTTTCATGCACATATATACATTTTTAATAGTTAAAATTCATGATATTATTTCATGCACATATAAAATTCAATACAGTTTAAAAACCCAAAGGAAAATGGTTTTTACTACAATTAAAATCTCTTGACATTATAGTCATGACAGGGGCATGATTATTCTTCATTATTTTTTTATTGTGGAAATACAATCTAGATCCATATAAAGTGGTGTGATTATTTCTATTATAGTTAATTTATGTTCAAGTATAGAGACACTTAATGACCTTGGGACTACTTTTATCAAAATAATTATGTGGTTTCACCTTTACATTATGGATGATGTACATTCCAATCGAGTGACACTCAATGGTATTAGTATTAATTCTATATAACCCATCATGGTTCCACTTTATTTTAGATTAGTACACTAAGTAATTATCTCCATTCATGATATTTGATGCATGCATATTTTAAACTCAGGGGTTTTATTAGTTATTCAAAATTTTGACTTATTCACTTTCCATTAACCATTTGTTCAACATAAGGAACCATATCTCTAAGTTATTTAACAAGGGGGCACATTTATTCAATGTTAAAACATATTTAACAAGTTACAGGGAAATATAGTATAATATACTTATAGGTTTACTCCTTATTTTATATCCTCTATATTTATTTAAATTTCAAATATCAGTTTTTAAATTTCAAATACAAACATTAATTACTTCATGTGTTGTTGTTAGGTTTTATAAAATGAGTGCCTTGTATAATTGGAGTGTCCTATCAAAGACAAAGTGTGTTATACACATTGAAGTTTATTTTATTTCTCATTTGCTTTATAAATTTCATTACTAGAATAAATGGGGGATATATGTAGACACTTAAATATATTCATATATAAATGCCAATGCTAATTCTTGACATATCCTAAACCAATTTACTTATGCTCAAATACACGACTCTTATTCTCAATTCCTCTAATCCATTTATCTATATGAAAATTTGGCACTCTATTATAAGTCACTAGTACACATCACTTTCCAATTCAATGGTAAAACCATCTTATATCACTCTCATATTACTTCAACCTTTAAGATATTTGTCTATGATTTTTTAGAATAGATATGCCCTAGGTAGATAGGTATGCATCCAAAAACCTATCCACCTAGATTTGCCTTGTCTCCAATCAAATTAAATCCAATTTTTAAACTAAAAATATTAGTTTGGGTCTTCTTTCACATTTTATAATGTTGACTAAATAAAATTGTAAAAAGGTTTCACTATATGAGCAATTAAAAACCTCATTTCAAAGGGACTTGATTTCAGGCTTGGCATTATTTATTGAGCACTTATATACTATTTCACATTAAGTAAATATACCCTATTATTCCAAAACTCAAGATATTTCACTATCATTAGTCGCAATCCAAGTCTAAATCATTTCAAATGAAGTTAAGAGTTTTGTCAAGTATTAAAAGTTAAATATCTAGTTACATACATATAGTCAAGGAACACAATTTCAAAATCATTTTAGAAAGGAGAAATACATGTGGATTGATTCCTTCCTTGAATTATCTAAATACATAATAAGTTTTCAATAATCAAGTGTTTTATTTGGGTTATCTCATCCCATTACACTCTTACTGTATTTTTGTAGTTTTTTAGCTCTCACAAAAGATTGTTATGGTTTCGAAAGGAAAAATAAGGAAAATGATAACTTCTATGTGACACAAAAAAATCAAAATATCTTATAATTCATATTATACACATGAATATAAGGTGGATTAGTCACATATTTTTCATAATTAATGCAAACAATTCCATAGTCATTATGTGTGACCAACCTATGTTGTTGTCTAGGAAGCGTGATCATGTTTATAAATATTCTCAAATTCTGCTTCTAATCTTGAATTATAATAATCATGTCTTCCTCTATTTTCAAATATTAGATATCAATTAAAATCAACCAAGAATCCTAAAATATAAGTATTTTTTATTTTGTAGCATAAAATAGTATCATCAAGGACTCCAATTTCATCTAGCATAAATAAAATCAAGAATCTAACCCACCTGAAAGCATCACAAACACTTAAACCCTTATTTGTGCCATTATAATTATAAAAAAATAAATTTATAAATATTGAATTGTGTACCCTCTACACCCATTTTTGACAAAATGTAGAGATAAGGTTTGTTTATGTTATTCAACCTTTTATTTATTCTTAATTTAATGTTTACCAAATGTCCAACTACATAAATGAGACAATCATAAATGTTCTCAATTGTGAAGGTATAATTCTCCTTTATATACTTTAACAATTTAGCCACTATTTCTTCTTCCTTATTATTGGCCAACATAACTCTTATATACTTTTAAGAACAAGGCAGTCTTGTGGATTTATTGATGTGGTTTATATACACCTTCAATCAAGACCCCACAACATATAATATATCCTCATGGATGTGTGATAGGAAGAACAAGAAAACTATTTAAAAAAGTATGTAAGCTTAAACATTTTAAAACATGTACTATATCACTAATTTTTAATGTGCATTAGATATCATGGTTCCGTCTTTGGCCACTCTCCACTATAAATTGTCTTTTTAGATTTGTCTTATTTTCTACTTATGTGGTTGTATTTGTATATCTTACATCTCACAACATGTGAATCCCATTATTATCTACATAAGTAGGATTTATAAATTTATATCTCTACAAATTTGGTTGGTGCCTCTTCAATGTTGCCTTGTATTTATTCTTCAGTTATTAATTTAATGATGGCTAGGTTACCTTTTGGTGGGTCTACAAAATGTGTACACTTATGGATACTTGATGATTTTGACTCTAAAAACTCCTTGGTCTTCCTCTTTAATTTAATCTTGGTTCTAAAACCATTTTTACACACATTAATAATTTTTATCATGTTTAACCCCTACATTTTTCATTCAAATCTAAGCTTCATGACACATTCATGTCGATTGTTCTACCTTGTAACCCTAATTTTATTTGATTCTTCCCTTTTTTAGCTTTCTTCTCTTAAATTATACTTGCAATTCTACTAAAAACCTTTGCAAATGTGAATTTAGGTCCCAAATACCTTAGTTTCTATAAACCATATCAATTTTCCCAGCATAGCTCACTCTATAATTTATGGCTCCAAATATATTTGATAGTAACAAGTGTTTGAAATGATTTGATATTTTAATTTTCATCACGGTAAAACCCATATTTTGTTAAATATCTATTACTTTAATTTTTTTATATCCAAATGTGATGTCATACCTTTCAAAAATCCCTTTGATTGTGACTTATGGTTTCAATATTTTAATTTTATTCCTGAGCGCAACATGTACCCCCTTTCTTTTGGCTCCATTTCCCCACAAAACTAATGTATCTATATATTTTGTCATATTTTTGTGTGAATATAAAGTATTCCTTTATATTCATCCCTTGATTTTTTTCCCTTTATCAAACCTACCACACATTAAATATGTGCCTACTCCTTGAGTGTATCAATTTCCTTATCCAATAGGTGTTCTCATACTTTTTTTAGATATCCATTTTCTTCCTTATATTTGAGCATATGCAAGTGGTATCTTTCACAATATTAATTAATATTTTAAATTATGTGCATGAAAAAAATTATTTTTTATGCAAAGTGAGATAAGTTGGTGATTTGTGTTATTATTGAAATTAATACTTCCTAAAAATACTAAATTTTCACAAAACATTCCCTAAAAATATTTAAAATTTTCAAATATTACTTCTAAATATTATAATTTGAGAGATACAATATTTAAAACCAAAATGACACAACAACACCCTCCCAAAAACACTTAGACATATAGCATAAGTATCTCAGTGAAATCCTTTACTCAACTCATCCAATTAACCTTTTAGGGTTATGCACCTTTATTACTAATAAGATTTGCACAAGAAAAAAATTACTACAAAATCAACCTATAAAAATGAAATTAAAACACTATGGCATATGCCTTACTTTTGCACGGTTATTTTATAATTACATGTGTTAAGGATTGAGCCTACTCCCATTTAAATTATTAGGGAGAATTTCACCATCTAAAGTGAATAAATTTCATAAAATAGTTCTTAAAATATCATGAAATACATAAAGTTTCTTCCAACATTTTTGGAGTTTCCTTAGATGTTTAACATATTTTGATTCCTAGAGAAAGACATGTTCACCTTTTTGAAAAAAATCACTTTGATATTTTTTTTGTGTCATGCCTTGTGTTTGAAATTTTACACACATTGGTTCCAATGAGATATGATTCACCTATCATCAAGATTCATAAGTTACTCCAATACTTGTCATCAAATCACCTGACACATATAATTCATAAGGCACTAAAAATTCCATCAAAATAAAGGCCTCTGTTCTAAACACCAACTAAAAAGGTGTAGACTTATTTAGGTACTTTTAAGTGTTTCTATACACCAATAATATTATAGTAACTCAATCATCCCAATCCTTTCACCCCATGTCATATACCTTTTTTACTACTTGAGCAATGATATTTATAAAATATTTGATGGTTCCATTCTTGTAAGGGTGGTATGGTGTGTTTCTATGGTGCATTACTATCAACTCCACCAATAAAATATGAACCAAATAATCCAGAAAATGATTCCTCAATCACTAGTGAGAATCAAATGGCACCCATATCTAATAATAATATTTTCAAAAAGGAAGTGCATTGTCATGGATATAGTAATTTTTTTTCATTGGCACTAATTTTACCACCATGTTGAATAATCTATGGTAGTGATATAACATGTGTTCATCCTAAAAAAGGATAGGGATATGGGTATAATAAAATATATAGGCTATTTCTCAAATGGTTCCTAGGTAGTTACATGAACTAATGGTATCTTATCTTGGTGGATGGGCTTACAAATCCATTAACACAAATTGAATTTATATGAGTAATACTTGGCATCCTTGATCTATTGGATACCATAGGATAGAGAATAAAATATTTCACATGATATCATCTCTTAAATAGTATCCACCTACTACCCCTTCTTACCCTTCTCATATAAATTATATTCCCTCATGCTCCATCACACAACCATGTAAAAATTTATCTGATGTAGTCATTGTTAGGGGTATTAGTTAAAATATTCCTTAGATCATGCAACCCTAAAAATACACATTAGAATATGCAATAAAATATTCAACAAGAGAAATAAAAATCTCTACTATATTTTAATATAAAGGAAATATAATAAGCACAATGATAAAAATTATTCCACAATCTCAAAATGAGATGAATTACAACATCATTTTTAGATTTATGCTTGTTAACTCACAGTCTTAACAAGTATATCTATATAAAAAAATCTCAAAGATTTAATATTCCAATCAGGTCCATCAATCCTTAATCAGCCAAAAAAATTATTCCTCTCCAATCTCGCCTCTCTAAAAGTTCCATATATTAGGTGTGTGGGTATGCTTATAAAGGTGCAAGACTTGCCTACTTACATTAAGTGTTTTTACACCCTTTAAAAACATTAATGCAGCTCAATTCGTCATAAACATTAAATGTCTCACACAATTCCAAGGCATAGAAACACATTATAGTGTATTATATCACAACTACATCATAACTAATATTAAATGAATAATTATCATCTTCCAAGACTTTCATGATTAAACATCAAAATAAATATTAATGCATCCTTCTATAATACCTCATAATATATATTCAACCAAACCAAGTGCACATGAAGTCTCAAGACTTTATAACCCAAAATTACCATGAAAAATTTTGTGCCATGATCCTCATGTCTACTCAAGAACAATACCACACTTTATCACAAGCTAATTTAGGAACATTCAAGGTCCTAAGTAATTTTTCATCACCACAATTAGAAAGGGTTTGGTTTGAATTGTTAACTTTGATTTCATCTTGGTTTTTTGTGTGTTTTAGTGTAGAAGGTGTTTCTCAGTTTTGATTCCATTCCATTCTTTGTACTTGGCATGTTCATGTTGGTGAATTTAATTTTCATTATCAACACTTATCTCAAAATTTGTTGGTTGCCTTGATGATTTTGCAGATGAAAAATCATATTTTGTAAGTTGAATAAATTGTAGTTGTAATCAAAGTTAAGATATACAATTTAGTCTATTTATGAGGTTGGTAAAATTTTATTTTCTATTTGAAATCCATTTCCATAAATTAGTCTTGTATAAACACCAACTTCTATGTCTTGTTTAGTCTTTTCTAATTGGGATCCAAAGTTTGACTGGTTGAAAATCGCCACTAATGCTCAATCTCTTTATTAATTAGATTTATTAATCTAATTATAATTATGATAAGTTGTTCATCAACATTTTTTGGTGTGTGGGTTTAATCATCAATTAGGACATGAAGTCTCATGATGGGCTCTCAATCACTGGTCAGACTAAAATCACATGGATTCTTTTTGTTTCAACATTGGATGAAAAATGGTGTGTAATAATGAGTCCTAATCAGATAAGCATATGTTATGATCTCTAAACAATTACTATAATAAAAATAAATATAAACAAGTCTTAAAGATAACAAAATATTTTTAGTTTTTTTTTATGAAAATAGGGTCGATTACGATTTTTTTCCAATTTATCCAACTTTGACACCTAAGGAAAATTTTGATTGGGTTTTAACATTATCCAAATTTTATTAACTATTAAAACCTGACATGGTCAACTATTATACAAATTCACTCTATAATATTCTTTTTTGATAGTGAAAATTTGAATTAGAAATTCCTATAGATGCACACTTAAAATGTGGTGATTTTATACCTTCCCTCTTGTCTATTTATTTCCAAATCAAGCTAAAATTCTTGGGAAATATGTGGATCCATTTGGGAAGATTATATTCCATCCCATTTATAACAAAAAATATAATATGGAAACTAATCTTAGGGCTTGACTAGAATTAAAAAAAATTAAAAGTGTAATATTTAATCCTTCTTGGTTTGAATGAAGTGGTATGCTACTAGTTTGAAAAGATAAGTCTTTTATAAAACCAAAAGGTCTAGTGTTTTTTATTCCTCTATGTTTTGTATGTAATAGGATCAATTGTGGAAATAATTCTAAATTATATTCCAATGTGATTAATGCATAGTTTGATATATGTCAATTATTTGATGAAATGTGTTCTGTGTCCATTTTTAATTTATGAACCCATACAACATGAGAGTTAATGGAAATAATTAGTTTGTCTCCCCAAAATAATGCTTGTAACAAGAGGTATCATTAAATGTTGTGTCTTTATGGTTGTGGTTATGAAAACTCCTCAATTTGGTTATAGACTGTGAAAAATTCTACTAGTGGATTTTAAGTGGGAGGGAGAAGTTTCCATAGGTGGTTATAGGTGTCTAAAGTCATGAAAATATTATGATGGATATTGTGAGAGGATCAATTTTAAGTCAATTTTAAGTTGTGTAAGATAATCCTATTTATTAGTGGTGCAATATCGCACACAATAGAAGATCTCTTGAGATGGGTGAGTTGATAGAGATGTTGAAGGTGTTCTAAGTAAGATTGGATAGGTCTACACAAAGTGATGATGGTACATATAAAAGTGATAGTGATGAGGAAGATTTTATGGTGGGGTTTTAATCCTTCCATGAGTGGTTATATGATTTGGATAAATTATAAACAAGTGGAGGAAAATATGCCAATAAATGAAAGAGACCAACTAAGGTTATGGTGGAGGAAAAGGTAAATCTTTAAATGATATTTTATTATTTTGTGGAAAATAAAATATGGAATAGCTCATGACTTGGATAACTAAGACATGTGTTTTGAGCTTGTAAATATTGTTTACCCCATGAGGGTGAAGGTTTTGTGTAAGTATTTGAGTGGATTTTAACAACTTATTAGAAATATCTCCTCATGTAGAGAAAAGGGAAAGGTAAGTGGAAGAATTTTTAGTAGTAACAAGTGGTTTCCAAGATGTTAGATCAATTTTTACACCCAAAATTTTAACTGGGATGGGTAAGGAATATTTGTGTGAAGAGCATTGAGAGCATTGTTGATAAGAATGTTTTTGATAAAAGAAATATAAATTATAAATTATCATGTGAACAACCAAAGATTATTTTGAGAAGTAGCATGAGGGTTCATAGGTGCACTAAATATTAGGTTTTTATGGAATACAACATGGAGGATAGGTTTCTATATGTAATTCCAAATTCTTATTTTTAGATCAACAAGGTGCATGATATATGTGAGAAACCCATAGAGGATGATATTCACATGATGGATGAATTAGAGGTGATACATTGTTCATAAAAATATGGAAACCCATTGTGTGATGATGGGTAATATATTATGAATTCCCATGAGTGGTAAAATTTTGATATTTCCTTGGTTCATGATGGTAATGAGATTGTTAATTATTTATTGGATACTAGTAGGGTTGAGGATAACCAAGGCATGAATGTTTTTCAAAATGAAACAATTGAGTTGAAGGAAAGTTTCAGCCATGTAGTGTTGTAGGTAGATAAAGAGAGCATCCAAGTAGAGTTTTAGGTTTCCATGGTGGAAACATTGAATGTATATGTTGTGAAAGTAAGTTCACACAAGGAGATGATAGTGGAGGATTAGCCATGTGAAGAATCTGAAAATAGTGGTATGGATGAGGTGAAAACAATCAATGAGAGTTTTTGAGAATAGGAAATTAAAAGCTCATATTGAGAGTGAAAACATGAGAAAGATGATAGAGTTGAAGAGGAGTTGGAAAACATGCCTTTAGAGCATGATGAAGTGTTATATGTAATGGTGAGAACTCTTATTGTCCATAATGTGTTTTTATAATGTGAAATTATGATATGGAAATGGAAATGAAAAAGAGGAATAAGTGTGGTGCAGTCCAACATGTTCATTTGCATGAGATGCAGAGTGAACAAGCTAACTAGGTGTTTGATATGGCAGCGGTGATTGAGGAGCTAGTAAGAGTTAATGTTATATCCAAGAATGAGTGTCTTCAATCTGATATGGAGACAAGATAGTGTGTTATATCATGGGAAAATATTTTTTCTCAAAAGGATAATGTATTTGAATGTTCATTTGTAGCAATGTGTGGAAGGAGAGTTGTACCTAGAATAACAAAATGATGGTGAAGGCTTTGAGAATCCAAATCTTGACATTGAACAAGATTAGAACACGGGGATATAGATGAGATAATGCACCTAAGTTTGAGATCAACTCAATCATATGTTGAGTAACTTGATGTTACAATTATGGAGAGTGAGTTTCTTGAACTCACCAATTGGAAGGAGGAGTAATTAATGTGTGTAACAACCCAAAAATTTAAATAAGATGCTTATATTGTATCATAAATGGAGAGATTGATTACTTTAGCAATGTATAAAGTGAAGGATGTTAAGGTAATAATTTTACTTGAGGTGATTTTAGGATGGGTTATCTTTTGGATTCCCAAGTGTATGTCAATTTATTTTTGATGCTATTGAGAATGAATGATAAGATGGCAACCATGAGTGAGTAGCTATACACAGTGGTATGTGATGTTGTGAAGATTCCAATAGCTGGTTGGATAATGTGTGAACAAACACAAGATGGACTTAGGAGGATGTGGTCAGTATATGGTGGGTTTAAGCCCACATTGGGGAATAATATTAAAGGTCAATCATCTTGGTGGTGGTGGTCGATTGAGAGTGAGTTTCAACCTGTAAGTGAGTTGAATGAGAGTTGTATAAACCTTTAGAAAAGTAGGATTAATGATGGTGGGTGAAATACCATAAATGAAAGAGATTATGGTGGGTAAAATCCCATAAAGAGTGAGAGATAAAAAGTAAAAATGAGAAGATAATATGTTTTAAACTAGCCATTTGGAGCTGAAAATGGCATAAAATGAAAGGCAAATAGGCGAGTTAGTGTATTGAAAGGGGATGTTATGGTCACTATGCCTCATGAACAAAAGACTAGTTTTGATACTTATCCCATACATGTAATTAGGTGATCACATTTTTTAACCTTGGATGTCTAATGTAGGAGAATCCAATGTCCTAAGCAATTTTGCATCATACAAATTAGACTGGGTTTACTTTTTGTCATTCACTTTGCTTTCATATTAATCCTTGGTGTGTTTTTGTGTGGATGTTTTTAATATATTTTTTTACCAATCCATTATTTTTAGTTGTCATGTTCATTTTAGTGACTTAAATTTTCACTCTTGACACTTATCTCAAAAGTTATTAATTGCCTTAGTGATTTTGAGGACAAAAAATCATCTTTTATAAGTTGACTGAATTGCAATTGTAATCATATTTTAGATATCCAATTCAATCTTGTTAAGAGGTTAGTTGAAGTTTATTTTTTATTAAAAATCCATTTCCCCAAATTTATCTTATACATATGCCACCTTTGTCTTTAGTAATCAGGTGTTACTTCCCCAAATAGGTAAAAATGGTAGTAAGTTATTTAACATTTGTTAAATATGATCCAAAGTCTAATTAGGTTTAGCAAACATCACTAATGCTCAATCTCTTTTTTAATTAGATTTATTGATCCAATTATAATTGTGATGAGTTTTTCATCGATAGTATTTGGTGTGTGAGTCTAATTATTTGAGTGACTTGTGAAGTCTCACAATGGAGCTCTTAATGATTAGTGGGAATAAAAGCCCAATGGGGTCCTTTGGTTTCAACATTGGATGATGAATGGTGTATGTAATATTGAGTCCCAATCAACTAAGTGTAATTTATGATCTCTAAATAATTTCATGCAGGAAACATAAGTTCAAATATTTCTTTAACATAACAAAATATTTTCATAGTTTTGTTTAATGAAGATAAGCCTAATTGGGCCCTTTTCCATTTTATCTAGCTTTAACACTTAAGGAAAGACCTGATTGAGTCTTAAAATTATCCAATTTATTTTTAGCATTGTTGAAACCTGATAGGGTCAATTATCATACAAAATCATTCATTAATCTTATTTTAGATAGTGAAAACCCTAATTTAAACTGCTTATATATTCACATTTTAAAGTGGTGATTCTTGGCCTTCCCTCTTGCCCATTTATTTCCAAATGAATCTAAAATTCCTAGGAAAGATGTGGAGTTTTGGCGGAAGCTAATGTTTTATACCATTTTTGAAAATAAAGGCAATATGTCAACTAATCTTAGGGCTCAGTTGGAATTGAAAAAAAATAGAACTATATTGTTAATCCTTCTTAGTCTGAATGAAGTGGCATGCTGTCGATTTAAAAGGTGAAATTATGTGTAAAAATAGGTGCAATTTTTATTTCTCCTCCATGTTTTTTATGTAATAATCCTAATTATGGAAATAATTATGAATTGTATTTTGTTTCAATTAATGCATATTTTGATCTTTGTTGTATGTATATCAATTGTTTTTCTTCAAAATATGAACTTATACTTTCACTACTATACCCTTAATAATATGGGTATAAATCATCCACATTGAAAATATGTTGTATACTTATTCCTTTAGGTATTCTTGTTCTTATGATTTCTTCACAAAACTATGTATGGACTAATATTTTTCCACTTAAATTTATCATAAGTCCATTTTGTAAATCTCTCCTTTCTCAAGTATTTTGAGACTAAGTCTCCCACCTATTATTCAAATTTAATTATTTTTACATATAATCATTATTTGTAATAGACTATATACTTTTCTAATTTTTCTTTAATTGATTATGCACCACTCACATATATTCTATAAAATAATTTATTTCAACACTTCTATTTTTATCTCTTCTCATGTTGTGAAATTATAAAACCCATTTTGTGATAGAGTTAAGAAGACTCTTCAACCAAGATCTCTCCATGAATACACTATCATAACCATGAAAGCTTCGGCATTGCATACCAAGAATAAATCAACTATATTCCATTATGTTCAAATAGTTCACAATAGAGATGTAAAAATAGGTAGAAGATAGGAGAATCCCAGCCATCCCATGCATATGGTAATATCTTCCCCAATATAGGTGGAATTAAGGCATAAATCCATCATCTTCATGAATGTGGGAAAAACATCTCCAATAAAATAACACCTAAGTTAAATATTAAGAAAGTAATATCTTATACCAACATTTTGGATTTGACCCTTAAAACATATAAATGGTGCCTTCCATGTATTTATATTCACTAAATTTTTATATGAAACTCATATTAAGACAAAATATTCTCCCATGTTCCTGTCCTACCTTCAATTAAAAATATCAAGATATTACCCAAACTCTTATTGACTACCTCTATTTATTCATCTAAGTATGATATGCTAAAGTAAATAGTAGTTTAGTCTTCAACTTATTACATAATGTCCTATACAAATGTCTAATCAATTACCCATCTCTATCAAAAACTATGTTGCATGGAAAACCATTCCCTTAAAAAATAATTTAGAAATGTTTGTTGCATCACTAGTCTCCTTACATGCAAAAAAATGTGCCATCATCAAAAATTTATCTTCCTACATGTGAAAAAATGTACCATCATAATTTTTTTTTATCAACAATCACAAATATTGAATCATTTCCTTTATGTTCTCTAAGTAAACCTAAAACAAAATCCATACTTATATCCTCCCAAGGTTTCTATAAAATATGAAAGGCTTGATACAACCCTACATTTGACTTACCCTTTTCACAATTTGGTAAAATATACACTCCTGAACAAAAATTATTCACATCTATAGTTATTCATGACTAAATCTAATTTTATGATACTAGCCCTAATGTTTTTCCATATCCAAAATGACCTTATAAACCTCCACTATTATTTTCCTCCATCAAATTCTCTCATATTTAAACTCTTAGTATATACATATTTTTTCCTTTGAATAAAAAACCTTCTAGAATAAAATAATCGAACCATGGTGTTATTTATTTACTTATTAATTTTGCACATGATCATTTATGATTAATTTTAGTAAATATTATAATTAACCCTAATTCACATAAATGGAATAGAATAATGCAAGGTGTTATAAATTCACTTTTAAATAACAAACTGAAGGTAAATGACTAAAATAGACAAAGAAAAATAGAAACAAGTAAGAAAATACTATACAAAAGAGATATGAACTTAGATTTTTGAATCATCAACTAACTGTATATAAAAATAGAATGCAAGAATAGATAAAAACTAGAAACCTTCTAGAAGCTGATCTTGAGTGCCCTTATGGATAGGAATACTTAGTAGAGGATAAAAACAACTACCACTAATGTCCCTATTGTTTAATATTGTATTTTCATTTAAAATTGGAACTTCTAGAATAGTTGAGTGCAATAGTGAATATTAGGTCTTCTTGTGCTGATTCCACTTTCACAACTATGTCAGAGACTTGTATGTGCCTTCTTGAAGATAAAAACTTTAGATTTATGTCACAAGGAGACAAACATATATGAAAGAGTAAAAATGGATGGCATATCCCCCTCCTAACCTACATTATTTTGATGTTATATTCAATTGATTAAGTATTTTTTAGACAATTTAATGCAATTTTATCATTTACTTTACTTAAAAATGGGTTTGGTGTTTGAGGTCATCATTGGCTAGTTTTAAATTATGCCCAATCATTTGTATTTCCATTGTGTTATTTTTGGTAAGTTATTGAGTTGATGAATTAAATTCAATATGGAAGATTTCTAAGCTATTAAGTATTATTACCTAGATATGTTGCTCAAAACTCATACTCTACTGAGTATCCTTATTTAATGATAAACCATTGACTATATTTTTGACTTGTGGAAGATGGAAGGAGTCATGGAGCATAAATCATGATTATATTAATCATTACCTAAGTTTCACATTATTTTAACCTTGTTTTAAGTTATAATTTATTGAAAAGGGGATTTGAATATTCATAAAGGTCATTGTGAGGCCTTAGCATTATTATATTTTGTGTTAACATTCAATTTAAATAGGGTCTTTACATGAATACTTGGATAATATTGCACTCAAGTCATTGTGATGGCTGACTAACATGGGTGTTAGAGAGGAAGTAACAATTAAATTTGGGATATTCCACTCACAATCCTACACCTTATTTTCTATCATGATGACATTGATTCTTTTATTCATTCTTATTTTCATGGTTATGGAGCCCTACTTGGTTTAAAAGGTAGTTAGGGCATGTGATCAAAATAATGGGAAAAGCTAAAATGAGGCCTGAGAAGGAAATAATTTGGGGAAATAAAATATATATAAAATAAATGGAAGTTCGAGCATATCCTCTAAACACATGCATGTTACTCCTTCCTTCTTGCTAATTTTTATATGCATTAGATATCTTGGCCAGTAGGGCAAAAGTTTTCTATTTTTTTTTGACACTTTATGGGCAATAAACTCATCTATGCATACCCAGGTATGCATATGAAAATATATAACTACTCTTAGGGTGGATATTTTATGCATAAAAAACCCTATTTTTTCATTATTATATTTTTATATCTCTCTTTGTGGAGAAACACACTTACCAAGATAAAATGATATTATTAGTGTGTGTATGTCTATTGATTGGTAAATATGTTGAGTATTTAAAAAAGGTGTAAACCATAGATAATACATCAATATATTTTTGGTTTTATTTTATATGTTGTTGATCATTCAGTGAATGGTTATTTTTATCATATTTCAAACTTGGATATAAACTATCTTTTATTTTGTGTTAGTTAGGTTTCTCCTATATTGTATATTAATCTCTATCCATGTAAAAATGGATTTACATGTACAAAAGGTAGAACATAGACTGAAAATTTTTACAATTTGATTGGACATTGTTTTGGTTTATACTTTTAAAAAATGACCTAACCCTATTGCAAGACTACTTGAAATTATATGCTACTTCTTTCCTAGATTTATATTTTTATGAGGATGTAGGACAGTGTTAATTTTTATCCAATTCAGGTGTTGGGTACCTTATGTATTGGATAAAAGTATGGCTAGACATTTGTTTGGTATCAATGAATTGATTACCTTAGAGGCATGACTATTTGATGGGTGCTGAATTGTTATTTGTTATTCAACTTGATTTTAAGTATCAATAGAACATTATTTTTGGTATATGTAATAATATAAATGCAAATTTGTGTTAATTTTCAATATTTTTTTGTTGATATCTAGGCTCATTGATTTGCATGTTTTACCTCTATTTATTTTCTATTCTATTGAATCTTGGATTTTAGGGGTAAGAAGGACAAAATTGGATCTTGTATTATGTCATTAGTGCTAAGAAAAATATGTTAAATTGGAAGTAGCCTCTCTTTGAATTTAAGGACTACATGTAATAATGTTTTAGGTTTGTATGTCCTCAAAATATTGTGTTTTATGACCTCTTTTTATAGTAATAGATTGTTGTTGATGATTTACATTAGGGATACACTCTTGT
The DNA here is from genome assembly GCA_037957365.1 of Torreya grandis. Classification (NCBI taxonomy): domain Eukaryota; kingdom Viridiplantae; phylum Streptophyta; class Pinopsida; order Cupressales; family Taxaceae; genus Torreya; species Torreya grandis. The sequence continues at coordinate 9,035,942 of JARHVA010000051.1, read as the reverse complement.
TTTAGTAAAGTTTGTATGGTGCTAAAATCTCTAATTTTAATTTTATAAAAGTCACATTGTATTAATTAGTACATCCATGTGGTAAATGAACAATTTTATGTTTGAATTATTTTTTATTTATTGAATGTTTAGGTTAATATGCATTCATTGATAAATTTAACTAATGATTTCATATTATTTCTATTTAAAATAATGTCGAGGTAATATTTAAAACAAGGATAATTGTATAAACCTCTTGCTTAATGTTTGATTTTTTGAAACGAGCAAAGAGTTCCATCCTTTATTATATTTTAATAATATAATTAAAGATTTAAAAACTATGGGAAAAATTTGTATTAAATTTATTAATTTAAATTAACGATTTGTGGCCCAAGACATGATTAACAATTTGGGCATGAGAGTTATCACTCAGTTTTATGCCACTTGATGTTATGGATCAGTTGTAGAGATTTGCATTGTTATTAATGGAGTTTCCCTAAGTGGTATGCTTTTATATGGTGATAATGGTTTTTATGCATCATGTTTTATCCCTCTATAAGTATACACCCAGGGAAATTCACATAAATTAATCCTATTATTACTTTATGAGTCTATCTTATTTGTGTATTAATTTAATGTTATAGAATGCTTATTTAGAAGGAAGACTAAAATTTCCAACTTGTGTTGACTCATGTTGTTGAATTATGTTAGTGTAGGTGGTGATGTTTTTAGGAAATTTTTATTTTTCAACCCATAAGTTATCCCCCTCCAAATTTTAGACATTGATTGGCATGTTGTATTGATTTTACTTCTTTTATGGTTAATTTGAAGATCAAGGTCAATGAATGTATTATTGACAATACCCTAGTCTTAGGGACATTTGAATTAATCTTCTTACATTTACAATTTTTTAATTTGATTTTATTTTTAGTGACATTTATCATTGTTTTACATGCTTTACTATTTTTCACTACATTAAGTGTTCACTTGACTTTATAAGTTATTCATTGATTAAATGTTTGGTTCTTGTAAAATTTTGAGTAGAGTTTGGTTATGATTCAAAAGTATTTTTCTATGTTAATTTCCATTTCAAATAATTTAAATGAAGTTATAATTTTAAATTCCTTCATACTTGGAGCCAAAATATGGTTGTAGCATATAATCATAGGTATAAAATTTATTTGGTTGGGTTGTTGTGATAAATTTTATTCAGTTGCCAGTTATAACAACCTGTAACAACATTATATTTTTGGTGTAAAATACTACTTACATGGATGTATTTTAGGTTGGATAACTTGATCAAATAAATCCCACAAGGTGAGATATTTTATTTATTCATCATTAATGAGGATGCTTAAAAGGGATAGTGCAGGTTATTTTGCTTGAGCAACTCGGTTGGCTAAGCTATATTATATATGAGAATGGTAAATAATGTATATCCTTAGTTACATCATATATACATATTATTATGATTTATTTTAGACCATGTATTTTATATTTTATTATTGGTATTTGTTTGGATTTAATGAATATCAGGAGTTAACTCAATTATGCCTATACTTAACACATGTACCTCTTTACAGATCAAATTGTTTGATATTGGTAGTTACAATTAATGATTTATAAATAGAACTCATTTTTATTATAATTTATCTCTTCTAAACTATATATAATTTTATTGATAGTCTTATATGAATATTGACCTCCTCCTAAAATGTGATAATGGGAAGAATATGAGTTAAGTTATAAGTGTGTGTGTGTATTGGGACTATGGTTGTTTAATTTCCTTTTTACCATGAATAAAGTATGATATATAATTAGACTCATAGATAAGGGTTTTTATCAAAATAAAATTATGTTAATGTGTTTTGGGTAATAATGTATGAATGTGAAAGAATTGTAGCATTCCTTATGTATTTTATTCTCTTAAATTCAATGTGAGTTTTAACATAGTGCATCATGCTAGAGGATATTATGGAATGAATGACATGATATATAATCATTATGTCTTAGCACAACTATAATAACAAGCAATTAAAGGCTATTTAATAATTAAAAATTGGAAGTTATGGTTTTAATATGTGATTTATATGTCCTAAATATATAGAATGAAAACATGTTTGTATGACTAAAACCATAATGGCTGAGTCATCTTATAAGTGGTAAACTAATTGATGTTGTTATGGATTCAGTTTTCCCTAAACATCCATTATGATTCTAATCACTATTGTGCATGATCTGATATAAATTTTGTTGCAAAAATGAGCAAGGTGTAAATTGTGTCAAGCACCAATGCATTTTATAACTAAATAAAACTTGGTTAAATGTCACTTGGAAGAATATTCAAGGTCATGTTGAAAGTAACTATGCAAAGGACTATGTTTTGCATGGATTAAAAGATAATACAATAATTGTGCATAGAATTAGATGCTATGTTTTATATTAGAAATAAGTGTGGATCCTTCAATTATCAGGTAAATAATTAATCCATGTGATTTGTTATCTAATATTACTTCATCTTTTATTACCTTACTATTATCCATATTATTCATCATCACTCTCATGCATTTGGTGATATTAAATAGTGAAGATAATGGTGAATTTTTGGGAATTAGTATTCTTGTATTAATGCATCATGAGGGAGTAATAAACTCTAGTATAATATGGATAACATGAAATTAAGCTTGTTTAGACCAAGTCGTAATGGTTAGATAATTTGAGTGGTGAGTACTCTTTATCACCAAGTAGATTACAAAAAATATTGATTGTCATTATATCTTTTAGATATATCAAATTAATTTGGTTCATGTAGATACATTTTTTCAATGTGATTTTATTCCTCTCTAAATGGTTATTAAATTAGAGTTAAAGTATGATTGCATTGTACTACTCTAATAAATTTATGGGTGTAGAATTCAATGTAGACTAGGACTTGTTGGGAAAATTTAGTAAAGAGTCAATCACACCTACTTTTTGTGGAAAATTTTTAAATTAGAAAAATAGTTAACTATGAATTTTTCAAATGGGACCTGATTGATATTAAGGATCTCTACCAATGGAGATTGACCCTAAGTTATTATATGGAGAGTTATATTTGAAATCAATGCATGCATTTTGATTTATTTTGGAAGAAAAATGAACTTCTAAACCTATGAGGACCAAAAAGTTTTTAGGTCAATTTTGGGGATGTTAATTCGGTATCAAAACCTCTGCTTTAAAAATATTTTGGTAAAAAATTATCAAAAATGCCATGGTCTCTCTAGTAAGGTAAGTTAAGGTTGACCTTCTAGTTGAACCATGTTTTACTTATAACAAACCTTTTTCCACTCAATAACTAATGGGGGAAGTATTGTGTTTCATGGATCTCAGATACTAAAAGGCATCAAACCTCTTTTGAACAATCTAAAAATTCCTTGGCTATATTATTATGTTCATTATAGCCTTGGTTGAGTCAACCCTTCCTAAAGTCAAGTTGTGTTAGAGAAAAAATCACTTGTCTACCTTTGGTGTCTATGGTTAGGTTGATAGGAGGCAAGGTGATAAAATATTTTCTCTTATAATTAATTTTAAATAACTAATATCCATTAATGGCTTGTATGGGTGTGCCATCATATGATGTTTAGGGTATGATGTGTTTGGGAAATATAGTAGTATTGCTCAAGCCTAAAGGGCCAAGTAAGGGATAATGACTAGTTTGTTTAGGTAACTAATTTTTTTTTGGGGATCTCAATATGAATTAAAAACCATGAGTCACTAAATCCATGAGGCATGAATGGTTGTTATAATCTATTGCCAATTTATTGGATATTTAGTGCTAGTATTTGTTGGAAACAACATTTTCTTAGGAAAGGATGGTGTTATGATTAAGATACCTTAAAAGTATCTATTTTAATATCAAATTATATGTTGATCTTACCTAACCAAAAATATTTCTAGATAAGTGTTGGAGTTGGTGGACTTCATTTTGGAAAAGATGCTTCTAATGGCATCAATTCCTAGTATATGAATGATTTAGATGTTATCTTAAGCATTCATTCCAAATTTTTGTATAAATGGGAATCAAGGAATATTTTTTATTAATATTTATTTATGAAAATAAATAGAAACTAATTTTGTCATATAAATAAGTACACTAATACCTACCACCATTATTTTTTCAGTTTGACATAGCTAGATTTTCATAACTAATGTGATTGATAAATAGTTCATGAAATCATTCTTGAATGTGTTTTGGTATAAAAATTTATAATATTATTTAATATAATACATCAATCTGATGTGTATATTGTATTTTGGTAAAAATGGAATTGGTTGAAAAAGTTTAAATGGTATAATACTCTTATGACAAGGGTTATTGTTACAATTTATACTCAATCTTAGTGTGGATGCACTAACATTTTTATCATGAAAAAAAAAGGATTATAAACTGTGATACAATAAGAATATGATATATGTGATTAATGAATCACAAAGTTGTCCCACATGTTAGACTCTTATGTAGTATTGGCAAGTTCCTACTTGTTGAAATTCAAGTATGTGTTGAATGATAATTGTTAGTTAGCACGAGTAAGCATAGATATGATGTAAGGAAGGTAATATACTTATATGTATTAAAATAATATTATCTAAAAATAATATATTATTTTATTTTATTTTATAATATTATGCTAGTTTTATGCTCAGAAGGGGAAACATAAAGTCCAAATTAGGTAATATGGAAATCCCAAGTAACCTCCTCAATATTTGATGAGAGGTTAGGTAAATAACCTTATATGAATGATAAATGGTGGTGGGATTTAGTTTCAATAGACCATAATGATATCACATAATTTTATTATCATGTTATCAAACCATGAGGTTACATGAAAATTCTGAGGGTGGCTTCTCATCTATCTAATGTGGTTGGTGAAATAAGTTGCATTGACACATGGATGCATTTTTTTGAAGTAAAGGTTGTTAGAGGTAAAAACACTAAGAGGGGCAGTGAATTAGTGAGCCTATAAAATATAAATTCAATTTCAATCCTTTAAAGTTCTTAATCCATTACCATAAGCATTCATGAAACATACACATCATTCATAGTAATGAACAAGTGAGACAATGTAAGATCAATCACATAACACATGCCATATGTGGGAAAACCTCTTGGGGGAGGAAACCCACTAGAAATTTAAATTTGAATACTATCCTTTAAAAAAAAGAACCAATTTATACCATCTAAAATTTATTAAGGAACTACCATCCCTTATTTAATGAGAATACAATCCCATAAGGTGCTACCACACCTGTCTAGTCAAGCTGCCACAACAAATAGACCTTTATCAAGTTTCACCTTTCAAGGAGGATAAAAAACCCTTAGATGATAATATGAAAAAAAAACACATATGAAAATATCCACCTTTAAACTAATGTCTTCAACACCTAATGATGGACCTCTAAATATCACTCTTCACCTTCGCTCATACTCAAACAACAAAAGAACTATTCTGCCAATAGAATTATGACCTATAGGTCATACAAATAGTTCTCAATTTTTTATGTTATTTAACTCATCCATAGGGCACCTATCCTTTCATTTGTTTCACAAAACTATACTCTCAAATGCAAATTCCATACACAAGTCTCTCTCTAAGTCTAGAAACCATCAAATTTAGTTTCACCATTTATATAGCTATCATGATTATCAACATCTTGGTCAACCATTAAGCATTTTTTTAACCATTAAGGAATATATAATATGAATAAATATCTCAAAAATATCTTCATGGGTTGTCCATAACATCTATGGGTCACCCTTAATCAACTACACCTTTCAAATAGGCCCTTGTAGCTCTTATAGGTCTCATAGAGACCTATTCACCCATTTAGTACTTCATCAAACAAAATAAGAACATAGGGCCAATTCCAAAAGCATATACCAAATCCATATGATCTATATGTCCCCTTTAAGTGCCAACAACCAACATAGTACCCTTCCACTTAAGCATAATTTGCTCAAATAACATTTTATGCACACAGTCACCATAAATGAATACACAATCAGCTTATAAACCTTTGTTAATACTAAATATTATTGGTAAAACCTTCATAATTCACATATATCATCCTCATGTAGGTTAAAACACTCCCTCATATCCAATTCATCAAGATATGTCAAAACAAGCTCAAATAATCTTCTCAGGTTACATGTACAATACACATGAACAAATAGTCAAATTAAAAACTTCATAACTATGTTTATACACACTTTTATATATTAAAATATATATTTACATATGTGCCTTAGATTCCTCTATAGGATTTATTTTTACACCATGAGTAAACTCTACATAGATTGAAAGATATAGCTAAAATACAGAGCACTGGTTTTTCCTTTGCAAATTCATATATTCAAAAACAAATGGTCATAGTTAAACCTCAATCACTATTCTCACGTCTCATGTCCTCACTTCTCAAATTAAACATGTACCATTGATCTTTTCCAAAATTTAATGCATATTACACCAATGCCAAAATGTTTTTGATAATGTAAGGCAGCAAACCAGGGGCCGAACCCTTTACAAAGCAAAAAAGACAAGAAGGCAATCAAACAAAATATGCCTTCAGAGAGATGACGACACTAGCTGAGAAAAAATAGACACAAACAAAACACAAGAAATGGAAAGATCATAGTCAGAGAGGACTCTCCTTACATAACCATTGATTTGAGAATATCATTAAGTTTCTCAGTATTCTCTGTGTTGTCAACATACCTAGTATTACCCACCTCTTTCAACATAGACATGTTCAGGAGAATTGTATTCTAGAGTCCCTTAGTGAAATTCTACTCCAGCCTCTGAATACGATCCTTCAAGGCCCCAATTTTAGCTTTCCAATCATTCTCATTCTCTATATCCTCATTAGCTTCCTCGACATACATTTTCCCATTATTGTCAGTAGTTTCCATAGTGTCAACACCATGCTCCTCAGTAACCTCAAAATCCCTAGTCTCCTACTTCCCTCTAGTGTCCTAAAAAATTTCCTAGATTTCCAACTCCTTAGACTCTTCCTCCTGGGTTGATTCCTCTAAAGCACTTTTTGAGTAATCAATTAGTCTGGCCTTTAGGGTGAGTTTACCCGCAATCCACCTTGACCTTTGAACTCAAGAGGAGAATCCTTATTAATTTTGAAAGACTTGTAAGATTTACCACCTTGGCTCCACATGGCCCTACCTAGATTTTTGTGGGTCCCCTTCATGGTCTCTCTAATATTCTCTTCCTCTTCATCAACCTTTCTCTTCTTACCCTTCTTGCTCACAAAGGAGCTAGGGGTATCAACAGGGGTCTCTTCTGGGGTGGAGAAAGAAACATCTTTTGTTTTGGTAGGAGCAAGGGAAAAATAGGACTCATCAATAACATCGCCAGACACCAGGTTGGAAGGAATGTCTCCACTATCAATTATGATAGTCTTAGATGGCTCTAAGGCTCAGTGAAAGTTGTATAAGTAGAAAATTAGTCCCTGGTGTAGGGGAATAGGGTTCATATCCAGCTTCTTAGCAATTTAAGCTCTCACCCTAAGGACAGAGTGTTCCAAAGAGGAGAATAGGTAAAAAGGGAAACTAATAATAAAATTGCACCTGAAGTGATTTAACAAAGGGAGGTGGTAATTTTAGAACCTGGTAAATTAACCTTTGAGCATGAAGTACTTCATGAGAATGAATCACACTCCATCCCATGGCTCTAGAATTTTAGCATGCTCGAATCCTCCTTGATACAGGATGATTTCTTCTCCCTCACCCAAAAATAGTTTGTGGCTTGCAATATCCATAATTTTTGTTTTCCTTTGAAGTTTTATTCCCTGCATGGTCATTCTTGTGGCCATAGAAATCACCTTTTTAGATATTTCAAAACTAATTATGCCCACTGTGACCTACCTATTTAACCAAGATCTCACAAATTTCTCAGATAAGTTTTCATCAAATCCATTAATCCTTTCCAAATATGGGTTAATTCCCCCTTATTTACAATAATGCCAAACTAGCAAATTATCTTTGAATTTACAATAGGAGATAGGTTCTATTTGAATATGGTCTCCTCCCATTTTGTATTTGTAGACCCAAATTATGGAGTTCCTAAATTCAACCTTCAGCTTTGAAATGGTTGCTAACCCTTATTTCCATTTATGCATAATGAAGATGTGATGGCTCATTATTCAAAATACCCTATAGAGATGATGTTGTCTACTCCCATGCTTGGAAATTATTTCCCATTGATTTTCATAATGATACCCACGTGTCTCATGAATGCTAGCCCTCTCCAAATGGAATACCTTCGAGAGCTATCCTTGTCATAAATGCACCTCATTCTTGACAAGTCATCTCCTTTTGAATAATATCCCTAATGTTTAAGGTAATATGAACACCTCATCACCACACCCTCCAACCTAAAAATTGCTGACCAAGGTTGGCACAAGCATCAGTGACCCTGTTTCCCTCTCTATAAATATGGGAAATCTCTACTCCAGAGAACTTCTAGAAAAGAAATTGAATATCTGTAATGATTTCTTTTAGATTAATTCCCACATTTGATGCTTTATTAACTACCTTGAATAGTTAACCGCATCTCATGTAATCTGGTAACTTTGACCTCATGTACTCCATCGATCTCTTTAATATTGTCCTAGCTTTAACTATGGTAGAAAACTATCACTTTGACCTCTTTAATTTATATTTAACCATTAATATCTATCTATATGATCACTCACTCATTGTTGATCCTTGGAAGAAGATTGATCTTTATATTTGCTCAATGTTAAACATTGAACACTCAGCACCATCAAACTGCTTCTTGACATCTTGGAGCACTGCGAACCATAAATGTTGCTCAAAATTTAACTTGCAAAAAAATGACTAAGTATGGGAACCTTTGCAATCTATCTATAAGGTCAAATTTTTACCTCCATATCTTTTGATTCGCCCAAACTCATGTTCTAAAATTTGGACCATATGATCTCCTCACATAAGAGAATCCAACCATATGTCAAACTATTCCTAAAACCTTCACATGATCATGATATAATTACATTAATCTACTCACTCAGATTTTTTTAGCACAGAGCCAATAATGTTAAGAATTTCTTGGAAGGCCAACTTTGTAAATTCATATCTTTTGACAAGCTTTGGTGCATGATCTAAAATTTAATGCAAATCAACTAGGAACAAAACTGAACAAACACATATGATCAAATTCTCATGAAATGTCCACACATGTGAGATATGTCATCACCAAACTGCTTATTTAGCTCTTTATTGACTCATGCAAATTTGGCTAAGTATGGGAAAACACTATCAAATTACTTGGGAACCCAACTTTGTACTTGCATATATTTTGAGGTGCTTTGGCACATGATCTAAAATTTAGAACAAATCAACTAGGCACAAAACTAAACAATCCCATATGATAAAATTCTCTTGAAACATCCACACATGTGAGATATTTCATCACAAAACTTCTTACTCAACTATATTTTGCCTCATGAAAATTTGGCTATGTGGGAAAACATTGTCAAACTACTTGGGAGCCCAACTTTACACATATATTTTGACACGCTTCAGTGCATAATCTAAAATTTAGTGCATAAGGTATAGACACAAATGTGATTATAACCATATGAATAACTCCTCTTGACTCATCCACATGTGGAAATGGTGATGCCATTAAATTTCATACCATATTTTTTGCCACTAGACCTAAAATGTCTATATGACAACAATGATTAGCCAAATGAAATCCACACATGCACACAATCACTCAAAGTATATAAAGCATATTAGAGGCATTTTACACATTATTAAATTACCATACTCATCCCTAAACATCTTTAATCATGTAAAATATGAATATCAACCAAGCCTTCTTCAAGCATATTAGGAAAACCACATTGCATACCTTTCTCATTATCACTTAGACTATCAAGGATCTTCATCCACTCACCTGGACACATTCATGACATCATTTAAAAATCTCCAACAAAGGTAACATGAACATAAGGGTTACCATATTATTTTATCATTATATGATGTATATATAATGATATTATGTGTAAGGAATGACAAGTCTAGTGGAAAATGCCACACTAAATCTTGGTATTCTATTTAAAATCTAGTTTTATTGGGTTATTGTAACCTATTGAAATAATTTTATAGGTATATGTGAATAATTTTATCTTAAAGAAGTGAGATTAATGGAATATAATTGTTCCATTTTATAGATTTTTTATCCCAATTTCAAATTGCACAATTGTTATTTATGGATATCTTCAGTTATGTATAGATTAATGACATACATGTCTAAATGGAAGGATCATCCACCTATAATTGATTCAATAGAAAATGGGACAATGAATTTTTAAGGGGGGGATGTCATATCCCCATCTTATTCCTTCATTTTTTGAGAAAATATTCAATTGATTAAGTAGTGTTAATACACCTTAATTTAAATTCATCACCTTCTTTACTTAAAAGGGGGTTTAGTGTTTAAGGTTTTCATTGACTAGTTATTAATTGTGCCTAATTCATTTGCATGTCAATTATGTTATTTTTGGTGAGTTTATGAGTTGATTCATTTAGTTATATACATAATATTTCTAAAATATTAATTTTTATTACCTGGCTATGTTGCTAAAAAACCATACTCTACTGAGTATCCTATTTTAATGATAAATAGTTGACTACATTTTTTACTTTAGAACCTAGAAGGGGTAATGAAGCATAAATCATGATTATATTAATAATTAACTAATTTTTCCTTTAATGAAACCTTGATTTAAGGTTATCATTTGTTAAAAATGGTATTGGAATATTCATAAAGGTTATTTTGAGGCCTTAACATTATTATATTTTGTGATGACATATGATTTGATTTGGGGTTTTGCATGAATGCTTGGAGAAGATTACACTCAAGTCATTATGATGGTTGAGTGAGTTGGGATTTATATAGGAATGAAAAATTAAGTTAGGGATTTTACACTCATATTAATACACCTTATTTGCTTCCATGACAATATTGAAGAGTTAAAATTCAACATCCACTCTCTAAATCATTGCTATTTGATAGTTATAGATCCTTACTTGGTTTAAAAGGTAGTTAGGGTCTATGACTAGAAAATGGGGTGAGTTGAAATGAGGGATAATAAGGAAATAGTTTGGGAAAAGAAAGAAAATAAAAGTGAAAGGGAAGTTTGAGTATATCCTCTAAACATAAGCATGTTATTCCTTCCTTATTTCTTAGTGTTATATGCATTATATATCTTGGCCAGTAGGGAAAAATTTTTATGTTTTGTTTTACCACTTTATTATATGTAAAACAATATGTGCATACCTAAGTATTAATATGTGAGTATATACCTCATCTTACTGTAGAAAATTGACTTAAATTTTAAGGGAATTATGGAGTTTAAAACCTTAGGTTGTTAAAGGGTTTGATTATAGTAAATCAAGGTAGAATTATGAAATAAATACAACCATTAATTTGTGCAAGAATTGACCTAATCTGATATTTATAAATATAGTAATTAATGACACAAATAAGTACTTAACTACAAACTAATTGATATAGATGATCTAGAGGCTAAAAAATTGGCACATAAGTTGATTAAGTGTTGTAAATAGGATCCAAGTGTCAAAATTCCTCCTAGATAGTAGCACACTATGATAGAATCTTCTACTCTACATAAGTGTCCTTTTGTAGGGACTAACGTGACCTTTTGGGAGTAGTTGTGTCTAAGTCTGACAGGCCTATTCCTATGTGAATGAAACTTGCTTCACTTTATGTGACCTATTTTGGACTAATTTTATATGTAAACATGTTGTTAGGGTATTTGAGTGGCACAAGTATAAAAAGTGGGATGTTAACTAGGTAAATTGGATGTCCTCAACACCCATTTGTGTTGAGATTTGCTACATACCAATACCTTGAGATGGGATCAATCCTGATGTAGTTATCCTAATCTAAGTGTCAGTGCAAGTGTATGTGATGATGTTATGAATATCGACTTGAGTCCTTTGAGTGATTATTGACACTAAAAAATTATGTAATATAAGATTATGATGGTTTTAGATCGACTGTATGCATAATTAGGGTATAATAAAAATAAATGACCTTAATTATGTACCACTTCTTTTAAGCTTATTTGTTTGCATTTACATTTGATTTCCATCTAGTGGATAAAGGGATAAAATTAGTGAATATATTTATATGGTACTTGTGTAGAGTTTGAAATAGGTCTAAGCCAACCCTAGGTATCTTAGTGATTTAAAATATATTTAGTTTGGTTAAAAATAGGCAAGGGACACTAGCACAGTCCTTTAGTCACTAGAATAGTGTGCTAGTGTCCAAAGGGGTGTGCTAGTGTCCAAGTGGTTGAACCTAGGGCAATCGGGGCATGGATCCATAGGGGAAGGTATCAAAATGGTTTTGGGATGTCTAGTAATGTGTAATACCCACATGAATGTTAGATAAGGGTTGAAAGATGCCCTAAGATAGGTCTAGGGCTAAGATAGGGATGGGTGGTCTCAAGTGACACTCAATGCACTAAATTGACATTTTATATGACTAAATTTACCCCCTCCCTTATTATATGAATGTATTAAATTAAAATGACTAAGATAAATAAAAACAAGTGTACCTGGACTTACCTATGAGGTGAAGCCCATGAATCTGGATCTAGATTTGTGAAGTGTACTTAATTGCATGTCTTGAAAATGAAACATATACTAATTAGTCCTTACTTAAGGAGTATAAAAATAAAATATAAAAACAATTAAAGAGATAATAAAGACGAAATGAATGAACACACCTCATTGGGCATGCAAACCAATGTAAAAACCTAGTGACATCCTATGTATGTGTGTAGATGGTGATCAAATAATGAATAGCTTAGACTGAGCTGATAGCTTGTCAAATCCCCATGTATGGGTGGTTTAAGAACTCTATCTATTTTTAAACCATAATTATCACCCCTATTCAGTGGATCATACACTATGAATAACTTGGATTGGATTGATGACTTGTCTAACCCTCCTATGTATGTGGCTTAGGAACTCAAGTAGGCTATGAATCCATCATTTCCTACCCCTATGAAGTAGATGAATTTATGGATAAAATTAAAAATATATGATGTCATGAATATGTATAGTATGGATCTAAGGATATTAAAAAACTCATAAATATAAAATAGCTCATGGTCCTCTCATGTACTCAAGAATGTAGCTTAGGGACTATGCAAAAATTCTAATCGCTTCATATGGAATAAGGCATCAATCTAGTGTGAAAATTTGTTAAAATGGTGTTTATATTATATAACATGTAAAATTTAATGGATTTTTCATTCCACTAATATGATATGGTGCAAAAATTATCATGTGGAAACAATGTGCCACACACATGCCCCTACTTCTGATATCTATGTATATTGATTCTAGACTAAGTTATAGCAATCTATGTCCATGTATATCTAGAACTAAAATGGGAGTGATCATGCCATGAATGATTCCCCCAATATAAGAAAATTTGCATGGTTCTATGTAAAATTAATAATAATATGAGCATAATTAATAATATGTGACTGATATTATGTAAACTTGAACTATAATTATTGTACCTTTCTAGCCAATCTAAATTGTCATGTTTTTAGGGCTACTAGATGGTAGCATAGTCCCTTGGATATTATCATACGATGATAGTGTCCTCTATGGCACATTAGTGTCTTATATGTTATTTTTCTACTAAACATACTCTGATCTTTGTTTAACTATTTTCCATTATGTTTTTCTAATTCTCAGATCTATAATTATGTGTTTTTATGATGAAAACTATACTCTGAGTGAAATCAAATGGATTTATCTCTGTGACAAACCCCTCTGAATTCCACCTATTTTGAGGGGATTTTTTTAAGCTATGAAATAATTATATTCAAAATAAAATCTATGCAACATGTGTGTTAGCTTGAGCATATGTGATATATGTATGATAAACCAATATATTCACTCTAATCTCATCTATTCATGAAATTCTCATGATATTGTACATTCCTTAAAAGGGAAAGGTGTGGATAACTATGTAATTTCATCCTTCATTTTATTATTGGTCTAGAATAACTAGGGTATGGTTATAGGTATTTGAATTCACAAATGGAGTTTGTATGAATAGTCCCTAAGAGATGCACTATCACCATCAAAAGTTCAATATAAATTTCATACACACAGGTCAAAGATTGTTATGAAAATTTGAGTATTATGATTTTTATTTCTAAACATAAGGGGAAAGGGTAGTTTAATTTCAAATAAAAAACACAAAAGAGAGGGAAGGGTAAGGTAGAAAAGGGAACCTCTAGATTTATAATTAACTCAATGTATTGATTATTGAACCAAGTGACTCTGGCACAATTATACCATTATAGACTAAGTTTCACTAAAGTTATACCTCTAAGAACATATAATGGGAAGATTCTAAGGGAAATGAGAGTATTCCTTCAATATGATCCCTTACTAAATATGAATACTAGGATCTTATAATAGAGTACACATGAACACAATATGAGAATTTGTTGACTAACACACAAATTATCTATAATATAAAAGGAAATGAGATAACTCACATAGTGATTGTAATAGATAAGAACATTATAAAGGTAACACACATAAATCAACAAAGTATTAATCAAATTATCCTAGCATTGAATTTCATTCAATAATGGATATGAAAGAGAATTTAAACATAGACAAACCCTATTGCAAAAAATAAATATTATATTAATTAAGAGAAGTAAGTGTTATTATAATAACTGATTTGGGTTGATTTTACATTCTAGAGAGATGAAGGAAAAGTAGATGAAATCTTGACTATAATCTACTAGCACTTTCAAGTAGTTTTTTGTCGACCCTATATTATAATACAATTCTCCCTTATATAGGAAAGGATGGGGCTCACCTTCAAATAATATGAGGATCCCATCTTGGGCTATGATTTCCACTCATTATAAATATAATAATTTTTCAAAAGATATTCCATTAAAATGCATAATAAATCTATGGGGGGCCAATTAATTGACATGAAGAGGAAGATGAGAAGGTTTGGCTCCTAAATTCTTTGACCTAACATCCTTAGCTTCCAAAGTGGCCACCACGAGGTCAATTTCCTTGTCCAACATGTTAAGGTTCATTAGGGGCTCCCTAAATATTACATTTTCCAAAGTTACCAATCTCTAGTAGACTTGGAAGGGTTCTTCTATTGATGTTTGGACCCTAGAAACATGTTGATTCTCATTATGGACTATGTTTATAGATCTAACACTATTCAGGCCCCTTCTTAGTTTGATCTAGTAACCTTATCTCTCATGACATGGTTGAATTGACCTAGACGGACTTTGAATTCGCATTGCTTAAGCAAAGTGCCATCTAGTTAGAATAACACAAAGATATTAAACTCTTTAAAGTAAGTAAATATCTTCTTCTTCCCCTCTTCCAAGGGTCCCATTGTAGTATGAGCCGCAACCAACCATTCCTCCATATCATCCTTCATGTTCTCACCATACATTTGGTACAACCCCAAGTTTGTGGTTAGCAAAAGTTTCAACTTTGAGAACACCCCTTGTTGATCACCACTTGTAGCTTCTGGTACTTCCCATTTATCTCTATAATCCTCTTCATGTAGGCCTTGGTCCATTGGAAAATTACATTGGTCTCAACCAGAGTCTCCACTAATTTTCAAAGAATTGATAAAATTAATAGAGGGCATCTTTGACATGCCTAACTAGCCTAATTGGAAATGTGCTCTTCACTTGGGATTCTAAATTTTAAACTTGGCTCTGAATGTCCTCGAGGATATTCTCAGACATATCATGAGTCTCCTAGAGAATGGATAGTGGGTCCTCAACCATCCTTTCTTCTCTAGATAAATTACTCACCTTGATAAGGGAGAATAAATCTTGATGGGTTTGCCAAACCACCAAGCTCCATTCATAGACAAACCTATGCATCAATATCCTCTTCATGCTTTTAAAGGCTCATTCTAAGCTCTATTATACATTTGAGTCATCCTAGGAAGACATATATAGTGCATGTGACCATGAGAACATTATTTTTGTTGCAATAAGTATATCAATGGTGGAGGACAAGGTGGAGGGGAAATGAAGTAGAGGGAGTGAATGAGGAAAATAGTGGAGTCAGAGGGGGCATGGTAGTGAAAGAAGGAAGGATGAAAGGGGAGGCTCATGGGAACATATGTGCCCACTAATATTCTTGAGTTAAGTTCACCTAAGTAATTACCCCCAAAAAAGGGTTGTTAAATAGTAGGGAAGAAATGGGATGGTTGAAGGCAAGTCTTATGGCACCCTAGGTGATGAAACTAGGCATCAAGGTGTTATGTCTAAGGATAGAGAAACTATTGAGGCCTATGGAGGAATTTGAATAAAAGTAAAATGCATTTAAGCTAGGTATGGAGTGTGATTTTACTTTTTCTTCTTCTTCAACCTCTTACCCAAGTTAGCTCTGGATGTTGTAGTAGATGGTCTGACTAGGATAACAAGAGATGTGGGGGATGATAATGAAGGACTTAGAGATATTAAGGAAATCACTAGGGTGAATGTAATATGCATCAAGATGGTCCCTAATATATGTAGTATATTCATAATAGTCTTAACCACACTTATTGATAAAGGCACACCCAAAGAAGGAACCAAGAGGAATCTAGGTTGTGAAATCAATGGAGCAGAGGGGAATGATGAGGCAAGGATTCTTGATAGGAGTGAGGCCAAGGGTAATTGGTTGAATGATATAGGGGTTTAAATAGGGAAAAGAGGAGGCACCACTTGGGGTATTTATGAAAGCATAGAAAAATTGGTGGGTGTTAGGATTGGGATTTGGAAAGTAATGGGATCAAGGTATGGAAGAGAAATAAGAGAAGTTGGAGGTGTGAGAGGGGGAACTTGGATGTGTTCCTATTAAGAGCCTCACTCTAGGCTCACTCTTAGGATGTTGGCCACATCAAAACTTAGGGTTTGTGTAGATTGAGGTTGAGGTATTGTTTCTTAATTAGGCTATGCTTGGGATACTTGGCATTGAGTAGCTTGGGTCTGGCTCTACCATGGTTAGGCTACTAGAGTTATTAGAGGAGGTAGATGTAGATGTGGGGGAAAATGTTGATTAGAGGATGTGGAGGAGGAGCTGATACATGAGGAGTAAGACTTGTTGGAGGAAGTAGAGTTTGACTTGGAGTATGAGGAGGAAAAAGTGGTGGAGTTCCTTACAATATCCTCTAAAATATTATAGGAGATTTCAAAGTTAGGTCCTCCATGGATTGAGCAGGAGCTAGAGGGGGTGCAGATGGTATCGAATAGACCTTATTCCATTTCTTATTCTTTTTTATTGTAATTTAGGATAACACCTCCTAGTCATTGGTGACATCTAGGTAGAGATCATCATAATCCTTAGCCTAATGATCATACTTGATATTGAGGTGGGTTGAGTACTGCACTAAGTGAACTCTAATTATCCCCTTGGGTTCCCAGTTCTAGATCTTACATTTTTCAAGGGTGAAGGAGTCTCAACCAACTACCATATTTTGAACTAGAGGTAAGGCCTTGTAGACATAGTGCCTGATTATGATCAAAAGTGGTGGGCATGCCTTATACTGACATTAGATATAAAACTTGAAGATTCTCTCAATAGACACTAAAAATTAAACACTTTGTGTTGATTTTAATCATCCCTAGTTTTTATAATTATAATTCATTATTAGTATTCCTCATCATTATTTATGGTTTACTATTCACATATTTATTAATTTAATTAATCCAAATTAATTAATGGATCCTTCCTTAATAATAAATTCCATGGATTTTGAATATTTATGATTTATATAAATTGAAAAATCTAATTATCCTCACCTCATGAGGTCGTCTTCCACTCCATTCTCTTTTCCAACTTGTAAAGATGCCCTAGGCTCCACCTATCCCTAGTTATTGAAATTTATAATATTATCTTCATCATCTTTCTAATTTAGTAATTCACCTCAAATTCCACTAAATCCCACTTATCAATTTTATATTATATCTTCCTCCCAAATGAATTTTATATTCATTTATGAGTCTCACATGTTCTCCACTCTAATTTTTAATTCAAGATTCCCATTTTGAATTAAAATTTATCTTTTATTCTCAGCCCTTGATTCTTAAGTTAATTTGGATGGTTCACATTCATTTAAAAATTCTATAAATTTAGGTTATTCATACAATTTAGACAAGCTTCTCTATTATAGACTTACTATGTAGGAATTATTGTAGAATATTTAATTTATTCATCTTCTACATTCTCATGCCAAACCAAAATCAAGTGTGACAAGGAGAGATTCTTCCCATAATGAAGTATCATTTCCAAAGACTTCTAGCTCATAATCTGAGCTCAACCTCTTCAGATTGATTCTCAAACATATCTTCAAGAGAGGTAAGATTGTTGGTTTATCTTTCCAATTGCAATTCATGTTTGATTATTACATAGCTCAACATAGTGATTAGGATTGAGAAGTTATGTCTTTAATTTATTTTTTATTTACTCACTAAAAATTGACTTATCTCTCTTGAATTTTTGATCTACATAATAACATATGTGGTGGGGCTTGATTGCACACTCCTTGTCTTCTTCTTTTAATCTTTCTTTTCTCTATTTTTATTCTAAAAAAATATAAAAATGTCTGATAAAGTACATATAGTTTTTAATTGGTTCATTAGTTTTCTCTAGAATTTTTTATTCATTTTTGTACTAGTGTTTAAATATTTCTCTCCAAATTTCAAATTAATTTTATCATTATTTTAGTAGATATGCTTATATCAATCATTGTCTATTTTTTAAATGACTATTAAATAGGCTATATATTCAAATATGGAAATGATTTTATTATGATTTTTTAAAAAGGGGTGCATATTTATTTTATTTCAATTCTTTCCAAATTTTGTGTCGATCTAATTATTATTTTAGGAAATATGCTTAAATCAATCACTGCCTATTTTTTTAAGAAAAATGATTGTTAAACAAATTAGATCTTCTAATATAGAAATGATTTTATTTTATTTTATAGGGGGTGAGGATTTGTCTTATTTCAATTCTTTCCAAATTTAGTAATAATTTAATTTTTATTTTGTGAGATATGGTCATTTTACTAATTGTTTGTGTTTATTTGTTTATTTTATTTTATCTCATTTGGTTGTTTTCTAACTTGAAGGTTTATTTTTCACATATGTATCACAAATTTCAAGTATTTTGTGGTTGAAATATTTTTAATATTTTGATTTTGTAGGTTTTTCTTTCCCAAAGACTATCCAAAAGTAAAAAACAAAGAAAAAAACTAATAAATGGTTTGATGCAGGACCTTGGCCAATAAGTGGTGTTTAGAGTCAAAAAAAATCATTCTATTTCACATTTTAATTTTGGAAATAAACCAAATACATACTTAAATTTGGGTTTTAAGAAATATTGTTCATTTTAAACTTCTTTACTTTATTACGTGTTTTGTTTGTTTCTTGATTATTGTGTGAGGCATTTTGCACATGTGCTCTCCCCTTTTTGAGTGACTCAAAAATGCAAAAGTGTCTTATCATTCTATCCCAAATATTTTTTAGTCCAAATGATACCTTTCATATTTTTATTTTAAGCTTTGTAATTATGATTTCATCACCTTATATCAAGCCTCATAGGGTATGATGATTGGGAATTGATACCCTAGTGTATATACAAACCTTGTATATCTAATGGGGTATATAAATGGAAGCCAACTATCATTAAGGCCAAGTATGATTCCCTAGGGAGAATATTATGAAGGTAAAGAAAAACCTTATGCCAAACCATCAGATGACATCTTTGAATAATCTAACTCTTATAACATTGCTACTTAGAAGGCAAGGATGACACAATCATGGTGGGTACAAGTCCCCTCCTAGGGATTACCTTATTTGGATTTCTTCTTCAATATATTTTTGTGCCCACGTACTACCTATTATGGGTTGTATATAGGGACCATCTAGATATCCCATTGTAAAAAAATTTAGATACCTCTTTTCCCATAGATCATACATTGATGCAGGGGTGAGAAGGTAATAACCCCTAACATTTGTCTTTACCACATAAACCTTGAGAGAGAATGGGGCCTAAAAACCCTACCAATAATTACAATTATTTCTTTAATGAAATTTTAACTTTGTAATCCTTTTTCAAGGCAAGTGTTTTAAAAGGTTCAATGGATGTGATGTAAAACTTGAGTTAGTTAGTAAAGTGCCTTGTAATTTTTGTGTCTTGTTTCTTGATTGTTGTGTTGAAACCTTGTTTAAACTTGAGACCACATCAAACAAACCAAATCCAAATCCAAAACCATTTTTATACCCACACAATGAAGCATTAATTTTCCAAAATTCTGGGTCAAACAAAAGTGACATGTCTAAACTTGGTCCAAATACCTACATTTTTTGCCAAACTTGTGTTGTTATGTTATTCAATTTAGTTAAAACCTAAGTTCAAGTTCAAGTTCCCATTTTAATGTTCCTTTATTTCAAATTGATAAATAAATAAGTTATTAAGTTCAAGTTCCCAATTTTTGGTCAAATGTGTGTTTTTATACTATTTGATTTAGCGCACAACCAATTGCCCATTCTGATTTGACCTCTAAGTTCTAATTGTAAACTCTAAGTTCCAAGTTTTGAATCACGTCCATAATTTTAGTTTGATTTGTGCCAAGATCAACTATTTTAGGAATTAATATCTAAACCAAGTTTAGATCTTGATTCAACATTTCAAGGCCAAAATTCCAATTCTTATGCCAATATTTACACATTCTAAGGTCCTAAAAATGCCTTAAATCAATCAAGTTTCCTTTCTTTGTTCAAAAGTTCAAGTTTCCAAGATCGAACCTTCAAAATCAAGACCAAAAATCCAAGTCCTTATCTAAACTATGTTGATGTGCCATCCATGTGGTTCCAAATATTTATATTGCCAAGTTTGATTCTAATACCAATTACAAAACCAAAGTACCAATTCCTATGCCAATTTGTGCAAAAGTTAACATTAATAGAACTAGTCTATTTGACATTTGTATTGACATACCCAATTTGAACATTCAATGTCTATCAAAGTTAAATTCTACTTTAAATTTTATATCAAACTAGTTTTGTGCCAAGCCATTCAAAGCCAAAGCTAGTTCATCTTGAACCACATACCAAACCAATTTTGTACCATTTTGAACCAATTTTGTACCAATCCAATACAATTTTGTACCATTCCAGTTCAAATCTAAATCAATTTCATGATAAATCAAACCATTTCTTGTCTTTCCATTCAATCTCCCACACTTATCAATTGGGAACAACAAATTCATGTCATCCATCCTTTCTTTTATTTGAATCATATCTATGCCAATTCACCCTTTTTGGGGAAAAATCTAATTAAGATCATTCAGACCAATTCTTGCTTATACAAATCTATTTTTTTGGTGAATTTTCCAATCTGTACCAATTCACTCTATTTGGGGCCAATCAAATTGATATCATTTAAACCTATTAAATTATGTGCCAATCTATGCTTATTTTGGCTTATTTTAATCCAAGACCAAGACTTCCCTCTTTGGGGGCCATTCTAATTACATTAATACCAAGTCCACCCTATTTAGGTCCATTTTATTCCAATTCATTTCCCCTTGCATGTATCCTTGCTTGGGGGCATTAGTCCAAGATTCATCTGAGTAATGACATCTCAAGATCCTCCACTTGTTCTAGTATCACCCATCTTATGTCAAAGTATAATATATCAACTCACTTAACTTACTCAACAACTAGACTACTCTACTTTTACTTTGAAATTTTCCAAAATCAAGCCTGTTTTATAGCCACAACACATCCAACTGACTGTTTTACATCAACCATACCTATCAAATATGTCATCTAGTATAGATCATGAATAAGAACAATTCAATCAACAACTATTTGACAATAAGGATGAATATCTTGTTAGATTATGGGAAATGGGTGATAAACTTCTAAATAGATTTACTATAGAAAAATTATGACATTTGATTACAGATCTTAAAGAGACACCACAACAAATCTAATAGTTTAGACATATTATACCATTGCCCCTCTCAGGGCAACTATTATTGAAAATCCAAATGTGTCCAAGTCTAATAGATACTCAATCAAAATATGTCATGATCCACTTCCCAACCACAATCAGATACACCCACTTCTAAATCAATATCAAGATAATCAAACAATTGAAGATATTTTTATCAAATCACCCATCTTTGATCAAATCCAAACTATTTATGATTCACTTATATTTAACAAACAACCTCTATTTGACATAGGACCCATATTTGATGAACCCATATTTAAAGAGCCTATTATTGTTGAGCCATGGACCTTTATTAATCCATTGAAAAATATTTCTAATTTTTAAACATTTCTTCATTCCAAAGCCTCTATTTCTAAGTAAAAGGTGAAAAATGTACTTCTAGATAATGTAATTCAACAACCCCTTTCTGTAGCTAAATTTATATCAGAATTAGGTTCCATTTTAGAATTATAATCACTATTATAATTAGGTTCCATTATGGAACCGATATCAGATTTAACATCAAAAGCAAAATCAATGTTAGTCTCATCATCAGGTTTAGATCTTCTTGAGTTCGAATCAACTTCAATATTAGAAAATATTGATGCATGTTATGACATTGATGCCACATTTCTAATATATTCAATTGAAATCATTTTTTATTATTCCACAATTTTTGAGTATGTTTCCTTCAACATTGATGCAATTTCTCCTATTATCCTATATGAGAATTATGTTGCCTATTCCCCTTTTATTACCATTACATGTGCCTTTACAATTAGCCATCCTTGTTATAAATATTGTCATTGATGTTAAAGGTCTAGCATTGGTGATAAAGGCCCCATTGCATTTAATGGTGTTCTTAATATTCATATATTGGCTAATGTGTGTTAATATTTATTTAATATTATCAAATATATTTTTGGTTGCATATAAGTTAAAAGAGGTCCCATGGAGAATTCAAAGAGTCATGGGGTAAAGACAAAAGAGGAATGGGATGCATTTTCACATGAATAATCATCTTGAGGAATTCCAAGAGTCACCATGTGAAGATAAAAGAGGGTGTGGAAAAATTTTCCATGAAGGGACACTTTAAGGAATACAAAAAGTCACCAAGATAAAGAAAAAATAGGAAATAATGCATTTGTTTATGAAGGGTCACCATCTGACTTTTCAAATGCAAGGATACAAAGGGTCATACAAGTTTGGTGCCATTTTCCATGAGGATTGAAGGATCACAAAGGGTGAATGCCAAAGGTCATTTTGAAAGATATAAATAAAGGCTTAAGAAGCCATTTGTAATATGTAAGAGAGTGCATGGTTTTTTAATTATTTTATATAAGAAAATAAGAGAGAAAAGTAGGAGATATTATAGAGATATATCATTTATTGAGTAAGCAACATTAAGAGATAGTTATGTCTTATACACCAGAGGGGTTGGTGCTCCTATGGGTTGGTGCTCACAAATAGTTGTTGTGTTGGTGCTTAGAAAAGGGTTTGGTGCTCTTACAAGTTGGTTCTCATTCATATACTTGAGATTGTTCTCCATGGTTTTTTCCAATTTGGGTTTCCACATAAAAATATGGTGTGTCTCTCTCTCTCTCTTGTGTGGTGCATGTTATTATTTCAATTTTATTGAATATCTTGAATGTGTGATTAAGTGGTTAAATAAAAGAAATCAATTTAAGTTAAAGATATATAATTTATTGATTCAGCCCCCCTCTTAGTATATTTCATGCTTAACAATTGGTGTCAGAGCAAGTTTATTTTTAAAAAGTTTTACGGCTTGAAGGTAGATCAGGGAAATCACGATGGTTGGATCACATGAAGGTTTTTATACAAATAAGACACCTTTGTTTGATGGGGAAAAACATGATTTTTAGAGCATAAGGATGAGGAATTATTTGATGGCCCTTGGATTTGACTTTTGGCGAGTAGTGGTGGAGGAATATGAAGAGCCATAGACACTTGTAACTAATTTAGTGGAAAAGAAGGCAAGTGAAAATAATGTTAAATATTTAAATGATATTTTATATGGTTTATGTGAATCATAATTTTTTAAAGTTATGCAATGTAAATCTGCTCATGAAACTTGGGTAAAGCTTGAGAATATTCACAAAGGTGATGGAAAGGTTCAACAAGCTAAGATTTAGACTTTTAGAAGATATTTTGAGAGTTTCAAGATGGAAGAGAAAGAAAATATTGAAATTTACCTTTGATAGGTTGATCCAATAGTTAATCAGATTCAAGGTCTTGGAGAAAAGTTAGAAGAATCAATCATGGTACAAAAACTTTTGAGATCTCTACCATTGAGATATGATGCAAAGTTTTGGAAATTAAAGAGATGAAGAATTTATCCAAGATAAAGATGGATGAGCTACATGCTATTCATATGGCATATGAGATGTAGACCAAATAAGAGAAACCCTAAAAAAAAGAATCTATTTTCAAGACATCAAAGAAAAAGAAACTTAAGATTCAAGAATCAAGTGATAGTTCTAGCGATGATGAAGATGATAATGGATCTCTATTCATTTGAAATATAAAAAAGGGCATAGGTAAATATCAAGGAAAATTACCTTTTAAATATTTTAATTTTGGAAAGATTAGACATTTTGCAGCTAAGTGCCTAGATAAGGGTAATGGTGACAATGAAGAAAGAAAGTCTACATACAAATTTTTTTTAAAGAAATATTCAAGAAGGGATTCGAGAAAAAGAGTTTGTATTCTAAAGATCCTAGCTCAGTTGAAGATAGTGGAGTTAGTGATTTAAAAGAAGAAGAGATTCTATTTATGGCCACACATGAAGATGCCTCCGAAAGAAAAAGTATAGATGATCAAGAATATGAATAGGATGAAGCCAAAGTGAATTTGGAAGGATAACTCATTTGTGCCTTAGAAGAGCTAAAATCTCTTGAGAAGAATTAAAGATTGAAGCTCCAGATGAAGAAAAATGAAAAGGAGTCAAAGTAAATAATTAAAGATCTACATACACACTTTGAAGAAGCCAAGAAGAATGAAAAATATCTAACAACACAGTTACAAAAAATAAGTGAAGAATGTGAAAGGTATGTTATTGAAATTGATTCTATAAAAGTAGATCTTGAGAAAATAAATAAAGCAATCAATGATAGATCAGCCAATGATTCAAAATTTAAGAATAACACTAATATTTTGAATAAGATATTAGAAAGTCAAAGATCAATGCCAGATAATATAGGTATTGGATTTGAAAAAGAGAAAAGAGAGGCCACTACTTTCATAGACAAGGTTAACACATAAAAAGGAAAGATATATGTTTCAGATCTTACAAAAGAGGAAATGAAAAGGGAAGAAGTTAAGAATACAGAGGGTATCTCAAATAAAGAAGGATAAAAGGAATAGTGATACAAAAAGTAATCAGGTCAGAGATACACAAATAGGTCCTATTTTTATGGTTATTATTTTTATTGTAATGGATATGGTCATAATAAAATAGAATGTAAAATAAGGATACTAATTTAAAAAATAAGGAGAAGGAAACTCATGCAAAGTCAAGCAGAAGCCATAACTCTTTTACTCCTCTATCAGGCTTTAATGAAGAGGCAATAATATGTTACAAGTGCAACAAATTTAAACACATATCTTGGTACTATAGAAATGTGTTCGAGTCAGTCAAGAAGGACTAGAGTTTCAAGGCTCCATTCATCAAGAAGAAATTTTAGATATGTTCAAGGTAGAATAAACAACCTAAAAATCTATGTTAGTATAGATAGCTTTGCATGCAAGAATTTAAGAAAAGCCATGGTTCATTGATAGTGGATATTCGAGGCACATGACAGGAGACAAGAGAAAGTTTATAACATTGAATAAGATCAATGGTGGCATAGTGAAATTTAGAGATAATACTACTACTAAAATTAACAAAAAAGGTACACTAAGTTTGGATAATAGTGGAACTAAAATCAAAAATGTTTTGTATGTAAAAGTTCTTAAGCATAAACTTTTGAGTGTAATTCAAATGTGTGATTAAGGGCACACACTAAGGTTTTATGTAGAAGGATATGAAATTATGATAAAAGATTCAGATGTGTTGGTTGTCGATGCTTAGAGAATAGGTAATAATTTATATATATTATCAAACATCAAAAGTCAACGATGTTGTTTGAGTCAGATTAAATAAAGTTGGCTATGACACATGAGAATGGAACACATAAATTTTGACAATATTATCAACATCAACAAGAATCAAGCAATCAAAAATCTTCCAAAGATTAAAAAGCTATCTAACATGCTTTGTGAACCTTGCCAGCATGGGAAGTAGGCTTGAAGGTAGTTTAAAATAAAATAATACTCAACCACTTAGATATTACAGCTTGTTCATACTGATTTGTGTGGACCTATGAGAACTCAAAGTATTCAAGGTGAGAAATATTTCATGTTGTTTATTGATAATTTTTCACTTATGAATTGGGTAATGTTTTTAAAGAAAAAATCAGAAGCTTCCAGACATTTTAAAGCATTCAAAGCCTTAGTCAAGAATGAAACTAGTTTAAATATTAAGTGCCTAAGATCAGATCGATTAGGAGAATTCATGTCAGATTAGTTTATTGAGTTTTGTGAAGACCATGGAATAAAGAGACATTATTTAATAGCCAAAACTCCATAGTAAAATGGAGTAGTTGAATAGAAAAATAGAATAGTTTAGGAGATGGTAAGGACAATGCTAAATGAATTTAAGATACCAAATAAATATTGGAGAGATGTAGTTGGTACAATAGTGCATATTTAGAATAGATAATTATTGAGAGTCAATAGTGATAAGACTCTTTATGAGCTATGGAAATACAAATCAGGTACAATTGATTAGTTCATATTTTTTATAGAAGATGCTTTATAAAAAGAACTGATGAAAAACTGGGTAAGTTTGAATCTAGAGCAGATGAAGGTATATTTCTTGGTTATTCTTGAAAAACTAAAGCTTATAAATGTTACAAAAAAAGAAATAAGAAAATAGTTTAAAGTGCAAGTGTTAGGATATAATAAGATGGAGTACAAAGAATCAATGATCTAATAGACATTCCTAAAATCATTGAAGAGGAAGATTTTGAAGAATCTGATGAAGATGAGAAGAAAGAAAAAAAGGACTCCAAAACCCCATCCAAATATGTCTAGATAATCATAATGAAAGTGATATCATCGGGGACATAAATGAAGGAATTTGCACCAAAAGAATGATGGCAAGTGAATTTGAGCAAGTTAATTTCTCTTTGTTATCCAAAATTCTGCCTAGAACTTTTTCAAAAGCTAGATATGATAAGCATTGGGTTAAGGCAGTGGATGAAGAATTAAATCAAATAGAAAAGAATGATACTTGGGAATTAGTGCCTAGACTAAAAGATCATAATTTTATAGAAAAAAATAGGTTTACAGAAATAAGTTGAATGAAAATGGATAAGTGACCAAGAATAAAGAAAGATTAGAATGTAAAGGATATGCTCAGATTGATGGAATGGATTTTGAAGGAACTTTTGCACTAGTGGCAAGGCTAGAGGCTATTAGAATGTTTCTTGCATATGCAATGTTTAAAATTTTCAAAGTATTTTAGATGGATTTCAAATCTACTTTCCTAAATAGGAATCTATAAGAAGAGGTCTACATTAAGTATCCTAAGGGATTTATTATCTCAAATAGTAGTAGCCATGTATGTAGATTGAAGAAAGCAATGTATGGATTGAAACAAGCTCTTAGAGCTTGGTATGTAAGACTTGATAAGTACCTGTAAGATCAAGGTTTCAAGAGAGGATTTGTTGATAGTGATCTCTACATCAAAATAGAAGGTGAACATCAATTAATTATTGTGGTATATGTTGATGACATCATTTTTGGAGGAAACATTGAAAAGATGACAAAAAAAATTTATAATAATATGCAAAAAGAATTTGAGATGTATATGCTTTAAGAATTGTCATTTTTCTTAGTATTACAAATATTTTAGTCAGATAAAAGAATATTCATATCTCAAAGTAAATATGCCAAGAAAATATTGAAGAAATTTGGTTTTGAGGATTGTGCACCAGTTGGCACACCAATGAGTATAGGAAATAAGGTAAGCAAGGATGAAGATTCAACTATTGAAAATCAATCTTTATATAGATCTATGATTGATAGTCTTTTATATTTGATAGCATCAAGGCCAAACATCAAGTATGTAGTATGTATGATTATAAGATATCAGTCAGCTCCAAAAGATAGTCATGTTCATTTGGTGAAGAGAATATTCAGATATATCAAGGAGACTTTAGATTATGGATTATGGTATCTCAAAGGTAGAGATTTCACTTTAGTTGCTTATATAGATTTAGATTGGGTAGGTTTCTTGGATGATATAAAGAGTATAAGTGGAGGAGCTTTATTCCTCAGTGTAGCTTAGTTTTATGGCTAAGCACAAAGCATAATTTAGTATCACTTTCTACAGCTAAAGTAGAATATATTGTAATAGTATTGTGTTATACTCAAGTGGTTTGGATGAAGAAAAATTTGGAAGATATCAAGGTAAAATATGATGAACCTATTTCTATTTTTGTGACAACATAAGTGTTATTAATATTTTTAAGAATCCAGTGATGCATTCAAGAATAAAACATATTCCTATCAGATATCACTTATTGAGAGAGAAGGTTGTAGATCAACATGCTAAGATGGAATATATCAGTACTACATATCAGATTGTAGATATTTTCACAAAGGCACTACCAAAAGACACATTTGAGTATCTATAGGAGAAGTTGGGAGTAATTTATTTTACTCCCTACCATTGAGGATCAACATCAGTTGAGGGGGAGCTAAGTGTTAGCTCTAAGATAGGCCCTTTTCCATTGATTTCAAAGGGAGAGAAAAACATAAATAGGTACAAGAACAAGTATAGGTGAAAAATAGAAATAGGTGTAGGGATAGGTACAAGTGTATAAATAGATATAAGGAATAGGTAGATGTTGCTATAGTAAGGGGGAGTTACTGTATGTTTTTTAGATGGTAGTGTGTGTAGGTTGACATGTACAATATAGATTTTAGGATGTGGAAGTTTTTTTTTTTGAGGTTTCCATCAATGATAAAGGGGGAGATTGTTGGAAATATTGTCATTGATTTCAAAGGCCTAACATTGGTGATAAAGGCCCCATTGCATTTAATGATGTTTTTAATATTCATATCTTGGCTAATGTGTGTTGATATTTATTTAATATTAAAAAATAGATTTTTAGTTGCACATAATTCAAAATAGGGCCCATAGAGTAGTCAAAGAATCATGGGGTAAAGACAAAAGAGGAATGGGATGAATTTTCTCATGAAGAGTCATCTTGAGGAATTCCAAGAGTCATCATGTGAAGACAAAAGAGGGTATGGTGCATTTTTCCATAAAGGGACACTTTGAGAAATATGAAAAGTCACCAAGATAAAGACAAAAGAGGAAAGGATGCATTTGTTTATAAAGGGTCACCATGTGACTTTTCAAATGCAAGGATACGAAGGGTCATGCAAGTTTGGTGCCATTTTCTATGAGGATTGAATGGTCACAAGGGGTGAATGCCAAAGGTCATTTGGAAAGCTATAAATAAAGGATTGAGAAGCTATTTGTAATATGCAAGAGAGTTCATGGTTTTTTAATTTTTTTTATATAAGAAAAGATGAGAGAAAAGAAGGAGATATTGTAGAGTTCTATCATTTTTTGAATAAGCAACATTGAGAGATAGTTGTGTTTTATACACAAGAGGGTTTGGTGCTCCTATGGGTTGGTGCTCACAAATCTTTGCAAAGGGTTGGTGCTCATGTGGGTTAGTGCTCACAAATAGTTGTTGTGTTGGTGCTCGATAAAGGGTTTGGTGTTCTTACAAGTTGGTGCTTATAAACTTTATAATTTGAGTTGGTGCTCATTCATATACTTGAGATCCTTCTCTATGGTTTTTCCCACTTTGGGTTTCCACATAAAATCTAGTGTGTCTCTCTCTTGTGTGGTGTATGTTATTGTTTCAGTTTTATTACATATCTTGAATGTGTGATTAAATGGTTAAAGAAAATAAATCAGATTAATTAAAATATATATAATATACTAATTCACCTCCCCTTTTAGTATATTTCATAATTGACATTGATGCAAGTTCTCCTATTAGCCTTTATGAGAATTATGTTTCCCTTTCCCCTTTTATTACTATTACATGTGCCTTTACAATTAACCATCCTAACATTTATATTAACATTCCGACTCCCACAAATGTCAATTGGGACTGACTAAATCACACATTATTGAATTTCATCCATGGTGATATTTCAGTGTTAGATTTTTTAGGGAAGTAAGACAACTTCAAAAGAAAATAACAATCTCCTAGTGAAACCTTGTTTAAGGCACTAGGGGACAATCAAAGTTTAAACTCAACATATTCTTGTGAAACCTTGTTTGAGGCACTAGATGATAAGAAAAATTAAAAATTATAGTCCTTTAGTGAAACCTTCCTTAAGGTGCTAAGGGATAATCAAAATTATTTATCAACATCCCTTGGTGAAACCTTATTCAAGGTATTATTAGATAAGTCAAATAATAAAAATCAAGAAGAATTTATTGGTGAAAACCTCTTCAAGGTGTCACTAAATGAGAAAATAAGTTATGCATTGCTTGATGAAGACATTATTGAAGTTAATATCGGCCCTGCCATAACCAAAATCAAGTCGAATCTAAAATCAACAACAATGTGTGTGATTGAAAGTCCAAATTTTCATTTGTCCACTAATTATTATACATTTCAATCACCACCTATTTTCCATTACTCAACCATATCATTAATCCCATTCCTACTCTTATTCATCCTTCCTAGCAATACTCTTTTTCAAATAGGCTATGAAGACATCTTATTTAGAGGTTTGAAAGAAGAAAAATCAATAATTAACAAATATTACAATAACATCAATATAGTTCACAACACTAATAGGATTCAAACAAAGATGTTATTTCAAATAGGTATTGGTTAGAAAAAAAAGGGTCTACATTGTGCATCTTGTAATCCTCTACTGAGTTGAGATGATAAATAATTTAAAAAAATCAAAAAAATCAAAATAGAAAGATAAATAATTTGTCTAATGGTAAAAGCCATGCCTATGGTGCCTTGGATAAGTACCGTGATGAAAACCAAGTTTTAGGCATCATGTGCAAATAATTATTGTCTACAAATACCATAACACTTTGGGGAAACCTTATCCACATTATAGACCTTTATGTTCAATTCATATTGGTCATTGTCATTCTAACCATTTTAGTCATTTAATCCTATTAAGCCTAGACCATCTTATTGTGACCATTATTCTTCGCATCTTGACCTTATTACGTAAGTGGAAGGTATATTAAAGCCTATTTGGAAAACATTTTGGTCTATTATTCACATGATAGTTTGATGATTTGACACATTTGGATCTCATGTGATATGGTCCTTAGAGACTCCTAGTCTTTTCCCTCATTACCATTCATTATTATTTAGCCTTTCCCAAATCCTATGCTATTTATTTTACCATTGTTCCATTATTATTTTTTACCTTACTCTTAATTTGTATTTTGATCCCTATGGGTTAAACTACATTTCCATATGGTCCATATGGACTATGTAGGTTGTGCTTAGTTTCTAAGGTCAGCTCGTTCACCTCTTTTTCCACACACTAGCCATTTTATGAGAAACAATTACTTAAAACTCTCACTATTTTTTGAGCTTGTTTCTTTCCAGGATCTTTCCCTTTTTACAATGTATTTTAGGCTGTTGATTCATATTTAGAACCCTAGGGGTGGAACTACATTGACCTAAGGTCCATTTGGATTATGTAGGCAATGCTCAATTTTTTAGGTCAGCTTGGTCTCCCCTTTCCTACACTTTTGCCATTTTATGAGCAACCATTATCTAATGCTCTCACCATTTTTCAAGCTTGTTTATTTGTAGGATCTTTCCCTTTGGCAAGATATTTTAGTTTGTTGATTCTTAGTTCAAATCATATGGGTTAAACTACATTGACCTGAGATCCATTTGGACTATGCAGGTAGTGCTTAGTTTTTGAGGTCATCTTGTCACACCCTTTCCCACACTCTCATCATTTTGTGAGCATCCTAAGTCACACTCTCACTAGTTTTCAAGTTCAAACATTTTTTATCTCATAATCATCTATGAAGTTGAGATGCCAAAAACCCTAAAACATTTGAATATTCTAAATATTCTAAAAATTAAAATAGGTTTCCAATCTCTATAGGAGATAAAAATCCCCAAATACCTAAACATTTGAAAATGGTTTGCAATCTCAAAATAATATATAAATCCCAAAAATAGAAAAATATTTGTCTTATTCCAAATTCAGTAAAAATCCTTAATTCACTCCTTTTAAGTCCTAAACCCTTGTTGGGATGTGTCCTTCCATTTCATGTATCCTTAATTAAGGTCACCATTCATTTATCATTATCGTTGATTCTTCACGCATGGATTTGGACTTGGTTAAACAATAATTATCTTTTTGTTTCTTTTATTTTCAAGTTTGCTTGTGTTTTCTTGTTTATTTCCTTTTATATGTTGTTGCCTCAACTTAGTTCATTATCCTAATAGGTTCATCATCATAGTGTTTCCTATCATATAGTTGTACTTGAGTCAATCCATTGGCATTTTTTAGCATTATCATCATGATTTTTTATCATTGGTGTGTTGTCCATTATTTATTTGATCAGTGGTCAATCCTTATGCACATTATAACTAGGGCATTATGTTATTTTATATCATGGTGCATAATATTTTGTGCTACGTCAAAAATATACATATGGGAGTCTACTCAACAATCCTATAGTACAAAAATCTCCTTGTTCACTAAATATCCATCAACTAGATGATATGGCTAATTTATATGTTCCTCATGATAAATCTAGGCATATAGAAAAAGTCATGATCATTTTATTAAAATTCTTCCAATCCAATCACATCACTCTTTAATCATTATCTTGTTCTTATGAGTATCATTTATCTTATCATTTTAACCATTCACAGGTTCATAGTTTTGTATGTATTTTTCATTTTTGAAAAGTCATTATACCATTTTGCCTAAATTTGCATCACTCCTCTCATTTTTAATCTATGTGACATGTTAAATCCTTGAGTTATGCTTGCCAATCAATTAGTTAACCATTTGCATAATTTAACAAAGAAATACACCATAATGGGGAAAAAAAATTGGACCTATCAATATTTACATCATATTTACTGGGGCAACCTATTTCCATATATGTGCCATCATCTTCAGGACTCTATACCATCATTTCTCCCTATGAGGGCAAATTCTTCTAATTTCAAGCCACAACTTTTTGCACTATTTGGGGCCAGTTAAAATGTGCCACTAAATTTGGGATGCATCCTTCCCACTTCCCCCATATTAAGGCTAATTTAATTCTATTATTTTTAAACATTGGAGATTAAAGCATGCAAACATTAGCTCAAGTGGCTTAATTTTGTCCATGGGTTAATCTCTTCTCCCATTCTAGAGTCTTCCTCTCTTTTTTGAGAGCTAATTCACATACTACACGGGGAATTATGGGCCACTAATTATTTATTTATGTAATATTTTAATTACTTTTTCATTATTTGAAAATTCATTACTTCAATTGTGTCTCACAATGACTTCTCAAAGAGGGGCAAAATATATACACTTAAAATCAGACACTTTGTGTTGATTTTAATCATCCATAATCATACCTAATTTTATCTAATTATACTTCACCATACTATTCCTCATCACTATTCAAGTTTTATATGTCACATCTTTATTAAATTAATTAATACAAATTAATTAATTGATCCTTAAGAAAAAATTCTATGGATTTTGAATATTTATATTTTCTATAGATCTAGAAATATAATTATCATCACCTCATGAGGTCATATTCCACTATATTCTCCTTTCCAACTTTTAGAGATTCCCTAGGCTTCACCTATCCCACATCATTAGAATGTTATTATATTATCTTTCTCATCTTTCCAATTTAATAATCCACCTCATATTCTACTTAATCTTGCTTACTAATTTTATATTATATCTTCTTCCCAAATGAATTTTATATTAATTTGTGAGTCCCACATATTCTCCGCTCTAATTTTTAATTAAAAATTATATTTTATTCTTAGAGCTTGACTCATAAGTCTAGATGGATGGTTCACCTTAATTTCAAAAGTCTATAAATTAGAGGTTCTTCCTCCAATTTAGACAGGCATCTCTATTCTAGACTTACTATGCAAGAATTATTTTAGAAGCTTAAATTTATTCATCCTCTACATTCTCATACCAAGATAAAATCAAGTGTGATAAGGAGAGATGCTACCCAAAAGTAACTAGCATTGCCAAAAACTTTTAACTCACAAACTGAGCTCAAACTCTTCAAATCAATTCTCAAACATATCTTCAAGGGAGGTAAGATTGTTGGTTTATCTTTCTAGTTTCATTTCATGTTTTATTATCATATAGCTCAACATAGGTATTAGGCTTGAGAAGTTATGTATTTAATTTTTTTTAAATTTTTTCACTAACATTTGAATAATATTTTTTGTATTTTTGATCTACACCCTCTACTAGCTCTGTTAGACACTATGGAATGAAATATGATAGGTGGAGGGGATCCTTGAGGAAACCCATAATCTAGATCAAAGTTTCCTCTTTGTAAATCTAGTTGTCACCAATGGTGGTGATGAAATCTTTGATTACCTTCAAGAGTCATGGCATTGGGGCCTCATTTATGGCGTGGTAGACAATGGGTAGAAATTCTTACATATGTCCTGGATGTGGTTGTAAAATTGGTAGCCATATAGCTTATAAAATACTACGTGGATCGCCAGAATCTTGGGTACTCATGTAGGAAAAGATGAAGAATTTAAAGAGAACATCCTATAAACTATGTATAACATGTATCTCATCATATAAAAATTATTCCTAAATCAAGCATCTATGATGACATGGACTAACTTGAATTTGATCAATCATCCCATGTCTGAGACTTCTAAGTGTGTGAGGATCATGTGCAAGAGAGACACCCATATCTCATTGATGTGTAAGTAGTCTTGGACCCTAAATAACCAATTCAAAAAGATCATACCTACCTTGAATTTATCCTATAATGTGTGAACCATTTATGCATTAATATCCTCTTTATTAACCCATTTAGCATCTAGGTTCTCATCCCAATCGTAAAAGACATCATATATCTAGCAGGTCCCTATCTTGACCATTACCATTGTTAGATCATAGGAGAAGGTTTCATCTAAGAGGGAGTGATATGACTTGAAGGCATTCTTAGAGATATTGGAAATATAGTGCTAAGAGTTAAGAAAACATACCCACTTGTGGACTCTCTCCTAGACATGGGTGGTGTTGTGGAGGAGGTTGTCAAATAAGTCAGTGCACGAGAATACTTATAGCTTGGTAATGGATCTATGAAGTAAACTCTTCTTGTAGGATCAATGGGTATCCTTAAACTCAACCTAATTTTCATCTCTAGAGATTTAATCCTTATGGACTTGCTTGATTGCTTTGAGTAAGTCATTGTAATGCTTGAATTTTTTCAATCTAGTTGAGAATATGGTATCCTATTTCTTAGGTTTGGCCTTTGGTTTTGGGGAGGATGTAGCCATTTTAGCAAGACAAAGGGGAAATAGGTAAGCTATGAATGTATAAGGTAAAAAATATAGGGGTGATTTATGATAATTATAAAGCCAAGAGTTAGAGTTTTTTTAAAGGTAGTAGTGGTAACTATTAGTGAGCTTCCCTTAGGCTTTAATAAATGCATGCATAAAACCCCCTTTATTAATGGCATGTGTTAGTGCACTTGATGTGAATTAAAAAAAAATTGGTGATTGGATTCTCTCTTTACTTCTAAATCCATAATTGAATTTAGAGCCCATGATCTTCTACCACTAGTTAGATATAGTAATGGTGATGAGATGTTTTAAAATTATCCAATCTAACCCAACTTCCTATTATATTAATACCCGATGCATAGTATTCATGTGGTCACATCTATTAGAGGATTATCGATTAAA
The DNA here is from genome assembly GCA_037957365.1 of Torreya grandis. Classification (NCBI taxonomy): domain Eukaryota; kingdom Viridiplantae; phylum Streptophyta; class Pinopsida; order Cupressales; family Taxaceae; genus Torreya; species Torreya grandis. Next base: position 8,999,765 of record JARHVA010000051.1, on the reverse strand, counting down.
TATCACCTTTTGATGCATGTTGTCTATTCATTGGTCCTCCTATTAATGGTTAACACTTAGGCATGACTTCACACTTCATGTTATTTCTATAAGAAGGGTTATGTGTCTCAAGGGATACATGGCACATCTTGATTAGTTCTCTAGCATCATATGTACCTTATTATAAGGTTAATGGGGACTTAGGTGGATTTTAGTTCATCCATCTACTTGGAATTGTGGTACCTTCTCATTTATTTAGGTTCTCCCAAGATCTAACATCTCTAACAAGTCTAGAAACTAGATGCTCTAGCACTCAATGATGTATTTCTTTCTCATTCAATTGGGCTCTCATGAGATATAAAATATATAATAGTTTTGGGTACTGCCCACTTTAAAATTTAGTAACATGGTGTCTTCTCATTTAGCTGGGCTCTTTTAGGATCTAATATCTTTGATAGGTCTAGGTACCAATTGATCTAACACTCATCGATGTAGTACCATCTCATTAAACTAGGATGTCCCATGCTCTAACATCTTTGATAGGTCTAGGGACTTTTTATTTTGACACTCGAAAATATATAACCTTCTCATTTGTCTAGGATCTCTTGAGATCTAATAGGGTTGGGGTCTAGCCACTCTGACACTCAATGATGTGGCACTTTCTTATTCATCCAAGCTCTCTTAGGATCTAACATCTCTAACAGGTCCAGGGATGCTATGACACTCAATGACATGGTGCCCTCTCATTTGGATAAACTATCTTAGTCTCTAACATCTCTGATAGGTATGAGGATTGGTCTATCTAACACTCAATAATGTGGTAGCTTCTTATTTAGCTAGCCTCTCTAAGTAAGAAATGAAAAAGAACATAATACATTAAAAAAACTTACTCATCTATCACTAAGATTTTGATTTTTTGTGAAGGGTGATGGGTCTATTTATCTAAGAAGGGAATAAAACTCTAGGATATTCTATCAAAAGTAAATTTATAAGGTTATCACCATGATTCATTACATTAAAAAAACCCCTTAGTCATAAAATATAAAAAGAGGCACGTTGTTGCTTGGGAAAATCAGGGTGATGTATATTCCAAGTATTGAAGTATGTATTGTTGATAAGAACAAAACAAAGGGATCCAAAAATTTGGTTCATGATATTTTTAAATAGAGGGGTCCCCCATTTTGAAAAAATAGGGTGTATTGGCCACAAAAAATGGTAACGTCTATAGGCAAAGTGATGACAAACACTTAGAACCCAACTAGTTTATTTTTCTTTAATTTCTCAACACAAAGATTGTAAGAGGGATCTTTATTCACCACTAAAAAATATGAGGCACTAAAGTCTCACAATAATAAGTGGCATACTAATATTCCACCTTATATATGGTCATCTTTGTGTGTAAGAAATGACTTTCATTTTCCATTCAATCCTAAATTTTATTTCAGTAATCGAGGTTGGACTACTTATTAGACTTCATCCAGGGCATTGATGGCTTGAAGGATTAGAGAGGAGATTTATAGGGCATTTATCTACTACCATATGATAATCCAATCCCTAATAGAGATGTTTATGTTCCTATTCATTACCTTCTTCCACTACCAGTCAGACCAAAAAGCCTGTGGTGGAGATTGCCTATATATGCCTTTTGAGGTAGACTTAGAATTTAGATTCTACACACTTTCCTTATTCTTTTCCAAGCTTACTAGTTAAAAGTTTATCATTTATTTTTCTTATTAATTGATGTTTAGGGACTAATCCAAGGGTGAATATATGATGAGGAAGTTATAAACAACCAACTAGTCTTTGATCACCTTAAATAATCTATTATTTTTTTGAGACATTATTTTGAGTGTATCTTGGTGGCTCTATTAGGGTGTATGCTATTCTAAAATCCACATGTTTCTCTTAGATTCACTAGCCTCTTAGATTTAGGATGTCAAAATTTTTAATTAACATCCCATAATTCCTCAAATTAGTGGTTTCAACTTGGGTTTTCTTTCTTTTCAACAATCCTTTTGAGCTTCGATCATCACCTAGAGTAGTTACCAGGTGTCAAAGGAACATCATAAAATAAAGAGGGAGATAGATGGAAAAAATAAAAAATAAATAAAAACACATAATTAAAATAAAAACATAATGAAAGTAAACACACAATGAAAGTAAATATATATATATATATATCATAGACATTACCATCTCTACTTGGGTTACTCATAAACTACACTAGAGGGGATAACTGAGAAATAATGCTTTAAGAACTAGCTATTTAATGGAAGTGGTAGCTCATGGCCTTTAATATACTTGAGTTATAATTCATTATATCCAAACATTTTAGCTATTTGATATGGGCCAATCTAGAGGGGGTCAAATGTTGAATGTTGGCCTTTCTTTTTGTGAGCCTTGTTTCACATTAGGACTAGGTCAGAGATTTTGAAGGTCTTGATATTTGCTCTATTATCAAACCACTTTTTGATTGTATATTTATGTATGATAAATCTCAACATAGCTTCATACCAATATTCCTCTAACTGAATTAGGTCAAGTAGTCTAGAATTCACTTTGTCATCCAATTATATGAATTATTACAAGAACTTATAATTCTATAGTCTGAGCATGACTACATGATTGGATCCAATCCATAAGCTAGAAGGAAAAGAGAGTTTTTGAGGGATTTTTTATACCTATTGTGGTCTGCCCATAGTGTGAACTTTAGCAATGAGTGTCATTCCCAAGGCTTCTCTTTAGTTGATTTATTAATGGTGTCAATCAAGTTATTATTAGTGAACTCCACTAATATATTCCCTTGTGGGTAGAGATTGGATGAGAACTTTAGTGTGATCCTATTATCATAGGCCCATTTTATGAATTCTTCAAATTGAAAGGTAGGACCATTATCACATACTAAATAAATGGGGACCCCAAAATAGGGGTTATTATGTTCTCAAGGAATTTGATGACTTTGGCAGTGATGCTTCTTTTGGTTGTAAGTGCCTCAGACCATCTGGTGTAATAGTCGATTGTGATATCCCCTTCTAATAGGGAATATAAAATGTCAAAAGCTCTGATACCACTGTGATATCCCCTTCCAAATAGGGAATATAGCAACACAAACAAATCTGAACCAAGATATAATCGCTGTTGAATAAACTCAGAAAGATCACAATAATATAGTGTTTTAATAACAAATTATAGATTGTATCACTTGTCCTTGTAAATTATTACAATTGCAGTCCTCTAATATGCATATAAATATGAAATACAGTCTTGAAAACCTTGGCTTTGCAAATCTGGAAGTGCAAATTGAGTTCTGGAAAGTCTCGGCCCTTCTGTGTCGACACACAGTCGCCGTCGTCGGTCGATATCTCACCGACGTCGGTCTCTGCCGGCCGGATTTCTACCGACGTCGGTCTTCAGTCGACCGATGTCGGTCACTGAAACCCTCTGTCTGCCAAGGTCGGTTCCTGCACTGGTCTGTACGAACCCGTACGGATTCTGTACGGCCGCAAAATTAAGCACAACTTCCCTATTTTCAACCCCTGATCTGAAGATATCTGTCTCTAACACAGTAGATCTCTAGCTGTAATATTTATTGAATCAAAACATAAAGCAATAAATACCTGGAATATCTGTGATAACTTCTGTGTGAAGTTATCTCTCAAACCTGAAATTCTGTGATAACTTCTGGATGAAGCTATCTCTCACTTTGGCAATAGATCAGCTGATATTTCACAGCCTCTTAATTGCACACACTGAAGAGGGAACGTTCTCCAATGCAGATGGAATCCTTGAACCCTAGGCTCAGTCTTCACAGAAGAAATTCTTCAATTTTCAATAATCAATAATCAATGCATAATCCATAATGGCCTCCATGTGAAACCCTTATACCCTCAAAAGATATGCTTGCCCTAATTAGGGTTTTCTTAAATTAGCATTAGGGTTTCTAATTTAAAATTAGAGCAAATAATTAATAATTAATAATTAATTATTAATGAGACCAAATAATTAATATTTGATTAAATCAATCAAATATTAATATCTCCCTCAATATACGTCGGATCCTCAAACCGATCGAAGCAGGTGAATCAGGGAGTGATTCCGCATATGACCATACCAAAATAAAGGTGCTCCACTGCATATCAAATATCCCTAAAAAGTAGGAGCTCTGGCCAAATATGTCTGAAATAACCTGAATGAAAATCAAATGTAGAAAACCTGTGAATCAAAGTCAATCCAAGCTCCATTATGACCCTCTATCCCTCCTATTAGCCTACGAAGGTCGCATAATAGGCCAATCATCAAATCTGTCAATGTCCACAAAAAAGGGGACATGACAATCCGCCCCTCCGAAAATTGCTTGTCCCCAAGCAATCTCGGAACAATGAACTACTCGATCCACCTGGATCCCAAATGTAGTTATGCTCTGCACTGTTGTGAATTAATGCAAGTACGTGTAACATCAACAGAAGTAGAACAAATAGGAACCCAAAATCAAATTGGCGAACACAACTTAACCAATCTCTGAAATCACAACTGCCCTGGATGTGTCGATACTGTAGATTGTGTACTTGGCAACTGCAAATCCTATCTACAAAAGATGGTGTTAATTCATCCCATAACTGATCCCTCTGTAATGGTGGCACAACCAACTGTACCATACTATCAAATGTGTGAGAAGAATCAATATGGAGACTCGACTCCATTGGTATCTCAAACTCCTCAGAATCAGGTACTACCAAATCCTGAACATGTGTATCAGCCTCATCAACGTGCTCCTCAGCAACAACTGTAGGAACGTACTCACCAACAACACTCAATGTACTAACCTCTGAGTCTGGGGCTGGTGAAGACCGTAAATGCTCTAACTCCATGGTCATCTCAGCCAAACGAAATTGTGACTCCTCATAAGCTAACTGCGTAGTCTCAAGAATCTCAGAAGTCGCCTCTAGCTGCTGAGTAAGCTCACTCACCTTATCTTCCTCGACCAACAATGCATCATATGCTGTGCTACCCCACTCCATAAGATAATCTCTATCGGCGACCAACTGCATATAATCCTGTCTCAGAATCTGGATAGCCTCCCATAAAGAGTGGATCTGTGTCAAGGACAAATAACTACCTCCCTGTTCGATGCTAGTAGGAGAACCCCATCCATATACTGCTAACAACTGATGAGCATCATCGAAATGCTTGCAAGCGGTAGCAATGTCTCGCTCACTAACTCTCAGCTGACTAGACACATGGTGGCACTGGCTAGACTGTCTCCTACAATCCTCCTCTGGTGCATGGTCCAAAAGAGTAGACTCTGAATCACTGATCTCTGGAGTACTACCATCCATACTCTGTGAATCAACTCCATAGCTCATATCAACAGACGGAGTATCGACAACTGTAGCATCACTGTCTAATTCTTCCATATGGAAAGAAACAACCGGTGAAACTAAGTCCTCAAAACTGTCCACTGCAATCTCCTGAGTATCATCTGCAATAATCGGATCCTGGGACTCTGCTACAATCTCTGCCATAGTTGAGAGATCATCAACCCTCAGTGCACTAACATCTGAGCCCACCTGTACACTCTGAGTGCAAGCATCTAACTCATCATCATCTTCACTATATCCTATCTCATAATCATAATAATTATGGGACATGCTACTCTTTCGTTGAAGTGATCTGTAGTGCTCTCTCCTATGCTTAACAAAGCAATCAAAAGGCAACAACTTCTGAATTCGAGGTGGTACTAACTCCCACTCCTCCTTCGCTGTCATATACCGTGCGGGTTTGTTTTTGGATGTAGGATATGAAAGAATTTCATTCATCCTCTTCTGGGTTTCATCCAACTGCTTCAAACTGTGTTCCAGCTTCTTCATATCATTGTCCCACTATTTCTGAGTACTTGAAGACATCATGGATACTTCGTTGATTCAATCTACCCAACTACCCAACAGGATGGCAAGACATTAGTTCTGATGTGCCCAACAGGATGGTAGGAATTTGGCTCTGATACCACTGTGATATCCCCTTCTAATAGGGAACATAAAACGTCAAAAGCTCTGATACCACTGTGATATCCCCTTCCAAATAGGGAATATAGCAACACAAACAAATCTGAACCAAGATATAATCGTTGTTGAATAAACTCAGAAAGATCACAATAATATAGTGTTTTAATAACAAATTATAGATTGTATCACTTGTCCTTGTAAATTATTACAATTGCAGTCCTCTAATATGCATATAAATATGAAATACAGTCTTGAAAACCTTGGCTTTGCAAATCTGGAAGTGCAAATTGAGTTCTGGAAAGTCTCGGCCCTTCTGTGTCGATACACAGTCGCCGTCGTCGGTCGATATCTCACCGACGTCGGTCTCTGCCGGCCGGATTTCTGCCGACGTCGGTCTTCAGTCGACCGATGTCGGTCACTGAAACCCTCTGTCTGCCAAGGTCGGTTCCTACACTGGTCTGTACGAACCCGTACGGATTCTGTACGGCCGCAAAATTAAGCACAACTTCCCTGTTTTCAACCCCTGATCTGAAGATATCTGTCTCTAGCACAGTAGATCTCTAGCTGTAATATTTATTGAATCAAAACATAAAGCAATAAATACCTAGAATATCTATGATAACTTCTGTGTGAAGTTATCTCTCAAACCTGAAATTCTGTGATAACTTTTGGATGAAGCTATCTCTCACTTTGGCAATAGATCAGCTGATATTTCACAGCCTCTTAATTGCACACACTGAAGAGGGAACGTTCTCCAATGCAAATGGAATCCTTGAACCCTAGGCTCAGTCTTCACAGAAGAAATTCTTCAATTTTCAATAATCAATAATCAATGCATAATCCATAATGGCCTCCATGTGAAACCCTTATACCCTCAAAAGATATGCTTGCCCTAATTAGGGTTTTCTTAAATTAGCATTAGGGTTTCTAATTTAAAATTAGAGCAAATAATTAATAATTAATAATTAATTATTAATGAGACCAAATAATTAATATTTGATTAAATCAATCAAATATTAATATCTCCCTCAATATACGTCGGATCCTCAAACCGATCGAAGCAAGTGAATCAGGGAGTGATTCCGCATATGACCATACCAAAATAAAGGTGCTCCACTGCATATCAAATATCCCTAAAAAGTAGGAGCTCTGGCCAAATATGTCTGAAATAACCTGAATGAAAATCAAATGTAGAAAACCTGTGAATCAAAGTCAATCCAAGCTCCATTATGACCCTCTATCCCTCCTATTAGCCTACGAAGGTCGCATAATAGGCCAATCATCAAATCTGTCAATGTCCACAAAAAAGGGGACATGACATCGATACCCATAAGAATGAAATTATGACTAGATGATGAATTGGGATTGATGACCCCCATAAAATCTATTCCCTATTGTGAAAATGGTGTATACTCCACAATAGGTTGTAGTGGCATTGCTACATGAATTTATCTCTTAGAAAAGGTCTTGAAATAGTAGTAGAAATGGATGTGGACATGAACATCTTTGAATAATTTGGGATAATAGTAACCTTCTTGAAGAACATTTTGGACCATGGCATTTTCTACGGGATGGCCAAATCCAAATCTTTCATGAAAACCTGTCATTATCTCTTTTGCCTCTTCTTGTGATACACACTAGAGGTAGATTCTTTTGTGGTTTATAATAAAGATAACTCCCTTATTTAGCATATATTACATGGAATTAAACTAAATGTATCTCCTTTGTGTTTGTTTGAGTCCTATGGGTGCTTTTACATATAGTAAAAAGTGCATGACTAGGGCATACCAGTCTGATTGTAGTATCCTTTGTTCATACACTTAGTGCACTATAATCCTTGGGTCTATTTTCACTATTAGATGAGTAAGGCATTTTACTCTAACTAATTTTTGTGACATCATTTCCAAGTCATAATATTTTAATTTTGTCATCCATTAATGTCTTCTTTCACCTAGATCATTTTATCCTAGCATCTATTTTACAATTGGGTCCATGACAATGGCATGTTTGTCTAGGGTAGAATATTTGAGATCAACATGTTTTAGATTAGTACTTATAAAATCCATGGGATTTCATTTTAATTATAACCTTTGGGTGAGTTAGGTATCAATGGTGTGATATGAATCAAAGGGATGGATATATAAATCTTGCATATAATCTAGAATAATGAGGACTGGGGCTTGCATGATTGCATCTTTGATATCCTAGAAAGATTTCTTTGATTTCACATGTCATTCCAATTTTATGTCTTGTTTCAACATTGAATTCAAATGTTTTACTATTTTAGTGAATCTAAAAAAATATTTATGGACAAAGTTGATTTTTCCAAAGAAACACTTTAGTTCCTTCTTGATGTTAGGTAAAGGTAGTTTAGAAATTACATCTACCCTTTTGGGGTCAATGACTATACCTCATTTTGTGATAATGTGACCGATAATCTTACCCTTGGTGACACCAAACACATTATTCTTTGGGTTTAAGGAAATTTCATACCTTATTCATATTTTAAACATCCTTTCCAAGTGGCATACATGACCTGACCTATATTTTGAAAAAATAGTTAGGTAATACATATATATTTACCTATTAGACTTTTAAAATCAATTTTTTTTCCCTTTGGAAAGTGGAAAAAACATTGATTAACCAAAAATTCATTCATTTATAAGTGAATGTGCCCCACTTGGTGGTGAAAATAATCTTTACTATGTCTTTGAGGTTGACCAATACATGGTTGTATCCCAAGAAGCCATCCAAAAAGGTCATCATTTAGGACCAGTTACAATTTAGATCACCTTTTCTAGGGATGGAAATGGGTAGTTATGTTTATCCAAGACCCAATTCAAGTTATGGAAGTCCATGCATAGGTAGACTTCTCCATTCTTTTTTCACACCAATACTAGGTTAGCCACCCAGGTGAAGTGGCAAACCAAGAAAATTGTCTCTGTAGAGAGTAAATTATGGACTTCCTTGTTTATCAAGGGTTACACAATTGGGTTTACCATCCTTTGCCTTTTCTTGAAGGGTTTTTGGTTAGGTTTTAAGTGGATAATATGAGTGATTATCCTCAGGTCAAAGACCTTAAGGTCTCCATAGGCTTAAGTAATCACATCCTTATATCTCAGTAGTAACCTTTGTAATTTATCTAATTCATGGTCCATATAATTAAGACCCACATTAACCATCTAAGGATTTTTTATAGGACTGAGGTTGATGAGTCAACACTTTTGGTCCTTAAACTTGGGTTTTTTCACTTGAAAAGTGGGGTCTAATGTATCAAATGATATATACAATGAGATTATCCCCTTTGGGATCTTCCCATAAATATTTAGGATCCCTTCCTTATCCATCTCATTCTCAAGGTTGTCTATATATTTCTCATCTATAATTTGGGACTCAAATATTCCCTCATTATATAAGAAATGATTTATTGGTCATCTTTAAAGATCTAAAATTTTGTCACATTGTTAGGGGTTGAAAGACATGGGATGAGTTCCATAGAGAATTATTGTAACTTAGTATAATCCAAGGGAGTCAAGTTTGCCACCATAGATGTTAGAGAGTAAGTTATTTGGTTTTCCTCTTAGGGAATAGGGATGATATTAAATGCATTAAATTTTTTGATTAGGTCCCAAGATCATGATTATACCTTATGATATATGATAGTTTACATTGAAACATAGTATTGATCTGGTTGACCATTAATTCAAAGTCATTGAATACTCTTAGTTCATTTTTCTTGAGTTTTAATTCAAATTGTAATCCCAGGATTAGAGCTTCATACTCTATGAGGTTATTCATGCAAATTAAATGCAACCTATATGATGCTAGATGTTTTATCCTTAGGAGCTTTATAAGTAAAACACCATCTCCACTACCTTGTTTAGAGAGAGATATGTCTATATAAAGAGACCACATGCCAAGTAACCCTTGGCTATGACTTATTTGGTTTCTAAGAGGCTTTGTGCTTAGTGTGTAGATGCCTAGGTCTGAGGAAATTAGATCTATCTTCTCATTAATAGAATTATAATTGATTATCATATGCTTCATATGAGGTTATATGTCTACCCTTATTTGGTTGGCTACTCCTCTCCATGATAACCACATATGGGATAAATCTATGGCTATATACCCATTCAAGGATTTATACCAATCTCTATTGAGGAGTGCATTGTAGGCTTATAGAATATCCACCATTTAAATGTTTATAAAGAGTTGAATCCTAGGATTAGACTCAAACTAGATATGTAAATTTAAAAATTTCCCTATCACTTTCATTCTTGACTTGTCCAGTTGGACTACTACCTTATCTGACTTTATGGGGGATAGACCAAGTTTCTCTCATATTACTGTTGGTATCACATTGGCTGAGGTTCATGAATCTACTAAGAAGTTATTTAAATTATTTTAAAATAACCATATGGTTAAAAATAAATGGGACACCTCCATCTAGTTTTTATGAATAAGCACATTAGTGTGTGCTACTCTTGGTTTTAGCTAAGCCTACGGGTTTGACTTTTGAGTCAAAGATTTCAACAAGAGAACCCATTGCTCTATGATTTAAGGAATCACATGAAGGGTAATGTTAGACTTGATATTTTTCATATCCTTGATTATGTTTTAACCTCATTTACTTTGTACTAGTGGGGTCTCAGTAGGTGCCTTAAGTTATTGAGGTCTTGGATGTGGGTAATCATTCCTAGTATTTTGGTCTAGTGGGGTTACACCATTAGTAAGGGGTGTTGAGGAAGTAAGGGGTTATTATTATTGCCTATTATTGAGGGTGTAGTTGATCTTTTAGAACTATTAAAATGATTTAACCTCACTAATACCCTCCTCTAGCTTATTTTCTTCTTTGTTAGGGAAATACATGGTTTTTAACACCATAATAGTACTATGGACTTTACCTAAGTTAGAGGATTAATGATGATTGGGGAGCACTTCATATTCCTTCATCTCCTTTTGGAAGATTTAAAAATAAAAAACAAATTCTCTATAGTCTAGTTACCCATGTGTTAACATGTTATGTACTTGACACCAATTAGGTAAGGTTATCTCAAAGATATTGATTCAAGAAGTGTATTGGGTGAAGGTTCTGGGGGATTTTTATGATGACTATATTTCTTTTTTGGCCTTTGATATGTGAAGCTTTTGTCAAAAAATTATACATTAGAGTCACTCACTTGTCTTTGTATCCCTAGGAAGTCATTATTGATTTTTTGTACCATCAATTAAATGGCATTTATCTCATTCTTGGTAGGCTCCTCAGGTGTGGTCCATTAAATGACATTTATCTCATTCTTGGTAGACTCCATTAAATGACATACATGAGTTATAATTACAAAGCCTAGTTAACATATTTTTGCACCTTTCCTTCCTTGCCTATAATAAGAGAGGGTCAGGAAGTGAAAGGGATCACATCCACAACTATCAATAACTTTTATATCTAGAACTTTCTTTTGAAGGTGTTATTCTAGCAATCTAGCAATCTAGCGGTCTAGCCATCACAACAAAGATACAAATTGATGCCACCCCTTGGTCAATAACTAAGTACTATTACTCTACCAAAATCATGTTGGACTCTATCAATGAGCCAACCACCCCAATCATTCATCCAACCAACCTTATGCATGATAAGTACTTATTTTCTAATATTCATTTACTTTATTTGCATTTTTTAATTAACCCAACACCAATCCATATCTCAAAATAAATTTTTTTAATATTATCAATCGACCATTTATTACCTACAACCTACACACAATAACCATCGATGGTTAGCTTGACCACTGACAGTCTATCCAACTACTGACAATTACCGCAACCACTGATAGTCACCTTAACCACCAATGGCCACATTAACTATCAATGGTCATTATGGTATAAAATAACAAGTTATTTTCACCCTCTTACCCTCAACTAGACCCAATTTTATGTGTTCCTACTTGTTCATAGAGCCCTACCTGATTTTTTGAATCACATTTGACCTGTTTAACATTAGTATTGACTTATTTATTGCTATATTAGTCATTTCTAATTTATTTTTTTAGCAAGCATTTATTGTGTTCAATTTCAGTACCTTTTTATTATTGATGCGAGTACCTTATCTTTTATTTTATAAACTTGATTATTTAAAACATATGGATTTATAGCCCTCAAAGAAGCTCTTACTTCTGAGGTCTAGCTAGCACTAGCCAATCCACCTAAATATCTATCTAATAAACAAATATTCTTAGGATATCTTATTTTTAGGTCATCCTCTTAAGATAAAGAGGAGCTCTTCACAATCATCTAATTCACCATGTGCAAAACCAAATAGGTTTTTCAACCATAACTATATTAGTTTTTTCTTCTTCCTCTCTTGAAATATAAGCTAAAATTCTTTGAAACATTTTGGCACACCCAATGAGACCTTATGTCTTTACTCAGGTTTCATTTTCTATTTGTTTTTCATCTTTATGTCCTTCTCCCTATTCTATTCTCATAAATGACATCAAAGTTTCTTTTGGGCTTAAAATCAACTACATATAGTGACTTCTTGTAAGTTTAGCTCATGTCGTTTAAATTAAAGCAATGTAATCCTATTGTATCATCACTTTTATTACACAGACTAAGCCAAATCACCTACATCAATCAAATGTCAAACAAATTGAGACAAGGTTTGATTAGGATTTCATCACCTAACAATCACCTTACCCTTTTTCAAAAATCCTAATTGGAGGTCATTACCAAGGGGAGAACCAAATCAGCTATTTGGTTGAGTATAAACTCTAAAAATTGATATATATTGGCTAAGCACCCAACACCCTTATCACTAAAGTGTGTGAAGTGATGGGGTAGGCCCCAATACCAAGCCATGTATTAATTTCCAATATAGATTATTTTTGAGATCCTAAACACAACCTAAAACCATCATAGACTTCTTTTCTAGTAATTTCTTTATAAGCCAATTCCAATCACACTATTTCTTAAAATCTTAAGGCATAATCCAAAAGAGAGAATAATAAGAACCTTTAAGACATAACATAATTTTTAGAGTGTGATTGATTTTCTTGATCATTTTTTGTCTTCTCTCTACTTGAGTGGTGAGATTATTTGTGTTTTATCCCCCCTTACCTTGGATGGTTCTAACTCACCAGTAATAAAATAACCTAGTAGAACAAAACCCATCACCAAGCCAATTAGCCTCTTCTACCTCCTCATCCATGAACTATGTCTTTGAACTAGTAGACTCCCCTCACCCTTTAGGAAAGATTAATTCCCTTGAGAATTTTCCCAAGGAGACATGGACTTTTACACCTTATTAGATAACAATCCTATGGCCTAAAATATTACCTTAACACCATGCCTCACTGTACCCTTGATTTGATTCCATATATGGACCTACATTATGGCATGACTTCCCACCTCATGGGAAACACTTCTATTGCCATAGTCACCACCCAACTATTGACTACCCAAGCTTACTCATCCACCAACAATCCCTTTGATACTACTATGGAAAACCAACTTACCTAACCTATAAACACCCTTATACCTTCCACCCACACCAATAACTCCTCTACCTTGGGAGAAACCCAACCACTAACTACCTATACTACCCTCACAATAGGGGTAAATACTAATAGTATTTCCAACCTTCCTTTAACAAATACTCCACTTCAAAATCTTGTGTTGCCCATACCTTCTACCTTACCACCAATTACCACAAAACTCACTACCCTTCCTTTGATCATAAACCTATCCACCACCCCCACCTAATTGGTACCCATTGCACCAAACCTAGGTTACATCCCTAACCCATAGAGGCATGTCCCTATAACTACTACCTAACCACCTATGTCTACCTACCCCTATATATCTTCCACCCAACCACCAGTATCCACATACCAATATGTGGTAACTTCTCAACCTCTAATCAATTATCAATATATCACCCAACCACCATAACAGTATGCACCTTACAACCTTTCAGGTACACAACCCCAAAAAGACTTAATGAATATGCTCATGGATAAGATGACTACCTTAGATTCATCCATTTTTAGATCTCACAACATCTTCTCCTATGACCAAATCTAAGAAAAACCTATCCACCCATCTATCCCTATTTGACCATATCCTCCTCAATGGGAACTTCCCAAGTTCTCTAAGTTTTAAAGTAAGGAGGATCCCAAACAACACCTTAGGTCATTTAGGCACTCATTTTATTTGATTGCTTATGATGATGCTCTAATTCTTCACACTTTTCTTATGTCTTTATTAGGACTGACATTGGATTGGTGTAGTGCCTTAACCAAACACTCTTTGTTCTCCTTTACCCAGCTAGCCCAAACTTTCTTGGATAAATTTTTGATAAATATCTCCAAGAAGGTTTCCATCACTAACTTTTACTCTATCCATCAATTCAATGATGAATCTATTGCTGATGTTGTAGCTTGTTGGAGGAGCATGATCAACCAACTTTCCTTATCTTTTCCCCAACCCAAACTAATAAAAATCTTTTCTTAGGCATGTGCCAAGCACATATATTCTACATTATGTGTCTAGAGTTTCATAACTTTTGATGAAGCTTTTACCATGGTACATAAGCTAGAGGATAGAGCCATCAATGAGGGAAATCTAAAACTAAAAAATAAGAACTCTACCTAAAAAACTAATGAGGGTTCCTCCTCTAAACTAAATAACCAAACTAACACCACGACTAAAAGCAAGGGAACTAAAAAAATGGTTGTCCTTAAAGTTACCTCTCCACCATATATTAACAAACCAAATTCCTCTAGCTCCTTAAAGTAAAACATGAGAATCCAAAAGTGGAAGAACCAAAACCAATTCATCATGCTTGGGAAATCCTACACTTTGATTCTAGAGAAGTTACTAAAGGCCAACATCATACAACTTCCTCCTATCAAGCCTCCCCAACAATTTGATTCTTCTCATCTTGCACCTCGTTGGTACAATGAGAATGATTTGTGTGCTTTCCATTGAGTAGTTAGGCATGACATTAGTAGGCATAATACCTTTAAGATTATTATCCAATATCTCATTGACAAGGGGGATCTTGTGTTGGACAACCCCAACACACCTCAAAACCAAGACCTTAACATTTTTAGGCAACCTTTTCCCAATCATACACCTACCAAAAATGAGAGCAATAAGGTTAAGTGTTATCATGATGCCCATACTATTAGCATGGTTCTTGACACGCTCATTATTAAAGAATCTATCACCCAATCTACCTATTCTTCACTCTCCCACTTATTTAGGTAGTGGAGTTACCTTCTCCTCTTTTGGAGACCCAAACCAAGGAATCACCACTTTATCCTCCACTTATTGAGGTACTAGAACTGTCAACCCCTCCTTCAGTTGACATACTGGAAAATCACCCATTTTACCTACTCCCTCAACTATCAAGAAATTTACTACCCATTTAGATATCATTCCCAAAGAGGAAGCTACCATGTATGTACCTCCCATAGAGGAGTCACCCATCCAAACATTGCATCCTTTTATTGAGGAAAAGGATGAGGTTATCATCCCTTTATCTCAACCTATGGGCTTATCTTTCAAGCCCACCATATAGGGACCAAAACTAGTATATAAATCATTCTCTAAGTTAGTTTAAAAATTGGAATTTGTTTCCAACCTTGACATGGATCGAACCACCTTTTGGCACTAATTAGGGCTCCCTTAAATCACCAATCAGGAACCTCCAACCAAACCTTTGGTAAACTAACCCACCACTTCTATTATCCAAACCCCTAACTTACCAACCACCCCAATAACTAAAAACATAATAATTCCTCAACCACCTAATGCACCTAAAACCCAAACAACCAAATCGACCAAACCAACCAAAAATATTAGCACCTTCCCTACATAGAGCCTTAACCACCCATATGTGAAAGTATAACTTACCTCACCAAACACAACAACCAAATTCTAGACTAGATTAACCAAGGAGGTAAAGCCACCAAAAGGATAGAGGGCCAAAATCCTACCTCCCTACACCTTACCCTCTATCTTGGGGCCTCATCCC
This sequence comes from Torreya grandis, assembly GCA_037957365.1. NCBI lineage: Eukaryota > Viridiplantae > Streptophyta > Pinopsida > Cupressales > Taxaceae > Torreya > Torreya grandis. Next base: position 8,983,748 of record JARHVA010000051.1, on the reverse strand, counting down.
TCCACTCTAACTAGGAAGCTAGTTGTCCCAACCAAAACCCAACCACCACTATTGGTTACACTAGAACACTTACTTTTGGATACACCTATCTTCATCATGCCATAAAATACTAAATGACCTACCCTAGAACCTCTTACTTCTAACCTATCAACCTCTGCCTTATCAAAACCTAAACCATCAACTAAGATCACTACCCCACCTAAACATTCTATTACCAAACCCATTTTCAATAAGACTTCTATCTCACCAATCAAAGCCAAAACCTCTAAACCATTTCCACATTTAACTAAATCCTACTTGACTATTTTCCAAAGGTTATTACAAGATTATTTCTTGATTTTACCCCTTATCAAGCCATTTAAACTTCTCAATCCAAAACCAAGTGTGCTTCCATCATAGGATATTAAGCCATGACATGGAGAACTGTAAATCTCTCTAAACCATTATCCATTAGCTCTATGATGAGGATGATCTATTAATGGAAGAACCTCCAATGAGCCCATTACTTATCCAACAAATAAAAAACACTATCCAAAAATTTTGTATTCCCCCATTCTCACCTGAGAGTGATAATGAACCAAACAACTCTCCTACCTTAATTTGTCCCTCTATCCATACCATCCATGTGGTCATGAGAGCACAATAGAAATATAAGGGGAAGGCCAAAGTGTCCATCTCATAGACATACCCATATTTTAACTCCCAACCAAACCCTACCCAAACATCTTCACCTTCATCCAAACCCAAGTTATCTATCTTAGGTGCCTCCCAATCCAACCCCTCTGAATCTATCAGGAGAGTGATGCTCCAACAACTTCACCAAACCCTAGAAAATATGAGCTTATATGAGTTGATTTATACTTCACCTCATCATCACTAAGAAATGATAGAGGCATTACAATTGGTATAGGTCCAACTTGAAGACCCTCAACCATTGGTAGCCTTCATTGATGCCTTCTAAATTTCTAACCTTGTCACTTTTAAGGATTCAAAAATACCTTCTATACATCCTGATGACCTGGACCCCCTCTCTTTGTTAATTATTACATCAACCAAACCCAAATCAAATGGGTTATGATTAGTAGGGGAGCTAATATTAACATCATCTCCTCCCATGCCTATAACCAACTCAACCTACTAGACAATGTCATGTTTGAAACCTTGGCCATCCTCTAATCCTTTAGTGAAACCATAACCACTACCGTAAGAACCATCATCCTTCATATCTATGTAGGACCTCACATGCTACCTGATCTCTTCTATGTAGTGGAAGGTGAATTATAATACAATGTTTTATTGGGATGGCATTGGATCTACTCCATGGGTTGTGTTCCCTCTACCCTTCATGATTACATTAAATGTTAGCACAAAGTTTGAGTCATCACCATCAAGGCTGACCCAGGTCCCTTCTCAACATGTAACATGACCTATCAACCCAATGATTTCTTCCTACCTCCATCTATTACACCCTTATCAACCAAAGACAAGACCTCAACCATGAAAGAGGAAGTTATACCTTCTTCTACCAATGAGGCATCAACTAGCTCATCCATCCCCTCTGATTAAATCCCTACCTCAAACCACTTAGAATCTACATTCTAATATCTTTCATTGGGGGAATATCACCTCCTCACCTTGGATGCTTTCCCTACTCCACAAAAGTATGGTAACATGACTACCAACCTTATTATGACCCTAATATTTGAACCATTTTTCCCTTTGGACCTTCACACTATCAAACCCATTTCATCTATGGGGAACTTGACAAACTAAATGACAATTCTACCACCTCTCCTTCACCTTGACCATTAACCTCTTGCTTTTCAAATCTAGACAAGTTGAGTTTTCCTAAGGCATATCTCTACAGGTGTGCTTTAAAGGTATTTGTTCTTGGATGATATGAGCATGGCCCACATGAGTTGATTTCCATTGAGACCAAAAAACCTCGTGAGAAACATGGCCTAGGTTTCATTCTACCCACCAAGAAGCAAACTAGACCACCTACCATCACCATTATTGAGGAAGACAACCCTTCCTCACCAACCTTTCCTCTACCTATGTGTGAGGATGATGACATCATCCCTCCTAACCTTTTTTTTGTCAACATGATCAGCCTTAGCCCCTAACTTATCAAAAGGAGGGGGCAATCATAACCATCCCTTTGACCCATCTTGAATGATAGGAGATGACTCTCCTAAAATTAATATTATTTATTACCAATATGATGATTCTATTCTCACCTACCTTGGTGTCCTAGATTCTATAATCCACAAATACCATCCTCTCGATACTTTGAACATGTTGAATGAATCCACTATGGGTATCAACTTGGGCACTCTGGACAACCCTCACATTGTTAAAATTATCCAATTGATAAATTTTGAGGAACTTTAGGACTTCACCTCTTTCCTCCAAGATCATAACATAGAATTTGCTTGGTCTTATAGTGACATGCCTAGAATTAACCCTGCCATTTCCACCCATAACATAGTCACCAACTATGATTCCAAGCCCATCAATAAAAAACTTTGGCACATGCACCCTCGTATATCCCTTCTCATCAAAGAAGAGTTTTAGTACCTCTTAGCTATCAATTTCATTCAACACATTGACTATCCCCAATGGGTCTCAAATGTCATACCTATCACCAGATCCATAGGGGGACTACACATTTGTGTGGACTTTTATGACCTCAACCTTGCTTTCCCTAAATATGACTTTCCTCTACCTAATATTTACCAACTAGTTGATCTTATTTCTAGCCATGAGATGTTATATCTTATGGATGGATTCTCAAGTTACAATTAGATCCTAATTACCTCTAAAGATCAACATAAGACTACCGTTATCATCCCATAGTGGACCTTATGCTATAGGGTCATTCCTTTTGTACTAAATAATATTGGTGCAACCTACCAATGTGTCATGACTTACATCTTCCATGACCTTATCCACAAGATTGTAGAGGACTATGTGGATGACCTTCTTAAAAAATCTAAGCTCTGAAAAGACCATTTGGCCATTATCAAGATTATCTTTGATCACCTCATCCATTACAATGTCTACCTCAACCCTAAGAAGTGCATTTTTGGGGTCTTGTCAGGAAAGCTCCTTAGATTTATCATTTACCTTCGAGGAATCAAAGTTGACCCAACCAAAATCAAAGTAATCCTCAACATGCCACCTCTAACCCACCTTAAGAAACTCCATAGATTATAGAGGAAGCTCCAATCCATTCATCACTTTATCTCCCAACTTTTAGACTAATGTCAACCCTTCCACCACCTTCTACAGAAGGATGTATCTTTCAAGTGGAATAGTGACTATCAAAAGGATTTTGATTCACTCAAATAGTACTTTTTATCTCCACCTGTCCTCACCCCTCCTAAGGATTACCAACCTTTCTACCTTTATATCTCTACCATTGATCACTCCCTAGGGGAAATACTTGCTCATCAGGATGAACAACATAGAGAGTAATCTATCTAATACGATTGATTATTTTACCCACATCGAGAAACTCTTCCTAAACTATGACTATGACTGATTATTTTATCCACATCAAGAAACTCTTCCTAAACTATGACTACGATTGATTATTTTACTACGATTGATTATTTTACCAAATGGGTAGAGGATATTCCTCTAGTCTCAACAAAATTGAAGAATATTATCAACTTTATCAACCATCACATCATTTTTTGCTTTAGTGTTCTTCACAAATTATCATCAAAAGTGGAAAATATTTTAAAAATAAACAAGTCTGGGGTATTTGTGATGCATTCAAGATTAAGTTTATCCTAGCTCTATCACCTTCAAGTGAATGGATAAGCAAAGGCTTCTAATAAAACTCTTAACAACATTCTCACTAAAATGGTCAATACATCTGGTCGAGATTGACATTTACACATCCCCTTTGCCTTATGGGCATATCACACTAGCATTCTAACTCTTACCAGAGCTACCCCTTTTTATCTTGTGTTTAGAGTGGAATTTGTCTTACCTTTTGAAATCCAAATACCTTCTCTTTGCTTATCTTCATAAGATCTCATTTCTAAGGATGATTATAGTCAGTACCATTTAGCCCAATTAGAGCTGCTTGATGAATGCTACTTAACAACCCTTACCTATCTTCATGTCTATCAAGAGTGAATCAAATGTACCTATAAAAAACACCATAGAGTGAGAAAATTCAGCATTGGAGACATCATCCTAAAGGAAAATCAAGATGCCACCAATATGGAGAAAAGCAAGCAGGGCAAGTTTGCTTTCAATTGGATTGGAACTTATATCATTACCCACAAGTATGGATCAAGATCTTACCAGTTGTTCTCTCTTGAAGGAAACCCAAAACCTGAGCCCCTCAATGCTTTACATCAGCATCCATTCTTTTTTTTAATGATTAAGATTCACCTTCTATCTAAATTAAGCTCATCCCTTGATTTCAAACCACATTCATCTCCCTATTTTAGGGGAAACCAATTACAACTGAATCATGTGATTATCCATCACAATCATAGCCTAATATTAAATAATGGGTACCATGAATCTACCCATGGCATGATTTTCATGGTACTTTCCACCCCTTTTTAGGATGGATTCCCATGATTGTTATCACCTAACCCCCTTTATGCTTAATCAACCTTCTTGTGATTTTAGTTTTCCCTTCATAAAGGTAAACCCTTAAGCCATTATAAATAACCCTATGGCAAGAAAAATCAAACAAAGAAAAAAGAAAACTCACTAACACAAACAATCATGGGTCATTCCTAAGAATTCCTAGATTGCTCCCTCAAAAGATAGATACATAAACTTGAAATTTCTCAAAGTAATGTGGATTTCTCCCTTGAAGGATAGCTATCAAAAACATTAAACAAAGCATACAAATTTAGACCACTCCCTTGAAGGATGGTTGAGTAAAGCTTTTATCAAAATAAGCAACTCCATAGAAGCTTCCCACATTGATCAACTTCCCCAACCTTCCTTAGCAAAAGACCCATTTTCAAGAAAATAGCCAAAATAAAATAATTTTGAAATCCACAATTGGCTCTCATAATAAAAATAATATTGAAAGTTGCAATCGACTCTCTTGAGTAGACTTCCTACATCAATCAGTCTACACTTTGTATGACATAGACTTATTTATACTGACTCTTCAAAAACCTATAGAAGAGTCATGCTACTCTCATAAGAAGGTTCCATTTTTCATCCATCTCCCTTTTATACACTATAAGTAAGAGATTTTGAGCTCACTTGACATTATATGGTCAGGACACCTTTTTAACCAACTAATGAACACTAATGTGAAGAATTTGAAGGGCTTATGTTACTTAATCTATTCCAACTTTGGTTTTTTTTATTCCTTGTCAAAGAAGAAGCACCACACCCTCTTCCTATCCTATCATGTCTAGTTGATATGTTCATTAAGACATTTGTCTCTTGATTATATCCTTTGTTCTCACATCTAGTGTTGTTAATTAACTTATTTCATATGTTTTACCCTAAGAAGAATAACACCAACCATAATCATAACATAATATCAACTTGTACTATAATTAAATGCATAATCATCAACATAACCATCACAATACACCATAGCATCCATGAACAATAAAACAATCAATCATTTTCACCACATGTCTAAATCTAAATAATGAAGTATATACTCATTAAAATTTAGCATTTCATAAAGCATAAGCATACATGAAATCCATCACATACCTAGCTAGGTGAGTCTGCATCCATAATCCATAACATACACATAATCAAAATAGCATCATCAATGATCAATATAGCATCACATCATTCCATAACATCAAAGTAAAGACCATGAACAATGAACAATAAACAAAGATTATATATATATATATATATATATATATATATATATATCATAAGTCTAACATCATAATGTGTAAAACTAATTGTACATGTCTCTCTATCTCTTTCAAAATGTACATCTCACTACGTCAGCTCGTAAGCAAGAATCAAAATGATATATAACAACATATAATATATATGAATCCTACCATGTCTATGCCCTTGGGGCACTACTATCTCTTGAAGCATTGCTAGATATTAGTGCTTGCCCCCCTATAGTACTTGTCTATCCACCTATATATGTTATCTACTGCCCTAGTTTTGCCACACTAGCATCACCTACCAAACTCACTCTATACTCACCTCATTGAGGCTCATTAAGACATCACCTCAAGACCATAACCTCATAGTAGTGAAACTCCTCTACTGTGGCTAGGTAAAACAACATAGGGATGGTGCCAAGTGGTCTTGTAGATACCACAAAACCTTCTCCTCTCTACCTCAAAGAGCCCCTCTCTTATGTAACCAAGGCTAGTGAATCTCTAACTTGGTCTTTATCACTTGTATGAGTAGTAACCTCACCCTGTAAGGCAACCACCTAACCTTGTAGTGATATGACCTATGCTTATGTCATGGCTAACAACAATCCTACTTATCCATCTATGTCACCTCCCTACACCTATTACCTCTAACCACCTCTCATTGCTAGGTCCACATTCATCATCCTCCTACCACTATCACCATCACCAAAATCGATAGCCACATATAAAGCCTGATACCATGCCATGTAACCTTATACAAAGCCAACATCATCTATCTATGCCTAGCTAGAAACTCCTCTTGATCTAACAATGTCCTCATGGGATGTGGTTTAGGCAATAGGATCTCCAAGTCCTCCCACCTATATCCAGGGAATGCATCTAGAATACCATAAACTAGGTAAAATTGCTTGCAAACCATGTCAAAAGGAATAAGATCTACCTCCCCATCCCTCCTACCAAGGATCTACCTATAACTCTACAAGGATAATGTCTATTTATTGTATATAGGCCATATTATAAAATGAACATATGGTCTCCAAGTAATATTTCCAATCACTAGCACATCTAGTGCACCCCTAAATTAATCTACATCATGTGCACCTCCTCATACACTTGAAGTAGTAAAGTCATCTCTCCACCTCATGTAACTAATTCGGTACTTAATCTACACATATCCCATCCACAAAAATCCCATCAACCTCAACACCTAGATGTGCTCATAGGTCCAACAGTGTAGCATAAGATTGACACTAATGTGATACCTCTTATGGGACCTAAATCCCCATAACTCCCTATATTTTGAACTAAAAGTACTAGTACCCATCCAAATATGGTCTACCCCAGTAGCAACTCAACTAATAACCCTAATAACAAGTATAAAAACCTCCCACTACTTGATTTAAGAAGGGCAAAACATGAAATAGCCATCATTAACATAGTCATAAGTCTCCTCTCACCTAGTACCCTCTTATACAACATAGAGTAACTAAAGCCCCTAGCATGCCATCTCACATGATCATGGTTATCACTATACAAAACTCTAAATGCTTATTATTCTCTTATTACTCTATGTGGTTGATAAGATCATCTTATAGGGGTAACCATGTAATCCTCTACACGTCCTCTGGTAAGATCATCATCTCACCCATGGGTAGTAAGAACATGTTCATGATTAAACCCTATCTCTCAATGAGGTCTATGATCATGGATGCATCATGACACACATGTTGGTAATACCTCATCACTTTGAGGCCCACCAACTTCATGTGTCCCCAATCAGTTAGGGTCATCCCTTGGTGGATCTCTAAAAAGATGCATGACACCTGATCTTGCATCGAAATTTAATCTCATGCATGCAATAGTCCATCAACAAACATCCTTAGTTCATAACCACACTTATCCTTTGAACTATACCTTTCCACCTAACCTACCTACAAAAACTTATTCAAACCCACTCAACCTTACCCATTTTACCATTACTTATTATCCTACAAATGCTACCATTTACCTATATCAATACTAAACCTGACATTATGACTTATCTAGACCTTGAAAACCCATTACCATCTCATCTACATACATTTGACACATTAAACACATTGTAATAACCTTAACAAATATTTTTTCTAATAAAATTTCAATCGTCATGGTGACTACTGATGGTTAGTAGAGTGACTTTTCATGGATGTCAATCACCGATAGTCAGACCTGACCACTGATGGTCATTATGGGTATTCCATGAGTAGAACACCCAAACTACCATAAAACTACAAAATTACCCAAAAATTACCCATACATTTCTACCTTTATGCACCCCTACCTAGCCTACCTCCCCAATTTAAATTTCACTTGCCCATTTTCACAAAAATAACCAAACATAATTAGGGCATCCCTCACCTAAACCAATAAACCAAATGCTCCAAAAAACCTCTAATACTCAATAAAAATAAAATTCAAGATAAATATATCAATTTTAAAGTGCCACCTACCTCATTATTTGACCATCACCATGGAGGAATCTATAGACCTATTCATCCTCATCCACACCCCTATACACCTTACATCCTCACTAGTCCACTCAGTCTGCCATCAACCTCAGCTATTAGTCAACTCTTATATAATCCTAATCAGTAATATTATCACCTAACACATCCAAATATAGAGCTCTAACATCACCAAAATCTAATGTTCAAATGATTTAAAATGATTTACTTTTCAATTTTAACCCCTATAGCTTTAGGGTTTTTACCCTGATCGTCGACAGTCAGGGTGATTATCGATGGTCACTCTTTAGACCCTGATCATTGATGATCATGGGATTAACTCTTTACAAATTACCTCTTCACCCACATAACTTCTTAGCACAACCCAATAAATTACCCACCCATGGAGACTATCTTCTCCACCCACTCTGACCACCTCATCATCTTCCCATTGGTCCATTTTGGCCTAACTAGTATGCATTTTTGTGACAAATTTTGCTTTATCCTTTGACCATAGTGAAAAAATTACCATGTTAACCAATTTTTTACCTTGTGCCACCTCACACATACTAGAACACCTTGTGTATTCTTTGGAGAACTTCTTACCTCAGATACTCATGACACTTGACTAGTTTATGTTTTAATCAGGAGCACTTTCTACCTTAGATACCCACCAAAACGCAAACATTACCTAAGAGACTTAAATTTACTAGTGTACCTATCTCCCACACTTAAATTTAGTCATGTGGCCCACTTTTCACTTGTCCTTCTAGCATCAACCTTTATTTTTACTAGCTATGGTAACCTAGTCTATGCATAATCTTAGCGATCACACTTTTTGTCACACTTTATGCATTTGTTTGCACTTCAGTGCCTAAATTTTCACTTGATTTCATGACATCTATCTTCATCCACCTCATGAAACTTGTACCTGATTATGTTTTACCTCATAAACTCTTGATTTGAAGGGGAACACCTCATTCCATACTTGTGACAGTTAGACTTTCAACCAACAATCATTTTTTATTTTATAGCTTGTTAATTTAAAGTTATACAATAAAAAGGGGCAAAATGTAGACACCATAAATTTGAACACCATAATTATGAATTTCAAAACACCCTTAGACCACCTTAGGACCCCCTTGGGACTAATTTAACCCTTTTACCCCTAACCAAGCCTAGCCATGGTTAGTTTGACCAACTGACATAACTTACCCTTTTGCCCACTTTTCACCTTGGCCCTCAACTATTGATGGTTAGGATGACCACTAACGGTCAGGGTCCACCCTCCCAAAAGCTAACGTGGAAACATCTACCTTGATTTTCTAAAAATAAGTCATTTAAATCCATGTGTGAACCATTGTATGCATGAGTTATAATTAGAAATCCCAATTAGCATCTTGTTGCACCTTTCCTTCCTTGCCTATAAGAGAGAGGGTCAATAGGTGAAATGGGTTGCATCCATAACTATCAAGAGATTTTTCATCTATATCTTTATTTTGTAGGTGTTCTTCTAAAAATCTATAAATCTAGTGATCTAGCCATCACGAAAGAGAGCCAACTTTATACCACCCCTCAGTCAACAACCAAGTACCTTTACTCTACCATAATCATGGTAGACTCTATAAATGAGCTAACCACCCCATCCATTTATCCAACCAACCTTATACAAGCTAAGTACTTATTTTCTAATATTTATTTACTTTATTTGAATTTTACAATTAACCCAGAACTAATCCATCTCTCAGAATTCAACTTTTTGATCTCATCAATCAGCCATTTATTACCTACAACCTACACAGATAACTGTCGATGGTCATCTTGACCATTGATGGTTTGTCCAACCACCAATGATTACCTCAATTATTGATGGTCACCTTAATCACCAATGGTCACATCAACTATCAATGATCACTATGGAATAAAATAACAAGTTATTTTCACCCTCTTACCCTCAACCAAACCCAATTTTCTATGTTTCTACCTATTTATAGACCCCTACCTAATTCTCTAAATCACATTTGATTTGTTTAGCATCAGTATTGACTAACTTATTGCTATATTAGTCATTTTTAGTCTATTTCTTTATCAAACATTTCTTGTGTTCAATTTTAGTATCTTTTTATTATTGATGCAAGTACCTTATCTTATATTTTATAAACTTAATTGTTTAAAATGTATGGATTGATATCCTTCGAGGAAGCTCTTGCTTCTAAGATCTAGCTAGTGCTAGGCAATCCTCCCAGATATCTATCTAATAAAAAAATTCTTAATGTTTTCTTATTTATAGGTCATCCTCCCAAGCCAAAGAGGATTTCTTCACAATAATCTAATTCAATATGTGTATAACTAAATAGGTTTTTTAACCATACTCATATTTAGTTTCTTCTTCTTCCTCTCTCAAAATATAAGCTAAAATTCTCTAAAATATGGATCCATTTTGATGTAGGCAAACTATTTAAATAGGCCATTATGGTCTATCACTTTCCCAAATTGGGTGAGGAAAGCATTACTAAAATGGTCTCAACTTAGGATAGAGTCTTCAATAAGGTTGAGGAACCAATTGTATGTAGTGTCCATTAAGGTAAAGAGGAAAAGCCTACATGCCACATCCTCATGTTCTATATTTAGAAGTCACAGGGTATTTTTATATGATTTTATGTATTTCTCTATGGTTCATCTCATGCTAGGGGTGAAATGAGGGGATACCTCTCAAGGTTCATGGGTAAATCATGGATGACTCCTAAGATGTTAACGATAGAGATGGCTAACCAAGCCATCTTAGGCTATAAATTTGATAAAATTTATGGGGATGAACTGATGGGATTCATGGTAGGTCTAGTTTGCTTGGACTTGGGTTTTTAATAGAAAATGTAGGGGGAAATTACATTGACCTCATCAAGACCTATCATTAGTGATAAGAAAACTAGTCTCGAGGATGCTTCACAATCAAATAGTAGTTAGTATATTTTTACCAATAAGTCAATATCAATGTATTCATTAAAAAAATCAATGATAAGCATGAAGTATTCCAATAAGGCCCTCTTTCTAGTGTCAACTATTATTTAATCTAATATCCTCCTATACATAAAATGCCCATTAGATTGGGCATTCCTTAAAAATGGAATGTGGGGATAATTACAATTTTTTCAATCTATTTTAAGAATAATCTAGGATTATCCTAGGGCATGGTTATAGGTATTTAACTTCACAAATGGAATCTACATGAATAGTCTCCAAGAGATGCACTATCGCCACTAAAATTTCAATCTAAAGTTCATACACAATGGTCAAATATTGCTATAAGAATTGAGTATTATGATTTATGTTTATTAAAAAAGGGGAAAGGCTAGTTAAATTTCAAAAAACAAATAAAAAATAGAGGGAATGGTAAGGTAGAAAAGGAAACCTACATATCTAGAATGAACTCAATACATTAATCATTGAACCAAGTGACTCTGCCATAATTATACCACATTAGACTAACTTTCACTAAAGTTATACCTACAAGAACATATAGTGGGAATAGGTTGAGAGAACTAGAATTATGCCTTCAATATGATCTATCCATAAAATTTAGTGTTTATAATATTCATTGATGTTTGGTTGTCATTGATGTCAAAGAGAGCATGTGGTATTATTGCATTAATGATAAAGTGATTAGATTGATGGTTTGGAGAGTGTTTGACTTAGTGAGGAAATTAATGGAAAATATTTATGGTATGGACATGTTTTATAGGCCTTATGGGGAATTATGAGTGCTTGTATTTATTATGTAAGTGAACATAATTCATCAGAATAGTTATATGAATGTCTAAGTTCAAGCAGTCATCTTGACAGATAATGCTAAATGAGTAGATTGATGACATCATGTTTCAAATGTGTGAAGGTTTTAAGAGAATATTTATATATGGATATATTTTCATATGTGATAAGATCATATGGTTTAAATTTTAGGTCTGTACATGGAGATTATCAAATGTTATTAAGGTATAAATTTGGCTTCTTAGACAAAATTTACTAAATTCCCATACTTAGCCAAATTTGTGATATCAAAGATCAATGAAAAAAATTTAATCATATCATAGATATAATGAAAATAGTTTAATTTTAATGGATAATAATCCAATGGCATTTTTTAAATTTAAATAGTAAATATTACATGCGTTAGTGACATGTGTCATAATTATGGAGTTTGAGCAGTAGATTTATGGTGAGCATCTAATCTAACAGATGAAGATCCAATAGTGAGTATATTATCATGTAGTTAGAGGTAAATGGTGCATGTTAAGTAAATAATTAAAAGGATACTCATATTTTATTTTAAACTATGAAGTTGTGCAAGCACATTAACTGAATGATATAGGGTGCATAGAAAGCATGCAAAGCTACCAAGTGGGACAATCATTAAAGTACACATATAAGATCAATGGTGAGAAATTACAAGTTAAATTCAAGAAAATTTTTAGGATATAAATGATTCATATTTCTTAAAATTTTATATGGATCATGAGATGATGACAAAGTATTTGATGTTTAGTATTTACACAGTGACTGTTGGAATTTAAATATTCAAATTAATGAGGGAAAACTAGTTTGTAGTTTTTGAGCTATATATTTTGATCCAGGACAAATTTCATGGTGGTGTAAAAATAAAATTTGAATATGGAGTTAAGTCACATCCAAAAAAAATTATTTTAAGGTCTTAATGTTTAAAAGCTTCAAATTTGAATATTTATTCGTTCATGGTGTTACTATGTACAAGACTATTGTTTGAGTAAATTGTGCTTTAGTAGAAGAGTGTTTTGGCATGATTAATCATTTGAATATGTCTTAGAGGTCATATATAGTGGAAATAGGTATTTTAAATTAATATTATGACTCTTTATTTGTTTAATGAAGTGCTTAATGGGTAAATAGTTCTCCATGAGACCTATAAGGGCTACTAAGGCCTAATTAAAAGATGTTGCTACTTAAGTGTGACCCATGGATGCTATGACTAACACATGAGGATGGTATTGAGCTATATGTTATCATGATATAAGTATTAATGGTTAAGTAAAGTATTATTTCCAACCTAGATGTTGATATTCATGAAGACTCTATAAAAAATGAAGACTAAGGTAATGGTTTCAAGACTTAAATGTGGAAGGATTGAGAGAGTAGAATATAGAGATGAAGGAAAGAGATCAAAGACTATGTTCTTAATGGATGGAATAAAGTTCAAACTATATTTAGGATGAGAGAATAATTTTAGAGTGATCCAAAAGGGGTGTTTGGATGCATTGATTGTATGATAAAGTTTGAGTATGTGTGAAGATTTGAATGATAAGTGTTATACATTATTTATTTAATCAAATTGAATGCAATCAAAGTTATAGAGTTGTTGATTTCATAAGGTGTTGTGTGGGTGCTCAAAATATAGAACAAGTGGGTGTTTATTCATTCTTAGGGTTGGGTTCTCTGTGTGAAGTGGGTGCTTCACTAAAAGGTCTCATGTTTGTGATTATATTAAAGGAAAAGTAGTCCATGTGTTTATAGGCTTGAGAGTGGGTTTTATTTCCCAAGAGGGTTTCCCATGTAGATCTTGTATTATGTGTGTGATTTTATCATCTTTCTCATTCATTATTATGAATATATTGTATGCTTTATGAATGCTTTTGGTTACTGATTAAGAATTTTAAAGGATTACAATTAACGTTTGAAATATTTTGCATCACTAATTCAACCCCCCACTTCTTAGTGATTATACCTATAATAGTTAGAATCACAATAAGACCTTCATTACGATTTTAACCACTTGAATATGATTTAAGGTACAATATGGAAAGTCAACAAAAGAAGGGTTTCTATATAAAGTAAGCACCATTATTCAATGGGTCAAATTATGCTTTCTAGAGTGTAAAGATGAGGACATACATCATGTCTCTAGGATTTGATACTTGGCAATCTATCATAGATGGTTATACTATACCAGCTACTCTAACTAGTTCTACTTACAAGAAGTTGAGTGAGAATAATTCTAAAGCTATGAATGCTATCATTTATGGTCTATCCAAGCCTGAGTTCACCAAAGTGATCCATTACAAGTCTGCCAAGGAAATTTGGGTCAAATTATAGACTATATATGAAGGAGACTCAAAATTAAAACTAGATATGTTGTATACCTACCAAAATCAATTTGAAGTTCTCAAAATGAAGGAAGAAGATATTATGGCATCCTATATTCTAAGGGTTAATGAGGTATTAAACATGATCAAAGGTCTTGGAGAGGTGATTGATGAAGATATAATAGTACATAAGGTATTGAGGACTCTTAAAATCAAGATTGATTTAAAAAAATTTGCTATATAATCAATTCATGATCTCACTTAGTTGAAGATGGATGAATTTCATGACTAAAATAAGATTGAATATAGGATTAGGTAAGTATGAAGGAAAACTTCCTTTTAAATGTTTTTGATGTGGTAAAGTTGGTCATTTTTTAGCTAAATGTCTAGAAAATTTTGAAATTAAATAAGCTTATAAGGAATCTCATGAGGATGAACACAAAAAATTTGAGGGTCCTATCAAGTACAAAAATTTATTCAGTAAGAAAAATGGATAGAATTAATCATACAAAGGCAATAAGAGCCTTTACCACAAAGAATATAGTAACTCATATGTAGAAGAAGAAGTAAACACATCTGATAATGATGATTCTTTTCATAATGAGGACATGGAGAAATTATTCATGGCTTTTAGTGATGATGAAGGTGAATATTCTTTAATCAGAGATTTTTTTGAAGATGAGAAAGTCACTCTTAAAGATAAATATCTAGATACTGTGGAAGAAATGAAGATAATACAAAGAAAGAATAGAGAACAAGATTCCTTAATCAAATCCTATGAGGAACAAATTGGAATTTTTGAAGGAAGGTTGAATAATGAAGTCAAGGAGTAAGATGAGATCACATAATAGCTTGAAACTAAAGTTTGTAACATTTAATTAAGAAGTGAAAAGTAAGGATGAAGAGTGTATCTTGTATCAATCAGAGATAGAGTCTTTGAAGATGAAACTAAATCAATCTATGAGCAAAGATACAACTGATGATTTAGATAATAAGGATGAATTGATTAATGCTCTTGAAGATCTAAAGATTGAGAATAAAAATAATAAAGAGATGATGACACAAATCAAGGAATATGAAGAATAATTAAATTTGTTTGAAGTAAGAATGACTGATGACACCCAGGAACATGAAGATACTATCAAACATCTCCATAGTCAATTAGAAACTATGTCTACAATCCTAAAAGATAAATAAGATGAGTTAAGGTGTGTGATTGAATTTGAGTAATTAAAAGCTGAGTTATATAGGATATCTTGTAAGGTGAAGTCATTTGTGAATTATGAAAAAAGATCAAATGATCTTGACAATATCTTGAGTAGTCAAAAACATGCTAGTGATAGATCTAGTTTTGGATACAAAGAAGAAAAAAATAATGTAAATCAAGACAATATTAAGGCTTTGAAGATCAATCATTAGTCAAGGAATGAAGGTATTGACATAATGAAGACAAATGAGATCAGACAACCAAATTCTATGAGGTATGCAAATTTCAATGGCCATTGTTACTCTTACAATCAAATTGGTCATAGGTCAAAAGATTGTAAAATATCCTCAATGAATGAATTTGCATAGAATTATGAGCAAGACAATGGTAAGCATGAATAACATCATCACTAAAATAGTCAAAAAGAACATAAGGAAAGATTGACATCTTTTTATACAAGTGTCAAGGATTTGGTCATATTGTAAAGTTTTATAATATCTTCATCAGGGGACTAAATGATCAATTACATAATCGTGAAACTTCAAGATCACAAGGTATGTATAATTTGAGAAAACTAATTTGTTTCAAATGTCATGAGAGAGGTCACATAGCAAGGTTATACAAGAATGATTACTATTCGCTTTCAAAAATTGTTAATCATGTCATGAAGAGGAGTCATAGTGAATGGAGGCCTTAGCAAGTAAATGAAAAATAAGCTCAAAGTGTATTATTTTCCATGATAGAATAGGGAAAAAAATAAAGTATCAAGAAACAAGTAAGAGAATGGAGATATGGGAGTCTCCTAAGTTTTGGGATCTTTAGTCCCTTTATGACAAGTGGGTGTCTCTACCTATGCTTCATAGAAGACATATGTCATGTGTGGAAGCAAGCGTATGTGATCTAGGTAATGATCAAAATGCCAATTAGTATAAAAGTATGTTCTCTTCAATTTGATAATATGCAAGGGATGGATTGACTAAGGGGGAACATGTGTGAGACATTTCAACTTCAAAAATCATGTATATGATGGTTTCAGATAGAGAATGGAATAAGGTTGAGCTAAATTAGATAGTTTGAGAGGCTTGAAGAGATGTGCATAATGTTAGGGGGAGATTACTAAGCTATGTGAGTAGTTTGTCAGGTCCAAGGATCAAATAAGTTCAAGTTTAGATTGGTGCATGTCAAAAGAGCAGTAATTGATTCATATGCTTGAAATTATGTAAGTATCTTGATAATCTTAAATAGTATTTGAATGCATACATGATGTTGAGGAATGATTGTAGGCATGTTAAGGAATAGACCCTTTGTCATTAATGTCAAAGGGGGAAAAAGATAAAAATGAAGAATTTTAAATGATTAATAAGTCATTATAAGGGTGTTTTTCATCAATGAAAAAGGGGGAGATTGTTGAGCATAGTCATTGATGTTGGGTTGTCATTGATGTCAAAGAGAAGATGTGGTACTAGTGCATTAATGATAAAGTGATCATATTGATGGTTTGGAGAGTGTTTGACTTAGTGAGGAAACTTATGGATGATATTGATGGTATGGACATGTTCAGAGACCCTATGGGGTGTTATTAGTTCTTGGAGTGCTTATGAAAGTGAATTGAATTCATCAGAATAGTCATATGAATGTCTAAGCTTAAGTAGTCATCTTGATAGATAAATTTGAGTGAGAAAATTGATGAAATAATATTTAATATATGTGAAGGTTTTAAGATAATATTTATATATGGATAGATTCACCTATGTGATAAGATCATATGGTTAAAATTTTAGGTCTGGACATGGAGCATAGCAAAAGTTATTAAGGTATAAAGTTAGCTTCTTAAACATAATTTACTAAGTTCCCATACTTAGCTAAATTTGTGATATCAAAGATCTAAGATGAGCATTTAATCAGATCACAAATATAACAATGTATATTTCATCTAACTAGATAAGGATCCAATAGTGAGGTTTAAATTCAAATAGTTAATATTTCATGTGCTAGTGACATGTGTCACAATCACAAAGTTTGAGCAGTAGATCTATGATGAGTGTCTAATCTAACAGATGAAAATATAATAGTGAGCATATGATCATGTAGTTAGATATCAATGGGGCATGTTAATTCAAAAATTCAAAGGATGCTTATATTTCACATGGAACTTCCAAGTTGTGCAAGTGAGTTAACTGAATGGTATATGGTGTGCATACCAAGTGGCACAATCATAGAAGCATAGCTCTAAGATCAACGATGAACAATTACAAGTTAAAGTTAGGAGAATTATAAGGATATTGATGATGAATATTTATTCAAATTTTCTAGGGAGAATGATATGATGACAAAGTGTCTGATGTTTAGTATTTATACAGTGACCGTTGGAATTTAAATATTCAAATAAATGAGGGAAAACCAATATGTAGTTTTTGAGCTATATCTATTGATACAAGATAAATCTCATGGTGGTGTAAAAATAAAATTTGAATATGAATTCAAGGAACATCTTTAAAAAATTATTTTAAGGTCTAAATGTATGTAGTATTTAAATTTGACTATTTGTTCATTCATGGTGTTACTATATACAAGCTATTATTTGAGTAAATTGTGCTTTAGTGGAAGATTGTTTTGTCATGAGAAATCATTCAAAGATGCCTTAGAGGTCATATGGAGTGGAAAAATGTATTTTAAATTAATCTTATGATTATTTATTTGTTCAATGAAGTTTTAAATGGGTGAGTTGGTCTCCATGAGACCTATAATGGCTATTAAGGCCTAATTGAAAGGCGTAGCTACTTAAGTGTGACCCATGGATGCTATGGATGACCTGTGAGGATGGTACTGAGCTATGTTTTAGAATGATATATGTATTAAGGGTTAAGTTAGGTATTATGGCCAACCTAGATGTTGATATTCATGAAGACTATAAAAAGTGAAGACTAAGGTAATGGTTTTAAGGCTTGAATGTGGAAGGATTGAGAGAGTAGAAGATAGAGATGAAGGAAAGATATCAGAGATGGTGTGATCAGTCAATGGATAGAAGTACATATTATATTGAGGATGAGATAAGAATCCTAGAGTGATCCAAAAGTGGTGTTTGGATGAATTTCTTGTATGAACAAGTTTGAATATGTGTGAAGAGTTGAATGAGAAGTGTTATACATTATTTCTCCAATTAGATTAAATGCAATCAAATTTATAGAGTTATTGATTTCATTAGGTGTTGTGTGGGTGTTCAACATCTAGAAAAATTGAGTGCTTGTTCATACTTAGGGGTGGGTACTCCTTATGAATTGTGTGTTTCACTAAAATATCACATGCTCATAGGTTTTGGAGAAGTGATTGATGAAGCTACTATAGGACAGAAGGTATTGAGTACTCTTACACTCAAGTTTGATTCAAAAAATTATTCTATAGAAAAAATTAATAATCTCAATCTATTTAAAATTGATGAACTACATGACATCCTTACAACCTATGAGATGAGAGTTGATGAGGATAGAACTCCTAAGAAGGAAGCAACCTTCAATTTGATTAAAAAGACAAAATCTAAGAATAAAAAGTCAAGTATGAAGATGTTGATCTTAATGAAGATTAACTTGAAGCCATGATTACAAGAAGTTTGAATATATAATTAGGTAAGTATGAAGGAAAACTTTATTTTAAATGTTTTTCATGTAGTAAAGTTGGTCATTTTGCAGCTAAATGTCCATAAAAGTTTGAACTCAAAGAAGCTTATAAGGAATCTCATGAGGATGAACATAAGAAATATAAGGGTCCTAGAAAGTACATAAAGTTTTTCAATAATAAAAATGGAAATAAAAAATCATATAAAGGTAGTATGATCCTTTAACATGAAGAAGATAGTAACTCATCTGTAGACAAAGAAGTAAACACATTTGACAATAATGATTTTTTTCATAATTAGGACATGGATACATTGTTTATGGATTTTAGTGATGATGAAGGTGAATGTTCTTTAAGAAAATATTTATTTGGCAAAGATAGATTAGAGGAAGAAGATGAGAAAGTCACTCTTGAAGATAGATATCTAGATACTATGGAAGAAATGAATATAATACAAAGAATGAACAAAAAACAAGATTCTTTGATCAAATCTTGAGGAGAAAATTAGAATTTTTGAAGGAAGGCTGAATAATTAAGTCAAGGATCATGATGAGATTACACAATAGCTTGAAACTCAGGTTTGTACTCTTAATGAATAAGTAAAAAGTAAGGATGGAGAGTGTATCTTGTATCAATAAGAGATAGAGTCTTTGTAGATGAAACTAAATCAAGCTATGAGTAGAGATACAATTGATGATTTAGAAAATAAGAATGAATTGATGAATGTTAATGAATATTTGAATATTGAGAAGAAAAAAACAAAGAGATGATGTCACAAATCAAGGACTATGAAGAACAATTCAATGTCTTTGAAATATAAATAAATGATGACACTAGGGAATCTGAAGATATTGTCAAGCATCCTAATAGTGAATTAGAAACTATGTATACAAGCCTAAAACCCAAAGAAGATAAGTTATTAAGGTATGTGATTGAATTTAAATCATTAAAATATGAGTAAGACAAAACATCTTGTAATGTGAAGTCATTTGTGAAGTATGAAAAGAACTCAAATGATCTTAACAATATTCTAAGTAGTCAAAAGCATGCTAGTGATAGATCTGGTCTTGGATACAAAGAAGAACAAAATAATATAACTCAAGACAATATAAAGGATTTGAAGATCAATCATCAGTTAATAAATGAAGGTATTGATAGAATGAAGACAAATCATATTAGATAACCAAATGTTATGAGGTATGCAAATTTCAATGGTCAGTATTACTCTTACAATCAATTTGGTCATAGGTCAAAAGATTGTAAAAGATCATCAAGGAATGAATTTTAATGAAATTATGAGCAAAAAAATGGTAAGAATGAATAAAATCATCACTCAATACAGTCAATAGGTTCATAAAGAAAGAATGACATCTTTTTCTACAAGTGTTAGAGATTTGGTCATACTACAAAGTTTTGTAATATCTTCATTAGGGGACCAAATGATTAGTTACATAATCATGAAACATCAATATCACAAGGTATTTACAATTTTATAAACCTAATTTTTTTCAAATGTCATGAGAGAGGTCACATAGAAAGGTTCTACAAGAATGATAAGTATTCTACTTTGAAAATTGTTAATCATGTCATGAAGAGCAAGAGTCATAGTGAATAGAGGCCTCAATAGTTAAATGAAAAATAGGATAAAAGTGTATTATTTTAAATGATATAATAGGGAAAAAATTAAATTATCAAGAAACAATACTTATCTTCCTAAATGAACAAGGAAATCAAGTAGGATCCTAAGATAAAACAAAAGAATAAGGTTGACAACTCATTCAAGGTCAATTTAAAGATCAAGAAGGACTGAAAGTTAAGTAAGAGTATGGAGATATGGGAATATCCTAATTTTTTTAATCTTTAGTCCCTCTATGACAAGTTTGTATCTCTACCTATGCTTCTTAGGAGACGTGTGTCATGTGTAGAATCAAGTGTATGTGCTCTAGGTAATGATCAAAATGCCAATCAATACAAAAGTATGTTTTCTTCAATTGGATAATATGCAAGGTATGCATTAAATAAAGGGGAGTATGTGTGAGAAATTTAAAATTAAAAAATATTTTATAATATGGTTTCAAATAGATCTTGGAGTTAGGGGGAGCTAACTCAGATAGTTTTGAGAGTCTTGAAGAGATGTGCATAATGTTAGGGGAAGCTTTCTAAGCTCTATGATCAGTTTAGCAGGTCTAAGGATCAAAGAAGTATAAGTTTAGATTTGTGTATGTTAAAGGGGGATAAATTGATTCATATGATTGAAAGTATGTAAGTATATTGAGCATCTTAAATAGTATTTGAATGCATACATGATGTTGAGGAATGATTGTTGGCATGTTGAGGAGGAGACCCTTTTTCATTAATGTCAAAGGGGGAGAAGGATCCAAATGAATAATTTAAAATGAGTAATAAGTCATTATAAGGGTGTTTTTCCATAATTGACAAAGGGGGGTATTTTTGAGAATAGTCATTGATGTTTGGTTGTCGTTGATGTCAAAGAGAGAATGTGTTACTAGTGCATTAATGACAAAATGACCAGATTAAAGGTTTGGAGAGTGTTTGAATTATTGAGGAAATTTATGGGTGATATTAATAGTATGGACATGTTTTATAGACCCTATGGGTTGTTATGAGTTCTTGGAGTGCTTATGGAAGTGAATGAAATTCATTAGAATAGTCATATGAATGTCTATGCTCAAGTAATCTTAATAGATAAAGCTGAGTGAGTAGATTGATGATGCCATATTTCACACATGTAAAGGTTTAAAGAGTATATTTATATATGCATATATTAAAATTTATTATAAGATCATATGGTTAAAATTTTAGTTTTGGACATGAAGTGTAAAAAAAGTTATTAAGGTGCAAATTTAGCTTCTCAGATAGAATTTACTAAGTTCCCATACCTAACCAAATTAACGATATGAAGATCTATGGTGAGAATTTAATTATATCGTAGATATAATGGAAATAATTTAATATGATCAGATAAGGATCCAATGGCATTGTTCAAATTCAAATAGTCAAGATTTCATGCGTTCGTGACATGTTTCACAATCGTGGAGTTTGAGCAGTAGATCTACAATGACCATCTAATATGGCAGACAAAGATCAAATGATGAGAATATGATCATGTAATTAGAGATAAATGGAACATGTTAAGTCAATAATTCAAAGGATGATCAGATTGTATGTAGAACTACCAAGTGGTGAAAGTATGTTAACTAAATGGTATAGGGTACGTAGAAAGCATGCAAAGATGTCAAGTGGCATGATTGTAGAAGTACAAATAAAGTCAAAAGACTTATGATGAGATAAAACGTCATATTTTTTCAAAGTTTTGATGTATCATGAGATCATGACAAAGTGTCTGATGTTTCGTATTTTTTATTCAAATGAGATCATTAATTTAAATATTCAAATTAATGAGAGAAAACCAATCTATAGTTTTTGACGTATATCTTTTGATCTAAGACAAATTTCATGGTGGTGTAAAAAGAAAAGTTGAAGAAGACTTCAAGATGAATACATAAAATTTTATTTTAATGCTTGAATGTTTGTAAAAGTGTAGATATAGATCTTTGAATTTTATTATTTTTTCATTCATGGTGTTACTATGTACAAGACTATTGTTTGAGTAAATGGTGCTTTAGCAGAAGAGTGTTTTGGCATGAGTAATCATTTAGAGATGTCTTAGAGGTCATATGGAGTGGACCTAGGTATTTTAAAGTAATATTATGATTCTTTATTTTCTCAATGAAGTTTTAAATGGGTGAAAAGGTTTCTATGAGACCTATAAGGGTTACTAAAGATTAATTGAAAGGTGTAGCTGCTTAAGTGTGACCCATGGATGCTATGGCTGACCTATGAGGATGGTATTGAGCTATTTTTTATCATGATAAAATTCTTAATGGTTAAGTTAAGTATCATGGCTGACCTAGATGTTGATATTCATGAAGACTCTATAAAAAGTGAAGACTACGGTAATGGTTTTAAGACTTTAATGTGGAAAGATTGAGAGAACATAAGATACAGATGAAGGAAAGAGATTAGAGATAGTGTGTTTAGAGGATAGACTAAAGTACTGATTAGATTAAGAATGAGAGAAGAATCCTAGAGTGATCCAAAAGGGGTGTTTGGATGCATTTCTTATATGTTAAAGTTTGAGTATGTGTGAAGATTTGAATGAAAAGTGTTATACATTATTTCTCTAGTTATATTAAATGCAATTAGAGTTATAGAGTTTTTTATTTCATAAGGTGTTGTGTGGGTGTGAAACATATATAACAAGTGGGTTTTTATTCATACTTAGGGTTAGGTGCTCCTTTTGAAGTGGGTACTTCACTAAAATGTCTCATGTTTGTGATTATCTTATAGGATAAGGAGTCCACGTGTTTGTAGGCTTGAGAGTGGGTTTTATTCCCCAAGAGGGTTTCCCATGTAGATCTTATGTTATGTGTGTGATCTTGAATCATCTTTATTATTCATTGTTATGAAAATATTGTATGCTTTATGAATACTTGTGAACATGGATTACGAGTTTGAAATTATTACAATTAAAGTTTGAAATACCTTGCGTCACTGATTCACCCCCCTCTCTTAGTGATTGTACCTCTAACAATGAATACTAGTATCTTATAGTAGAATACACATAAACACCATATGAGGATTTGTATATTAAGACACAAATTATCAGTACTATAAAAAGAAATGAGATAACTCACATAATGATTAGAATATCTAAGCACATTATAACCATAACACACACGAAGAAACAAAGTATTAATCCAATTAACCTAGCATTGATTATCATTCAAGAATAGAGATGAAAGTTATTTGAAACATATAAAAACCCTCTTGTAGAAAATAGATATTGTATTAAGAGAAGTGATGTTATAATAATCAATCTGAATCGATTTCCTAGTTTATAAAGATGAATGAAAAGTAGGTGAAATCTTGGCTATAATCTGACAACAAATTCGAGCAGTTTTTTATTGACATTATACTAAAATATGGTTCTCCCTTATATAAGGATGGGACTAACCTCAAAATAGCATGATGATCCAATCCTAAGCCATGATGGCCACTCATTATAGTTACAAGCATCTTTAAAAATTAAAAATAATAAAATCCCTTCAAAGCCATAACTAATCTACAAATGAGCACTTAATTGACATGAGGGGGTGATTGAGAAGGCCCATATCCTAACTAATTTGACCTAGCATCCTTAGATTCCAATGTGGCTTTAATGAGGTAAAACACCTTGTCTAGCTTTCTAAAGTTCATTGGGGGCTTCCTGAAGACTACCTTAGCCTAAGTCACTAGTCTTTGGTAGACTTAGAAGGGTAATTATATTAACACTTGGACTCTAGAGACCTAGTTTATGTTCACTATAGACTATGTTGATAGATCCCACACCATTCAGGCCCTTTCCTAGTTTGATGTAAAACCATTATCTCTCATAACTTGTTTAAATTTACCTAGGTGGATTGTAAATTCCATTCAATCAAGCAACATGTCATCTGGGTGTAGTAGAATAGAGATATTGATCTCTTTGAATTAGGTAAATATATTCTTATTTCCCTCTTCCAAGGGTCTCATTACAGTGTGATCCACAACCAACCATTCCTCCATAACATCCCTCATGTTCCTAGTACATGTCTATTATAACACCAAGTCTGAGATTGACATAAGTTATACCTCTAGGAACATCCCTTTATTGATCACCACTTACATCTTCTAGCACTTCCCATAGATATTCATAATCCTCTCCATGTAGGCTAGGGTTTACTAGATAAGTACATTTGTCTCAATTAAAGTCTCCACTACTTTTCCAAGAATTAATAAAAGTAGTAATAGAGTGTCCTTGACATACCAAATTATCCCAATGGGAAATGTGATCTTCAATTGGGATTTTAAAGTTTAAACCTCGCTTTGCATGTCCTCAAAGAGTTCTTAGACATATCATGAGTCAACCAAAGAATGGATAATGGGTCCTTAACCATAATTTCTTCCCCAATGGAAGTCCCCACCTTGGTGAGGAAGAATATATTTAGATGGGTCTACCAAGCCACTAGGTTCCATTCCTAAACAAGCCTTTGCATCAATGTCCTATTCATGATTTTAGAGGCTCAATTAAATCTCCACTACATGTCTAGGTCATCCTAGGTATTCATATTTGGCACCTATGATCATGGGACCATTCCTTAGGTTATAAGAGGTGTAGTAAGGGTGGTTGAAATGGTAGTGAAGGGAAGATGATGAGGTAGAGGGGAGATGAAGGAAGTGGAGGGAGTGAATAAGGAAAGCAATGAAGGGAGAGGGGGCATGGTAGATAAAAGAGGAATGATGAAAGGGTAAGCCCATAAGAACATTTTTGCCTACTACTATTCCTAGGTTAAGTTTTCCTGAGGAGGAATTGGCTTAGGAAAGGGTTGTTAAATAGTAGGGAAGAGACAAGACAGTTGAAGGTAAGTCAAGTGGTGCCCTGAGTGATAAAAAGAGGGGGATAAGGAGATAAGCACTTAGATGTTATGGATAGGTCTAAAGGGACTATTGAGGCCTTTATAGGAGGTTGAATTAGAGTATAAATACTTCAATTTAGGGCTAGAGTGTGAGTTTCCTTCTACTTCTTCTTTAGCCTCTTACCTAGGTTAACTCTATATGTTGTAGTAGATAGTCTGATTAAGATAATAAAAACCATGAGGGTTTATGGTGGAGGACTCAAAGAGGGAAGTGTTAAGTTGATTGTATTGGGCACTGGGAGGTTCCTTACTATAATTGGTATACTCCCAAGAGTCACAATTATGCTTGTTGATAAAGGCACACCCAAGTAAGGCACCTAGAGGACTCTAGGTTGTGAAATGGATGGAGTGGATGGGAATGATGAGGAAAGTATGCTCAGTATGACTAAGGCCAAGGGTACTTAGGATAATTATGGAGTATGTGTAAGGGGAAAAATAAGGTGTGTCACTTAGGGGATTTATGGGAGTAGATCAGAATTGGTGGGTGTTGGGTCTAGGAGTTGAAAAGTAGGAGTGAGGGGTGGAAGGGAAATGGTAAAATTTAGATATATGAGAGGAAGAACCTAGATGGGTTCCTATTGGGAGCCTCACTATAAACTCACTCTTAGGTTTATAACCACATGAAACCTTACGGTGTTTGCAACATATGGTTGAGGTATTGATGGTTGTGTGGGTTGTGCCTAGGCTACCTAACATCAAGTAGCTCAAGTATGGTTATGTTGTGGCTAGGATATTAGAGTGGTCAAAAGAAGAAGAGGTGGAGGTAGGGAATGATTAAAAACTAAAGGAGGTGGAATAGGATTTGAGGCATGATGATAGGTATCTATTAGAGGAAGTGGAGATAGACTTGGATCATGAGGAGAAGGTGGTGAAATTCCTTACAAGATCCTTTAGGAGATGGAAAGAGTTATTAGATTTAGGTCCTCCATGGATCAAGTAAGAGATAGAGGAGGTGCAGATGGGCTTACCTAGATATTCTTCCCTATCTTTTCCTTTCTTCCATGATTTGGAATAACACCTCTTGGTCATTAGTGGCATCTAGGTAGAGCTCATCATCATGCTTGACTTGATGACCATAGTTGGTATTGAGTCAAGTTGAGCACTACACCTAGTGATCTATAATTATCCACTTGTGGTCCAAGTGTCAGAGCTTGTATTTTGAAAGGGTTAAGCAGTCTTACCAAAAATCCATCTTCTAAATCATATTGAAAACCTTGTAGACATGGTGCCTAATTATGATCAAAAGTAGTGGGCACACCTTCTACTAATGCTAGATGAAAAAATTGAAGATGCCCTCCACCAACTGATAGGCAAACTTGTAATCATCTAGATAGTATAAAATGAAATACAATAGGTGGAGGGGATCATTGAGGAAACCTATAATCCTCATCATAGTGTCCTCCTTATAAATTTGGTATTCATCAATGGCAGTGAAGGAAACTTTGATTGCCTTTGAGATTTGGGGCATCAGTGCCTTATTGATGTCTTGGTAGAACACCAAGTAGAAATGATCACATATATCCTATATGTGGTTATGTAACTAGTGGAAATATATATTTTAAAAGACCATATGGACCATTAATCCCCAAGATAACCACATAGGAAAAGATGAAGGCTTGAAAGAGAGCATCCCATAGAAATTAATCCTAGCTTGAGCATTTATAATGACATTAACCAACTTAAATTTGATCGACCTTCCCATGTCTAAGACTTCTGAGCATGTAAGGCTCATGTGAAGGAGAGGCACCCATATATCATTGATTGACAAAGAGTCATGGGCCCTAAAAAACCATTTCAATTAGATCATGCCTACTTGAACTTTCTCTTAAAAGGTGTAAACTATGTACACATTAATATCCTCCTCTTTAACCTATTTAGCATTTGGGTTCTCATCCCACTCATGAAGGATGTTGTATATCTAGTATGTCCCCATCAAGACATTTAACACTACTATATTTTAGGATAAGGTTTAGTTTGGAAAGGAGTAATATACCTTGAAGGCATTCCTAAAAATATCAATAATCTAGTGTTGAGAGTTAGGTAAACATGCCCAGTCATGGAATTAGTCATGTATACAAATGGAATTGTGGAGGAGGTTACTAAAAAAGTCATAGCACAAGAATACCTCTAGCTTGGTAGTGGCTTTTTGAAGTCTAATATTGTTATAGGATTAAAGGGAATCCTCAAACTCTACCTTCTAGTTGTTATCTAGCCATAAATCCCTAGAGACTTGCTTGATCACTTTGAATAAATGATTATAGTGCTTGAATTTGGTTAAGCTAATTAGGAATCTGGTGTCCCAATACTCAGGTTTGGCCTTTGGTTTTGAGGAGGATGTGGAAATTTTAGTGGGATGAAGGGGAAATACAAAATTTCTATGCATAAAAGGCATAGAATATAGGGGTGATTTATGAGAATTGGAAATCCAGGAGTTAGAGTTTTTTTGAAGATAGTAGTGGTAACCACTAGTGATCTTCCCTTGAGATTTTATAAATACATGTATACAACCCCCTATAATAATGATGTTTGGTGGCTCACTTGGTGTGAATTTAAATTTAAGTTGGTGGATAGATTCTCTCTCTTTACTTCTAAATTTAGAGTTGAATTCAGAGCCCATGATCCTCTACCACCATTTAGATAAAGTAATGGCAATGATATGTCTAAAAATTCTTTAATCAAGCCCATCTTCATATTTTTTTATTTCCTAGTACATGGTAGGCATGATATCACATCTCTTAGAGGATTCTTAGTTAACTCTCACCTTCTTATGTGTGTTATTTGCTCATTGTCCTCATGCTAATGGTCAAAACCTAAGCATGGCTTTGCACATCCTAATTATTCGAAATATTGTCATTGATGTCAAAGGTCTAGCATTGGTGATAAAGGACCCATAGCATTTATTATCTAAAGGTATTTTTAATGTTCATATTTTGGATAAAATATGTTGATATTTATTTAATATTAATGGATATATTTTTGGTTGCATAAAAGTTAAAAGAGGGCCCATGGAGAAGTCAAAGAGTCACGAGGTAAAGACAAAAGAGGAATGGGATAAATTTTCTCATGAAGATTCATCTTGAGGAACTTTAAGAGGCACAAAGTGAATAAAAAAGAGGGTATGGCACATTTTTCCATGATGAGTCACCTTAAGGAATTTGAAATGTTGCCAAGATAAAGACAAGAAGAAAGGATACATTTGCTTATGAAGGGTCACCATGTGACTTTTTAAATACAAGGATTTGAAGGGTCATGCAAGTTTGGCACCATTTCCGTGAGGATTGATGGGTAACAAAGGGTGAATGCCAAAGGTGATTTGGTAAGCTATAAATAAAGGCTTGGGAAGCCATATGTAATATGAAAGAGAGTGCATTGTTTATAATTATTTTATATAATAAAATAGGAAAGAATAAAAAGAGATATTGTAGAGTTATATCATGTGTTGAGAAAACAACATTGATAGATAGTTGTGTTTTATACACAAGAGGGGTTGGTGCTCGTATGGGTTGGTACTCATAAATATTTGAAAGGGGTTGGTGCTCCTAAAATTTGGTGCTTACAAAATTTTTAATTTGAGTTGGTTCTCATTCTTATACTTGAGATTGTTCTCTATGGTTTTTACTACATTGGGTTTCCACGTAAAAATCTAGTGTGTGTCTCTCTCTTGTGTGGTGTATGTTATTTTTTTAGATTTATTACATATCTTGAATGTATGGTTAAGTTAAGTTTGATTAGGTAAAAGATTTATAATATATATAATATATTGATTCACTCCCCCTCTTAGTATATTTTGTCCTTAACAATTAGTATTAGATCAAGTTCCTTTGGAAAGAGTTTTACAGCTTGAAGGTAGATCAGGGAAAGTATGATGGATGGATCACATGAAGGTTTTCCTACAAATAAGGCACTTTTTTTATGGGAAAAATTATTATTTTTGGAGCATAATTAAAAAGAATTATTTGATGTCTCTTGGATTCAACATTTGGCAAGCAGTTTTGGAGGAATATCAAGAGCCACAGAGACCTATGATCACTCTGATAGAAAAGAAGGCAAGTGAAAATAATGATAAATATTTAAATGTTAGTTTATGTAGTTTATATGAATCAATTTTTTTTAAAGTTATGCAATGAAAATATGCTCATGAGACTTGGGTAAAGCTTGAAAATATTTACAAAGGTGATGGAAAGGTTCAGCAAGCTAAGCTCTAAACTTTTAGAAGATAGGTATTAGATTTGAAAAAGAGAATAGGGATGCCACTAATTTTACATACAAGGTTAAAAAATAAAAAGGAAATAGATATGCTGAAGCTCTTACAAAAAAATAAATGAAAAAGGAAGAAGTGAAGAATACAAAGGACATCTCAAATAAAGAAGGCTCAAAGGAGCAGGGCTACAAAAGGCAATCAGGTTAGAGATACACAAAATGGTTTTATTTTTATGGTTACTATTTTTATTGTAATGGATATGGTCATAAAAAATTAGAATGTTAGAAAAGGGATAATAATTTTAGAAATAAGGAGAGGGAAACTCGTGTAGATTCAAGCAGAAGCCACAACTCTTTTTCTCCTCTATCAGGCTTTAATGAAGAGGCCATAATATGTTATAAGTGCAATAAATTTAGACACATAACTCAGTAATATAGAAGCATGCTTGAGTTAGTTAATAAGGACTAGATTTTTAAGGCTTTATTCATCAAGAAGAAAGTTTAGATAGGTTCATGGCAGAAGAAACAACTTGAAAAGTCTATGTTAGTCTAGACAACTTTGCATGCAAAAAATGAAGAAAATTCATCATTTATTAATAGAGGATATTCAAGGAACATGACAGGAGACAAGAACAAGTTCATAACCTTGAAGAAGATCAATAGTGGCACAGTGAAATTTGGAGACAATACTACTACCAAAATTTCTAGAAAAGGTACATTAAGTTTTGATAATGGTATAACTAAGACTAAAAATGTTTTGTATGTATAAGGTATTAAGCATAGTCTTTTGAGTGTAAGTCAAATGTGTGATCAAGGACACACACTAAAGTTTTATGTAGAAGGTTATGAAATTAGGATAAAATATTCAGATGTGTTGATTGGAGATGCTTAGAGGATAGGCAACAATTTGTATATGTTATCAGATATCAAAGGTCAAAAATGTTGTTTAAGTCAAGTTGAAGAAATTTGGCTATGGCACAAGAGAATGGGACACATAAATTTTGACAATATTGTCAGCATTAGTAAGAAGCAAGTAGCTAGAGATTCTTTCAAAGATTACAAATCCCTCCAACACACTTTATGAACCATGTCAACATGGGAAGTAGGTCAACAAATGGTTCAAAACAAAAGAATAATTGACAACTCAGATGTTAGATCTTGTTCACACTAATTTGTGTTGACCTATGAGAACTCCAAGTACTCAAAGTCAAAAATATTTCATGTTGCTTAGTGATGATTTTACATGTATGACTTGGGTGATGTTTTTAAAGAAAAAATTAGAAGCTTTTAGCCACTTCAAAGCATTCAATGCTTTTGTTGAGAATAAAATTGATTTGAAGATTAAGTGCCTGAGATCAGATCAAGGAGGAGAATTCATGTCAGATGAATTTATTGATTATTATGAATACCATGGGATAAGGAGACATTATTTAACACCTAGAACTCCACAACAAAATGGAGTAGTTGAGCAAAAAGGTAGAACAATTCAGGAGATGGTGAGGACAATGCTAAATGAATCCAAGTTACAATAAAAATATTGGATAAAGGAAATAGGTATAGAAGTGCACATCTATAATAGATAATTATTAAGATTAAATAGTGACAAGACTCCCTATGAGTTATGGAAAGACAAACCAAATATATTTGATTATTTTAGAGTTTTTAGTAGCAGATGCTTCATAAAGAGAACCGATGAAAAAATGGGTAAGTTTCAACTAGAATAGATGAAGGTATATTTCTTGGATATTATAGCAAAATTAAATATTATAAAAAAGAACCAAGAAGATTGTCGAAAGTGTAAGTGTCAATATAGATGAAGATTTAACAAAAAGAGCCAGTGGTCTAGTGGACACTCTTGTAATCATTGAAAAAGAAGATTTAGAAGAAACATGTGAGGATGAGAAGGAGTAAAAGGACACCAAGACCCCATCCAAATATGTTTATAGAAATCATAATAAGAGTGACATCATCATGAACATAAATGAAGGAGTTCACACTAGAAGGATGATGGTAAGTGAATCTAAGCAAGTTAATTTTTCTTTGCTATCCATAATTCAACCTAGAATTTTTTTAGAAGCTAGACATGATGAACATTGGGTTAAGGCAATGGATGAAGAACTAAATCAGATAGAACAGAATGATACTTGGGAATTAGTGCCTAAACCAAAAGATCAAAATGTGATAGGAACAAAATAGGTATATAGAAACAATTTAAATGAATATGGTGAAGTTACTAGGAATAAAGCAAGGTTAATATGTAATGGATATGCTTAGATTGAGGGAATAGATTTTGAAGAAACTTTTGTACCAGTGGCAAGGCTAGAGGATATTAGAATGTTTTTTGCATATGCAATGTTTAAAATTTTCAAAGTGTTTCAGATGGATTTCAAGTCTACCTTCCTAAATGAAAATCTAGAAGAGGAGGTCTACATTGAGCATCTTGAGGGATTTATTCTCTCAAATGATAATATCCATGTATGAAGATTAAAATAAGCACTATATGGATTGAAACAAGCTCCCATAGCTTGGTATGCAAGAATTGATAAGTACCTACAAGATCAAGTATTTAAGAGAGGTTTTGATGATAGTAATCTCTACATCAAAACAAAAGGTGAGAATCAATTAGTTGTTGTGTTATATGTTGATGACATAATTTTTGGAGGAAACATTAAAAAGATGACAAAAGAATTTGAGATGTCTATACTTGGAGAATTGTCATTTTTATTAAGGTTGTAAATATTTTAGTCAGATAAAGGAATTTTCATATCTCAAAGTAAATATACCAAGAAAATGTTGAAAAAAATTGGTTTTGAGGATTGTGCACCAGTTGGCACACCAATGAATACAAGGAATAAAGTGAGTAAGGATGAATATTTACCTATTGCAAATCAATATTTATATAGATCTATGATTGGTAGTATTTTATATTGACAACATTGAGCCTAGAAATCATGCATGCAGTAGGCATGGTTGTGAGATATCAGGCAACCTTGAAGGAGAGTCATGTTTAGTTAGTGAAGAGAATATTTAGATATGTCAAGGGGACATTGGATTATGAATTGTGGTATCCCACAGATTGAGATTTCACTTTGGTTGCTTATATAGATTTAAATTGGGTAGGTTTTTTAGATGGTATAAAGAGTACAAGTGAAGTATATTTCTTCCTTGGTGATAGCTTAGTATCATGGCTAAGCAAAAACTAGAATTTAGTATCACTTTCTATAACTAAAGGAGAATATATTGTAGTGGTATTGTGTTGTACTCAAGTGCTTTAGATGAATAAAACTTTAGAGGATATCAAGGTAAAATATGATGAACCTATTTCTATTTTTTGTGACAACACAAGTGTTATTAATATTTCTAAGAATCTAGTGATGCATTTAAGAACAAAAAATATTCCTATCAGATATCACTTTTTGAGAGAGCAGGTTGCAGATCAATAGGTTAAGATGGAATATATCAGTACTACAGAATAGATTGTAGATATTCTCATAAAGGCATTACCAAAAGACACATTTGATTATCTATGGGAGAATTTGGGAGTAATTTAGTTTACTTCCTACCATTAAGGATCAACATCAGTTGAGGGGGAGCCAAGTGTTAGCTCCAGGATAAGCCCTTTGACATTGAAGTCAAAAGGGAAGAAGAATAAAAATAGGTACACGAATAGGTATAGGGAACATGTGTTAAAATAGGTACAAGGAATAGGTGTATAAATAGGTATAAGGAATAGGTATAGGGAATAGGTATAGGATGATATAGTAAGGGGGAATTACTATATGTTTTTAATATGGTAGTATGTGTAGGTTGGGATGTGTAGTATAGGTTTTAGGATGTGATAGTTTTAGTTTGAGGTTGTCATCAATTAAAAAAGGGGAGATTATTTGAAATATTGTCATTGATGTCAAAGGTATAGCATTGGTGATAAAGACCCCATAGAATTTATTGTCTAAAAGTGTTTTTAATGTTCATATTTTGGATAAAATGTGTTGATATTTATTTAATATTAATGAATATATTTTTGGTTGCATAAAAGTCAAAAGAGGGCCCATGGAGAAGTCAAGGAGTCATGAGGTAAAGACAAAAGAGGGATGGGATGCATTTTCTCATGAAGAGTCATCTTGAGGAATTCTAAGAGTCAACAAGTGAAGATAAGAGAGAGTATGGCACATTTTTCTATGAAGAGTCACCTTAAGGAATTTGAAGGTCACCAAGATAAAGATAAAAGAGGAAAGGATGCACTTGCTTATGAAGGGTCACCATGTGACTTTTAAAATATAAGTGTTCAAAGGGTCATGCAATTTAGGTTCCATTTTCCATGAGGATTGAACGGTCACAAAGGGTGAATACCAAATATCATTTGGTAAGCTATAAATAAAGGCTTGTGAATCCATATATAATATGCAAGAGAGTGCATGGTTTGTGATTGTTTTATATAAGAAAGAAGGAGAGAATAGAAAGATATATTGTAGAGTTCTATCATGTGTTGAGAAAAAAACATTGAGAGATAGTTATGTTTTATAAACAAGAGGGGTTGGTGCTCCTATGGGTTGGTGCTCACAAATAGTTATTGTATTTGTACTCGACAAAGGGGTTGGTGTTCCTACAAGTTGGTGCTTGTGAACTTTATAATTTGAGTTGGTGCTCATTATTATACTTGAGATTGTTCTCCATGGTTTTTCCCACATTGGGTTTCCATGTAAAAATCTACTCTCTCTCTCTCTCTCTCTCATGTGGTGCATGTTATTATTTCAAATTTATTGCATATCTTGAATGTATAGTTAAGTGAAGTTTGATTAAGTAAAAGGTTTATAAGATATATAATATACTAATTCACCCCCTCTTAGTATATTTCATGTGTAACACTGATTAGTTCTCCACCCTAATCAATACCTTATTTTAGGGTTTCCTAACATCGTAGGTGGTTGCTAGTTCATTCATCTACTAGGCAACATGGTACCTTCTCATTCAACTAGGTCATATTAGGATTTGAAATCTCTAATAATTTAAAGGATTGAAAAATTTGACACTTAATGAGATGTCACCTTATCATTCAGTTTGGCTCTCTAAGTCTTTGACATCTTTGATAGATCTGAAGATTGGCCACTCTAACACTCAGTGACATAGCACTTTCTCATTCAGCTGGGCTTCCTAGGATATAAAATCTCTAATAGGTCTATATATTAGATACTATGAAACTTAGAGACATGTCACCTTTTCATTTGTTTGGGCTCTCCCAAGTTTTGACATTCTTGATAGGTATAGGGTCTATCCATTTTGACACTTAATGACATCATTCCTTCTCATTCAATTGAGTTTTCTTAATCTCTAACATCTTTGATAGGTTCAATAACTAGCTACTCTAACACTTAACAATGTGTTTCCTTCTTATTTGATTGGGCTCTCTTAGGCTTTGACAACTCTAATAGGTGTAGGGATTGACTTCTCTAATACTCGGTGATGTGGCACCTTCTCATTTGACAGGTCCATAGACTAGATGCTCTAAAACTCAATGATGTGTGCCTTCTTATTTAGTTGGGCTCTCTTAAGCTCTATAAAATTCATAAAAAATACTAAAAAATGAAAAGGAACACAATTCATTAAAAACTTACTCATCTATCATTGAGATTTTAATTTTCCATGAAGGGCAATAATTCTATTTCTTTAGGAAGGGATTGAGCCTCTAAGAGATTCCAGTGAAAACTGACCTACAAGGTTAGCACCATTAATCATAAAATAAAAAAAACTCCTTATTCATAAAAATAAAAAGAGGCCTATTACTTCTTAGGGAAATTATGGAAATGTATATTCCAAGGATTTAATTAGGTACTATCAATAAGAATATAAGAAAGGTCCCTGAAGCTCTAGTTCATGAGATTTTTAAATAGAGGGGTCCCTTATTTTGTAAAAATGGGGTATGTAGGCCAAAAACATAATGTGTATACATGATATCATAATGTAAGATGATATGAGCATAAGTTGGTAATGTATGATGTATGTTATGTCTAGTATTCACAAGGTTGTCAAGATAGATATAATAATATAAGCATGCATATGAGAAACAAATCTAGATATAATCTAAGTAACTACCTAGGAAGATAAGGCATGATGTCATCAAAGCACCCAAGGAGGAAGGAGAGATGCATGAGGTCCCTCATGGCATCAAAAATTGAGTATGAAAGCAATAAGTAAGATACAAGGGTCATGACCATGATGCATACACAAAAGCATACATATAACACACATTAGGCATGCAAAGTAGGCCAAGGGGCCAAAATACAAGGGACATGGTCACATGTCACAAAGTTTGAGAAATAAATAAATATAAAAACATGTTTAAATTTCCAAATACATATATAACAATCAATGTTGGCTTAGAACCACAAGGAAGGACAACTTTAAATTTTCGCATACACAATCAAGAAGGCACACACAAGGACATGGGCACATGTCCACAACATACACAAAATAAAAGGAATTTGACATACAACAATAGGATAATGGCATATTGAAATTCCTCAAATAGATGTAGAAGCAATGAGACATAATTAAATCTAAACTAGGAAAGCTAGAAATGAAAGTATGCATGAACATGTGGTACAAATATGTACAAGAGAAATGATATTCATAATTGAGTATATAGTATTAATAGTAAAAAAATATATAAATAATATAGAATGATCAATATTAGGATATAAAAAATTATAAATCTATGATATTGAGTATAGAATGATATAACCTAATAAATTCAAAGTTGTGTATGGATGCGCCTAATGGATGAATGTATCAATGTTGAATCAATGTATTTGTATATGCACCCCCAATGGGTAGATAGTAACATATCTAGATCTATGTAGAGGACTTGAGTCCTTTAGTAATCTATAATCACTTAAAAAAGAACAAGTGAAGTAAGTAAATATGATAAAATTGACTATACTAAGATAGCCATCATATGTAGTACCTATCAAATAGAAGGAATGTAAACATGGAAATGTATATAATCTAAAATTTATATTTTTTGAGAAATATTTGAATTTTTTGTTATGTTTATAAAATGTTATATTGTTTTTGTGTTTTATAAATATAATCTATGTACTAGAAATCATGAAAATGAAACCAGGTATAAGGATCAAGATAAAGGAAACTATGTAAACAAGAACATGATAAATGAAACTATGTACAAGGAAACTGGGGGTAAATGAAACTATGTACAAGTAGGATCGAATTGAGTGAAACTACATATAAGGAGAGTTTTATGGATAAGAATCTATGTGTTAATAATTAAATGTTTCTATAATCCCAACATGTCATTTATGTGATGCTTTTGTGTAACATAGGTGGTATCATTGCTTTCTGAATGGTCTGTGTGATTTAACTGTTTTGTGAATAGTGGAGTTTTATTATTATTGTAGTTAAATGTCTAGATTAATAAATCAGTAAATAATATTGAAATAATTACAATCTTGATTTGTGTAATTTATTTATCTTTTTTACCTTTATAAAATATCAATAAATAAGGATAAATAATGACTTAGTTAGAAACAGGGTGAGATGGCTGATATAAAGGCTAAAACTGGCTATGCAAGACTAGGATAGTGTCATGAATTTGAATCTAGATTTCATTTAATAAAAGGATAGGAATACCAAAAATAAGGAACTTTAGGGTTTGGTGTTGTTGTCTACTTCTGCCATTTTTATCTAAATTGGTCAAAGAGACCTAAATTTTTTTGGGTTTTTGTGCTATATCGATATGAGCCTACCTATAAAATCTCAAGTGTTGATTGTCGATAGAACTTGTTGTAGAGATGCTTTAATATTCAAATGCTAACCCTTCATCATGCTTGATAAAATGGTATTTGGATCACTTAGAGAAAGGGGTTTAGTGTGTAATATGCATTGAATGTGTAATCCACACCCCTTATGTGGGCACATTACCTACATACCAATACTCCAAAGAGGGATCAAGCCATTTTTAGTTCTCCCACTTAATGTGATTTGTGTATAGTATGATGTGTTTGTAAAAATGCTAAATTGAGAGTACTTGAGGTGGCTAAGAATTGGTATGAGGGTTTAAGTGTGTTTGCAATTGTGTTAGGTGACTATATGCAAAGAATAGGGAAGTTTGCCTTAGTGCTTTCTTTGTATGCTTATTTACTTTGTAAGATTTATCACCTCCTTTTGTAAATGAGCTTTGGATGGGATTTTATGGATAAAATTAGTCATGGGTCAAATGTATTCATGCTAAGCTGACATAATAAAGGATGAAAATTGAATGACAATGATCATTAGGGCTCAAAGTGTAAATGGATGGGAGTGTCAAAAATGGGACACCCTAGGGTTCAATGCTATAGTCCAAGTATGACACTCCTATCTTATAAGTTCAAGACCTAGGGTAATAAGATTGGCCTAAGAAATACATCTTGGCTAAGGTGGAATGATTATTTAGAACGTTTTAGATGATTGATAATGAGCAAAAATAAGTCTATAAGGGTTACAAGAGCATGCAAGAAGGAGCTATAGATAAGGTGTCATAATCCACACTCAAAATACCAATTTAGACATTTTATATGACTACATTTCCCCTCTTTTTATTCTAGTGATGAAGCAAAGCAAAATACTAGGATAAAGAAAAAATATAAAGTGTACTTGAACCTACTTGTAAGGGTGAAGCCCATGAAGATGTCTCATGTTGAGTGTGCATAAAGAGAGCACAATGTGAATCATAAATTTTTTGTGATACTGAATGATGCTGGCAATGTGTTGGGTATGTATTATATCAAGAGTAATATCATTAATGGAGTTGAGTGATCAATTTCTCAAGAGTGGCTCAAGAATGTAAAGGCTTGCCCTTTGGTGCCATCATCACCCACTATGTGAAGTTATGTGATCATGCATGTGTTAATAGATGTTTAGACTATGTGTCCAATCTTTTTGAGTAGGTAACTCAAGAATACAAAGGCTATCTTATCATTTAGCTCCATCATTGCTCACTATGTGAAGCTATAAACTGATACCGGTATTGATGTGTGCCATATGAGATGGATATTAAAGCCCATCAATTATTTATAATCTAATAATATGGCATGGATAACTGAATGTGTATTGAGAACTAGGCCAATATTGGCCACTTTGAAAGGTAGAAATTAGGATTGTATGAAAGCCACTCCAAAACCGTGAACTAGGCTTATATGAAAGCCACTCTTAAATGATGCCAACCACTTGTAGATAGAATAAGGCATATAAATGCTGAGAATACCTGAATAATAAAATGAAATGGAAATAAAAAAAGGTAAATGTGCCATAAATATTGCCCCTAACCATCGGTGTCTGTAACATGGATTCTAATCTAGAATTTGTACCAACTACCCAATCTAAAACTAGAAGTGAGAACCATCATGCCATGCATGATGCTCCCTATATCTAAGTTCTTTGAGAAAAACTATATTAAAAATTCCAAATTTGAACTAAAATGTAGTTTATAAAATTATAATTGAACTTACCTTTCTATCTATTTCTAAAAAATCTAGTTTTTTTGTTATTTGGAAAGGAGCACCAAAAATAGGACACTTTGTTGTTCAGTGTTGTTGTCTAAATATGGAACTCTTATCCTTTACTATTTTTGATGATTATTCCATATTCATCACTATTTTTATGGTCTATTCTACATGTTTTTAAATCTAATTATTGTTCTAAGTGTTCAAAAAAATTATTTTTATCAATGGAAGGCTTTGATCTCTATGACAAAACCCCTATTTATTTCCCCCACTTCTGAGGGTAAGAATGAAGACCTTGCAATGACTTCCCTTAGAAGAAATAACCTTACAAGTGTGTTATGCTAAAAAATACATGATATAGCAATGATAACCAAAAATATGTCTCAAGATATAACATAATTTGTATTGGAGATTGTTATATCAATAGGGGTATGCCTAGATGGATGTAATAGTGTAATAACATGTTTAATATACTTAACTAAAAATAGAAATCTGGTTAGTTATTAGTTTTCAAGGAGGGATGGACCATGATGTATATCATGGAATCTAAGAAAGCAAGATAATAATGATGTGGATCATGGCATTGCATATAAATGAGGAGCAAATAAGAAACTAAGAATGTAAAGTAAGAAACATACAAAAGTGGAAAAGGGGCCAAGAAAATAAGGTACATGAGCACATGTCACTCAAAATAAAAAATAAGCATACAAGGCATGTTAAAATTCCCACATACATATAAAATTACAAAAAATTAAGATTTTAAAATGTCCTAAGGCACATACAAGAGATAAAATAGGAACTGAGAAATGCAATCACATCTAACAACTCAAAGAAATAAAGGAAGGCATGTAAATGCTATAAATACTATCGTATCAAATTGATCAAATCAAGAAGTGAAAGTATAAAAAACATGTAGTACAAGACTAGGTAGATGCTAATAAATACACAAGTGCTATATACTAGTGAGTGTTGATAGAATAATCTACGTAAGATATTAATTAATGTACATCAACATAATAACTAGAGTGTGTGGTGTAGCATTGACATAACCTGAATGTGTATTCATGTAAAAGATGCCCCCGATGGGTAGATATGTTGGTGTATGTCTCAAATGTAAAAGTAGGATGCCACCTTAATGGGTAGAGTGAAGCAATAAAGGATTCGAGTGTCACTGCACACACTCAAAGAATATCAAGTGAATCATGGTAATGTAGATAAATTGACAAACAATAGCATAGAACAAAAAAACGTAAGTGTAGCATGGTAGTATAAATGTAAGTATAGCATGGTAGTATAAATGTAAAGCATGGATAATACATATAGTTGAAAAGTTTTTAGTATTTTGAGTTATTTGAATGTTTTTGTATTTTGACATGTTATATTGTTTTTGGTATTTTGGAATATTGTATTGTTTTTATTATTTTGAAATAAGCCATGTAAAATAAAACATAATTAAGTTATGTACAAGTAAGCATAAGGAAACTATGTACAAGAAATTAAAAAAAATGATACTAACCGATGAGTTTCATAAGAGACTCCCTATCATGGTGTCCTGTATCAAACAAAGAAATAATTCATTATTATAAAGCAAAAGGGAATGGATGTGGATATTACTATGAATATTTTCATTCATTATCGGTATCTTGGAAATCATAATAACTTGTATTATTCCACTCATCATTATCATCTTGATTTTAAACTAATAAAATGCTAGTGTTGGCTTCTGTTATATCTGGATCTTTTCCTTTGATAAATTGTGTCTATGAATGATTTGACTTAGGATGTTAAATAAATCCCAAACCTTGGTGATAAACATTATCAACTAATATAATAGGAGTAGTGATGCCTTGAGAATGCTTGCTCAACCCTTGACCTTGATAATCAAACTATTGTAGATATTTTTGAACAAACCCTTACTACTTTGAAAGTTGAGGCTCATTTTGGA
Source organism: Torreya grandis (assembly GCA_037957365.1). Lineage (NCBI taxonomy): Eukaryota > Viridiplantae > Streptophyta > Pinopsida > Cupressales > Taxaceae > Torreya > Torreya grandis. The sequence goes on along the minus strand of JARHVA010000051.1, from coordinate 8,942,318 downwards.
GAGGTATATTTGCATCTTTTTCACACTTTATCTATGCTTGTGGTACTATTTATTGATTTGATTTTGCTTTTTGATCTTTTTGTTGTTTTGAGTTATGCTTTGGTAACCAATTTTATATTATTTCTAAATTTGACCCTTTATATATGTGTTCCTGCATCACTATGGATTACTTGACTGATTTACCTTGTATAGGGTCCTCATTATCAATTATCTATTGTTTATGTTTTTTCATTACCAAACATGAATCTATGTGATGCCCATGCATTTTATGATATACACAATAATATCTAGATCTTGTCACTAGATGTAGAAGAGGTAGTTTGATCAACTTAGATTTAATCATTTCTCTTAGTACCTCACTTGAAATATTATTTGATCTTTGAATTCTTTTTGAAGCACTAGTTGTATAGTTACTTTGTTATGATTTCTTATTTTGATATGTAATATTGATTACAACTAATTGACTAGGTGAAAGTGCATATACATGATTGACACTAGTGTGCCTTTGAGGATTTTTTATTATAATATGATTTTCTAATGTTGTGATATTTTCATGTAATAACTAATTCTATGTTTGTAAATCTGAAATTAACTTACTCATACTGGTGATTTGATCCCTTAGAGTCTCACCAGTGAAAACCCTAATTGCTTCCAATTGAATATGTAATCACATACATTTAAGAGGGCTTGAAGAAGCTATATGCCAAATGTATGCATTAGGAACAATAGTATAGGCTGCCTCACCTTTTAGAGGGGTGATAACGTGGACCTAGTTAGAGGTAAAGTAGCTATCACCCTCTTAGGGGAGAGGAGGAGAAGAAAATTCTTTCCTATGCATAAGATATGACATTGAAACTTGACATGTGGTGGTTAGCTTATGTAATGAATTCTCTACATATGTAAGGATTTTATTCTTGATTGAATTACACATAATTGAGAGATAGCATATTAAATAAATAATGAAATATGACATATATTTGAATTGGTCTTAAAATAACATGTACATATGTATTTATGTCATTTTTGAATTCATGTCACATGGAAGGAAATAAGCATGCAAGATAAACTAGAAAACTTTTCATAAGTAAATCTAGATAAATAAAATTAGAATATTCAACCCAATGTGTGAAAATCAAGATTTCAATTTTAAAACCCTAGGTTAGGGTTTGAAAATATCGAGACCTAGTATAGGCAACTAGGGTTTGAAAGAAATATTTTTTTTAAATTAATATGGTAAATTTTAAACATTAAATGTGAAATTTTGATCTATAAATGCAAGAAAAATCATAAAAAATACTACTAAATCAGTAAAATATTTTGCCTAGGGTTTCTAGGGTTTTTGTACATAAATGAAATTAGGTTCACCAAATGATTTAACATTTTAAGAAATAATAGATCTTTATTCATATTTTAGTTAAAGGTGTGGATTAATAAATTAGTAAAGAATATTGAAATAATTATAGTCCTAATTTATATAATTTATGTCTTTTTTATCATTCTAAAAATAACAATAAATAAGGAGAAATAATGACTTAACTGGAAACAAGCTGAGATGGCTGATATAGAGGTTGAAACTGGTTGTGCAAGACTAGAATAGTGTCATGAATTTGAATCTAGTTTTTGTTTAGAAAAAATATAGGAATGTTAAAATAGGACACTTTAGGTTTTAGTGCTATTGTCTACTTCTACCATTATTTTCCAAATTAGTCATAGAGACCTAAAACTTTTTGGATTTTTACATTGTGCCAGTATGAGCCTCCCTATAAAATCTTGAGTGTTGATTATTGATGGAACTTACCATAGATATTTTTAAATATTCAAACCCTAACCCTCCATCATGCTTGATAAAATGGTATTTTAATCACTTAAATAAAGGGGGGTTAGTGTGTAATATGCACTAAATGTGTAAACCACACCCCTTATGTGGGCATACTACTTACATACCAATACTTTGAAGAGGGATCAAGCCATATGTAGTTATCCCACCTAATGTGTTTTATGCAATAGTGTGATTTGAATGAAAAATTCTAAATTGAGAGTACTTGAAGTGGCTAGGGACTGGTATGATGGTTTTAATATGTTTACAACTATGTTGGGTGACTGTATGCAAAGAATAGGGAATTTTGCCTTAGTGCTTTGTTTTTATTTTTACTTGCTTTGTAAGATTTATCACCTTCTTTTATAAATGAGCTTTAGATGGGATTTTATAGGGAATAATTGGTCATGGGTCAGTTGTATTCTTTTTAGGCTAACATAATGAAGGATAGGAATCAAATGAAAATGACTGTTGAGGCTTAAAGTACAAATGGATAGGAGCACCAAAAATAAGACACCCTAGGGTTCAATGCTATAGTCCAAGGATTGGCTTGGGAAATACAACCTAGCTAAGGTGGAATGATCATTTAGATGGTTTCAAATGATCGATAATGAGAAAAAATAAGTCTAAAAGGGTCACAAGAGCATGCAATAAGGAGCTATGGATAGGGTATCACAAGCCACACTCAACCTACCAATTTGGACATTTTATATGACTACACTATGTCATAATAGTCTAAGTTGTTCCAATCATCTTCTTCATTTTGATTAACATTATCTAAATTATTGATTAGGATCTTTCCATCAGAAACTATATCCACTATAGGTATAGCTTGCTTTGAAGAATCTATTATTAAAAACCCTATTTTGAGAATGATTATTTACTTAATCTGATAATGAATGTATAACTTAAGTTTTTTCTCTTTTTGTTACATTACATGTGTATCTATATCTTTTTCCTCAATAAATTATATCTATGAATGATTTGCCTTAGTATGTTCCATAAATCTCAATCCTTTTTGCCCAACATTATCAACTGTGAGAATAGGAGTAGCTATGCCTTGGGCATGTTTGCTCAACCCTTGACCTTTATAATCAAACTATTGTAGATATTTTTTACCAAACCCATACTATTTTGAAAGTATGACCTCATTTTAGAGAGGTATATTTATATCTTTCACTTACTTTACCTATGCTTATTGTACTTTTTCTTTCTCTGATTTTGCTTTGTGAACCTTTTGTTATTCTGAGTCATTCTTTGGTAACCACTTTTATACTATTTTTGTATTTGACCCTTTTTTAATATGTTCTTGTATCATTATAGATTGCTCAATTGATTTGTCTTGTATAGGTTATTGTACTTTTTCTTTCTCAAATTTTGCTTTGTGAACCTTTTGTTATTCTGATTCATGCTTTGGTAACCACTTTTATACTATTTTTGAATTTGACCCTTTTTGAATATGTTCTTGTATCATTATATATTTCTCAATTGATTTTTCTTTTAGAAGTTTCTCATTATAAATTATGTGTTGTATATTATTTTTTAATGCTAAACATGAATCTATGTGATGACCATGTATTCTATGTTATGCACAATAATATCTAGTTCTCCTTACTAGATGTAGAGGAGGTAGGTTGATCAACTTATCTTTAATCATTTGCCTTAAAATGTCACTTGTTCTTCTATTTTATCTTTGAGTAATTTTTGAATAACTATTTATAGATGCACTTTGTTTTGATTTCTTTTTTTGATATGTAACATTACTTACCACAAATTGACTAGGTGAAGATGCATATACATGATTGATATTAGTGTGCCATAGAGGATTTTGTTTTGTAATTTGATTTTCCAATACTATAATATTTTCATGTAATGGCTGATTTTAATTATTTTAATTTTAAAATTAGCTTTCTCATATTGATAATTTCATCCCTTAGAGTCTCACAAGTGCAAACCCTAGTTTTATCCAATTTAACATGCAAGAACACATCTTGAATGGGATATATGGGAAGGGAAGGGTTTTAATGATGTATAGGTTAATTATAGACATTTGAAATAGTAGTATAGGTTGCCTTGCCTCTTAGAGGAGTGATGGCATGGACCTAGTTAGAGGGAAAGTATTTATCACCCTATTGGAGATGAGGAGGAGGAAAAGAATCTTATTTATGCATGAAATTTGGTAATGCAACTTGGAAGAGTGCTTCTAGGGTAAACTATATCAGGTTTGAAAATATTAACACAACCATAAAAAATAGGAAACAAATGGATAGAAACCCTAATAACATCTAGGGATAGGTGTTTTGCACTATTTTAAGTAAGTTGGGTTCACCAAAGTATTTAAATTTTAAGAGGATTATGGAATTTAAAACCCTAGGTTGTTAAAGGGTATGAGTACAGTAAATTAGGGTAGAAATATGTGATAAATATAGTCATTAATTTTTACAAGAATTGACCTAATATGATATTTCCAAAATTATCAATGAATGACATTAATAAGTAATTAGCTAGAAACTAACTGAGATAGATGATTTGGAGGCTAAAATTTGGCACAAAAGCTAATCAAAGTGTTGAAAATAGGATCTATGTGTCATAATTCCTCATGTATAACAGTGTAGTTCCCTGGATAATAGTGTATTATACTAGTGTCCTCTATTTCATACTAGTGTCCTTGTGTAGTGACTGATGTGAGCTTATGAGAGAAATTATGTCTAAGTATGATAGGCCAATTCCTATGTAGATGAAACCTACTTCACTATCTATGACATATTTTGGACTGATTTTTTATGTAAACCATATATCCACATGTTTTTAGGGTATTTAAGTGGTAGAATTAATAAAAGTGTGATGTTATCTAGGTAGGTTGGACATCATCAAACCCCATTGTGTTGAGAGTTTCCTACATACCAATACCTCAAGAGGGGATCAAGGTTTATGTAGTTCTCCCAATCTAAGTGCTGGTGTAAGTGTAAGTGATGCTAGTATGAATGCTAACTTGAGTACTTTGAGTGAGGCTTGAGATTGAAAATCTATGTGATGTAAGTTTAGGATGGCTATAGATGACTATATTCATAATTAGGGTAGAATAAGGATTAATGGCCTTGATTACGCACCACTTTTTCTAAGTTTTTTAATATTTGCATCAAATTTCCATCTAGTGGATAAATGGATAAAAGTGGTGTATTTATATATATTGATTTGGTGCTTCTGCATAGTGTGAAATAGGTCTATCCCAACCCTAGGTGTTATAGGAATTGAAATTTATCCATTAGGGTTGAAATTAGGCAATGGACACTAACATAGTCCCTTGGTCACAAACACAATGTGCTAGTGTCTAAAGGGGTGCGCTAGTCTCTAGGTGGTAGAACCTAGGGCACTGGGGCCTAAATTCCTAGGGGAAGGTTTGGGAGAGATTTTAAAATATCTAGGGATGTGTAATACCCACATGAAATCTAGATAAGGGTTGAAATAGACCCTAAGATAGGCTTAGGGATAATCTAGTTATGGGTGGTCTCAAGTGACACTCATTACACTCAAGTGACATTTTATATGACTACAATAGTGTATTCATAAGAACCTTATTTGTTCATTCTTGAATTGTTATATCTTACTTCATGGAGTAACACACATTTGTAGATAAAATGGTACTTTTTGTGTTATTTTATTGATTTATACATGATCCTTGTAGTTTTCTCTTTTAATTTTTTTGGCCATTTGGTGAGTGGTTATTTTTATCATATTTCAAACTTGGATGAAAAATACCTCGTATCTAGTGTTTCTTAGATTTATACTCTATTTTATACTAATCTCATTCTATGGAGAAACTAATTTGCATGTACAAAAATGTAGAATATGGACTAAAAATGTTACTATTTGATTGGATGTTGTGTTGGTTTATACCTTCAATAATCACCTAACCCTATTTTTGAATGCTTGAAATTCTATGCTTCTTCTCGTGTAGTTTTATATTGTTATGAGGATGAGTAAAGTGTTAATTTCTAACAATTCAGGTGTTGGGTACTTTATGGATTAGATAAAATTATGGTTGAACATTTTTTTGGGTATCAATTAACTAATTACCTTAGAGGAATGACTATTCCATGAATGTGGAATTATTCTTTGTTATTCATTTTGATTTTGAGTATTAATGGAACATTACTTTTCTTATATGTGATGATATAAATGAAAAGACATGTTATGTTTCATTCATTTTTATATTGATATTTGGGCTCATTGAGTTGCATATTTTAACTTTGTGTCTTTGCTATTCTATTTGATATTATCTTATGTCATTATTATTGTGGTAAGTTTTTTATATGGGAGGTAGGCTCTCTTTGAGTTTAAGGACTACATGTAATAATGTTTAATGTTTCTATTTTCTTATAACATTGTCCTTTATGACCTCTTTTTGTGGTAATGCATTGTTATTGATGACTTTAATTTATGGTATGATCCTTGTGTTTTAGAAAGGGTTGTACAATGCTAAAATTCATGATTTTAATTTTATAAAAGGAACATTGTATTAATTAGTATATCAAGGTGGTAAATGAAAAATTTTATGCCTGAATTATTTCATATTTATTGAATGTTTAGGGTAAAATGTATTCATTGATTAATCACGCTAAGACTATCATATTGTTTCTCTTTAAAAGAACATACAATCAATATTTATAAACCCATTGTTTGATGATTTAATTTTTGGAATGATTAAAGTATTCCATCCCTTATTATTTTTAAATAATATGATTAAAGTTTTCATCACTATGGTAGAAATTTGTATTAAAAATCTTAAGTTAAATTTATGGTTTTTGGCTCAAGACATGATTAGTGATTTGGGCATGAGAGTTATTACTCATTTTAGGCCAATTGAGGCTTTGGCTTAGTTGTAGTGTTTTACAACTATTATTAATGGAGTTTCCTTGAGTGGTATACTTTTTAATGGTGATTATGGTTGTTAGGCATCATGTTTTATCCCTCCATATGTATACACCCTGGGAAGGTTGCATAAAACAATCCATTTATCTCTTTTTGAGCCAATCTTTTTTGTTTATTAATTTAATGTTATAAAATGCTTATATATAGGTAAGATTAACATTGTCACCTTGGGTTGACTCATGTTGTTTAATTAATTTAGTGAATGTGATGATTATTTTTAGGAAAAATATGTTGTTTAACCTATAAGTACTCTCCTTCTAACTTTTATACATTACTTCACATGTTGTATTTATTCTACTTCACTAACAGCTATTTTGGAGACCAAGGCTAATGACTGTACTATTGACACTACCCTTATCTTAAGAACACTTGAATTAATCTTCTTTAATTTACAATTTTTTAATTTGGTTTTAGTTTCATTGATGTTTATCATTGTTTTATATGTAATATATTTTATCATTTCATTAAATTATCACTTTAAATTATAATTTATTCATTTATTAAATGTTTGGTTCTTAAAAAATGTTGAGTAGAGTTTGATTTTGATTTAAAATCATTCATTATATGATTATTTCTATTTTAAAACATTTAAATTAAATTGGAATTTCTAATTAATTCATACATGGATCCAAAATATGGTTGTAACATACAATCATAGGTATAAAATTTATGTATTTGGGTTGTTGTGCTAAAATTTGTTTTGTATTAAGCTCAACTACCAATTATAACAACCTATAACAACATTTTATTTTTGGTGTCAAATACTTATTACATGGATGTATTTTAAGTTGGATTTTTGAAAAAAATATCACAAGGTGAGATTTTTTACAAAGTCTTCATTAATGAGGATATTTGAAAGGGATCGTTCAAGTTATTTTTCTTGGAAAACTTGGTTGGTCGAGTTATATTATCTATGAGGATGAAATAGAGTGTAAATCCTTAGTTACATCATATAAACATATTATTATGATTTGTTTTATATTATATATTTTTATTTTTAGTATTGGTCTTCATTTGGATTTATTTAATATCAAGGGTATACTAAATGTCTCTATATTTACAACTTGATCCTCTTTACTAATCAAATTGGTTTCATTTTGATAGTTCCAATTAATGATTTATAAATATAACTCATTATTATTGTAATCCATAAATTCTAAACTATATATAATTTGATTCATATTCTTATAAAAATACTTACCTCCTTAAAAAATGTGACAATAGGGAGAAAATCAATTAAGTTATAAGTGTATGCGGATCACGGCTATGGTTGGTAAATTTCCTTTTTATCTTGATGACTAGACTTGTTAATAAGGGTTTTATCAAAATAAAAGTGTGTTAATGTGTTTTTTTTCAATAAAATTGGAATGTGAAGTGGATATAACATTCCTTAATTAGTTTATTCTCTTAAATTTAATGGAAGTTGTAATAGAGTGTAATAGAATGAATGACATGATATGAAACTGTTATGTCTTGGCACAATTAAAGTTACAAGGAGTTAGATGTTATTTTATAATTAAAATTTTATTATAATTACTATGTGAGTCATATATAACAAATATACAGAATGGAAATCTATTTGCATGATTAAAAACTTAGTGTCTGAGTTGTCCTATAGGTGGTAAACTAATTGATGTGGTTATAGATTCAATTTTCCCTAAACCTTCATTATAGTTATAATCATTATTTTACATAATGTGATTTATTTATTTTTAAATGAATGATAAATGTGTATATTTTTTCAAGAACTAATTCATTATGTGACTAAAGGAAACTTGGTTAAATATCACTCAGAATAATAGTTAAGGTCATATTTTAAGTAAACTATGTCAAGGAGTATGTTTTGTTGAGTATGATGCCAAATTGGGCACTTGATTATTAGTGTTACATTTTTTTGGTTTGGTTTTATATCTGTTTATTTAATTTTTTTATGTCCTAAATTATTTTTTTGGTCAATTTTGGATACTTTTTGGGAATTTACTAAAAACAAATCAGAATTACCATATAAGTCTAGTTCATTATCTAAGTAATCAAATGATTTTCCAAAGTTAGGGTATAATTTTTTATGTTATTTAATGGAAATTAAAGTGTATCTAAGTTAATTAATATTATATATAGAATTTAGGGTGCATATTTGAGTAGGTTGCATTATTTGGTTACTTGTTGAGTAAGGCTTCTTGCATGTTGACCTTGTTTTGAATGTAAATCAACCTTGTTTGCTTTAGTATACTTTTAGTTGTATTAGAGTATATGTTTATAATTATAATTATATATTACTTAGTTTTTAAGTTTTATTTTTTAATTTATACTTTTATTTAAATAATTTATCATGCAAGTTATATTGTATTTGGCTTGTGTTAACATTTTTTTATCAATAAGAATTATCCACAAAGGTGTGTGGTGCATTATTCCAATTTGGAAACATTTTATATGTTTAATATATTATTTTATTGTATGTATACAATAATTAAGAACATAAAACATGTGTTTTTATATTTTAATTTATTATGTACAATCTATGGTTAGTAATCTCACATAAAACATTGTTAGATTAACAATTGGTAATTCTGTGACAGATTGGTTTATACATAACTTCAATTTTAGATTAAGAGATTATTTTCACTCCATCCATATATTTTAAAAAATAATTTAATATGATATAATTATTCAATAAAGGTTCATAAGGGTTTTAGTCCATTATCAAGAGAATAAAAGGCTTTAGTGAATTCTGCTTCCATGAATATTCCTATCTTCAACGGCGATAACTTCAAATATTGTAGAGATTAGTTAAAGATGATTATTATATGGAAAGGAGTTTTGTAGAATGTTCTCCATGGGTACACACCACCTCAATATTTAAATAATTTTACATAATATTATAAAATATAAAATAGGGATAAAAAAAGGAGGATGCACAAGTCTTCTTATATCTTTAGAGTGCCATAGACCCAATCATCTATCCAAGAATTGCATGATGTGAAAATTCCCATGAGACATAGAATAAGTTTGAAACTTAATATAAAGGATCTAAAAATGTAATAAATAAAAAAATCTAAACTCATAAAATAAATTTTGAAATTTTGAGAATGTCAGATAAGGAGGGGTTGGAGAATATTACATAAGGATAAATGAATTAGTGTATAGAATGAGGGTTAATGGGGAAACTATAAAATATATTATTATAGTAAGAATTTTTTTAAAATATTTATCTCAAATATGGATACATATTATGATCACTCTTGATGATTTTAAGGACATGAACACTATAAGTGTTGATGAGTTAATGGGTTCTCTCTTGTCCCATGAGGATAAGATTAGACTATATGCAAGAGAGAACGAACATGAACTTCACACCAAGGTAAGAGTTTCAAAGACCAAAGAAAAAAATAAAAATAAGAATCAATGGAGTTTAAACAACTCAAATTTAAAGGAAATATCTAAATCTAAATTCATAGGTAATATAAATAAATATTTACTTTTCATTACTACAAAAAAACTAGGGCATATAATAAAAGATTGCATGATGATGGAAACTAAAAATCAAGCTAATCAAGAGAGTGAAAATAAATATTTTCAAGCTAAACAAAATGATGTTCAAGAGGAATAAAATTATTGCCTCGCATGTAATATGGGAATAAATGAAGTGAATAATTTGTGGTTTATTGATTTAAATTGCTTGAATCACATAGAAATTCACAAAGATGGTTTCAATAAGTTAGATGACTACTTCAAAATCCAAGTCCAATTTGGAGATGGAAAGTACATCTAAGTTGAACTAAAGGACAATATGAAAATCACCAAATTCAAATTAAGTGTGAAATAAATGATGTTTACTTTTATAAAAATATAGATTCTAATATTATTTATTATAGTTTCTCAAGATATAGTGATGATAAAACATACATTTTTTGTAATCCTACTAGTAAATCTATAATTGATTCTAGGGATTGTAAAAAAAATTTAAAATTATATAAATAATTATTATTATCATATAGATAAATAGGTCATAATTTAAGGGGGTAATATTTTTGAAGTTTATTTTCAATTCTTAAAAGGTCTTACACATGTTTTTATTTCAATAGGAAATAATACTAGCTCTTCGCAAGAGACTAGTCATCCATCTTTATCAAATCCAAGAAAGTATAAGTTGTTATTATTGTATAAAATATCTTTTAATTAATCTATTTCCTTAGTTATATGCTTATCTATTTGTCTGAGTCAATAATAGACTTGTTACAACTAAGTGAAAACATGGATTAATCTTATAGCGCTCAACATTTATCACTCTACTGCACCGACATCAATTCACACAAGGTGAAAGCCTTATGCACTCACCCAAAGTGAAGAAAATAAATAACTAAGGCCCACATTGGGATATTTTTTCCATGGTAAAACTCATTATTCAAGGGACTTGGTAATCATAAAAATAAATTTGGTAAGTTTATTGGTGCAAGTCATTCTAGGCTAAGCTGAGGTTCTATAGGCACAAAGCCTATCTAGGTAGCTCCTTCTGGTCATATGGGAATAATATTATATCAGGTTTCTCTATATGATTATGGGCATAAGACAATGGTTTATCATGATTATCATCCTTTAGGTGCTTGGAGGGTTTAATGGAATTGATTATATCAAGGGGTTCATGCTCAAGCTAATACTCTCAGTGTGGGTGTCAAAGCTTGGGTGCACACCCTTTCCTATACTTAGGTTATTTTATAGTTTACATTGAAATAAATATTTAAAAAAAAAATTCAATTAATTACATGGAATAAAAATTTGCTTAACAACACATTCATATATCAAAATTACACTACTCTAACTATTACATTCAAGTCGCATTCAAAGAACCTTGCCATAATCATATAAACTAGATCAATACACAGATATGTGAAATGCAATTATTTAATTATGAAGGTTAAACTAATATAGTTCATATTAATATAAATAAATAACCTGTTCATCTAAATAACTATCAACCCAAAGAATCATAGGCAAGCTTGGACACTACAAGGTAGATCTTCACAGGTATCCATGCTAAAACTAAGTTTTAATAGTGGTTGTTTCACTAGGCCTAGAAAAAAATACATAGATCTACACTATATAATTTATTTTTTTATACATAATGGTTTTAGCTTGGTTTTATATCACTTAGGAGCATCTTCTTACCAAGGTGGAGGGTGCACACTAGGTATCGAGCTACAAACTTGGTTGATCATTCTGCCAGCTCCCTCAACTTAGACCCTTTGCATTCTAGTTACCATGTACAAATACTCATGAAAATACCCCAAAAATTATGGGCACCAGTTAATTAAATACCAACTAGTGGAAGATGAGCATTGATTCCTCTAGCTGGCATAAAAGATACCAAACTAAAAATCATTCCACATGATTACCTCATGCTGAGATGTCTACTAAGCTGGTTTGGGTCCAAACTTAGGCAAAAAGGGGCCAAAAATTACCCCATAAAAAATTTATATTCCATCCTCATACTATTCTTTCAATGCCCTAGGCATGTAGAAATTTGGCACATTCTCCTTTAAATCAGTGTTTAAGCCCTCAAAGCCCTTGATGGTAACCTTGATTTCTTCAACAACACTATCAATTTATATTGAGGTGGTGTTAAGAATGAGCAAATAAATTTTATTTAACTCTTTTTTGAAGGCCTATAGCCTTTTCTTTGCTCTTTTCACTCCTCCATCTAGGATTTCTCTTTAACTGTTAACCTTTGTTTACAAGGTGAAGAAGATTTATCCTAGGTTCTGCTCCTAGTTCTTGATATGGGCACTTAGGGTATTGACATTTGTCATGATTTATGCATGCTCGATCCTAATAATAGTGTACACATTTATCATCATCTCTTCCCTCTCCTATTTTTCCTTTTTAAGGCATGTATCAATGATCAATGCTTGGTTGGAGAAGTTCATGAAGATGGTGTCAGTTGCCTCTATGCTTTCTTCTAATTACATGAAGAGGTCTTCCACCTCTTTGAGCTTGTCTAATAGCTCATTTTATAGGATGGTACAAGGATATTCATCCTCTTCTTCCTATGTTAATTTTTCTTTCAACCTTGCAAGCATTTGTTCCACTAGCACACAAACCTTGTCAACCTCCAAAATATTCAAAGTATCAATGACATCTAAGAGGGATGACTTAGATTCTTCTACATGCTCAACCACTTTTTACATTTTGAACTTCATATCCTCTATTTCCTCTTACACCCCCAACATGATCTTATTCCACTTTGAAGCCCTAACTCATTGATGATGTTCTTTTGCACTACTTTAAAGGTCATCTAGATGAGTGCATTGTCTAACCTAAATGGGTTCATTGTACGGAGGTTTATGAGAAGGGAATCATGCCTTTCCTTTTATGTATTTATGACCAACATGGATTTATATGAAACCTCAAAATGAGGTTTATACATATAACTATCAAAGGTGAATGATAGTTATTGGTACATCCATATTGTGGTAGTTATGGGGGGCATGTACTCAAACGTGTAGTAATCTTCATCAGTCCACCCCTTCTATGCCTTTTCTCTTAGGCTCAAATCAACACATTCCTCAGTGGTGGCTAACTCCGTCATCTCTTATTCCTCTTCATCATTGATATGACTTTCTTCGATGCTTTCCTTTGAGGTTTCCTCTTCTTTCTCATATATGGGTTCTTATTCAAACTATCCCCTTGGTATATTTATTCTTCCTATGGCTCTATGATACTAACCTCTATGGGTGACTCCTAAATTATAGCTTCACCTTCTTCTTGCCTTTTTTGGGTCTCTATTTCACTCTCCTTTTGGTCCTTCAAGGTGTTAGCATCACCTTCTTTGTCTTCATACACCCCTTCAGTATTAGGGAAACTAATTATGTAGCTTATATTACTATGTTGGTGGGGGTGTTAGGCACCTTTACAATTACTATTTCATTAGTTATATGCTTGTAGTAATCTTATTCTTTTCCTTTTCTTTCTTGGCTCTTTCCTTTTGGGCCTTTTTTTCTCTGCCTTCCTCTGCCTGGCATACGCTAAGGCCTTTTCTTCTTCAACCTCTAATTTTATAATTTCCTCTCAGGTCATGCCACCCTTCCTCATTGCTATTCTCTTTCCCTATAGCTCTAATCCCATTCATATTTATTCTCTATGGCCCATTTTCATTGATGCACTTTTATTATTCTCCTCAATTTGAGGAGTATATGTGGATGGTTATTTCAATGAGGCACTAGGTTATTTTGATGAGGTGTTGGGATCTTCTTCTGCTACTTATTTTTAGATGATGTAAACCCTCATCCATACTTATTCTTCTTCCTCTTCTTCTCTCTCCATCTCTTTATGCATATTTTATGCTTTTGATTCCTCACACAAATCTTACACTTCCATATCCACGAAAGCTATTGTGGGTATTACAACCAACCCCTTTGACTTATTTTTCTTCTCCCTTAGCTTGGGCAAAGAAATCCCTAAAATGAAAGACACATAATTCTTATTTTCTACAAAGGGAATGACCTCATTACCAAAGGTAATCTTTGATTGAAGGTGCTCTCATATCTCCTCAAATGTCTCCCCCTTTTTCTTTTGGGGAGATTTATTCTATGTTGTTGGCATTAGCTTCTCTTCATCATCAATCTAAAGGGAGAGGTAATCATCCTTCTCCATGCTCATTCCCTTCTTCCTTTGATTCATCTCATAATAAATCATATGGATGTGTTTGAGAATCACTTCTTTGTGGAGGGGATGGATTTCAATGTGATCTAAGTCATCCTCTTCATCCTTGGTGGATATCCCCCTAGGTACATGTATTAAAATTACAACCTTCTCCTATCCAAGTCTAACTCATTCATTGGGATGTCTAGTTTCTATGTATTATGGATCCTTATTAGTGCCTCCCTAAAGTATTTCAATGATAATTCATAAGGAATATTGAGCTAACCCAAGTGGTTACTATTTATAAGCACTAGGTACAATACATAAAAGTGTTTCATAATGGTAAGGTCACCATTCCAAACATGTTTTGGGGAAACTCCTTGGGGATGTGCCATTATAGCTTGAATTATTTGATATACTACATACACCACCCCATCACTTGGGTCTTTTACTTTGTAGAGAAGGAAGGGGGTAAGTTAAGTCTTTGTACTTTTATGTTGAGGAATCTTTGTACTTTGGGAAGACCCAGAGATAGTCTTCATTTCCATCAAGTACATTGATCTCTTCCATGACTATCAAAATGAATATTGACCCCCACCTAAAGATCTCCCTCATTTTATCACACTTTAACATGTTCTTTATAATTTATTCTATAATTAACTTTTTAATGTTAAACTTAACCCCTTATGTCATGTGATAGGTGATGTAGAGGTAAGACTTAGTGATGTCTATCCATTAATTGCTAGGGCAAAGTTTTAAACTCATAAGGCATGTTACCACCCTCATGCTAGGGTCCTTGATATATTTTATAAGGAATGAAATTCCTCCCTTATATTACTCAAGGAGTTTCATGACCCTTTCAACTTTAACATCATCTATTATCATTTTGTGGATGTCTACACTAGAGTCTAGGAGTCTAGTAATTATGATTATTAGGTACAATGATGTCCACATGCAGCTCCCTAAAAAATAGATGTGATCTCTATAGATGAATGAGATGAAGAAATATACAAGTTCCTTTGGCTACCCAAAGCATGACAACTCAAACAGATGATTTATATTAGAGGTCAAAAGTTTATCTCAGATGGAGACATCAAACAATACCATGCCTGATTCTATTTTGGCCCCTGCATTCACCATCTAGTCTTGTGTTAGATCTTATGCATGGCTCAAGGTATGGTGGTTATATTCTTTCAATTGATACATTTGTATGAAAGATGTCCAAGTATCCCTACCAAGACCTCCAAGGGAAACTACATCACTTGGTATGATATTTTTGCAAGCACCTCCATGTCTACTTTTGCAACACTTACTCTTACAATGGTTTATACCTTGATCTTCATAGCAGCCATCTCTTCTACTATATATACCCTCTTTGTATCTTTCTGCACCTACTATAGACTAAAATCATGTGCTTATTTCCCATCCTAAACCAGATAGTGTTGAATCATAGTTTGTTTACTTTTTTGAAGCCTCTAATGTTTTTTGGCACTTATTATAATCATGAGGTCTAAAACTATGAATTTGTCTCTCAAGCTTCTTGTGTTGTTAATGGTAGCCTCAACATCACTCCAATTTTATATGACCTAGTTCTTGCACAATTTATGTCCCACACTTCATAATGTTAATCTTAAAGTGAACACAATGCCTTTATTTATTTAATCATTCACTTTTGGCATCTATTGGTGCTAAAAGATTCACTTTGGTAGTATTGCTTGCTTCGGCTTTGGTTCACTAGTCTACATTTTGGGTGTAAATTATCTCAAGGTTTGTAACCTAAACTAGTTAGCCTATCATTATTTTATACCCTTGATTTCATCTACCATATTAATTATAGGTGATTAATGGCATGGACACTCCTGAATTTCTTGGAATTTTCTAAATCTCAAAAAATCCATGAAAATGCATTACCAACTATGCATTCAATGTGGATATTTATGCCTCCACTGTCACCTCAATAAATCTTCTAACAATATTTTTGGTGACGTGATGTGTAGTTCAAATAGTCACTTCTCACCTCACTTTGGGTGGATGCTAGCATGTCCTGATGATATTTATCCTGTGCTTTGTTCACTTGGCATGAACTTTGCCTTTATTATGGTAACCTAGATGTAGTGCCTTATAAGTGCACAATTTAGCCTCCATAGTTCCATGTTTTTTTCTTGTTGTGATTTCCTATCTTGGTTGATTTTTGTGCACTTTTATCTCTTTACCTTGGCCTATCCTGCCCCATAAAAATCATTTGCATTGGTCCTTCAATGCTTCAATCTCTACTTATATTTCTTTTTCATGATCATATTGTGCATTTTATTTCTATCCATTATGCACTAGCATCCTTTGCACTTTTATTTCATTTTATGTGCACAATCACCCTTTATGTCTATCTTTCTCCCTTGGTGCTCATATGTTCAAATTTTGGTAAATTCCATGCACCTAGAAACTTAGTTATCTGGCATCAAGCACTTTAAAAATCATCCATGCTTGACTCACCCAACTAGATTTATGCATAAAAGTGACATAATATTTCTCTTATGGTCTTGAAAGCAACACTTATTCACTCTACAAGAATAATAATCACAAAATATAAGGAAATGTTTGGCTTGTACCAAACATCATTTGGGTCAACACAACACAAATGACTTATGACTAGGAATTATATGTTTGATGGTGCAAGCACCATATTATTTCCTATAAGGCTTCAATATATTGTCATTGAAATGCCTAGGAAGGATTCCACCTCACAATGTGTGTAACTTGCATGTGTCAGTTTCCAATATAGTTTGGATGACATATGGGCCCATCTACCTAATTTTTAGCTTTCTTAGGTGCTTGAGGTATTTGGAGTCATATAGTAGGACCAATTATCCTTTAGTCAATACCTTGTGATTAATATTCCTATCATGCCATAACTTTTGGTACACCTTCTTGATCTGTTGGCTCCATCTTGTTTAGGCATGTACTTCATACAAGTACTCTAAGTCCTCTAGACTTACACTTAATGATTCTTGGTCATCTAAATGACCAATTCATGCTATACACAAAGATAACACCAAAAATCCCATTAGGAGAATTACCTCTACACCAAACACTAATTATAATGGTGTAGCCTTATTTATGCACTTGTAGGTTGTGTGATATACCCATAGAATTATTAACACTTGATCATCCCAATCTTTACGACCAATGTGACATATCTTTATGAGGCATATCCCCAAAATATTTTTGAATTAGTTAGATGTGCCATTTTTTGGGATGATAGTGGGTGGTCTTGTGGTGTGCCACCATATACTTAGCTCAAAAAAATTTCATATTTTCATTAAGGAAGTGTGATCCTCTATCACTAGTTAAACTGAGTAAGCACCCATAGCGAATTATAATGCTATCCCATAAGAACCTTGTGGCTATGGTGGATGTGTAATTTATAGTAGGTGCTACCTCAACCCACTTTTTAAAACAATTCATGGCTACCAAAATATACCTTGTACCTATGCATGTTGTTGTGAAAGTGATCCACCTAATAAAATTAATGGTCCATTTTTCAAATGATGCCTGGACAAAAATGGTGATGAAAGCCATCTCATCCCATATGTTTGGCTTCCCTATGTACTATAATATGTCACATGACTTATCAAAATCCTTTGAATATTGGAATAGGCTTATCCACCATAATCCTAATTTCAACACTTTATGTGCCATTGCATCTCCAACATAATGGCCTCCTATGATCCCTTCATATGCTTCACTTAGAATGGAGTCCCTTTCATGTTTCAAAACACATCGATGCCATTAGGAGTATATAACATAGATAAATATTAATGACTTAAATATAGAAATAAAATTGAATAAAACACAACACAATAGAGACACAAATTTAACATGGTTCATCCAATATGGGCTACATCCACATAGAAATAACTAGTCCTTATTATTTAATACAACAAATGAAGGGAAAAACCTACAATATAACCACTAAAATATCCTCTTCACTCACACACAATGTACCATTATAATTACAATTAACTCATATCAAAAGAGGATTACATATTAGGGAAAAAATGTATAAACATAATTAGATCTGTGACTTAATAGTGAATGGTCTAGATTTACTACAAATTACAATATTTTACAATGAATTTTTAACAAAATTTTCCTTTGAGGGCATTTCCCCCCCACACCCCCCTTGTCAATAAATATGAATTATAATAAGATCATCATCCACCATCCAATAGGCATATGATTTCATCTTGACTTAATTTATATAACTCCCCACTAATGATCTAAAAGGGTGTAGTGTGAATGGTGAGATGATTCTTCTCTTTGGTTTTCATAGTCTAGGATGTAGACCCAAACATTATAAATGTGACTATCTCTACTAATTATTTTGTAATATTCTATACACTATAAAGTTGCACGTTCAACATGTCATCTTTAATGGGCACTGCCACATTACTTGAGTCAATGTGGGACAAATGGTTTGGTCTTGAGTTTTGATTGTTAGGTTTCACCACAATTGAGACCTAGAATTATTGAAATAAAACTATCCATCTAAAAATGTGCCCATATAAAATGGGATTATTTATAAGGTACTTAAGTGCCTCATGATTGGTGAAAAAGATGAATGGGGTTTCCAACAAGTATCGCCTAAATTTCTAGAGGGCATAAACCATTGTAGCACCTCACGTTTAGTAATTATGTAATTTTGCTCTACTAGGTTAGTTTATGACTTAAAAAAGAGATAATATGATCCATCTTACCTTCATCGAGTTGCACTAGATTAGTGAAAATTATAGAGCTAGATACATTGATATGGATGTGGAATGGAGTCATCCAGTTAGGAAACTTAAGGATGGGCATGTTAGCCAACTTGAGCTTCAGAGTTTCAAAGGAATACTCTTGCATTGTGCCCTAATGGAATGGTCCATACTTTCACAAAGACTCCTATAGAAGTGTTAAAATCCTTGTATAGATCCTTATAAGATTTATATAATATCCAAGAAAGGTGTGAATCTCTTTATGCATGGAAGGGGTCTAGATATATATAATAATAGAAATCTTCATGGGGTCGACGAGAAGACCATCTTTGTAGACAATGTGCCCCAGTAAATTTCCAAATGTTGTTATGAAAATGCACTTATTAAGGTTAAAGGATATATGTATTTATTGGCACCTTTCAAACATGAGGTGAAAGTTATCATAATGGTCTCTTATGATCCCATACATATTCTAATCATCAAGGCACACTTGGAGGAACTTATGGATAAAATCCTTAAATGTAGTGATGACCACTTTGGAGAATACGACTGGCACATTTTTTAACCCAAAGGTCATCATGTTATATGTAAAAAAACCCATTATATTTCAAAGGATATATTAAGTATGTCCTCTTCTTCAATTTAGACTTGATGGTATCTAAATAAACCATTAGTGAAAGTATAGATTTTTTAACCTATAACTCCATCCAAGACTTCGTCAATGAAGGGAGTCAGTAAGGGGTTAGTGACACAGGTAGTGTTTAACATTCAATGATCAACATAATTGTAGATGTACCCATCCTTATTAATGATAATCACCATGGGGCTCACCCATTATGACTCTTGTACCAGGTAGACTACTACAACTAGCATACCATCAATCTTTTTTTTAACCTTAGCATGGAGATTGGGGTTCATTCTATAAGGGAAATTTTTGATAGGTTATGTGCCATCCACTATATTTATGCTCATTTTTCAAGGGATGGGTGGGTTCCCTTCATGTTTTGGTAATTATTTAGAAATAAATCTTGAAACTCCTTCATGAGATCCATAATTTACATCAGCTTTATGTCGGACCAACATTCACCTAGAGTAGCCATCTTTGGTTCTCCTTCCACACTAATATCAACTTGGGTGGTCTTGAGCAGTGTAAAATAGGGATAATTTATCTCTTAATGTTTGTCCTTGACTTTCCTACTCCCCTCAGTTGCTTTAATGTGGATATGATTAGGGTCTTCCTTTTTAGGGGCACTACCATCCACTTGGCACATGATCTTCCTCTTTCCTATAAAAAAATGTCTAATTTCACACTTTCTAGACATTTTTATCTTCATCACTCGAGTCATTGTTAAGTACCTAATCCTCAAAGAAAGTTTGGAAAACTAATCCTTTCTCCCTAAACATATATTTTAGGAACTCCTATAAGGTTGTATTGTCCTCAAACACTACATGTTGAATGACTTACAATGGCTCAATCAATTCTAGTTTATGTGAGGAAAAGGAGGTGTGCACAAAATTTTTATTCAAGTCATCTCAAATAATTATCTCATGATATGTTTCATTGACCACATACTAAACTCATACCCACATATTCAAGTTTCTAGATAAGTCATATACCCATAGGTTCTTTGAGGCATTTACATCATAGTCAATCCATGTTTATTTGTATAAACGTATGTGCACTATTGGGTCTAAATCACTAGAGTATGCAAAAATGTCTAGGTCCTCATTGACTTTTATGAACTTGGTGTAGATGGATAATTTTACATCTTGCCAAGTTGTCAAGTTAGACCTCTACACTACCAACCAATGAGTGGTAGTGATTCTCAAAGTATACACCAGGGTGCCCATCCTATTGACTTCTTTTAGGATGCAGGACTCTAAGTCATAGACATATTATTTTACAAGATCACTCCCCTCATATCATGAGAATGATGTAAGTTTACCTTTTCTCAAGTGAAACAATATGTTTGCATTTTTATTGTAAGGGACTCTTTATGATGTGCAATCTATCCAGACCCAGCCAGTCCTCATAGGTTTTGGCACCTTGGTACTCACTACATGATACCTTTAACTAGTGGTTTCATAATATTATTTGACCCATCAGTCACAAGCTACATTAATAGTATTTGAGGATGATTTTCCATCATCCCAAGAAATCACTCCTTGGTCATTTGGGTTAATATTTTTGGTAACTTACATCATGATGTTGTAGATATGGTTGATCTCATCTTCAAGATCAACACTTTCTACATAATGGGGTCCTTGGTCACTCGAGAGTAGGATCACAACCCTCTCCTTACCATTTTTAAAGGTCATATAGTGATTATTGAAGTGCATGTTAGCATTATTCACATAGCACCATGGTATACCTAGGAGTGCTAGATAATTATCTTATCCAATTCTATCACTTCAAAGTTAGCATGGAACTCTACACACATAATATCTATAATGATGCCTTTTAGAATTTTGATCGGTTACATCTTGGATTTGTTGGCTATGAAAATAACATGAGGGGAAGGCCTCAAGGCTATCATACCCATCTTCTCACATGCATTCATTGTTAATATATTAACCTTGGTACCTATGCCACAAGGACCTCACATAGAGACCATCCATCAATGGTGTCATTCACCAGGATCTCTTGATCATATTTTTCTTTATATATATGCCTAACCTCTCAGACCCTTTCCATGCATGACATAGTAATTTCAACTTGATTTTAATTGTCATGCTTTAAAATAAAATTCTTCAATATGGGTAGTATCTTTTCTATCTGTAGGATGTATAGGATCTTAGTTAGCTCTTGTACCTCAACCTCTTAGTTATCTTATCTCTTACATGAGGTAGCAACTTGCACCTCTAGATCTTGTGCCAGTTAGAGTTCTCCTTAAAAGTTTTGAATGACACTCATGGCCTCTTTGAAGACATCCTTTTGGTGTATAGGGTCAGGGTAAGGCACAACTTTGGGTTCTATCCACATGATGCACTTAGTGCAGCTTGGTCCCCCATATTCCAAGCATAACTCTAATACTAGCATAATTAAAGATTGAGTGGTGAGCTCACTATGAGTTATCACCTATACCTTGACTTTATTAGTGCTAGTTTATTGTGCCTTTAGATCTTATATCTTTGATTTTAGCTCATACCAAACCATTCCTACACCTTTTTCTACATCGAGCTAGACTTGGGTTAATTTTTAATACAAGTCAAGGAATTACTTGACCTTGTGTGTTCTTTGATAATACCCACACATTAGATGTGTTGGGTAGTCATGTTGATAGTGCTTCATTAAAATACACTTATAACATGATCAAGATGGGAATATTCCCCCATAACATCCTCCACCCTGACCTCTAGCACCTTTTTTCATGTCATATCCTACATTCTACTAGCCATGACCTTCATTGCCTTGATTAGCCTACACCCTAATTGATTTAGTGGCTTACTATGCACCTCTCTCTATGTTTTCATGTATCTCATTGATAATGTAGGAATTAAATGTGGTATGAGTGTAGGCATCACATAATTGATAATATATGGTTGTGTTAACCTGACTAGAAAATTATAACAAAGGGAAGTTGTGAACATCATGCACCTCATGACAAACCTCACAGCTTTAAAATAATGTATGCACATTCCTTTGAGGGTAATTATTCCAATTATGGCCTTACATCTTATAGTTGGTACACCATAATCCACTTCAAGTGTCTTTTGATGAACTAGCAGTAAATTTTTGGAGTTTGTTGGCTATGGATGCAATTTGTCCTTATATGAATAGGTTGATCCTAGTGTTAATGCTTCCAACCACCTTGGCTCTAAGCATAGCTACAATAACTTATTAAATATTTATGAATGTATTCATAGGGATCACTCATATAAATGGTATTATTAATCCTCCAATGAACCATTGTGCATGTTGGGAGGGGTGAATGTCATAAAGAAGTTTTGAGAGGAGAGTTTTGAATCTAGCATCGTATAGGTGCATGATCTCTGATAATCCTTGGCTAATATTCTTGAGAATGATGATGTTTTTATATTCAAACTCAATAATATCAAATTCCTTCAATAATGCTTCCTTAAAAATGTAAAAATCAATCATATCCTAGTTAGGATCAAATTTCATATACTAGGTATAAGCATGATCAAGCAGAGTTGTTACAAATTACATTGCCCTGTGCTCTAACTGGGTTATACCTCAAGTACACCATCGAATCTCACATTTTAAGACATGATCTATGGTATTATCTATTCCATGATAATCTATAAAGTGCATTGCCATTATATAATATATTTACTATTGGGGGGCACTGGCATTTGAGGCACTTGCCCCTAGTACTTATCCTAGTGGAGGTTCTCTAATGCCTTCAATCATTAGGTTGGGTATTGAACTTATTATTATGGGTGACACTATTGATGTTGATGGTGCAATGTTACTCACTTGTGGTACCATAATACTTCCTATGGGATATTTCCCATTTTGTACAACTGACATTTGATAAACTAGAATGCTTGTGCTCATGTTCTATGTTGTCAAGGTAGCATCCAAAGGTCTAGAGGTATCCTTAGTTAGCTCCTCATAAGGAAAAACTTTGTCAATCATAAAATTATACTCTAAATCTATAAATTGGCAAATTCAATGTGGACAATAGGGTCAGTTATTGCTTTTTTTTATTCTCATGAGAGATTCAGTGCATGAGCTAGTGCCATAGGTTTAGAGGGATTAGGCACTTATGATGCATCTTCAATGGTTAAATTATATAGGGACCAAGTGCATTCTTCACCCATCAAAAAATGATCTTGATCTATGGCTTTATTTTTCCTTTCTTCAAGTTTTTTTTAATTCAATAGATCCTTCCCCATGTCCTTCCTACTCATTATAGGTTCTATCAGCACTTCCAAGTTCTAAATATTCCATTAGATTGTGCCTTATCTTGTTATAATATTATCACCTAAACTCTTAGGTATTAATCTTATCATCCACTTATATTATGCTTCACTTACACATCCCCTTATTCTTTATTGCATTGTTCATACATAAAAGGATTTTAGCCTTCTATTATTATAGTTTCAAAGTCATAATACACAATCAATTTCTTAAGTTCTATGTCAAATTATTTCACAAACTTTCCTCTAGGCTCGTACAAGAATTGATACTCTACTTCTTCAGGGCAAGAGTATGTCGATACTATAAATTCAAGCATGTAACTATTCAATTCACCTTACCACCACCTATCTATAGATTTGGTCTAAGTTCTATCAAGGTTCTCAAGATTTTCTAAATGCTCATTTGTCCACTTAAGGCACTGTCTATATTTTTATCTTCTATGGGTCACATAGGCAACCAACCACTAGAATACATGCTCATGTAGTTTTTAAAAGAAGACATCATATAGATCATCATATAAGTTATTATGGACCCACTTCTTTGACTTATTTTCTTTATAAGATGGATGCTGCAATGCAAATCTATCTTCCCCTATTCTAGCCAATGATTGATGTTCTTAAGGAAGAGTTAGAGAAATATTATTTTGCACCATTACAGCAATAAGATTCAATACGAGTCCCGATAATGAAACCAAAATGTTATATAAAAGTTATTTTGCTTAATCCATTTCCTTAGTCAGGTACTTATCTAGTTGTTTGAGTTATTTATAAACTTATTATAACTAGGTGTAAACACGGACTAATCCTGTAGTGTTCAAAATTTGTCACTCTATTGTACTAGTATCAATTCACATAAAGTGCAAGCCTTATACAATCACCCAAAGTAAAATAAAGAAAGAATATAGGCATGCATTGGGCTAGTCATACCATGGCACAATTAATTCTTCAAGGGACTTGGTCATCATCATAATAGCTATGTCAAGTTTATTAGCACATGTCATTCTAGGCTAGGCTGAGGGTCTATAGGCGCAAAGCCTATCTAGGTAGCTCCTTCTGGTCATATGGGTGCAATCTTATATCAAGTTTATCTATAGTCTTATGGGTGAAATATAATGTTTTATAATTTTTAACATCCTTTAGGTGCTTAGAGGGTTCAATGGAATTGATTATATCAAGGGGTTTTTTCTCAAGCTATCACTCTTAGCATAGATGCCAAAGCTTGGGTGCATGCCCTTTCTTACACTTACACTATTTTGTAGTTTAGTTTGACATTAGTATTTATCATAGAGATGCCATTGATGAATTGGAACAAAAATTTACTTAATAACACATTCATATATCAAAATTACACTACTGTAACTATTACATTCAAGTCACATTCAAAGAACCTTATGATAATCATATAAACTAGATCAATACATAGATATGTGCAACACCATTATTTAATTACTAAGGTTCCATTAATAGATTTCATATTAACAAAAATAGAGCACACTCTCATCTAAAAAAATATCAACCCAAAGGCTCACAAGTGAGCTTGGGCACTACAAGGTGGATCTTCATAGGTATCCATGTTAAAACTAAGTTTTAATGGTAGTCATTTCACTAGGCCTGAAATCAATTCTACAAATCTTTATTATCTCCAAATAACTTTTTTACATATTATTTTGATATAGGTTTTATATCACTTAGGAGCATCTTATTTCCAAGGTGGAGGGTGCACACTACGTGTTGAGTTGGAGCCTTGGTTGATCATTTCATCAACTCCCTCACCTTGTACCCTTTGCACTCTAGTTACCATGTGTAGATACTCAGAATATACCCCAAAAAATCTAGGAACCAATTAACTACTTTCTATCTAGCATAAGATGAGCATCGATTCCTCCAGCTAGCACAAAAGATACCAAACTATAAATCATTCCACATGATCTCCTTGCATCGATATGTCTACTGAGTTGGTGTGGGTCTAGACTTAGGCAAAAAAGGTCCCAATAGTTATTGAATCCACATTAATATAATCAAATTTTAAGTTATAAATATGATATTATGATAAAAATTCTTAAACATTAGGAAGGTGATATTTTTTATGTTTCTTATGATGAAAATATTATGCGTACATATCAATAGTGGCTAGTGAATGTAGAAACTATGCAAAAGCTAGTCAAAAAAAAAAATGGGATGTTGTTATGAAATTAGAAATGACTTAAATTTATAGAAATGATAAATGGACCTTTTTTTAGATTCCATTAAATAAATATTTAATTTTTTCCAAGTGGGTATACAAGACAAAATTCAAGAGTGATGGAATATTTGACAATCTAAAATCTAGAATAGTTACAAAATGCTTTGCACAAACATATGGGGTTGACTGTGAGGAAACCTATACACTTGTAGCATTTAAATATATTATAATACTAATCTAGGTTGTATAATTTGATAATTTACATAAAATCCATCAAATTGATGTCAAAATTGCATTCTTATATGGAGTGATTGAAGAAGAAGTATATGTGGAGCAGCCATAAGATTTTGAGATAAAGGGTAAAGAATATTAGGTATATAAGTTGAAGAAATATATTTATGGTACAAAAAAAATATAATATCTTGGTATTAAAGGATTTATATCTATTTATTATATCAATAATTTTTAATAAGTCAAAATGAACCAAATCTTTACATACAAGCATTGGGTTCTAATGTCTTATATGTTTGTCTCTATGTAGATGACTTGAAATTTACAAGTAGATCTATGGAAATGTTGAATAGATTCATGGAAGCTATGAAATTATGATTTTACATGAATTATATTTTACATAATAATTAATTTATTATCATGTAATTCCATCAAAATAAATAGGAAGTATTAATTTTTCAAGTGAGGTATGCTCAAGACATGTTAAATAAGTAAAATCTTCAAGATTTGAAGCCCACAGACACTCCAACTTCAAGTGGAGAAAATATTATGAGAGATGATGGAATTTATTCATATAATAAAAATAATTTTATAATAATTGTGGGAGGTTTTACGTATCTCACTATGATTAGACCTGATATTTGTTATGGGGTTTCACTAGTTTCTAAATTTATGGACAAACAATCACTCAAGCATTTGCAAGTAGTGAAGAGGATTTTAAGATATGTAAGAGGTAATTATAATCATGGTATTAATTTAATACCAATAATATATTTATTTATAATTAAAAACACATATTTATATTATGTATGATCTTTTGATGATAGGAAATTAATTTCAAGTTAGTGCTTCACATTGGAAAGTGAGTCGATTTCATGGTCTTTAAACAAACTAGATACAGTTGTATTATCCTCTAATAAAGCTAAATATTCATAAATTTAATTACATTATATGTTTTAATATAATCTTATTTGATTTTATAGAGGCTCAACTAGATCCAACATAGATATTTTGTGATAAAAATGGGACAATACAATTGTCTAGGAAACCATTTTTCCATGTTAGAATCAAGCACATTGAGCTAAAAAATCATTTTATCAGAGACTTGGTCAATGGTAATTTTTTTTAAATTGAGTATATGATAATAAAATATCATTTTTCATATATTATCTCCAAGGGATTGCACAAGCATATTCATGCAATACTTAAGGAGATTCTCTCATCCATGTATTGAAGGGGGAATGTTGAGTATGATGCCAATTTGGGCACTTGATTATGAGTGTTATATTTAATTTTTTTTAATGTGTTTATTATTTTTATTTAATAATTTGTGTCCTAAAATATTTTTTTGGTCAATTTTAGACACATTTTGGAAATTTCTTAAAAAATAGTTAGAACTACTAGTTCACTATCAGAGTATTCAAATGAGCTATCAAAAGGTAGGGTGTAATTTTTAGTATTATTTAATTTAAATTTAATTTAATTTAATTTAATTCCTATTTTATAAGTAATTTGGGCACCCTAGTTTAGTAAATTTCATGATTTGATTACTTATTGAGCAAGGCTTCTTTCATGTTGACCTTGTCTTGAATGGAAGTCAACCTTGTTTGCTTTAGCCTAATTTTAGTTGTATCAGAGTCTATTTGTATAATTTTAATTATAAATAATTTATTTTTCAATTTTTTTTAATTTGTGATTTTATTGAAATAACTTATAATGTAAATTATATTGTACTAGGATTGTTTTAACATTTTTTTATCAAGGAGAATTGTCCACAAATGAGTGTGGTGCATTATTACAATTGGGAAAAAAAATTATGTTTAATATATTATTGTATTATATTTATACATAAATTAAGACCATAAAATATTTGTTTTCATATTTTAAGTTATGATGTACAAGTTATGGTCGACAATCTCGCTTACAACATTACTAGATTAACAAGTAGTAATTCTAGGATAAATTGATTTATGCATAGCTTCAATTTTAAATTAATTAAGATCTAATTTTCACTCCCTCAATACATTAAAAACCTTCCTATTTTTTATCAACAAAAAAACTAAATATCAATTGTGCATAGAATTGGAGACTGTGATTTATGTTAGCAACAAGTGTGAATCCTTGAGTTATCAAGTAAAATATTAATCTAAGTGAGTCATTAACTAATATTAATTCCTCTGATATTACCTTATTTTTAAGAATATTACTCATCATCACTCTCATGAATTTTGTGATATTAAATAGTGTGGGTAATGGTGATATTTTTGGAATTATCATTCTCAGATTAATGCATCATTAGGGAGTAGTAACTCTAGTATAGTATGGTAAACATGAAATTGAACCTATTTAGTCTAAGACATAATTATTATATAATTTGAGTGGTTATTACTCTTGATCAACAAGTAGATTGCATAGATTATTCATTACCATTGTATCTTTAATATATATTGAATTAATTTGGTGCATGTAAATACATTTATCATTTTCATTTACTTCCTCTCTACATGGTTATTAAAGGATATTTCAAGTATGATTGAATTGTACTACCTAATAAAGTGATGGGTGTAGAATTAGATGTGAACTAGGATTTTATGGTAAATTTTAGTAAGGATTCAATTATTCCTACTTTGTGTAATGAATCATTAAATTGGTAAAACTACTTAACTATGAAACTTTGAAATGAGCCTTGATAGATATTAATGATCTCTACCAATGTAAATAGAGCCTAAGTTATTATTAGAAAAATTTTAGTTGAAATAAATGCATGTAAGTTGATTAAAGTTGAAAAAAACTTATAAACCAATGAGGACCAAAATTTTGTATATCAATTTAGGGGGAATTACCTAGTTAGCTATTGGTTTTGTGTGAGACCTCAACACCCCATTATATTGCATGTTTCCTACATACCAATACTCAGAATAGGGAACAAACCTTCATGTAGTTGTCCCAACTAAGTGATTTGTACATTTGTGATCCTTTTAATATATGAATGAATCTATGATTGGTTTCAATACTTGATCATGACTGAGTAGGGATGCATACAACTAGTTTAAAACTTGGCTAAGGACTACTTGAAGTACTTAGAAGCCAATTTGGAAATAATAGGGAACTTTTACTCAATGTGCACTCCTATCAATAAGCCTTTGGAATTAAAATTTATAGTTGTGTAATAAGTGATTTGAATGCATATTTATATCAATCTCATCAAGATGACAACATGTTATGAAGCCTAAAAATAGGGAGGGTTTCATTTGAAAATAGGACCATTGGAAGGAACTAGATATAATCATTAGATAAAGATAAGATTTATGGTCATTGTTATACTTGTCAATTGATTTTGTGCCCTAACGAAACATGGTAGGATTTGGGTCCAGACTTGACCATAAAGATGCATAGAGGTGTTTTTGATAATCATAACATTTATGTGTGAAATAAATTATGGTTATAAGATAAAATAGGTCCTCTCTTAGGCTTAAGATGGGATAACATAGTAAAATAGATACTAATTAAATTCCAAAGTTAATTAAGGATCAAAATAGGCATGATCAAGTATTCATGACCATATTTAGGTTTCTACAATGAATTCCATGCTTATTGAAAATATTCATCTTCTTATTAAATATTATTTAATAGGATTAAATCCAATGCCTTCCACCCTAAACTCATTCAACAAATAATTCTACTACTAAACACATTAAAAACTCTATTAGACTTTCCACCTCTATATTTCAACAAAAATAAATAACTATTTAGTAAATTAACCCATTTCATATGTCTTTGATTGAACTTATATTGACTATAAATAAACTAAAATTCTTGATTATCTATATATATTATGAACTCTTTTGACAAAAAATATTTTCTCCATTTCTTTACTGATTTTACAATTACATATAAATCTTGATTATACATTGAATACTTGCACTTTGCATCATTAAACTTATAATTTAAATATGTGGTAGGTATTCTTTATTTAATCAATATTTCTCATATTATTATGCTAATTGCATCATAATCTACCTAAAGTAATTTATTAAAATATGGAAATACCACAATTGGCTTCCTAGTTATGTTATTAAATTAATGAAATCTATCCTTTGCTTATGTTGTCCATTACAATCCTATTTCATCCTTGTGTATCACATTAGTGATTATATCACATGCCCCAAATAAATTATTGATTAACTTCTTTTAAAACTTTCCATCCCATGAAAACTATGTATCTCAAAGGTACTTTGTGGTGTATGCCAATATAGTATAGTTTGTACCCTCTTTAGGTCCATTTTCAAATATTATTGAGAAATTAAAAATCCCAAGTACACCTATTATTTCAACATGAAGTTGCATTTTTCAAATTCATGAGTAAATTTTCATCTCTCAACTTGTATAACACTTTGTGTTAGTGTAGATATTGTTTTTCATTTTTTATACTAAAAATAAACATGTCACCAATATACATAATAAAAAAATCACCCAAAAATGGTTTAATAACTTCATTCATCATTCTCATTAATTTACTTGATGCATTAGTTAATGAAAATATAGATAACCAACCATTCATATAGCTCTTCTTATGTCTTAATTTTTTTTTCATTCACCACCCTCCCTTATATGAATATAGTGATATCCACTCTTCAAATAAATTTTTGGGAAGTATCTCACTCCAAATAATAAATCCATCAAATCATCCATGTATGTAAATGTAAATTTATCCTTTGTATTTATCTTGTTAATGGATATAGAATCAATTCACATTCTCCATTATCCATTATTTTTAGGTGATAATAATTATGGTACTACATGTGCTAAAAAATTCTATTATTTGAACCTTTATTCAATAACTCTTGAATTTGTCTATGCACCTTTGCATTTCCTTTTGGATTTAATTTATGTCGCTTTGTTTGATAAACTCAAACTAGGTATCAAATACATGCAATTATTTATGTTTCTAATCAATGGTGATCCATCTATAAAATCCTTAGACACAATACCCTTAAACTCATTTGTTATATCCTTTAATTTATGTATAAATATTTATTCTTTTTCTACATATGTGGCTTATTTTACTAGTTTTGAAATTAAATGAAAATATATGTTATGCTTCACTTCATAAATTATTTTCCAAAAATTATCAAACTTTTGGACTTTTGTCCACTTCTTCACATTATCCTTCAAAGTATTCATCATGTGTGCTAATCCATATTTCCATAATTTATATGTATTATTTTGACCATCATGTTGAACTTTTTTTTCAAACTACCAAAGCCTTATAAGAAAAATATGGAAAAAAAACATATGAATTATGTTGCATAAACCCTCATCTTTATAAGTACTAATCTAAAAAATTACTAAACATTTTTCATTCATCATAACTTAAATTCCATTTAATAACCAAGAAACCTTATCCATGTTTAGATGCAAAATTCTCTTCAAACTATGGTTAGATTCATGATAAATATATTCCATGTCTTAATATTTAATTTACCTTTGCATACTTTCTTAATTTGTACATGCCCCCACCATAATAATTTGTGGCCTTTCAAATTATCATCAATTAACTTAACCTACTTGTAATATTCCATACTTTCACACTCAAATAATTTCTCATATTTAATTATCCAATCAATGAGAACTTCATGGCTCAAACTTCCATAATAAATTCTAAAGTCCAATTTTGGTTTACGTATCATTCTCACAAAAACTTGTAAGAATCTATCTTCAGGTTCATCAACCTCTTATCCCATAACTTTATCCTCACATGCTTATTATGTGACCTTAATATTTATTTCATTATATATTTACTTGAAAACCTAAATGATATACAATATAGCTTAACATATTACAACTAAATTAAGAAAATAT
Source organism: Torreya grandis (assembly GCA_037957365.1). Lineage (NCBI taxonomy): Eukaryota > Viridiplantae > Streptophyta > Pinopsida > Cupressales > Taxaceae > Torreya > Torreya grandis. The sequence continues at coordinate 8,910,022 of JARHVA010000051.1, read as the reverse complement.
TAAGTGAATACTTATTATATTCCATGAATTTTGGGATTTAATTCCAAATATATTTCAACAACTAATTATATAACACCTCACATGATATATGCTCCCAAACCAAGTGTGCATGAAGTCACAAGACTTTACAACCCAAAATTATCATGAAACCATTTTTTCCTTGATTTTCATGTTTGCTCAAGAATAATATTCTACTCTATCATAATATTTTAAAATGACTTATAATTCAATAAATAACCTATGCAATGAAGATCCAAATCTTCTGAGAAACCTCATCAACTCAGTTAATTCTATGGTGATGAGTTATATCTAACTAAGTTCTCTATTACTTAGGATATATCATAGATTTATGGAAATGTACCACAAATGAGATTGCACATGAACCCACATGTTCTTACATCATCATCACATCCCATCTTGAATAATTCCCCACCAAAGATTTGATCAGGAGTGAAAATATATATATTTTATTATTTCCATTCGATGTTATCTCATTATGGAGAATCCCTATTGTAAATAAATATATGATTTTAGATAGATCTACTAGGATGCATTGCACTTTATACAATTGGGCATTTAGCATACCATCCTCTATGTTTCATTCATCCTCCCTTGATATGATTCAAGATAAATGATTAGGTCTATAATTTTACTTTACCAACTTAACCACCACCAAAAATTTAAATTCTTAGAAAATCATGATCCATTTTAAAATTCTTCCATGTAAAACATGATTATTTACAAGATATTCAAGTTCCTAATGGTTTATGAAAAAAAGAAAAGTGTGGAAGGTATATATTGGATAAAGTTATAAATTGCATATACTATTGCAAGCAATTCATACTTAGCCATTTTATGGTTTTGTTCTATTTGGGTAAGATTATAGCCAACAAAATAAATAGGATAATCAACCGTATAATTCCTAGTTTGTGACAAAATGGTGCAAATAGCTATTCTTGATGTACATGGATATAGAACAAAGTACTATAGTCCATAAATTATAGGATCAATGTACTTCTAAGTTTATATTTCAATATGTCAAATGATTCTTATTTTTTCCATCCAAATGAACAGTGCATCCTTGTGTGGAAATTATTCAAATGGCATATCAATTTTTTATATAGTTCTTGACAAACCTGTGATAATAACCCATATGAACTAAAAATGCAGTTATGTTCCTTTATGTAGTTGTAACCTTTAACTAAAAAATGGAAACTATATTTTTGTTGATGTATAATAATTCATTATTTATAAATGATGTGACCACGTATTATCTGGAGAAGAGTCACAAATATACATTTCTTCTAATTGAGGTAAATTTATAAATTTTAACATCGCTTGAACATCAAGTGCAAGTTTTTATGGTGGAATTTTACCAACCCATAAACCTCTAAGTCATCATGATACACCTGGAGGAAATAATGAATGAAATATGTTAATTAATAAACACCTATGTGTGAGATCATGTTATAACATTTTTTAACATAAAATGCATGACATTGTATGCAAACAAGACCCATTCTATCATCTTTATTAGTATGTTCTTGATGATAAATCACTAACCCAAAAGTTAACTTATATATTTCATATCATGTCACTCTTTCTATAATCTCTTTGGTGATTGGTGTTGAGAACTAGTTGGTAACACATGAAGCATTGAGTAACCAAAACTTAACACATATCTAAATGCACCCATCCTTTTTTATTCTAATTACCATGGGGCTCACCCACTCAAGTTACTCAATTATATAAATGAATCTATTATCCAAAATGTTATTTATAGTTTCCTTTACTTTTATGTATAGATTAGGATTCCTCCTATAAATTATATTATTCATAATTGTTTCACCATCAATAATTTTGATTATCATTTTTCTTAGAGAGAGATGCACACCCTTCCTTTCATTTTAATCGCATGAAAAAATTTCTTGATATCCATATAATAACTCAATGATTTTTTATAGTTATTCATTTGACCAATAATCACCTATAGTGACAATAATTTAGTCTTCTTCATTTCCAATATTTGTCTTTATTATCTTAAAGGGATTGTGTTAATACTTACACTAGGCCCCTTATGAGTTTATAAATTCACATTACCCATAGGAGGATTATGCCTTTAGGTGGTATATGACATATTCAAGTGGTTTTTTTTATCCATATTGTATAGTATATTTTCTTTTCCACACTTATAATTCCATTGCATTCTATACATACATCATCATCATTCTTGTTATAATCATTATTGACTCTACACTCTTAAAACATTTTTGGCAATGTTAGACCCTTCTCACTATGTATCTATCTTAATCACTCCTCCATGATGGATTCATTATCAACAAAAGTAAAGATTAATAAATCTTAGGCTTAGGTGGAAAAAAAAATAAAAAGGCTTGAACAAAATTTTTTTTTACATCCTTTCATTTAGTAGTTTCTCAATGCATTTCATAGATAATATATCATGCTCAATAATAGGTCTTCAATATTTTATAAAACACATGTAATCATAATCTTTAAATAACATAATGTGAGATTATTGTATACACCTTTTCAAAACTATGGAAACTTCTTTTAGGAGAATAATTTCTACCATAACTATTTATTCCCCACTATTATCACTAACTTAAAATCAAGTGCTTATAGATTCCTTGACATCAACCAAATTTGGTAGGATTGACATGTATGTTTCCCACCAACACATAGTTTTAATCCTCAATGTGTGTATTAGAGTTCATAAGCACTCTTCCTCCTTTTGAACACATCATACTATATTTTCCAAATATTTAGTCATAATGCACATCCTCATTTCCTTCATAGCATGGAAAATTAGCGTGTTTTCTTGTACTGATGTATAACACCCCCTTCATTTTGGATTTTGCAAATGAAATCCAAACTTTGGTTCTTTAATTCTAACTGTCCCTGATCTTAGTACCCTTATGTATTTTTTTAGCATATATTTTCTCTTATTTGAAATCATGGCACACACTTTCACCCTATAACTTCATAAAATTACTTCACCCATAGGTCTCAATTGGCATGTGTAGTGTTAGACATAGAATTATCGTCACCTAACTTAACACCCATTCCTCATTAGAATCATTATTCTTTGTGCCTTGAGTATCTATGTTTTATATATAATTTACCTCCTCATCTATCTATAGACTTTCAACATAAACTAGGCCATGGTTGTTATCAAGGGGGATAACTATGCACTACTCCACATTTTAAAAAATTGTGTAGTGCTTCTTGAAGTGCATATTTACATTATTTACCTATCACTATAGTTTTTTTCCTATCGACAAACACTAGATAATTTTAAAACTCAACTAATTCAATGAATTCAATATTTTCACCAAAATTTGATCCCATGATATCAAAACAAAAATTCTTGAGGATTATAAATAGTTTTCCTTGGGTTTTATCTTCTATATACAACATATGAGGTGAGGGCCTTAAGTTAGGAATATTCATATAGTGCCAATATTTTTAAGTGAGGATGTTGAACTTGGATTCTTTTTATTAATAATTTCACAAACTAGCTAACCATATATTGTGGCATTAATTAGTAATTCTCAATCATTTTTGATGTTTTGTGTATTTATAACTTCACTCTCTCTTACTAGGTATGGCATAGGAAATTTAGTTGTTACAACTAATTTTTAAATTCTATAGTTGTTAATAATTGGAATCATCTCTTTTGAATTCCATAATTTAAAGATACCATAAATTTCATTTACATGTCTCTTGGGCCCTCTATTTGAGCACTTCCCTAGCATTGGCATGTAAGTCATGAGAATTTTAAAGATTACCTTGTAAGTTTTGTATAACATATATCACTTCTTGTAATATGTCCCTCTAATTTAAACAAATAGGATAAGTATTGGTAGAAGGTTTTAATTGATGGAATTTATCTTGTATATTGGGTTCATAGACTAGTCAAACCTTTTTAGTTTGAGCTTATGCCCAAGATTAGGTAATATCATTACTTCATATTGTGGCATGAAATTGTATCCCCTTAGTTAGTTTGTGGCTTAAATATTTTGGTACCCATGTAAAATAACACGGATCATTCTCACTTCATTATAACTTATATTTATTCATTATATTTGCATAGAGATATAGGCAATCTTCTAGTCATTTATCTATGTGACAATACCCATAAATAAGAAATTTTAGGAACTTTGTTTCATACTCATTAAAGGAACCACACTTATATCAATATGAGAAGGAAACCATCAACCACCTCTTCCAAGGTGGGGGTACTGACCACCATATTTTATTTCACCCTAATTTGATGGGTCAACTATTATTTGTCATGCTCATCTTTCATGTATCTCATTAATCTCATTGATCATTTGAAAATCCTCAATGTTATGGGTGGATGCCTTAAAAAATTACAATACAAGGATACCTTTATCTACATCAACTATTTTAATAAGATAAAATTTCACATATCATGCCCTTCATATAAAATTTCACATGATGTGAGGAGTGCTTAGATGTTACACCTAGAATAATTAGTCTTATTGTTCCCCTCAAATTCACAGTCAATGAAATATAGTCCACCATATTTTTTGCATGTTATTAGTAGTTAATTTTTGAAACTATGATGACATAAAATAAATATGTGCCTCCATAAATGGTTTTATTCTCATGTCCATGCTTCCAAAATCCTCAACTCTTTAACCTACTTCTAACATGTCATGTGGTTCAGTGAAGGTCTTCATTAATAAGGTGCACTTGAAATAAAATAGTAATCCTCCCATGAACCAATTTGCATGTTATATAGGATGCATTTCAAATGAGATATTTGAGATCATGTTTTTCAAACTTACATCATTAGTTTATATGCTCTCAATCATCTCTTGATTCACTTCATCTATATTTAAAATATTTTTATATTAAAATTTTTAAATATAAATTCTTTCAATAAAGTTGCCAAAAACTAATCATAGTCTAAAATATATTGAATTGGGTCATACTCATGATAAAAAAATATTTTCACAATCCAAAATGTGGTATAAAATTGCCTCACTTTCATCTATTGTGAAATAAAACCATCAACTCACTAAATGAGCTCAAACCTACGCACATGCTCTATAACATTTTCAACTCCTTTATACTCTATAAAGCTTAAGGACATCCCATAAATGATTTTATGGGGAAATATTGGATACACTACTAGTGTCATTAAATAATCTAGTGAACTAAATATTTCTTTTGAAATTGAGATATGGACACCTCTTGGATTTCCTCTTCCTTTCCTAGTTGCTTACCTTCTATGTGCATATATTATCCTACTAGTCCTATCACTAGGTTGTGCCATGATCATATTGGCATCTTAAGTTGGTTTTATGGCTCTCATGATATTTTTTCATCTAAATTATTAATTTTATATGAAGTTGTATTACCACCCCTTTTTGGTGGAATTCACAATATAGGTGGGGTCATCTTTTATGTTGATTTTGTCTAAAAATCCCAAAGGATTATAATTTATTAGTTATTATATAATACTCTTTACTAATTAGTATTTCCTGAACTCTCAAATATAATAAAAATTAACATAATATTCACTTACTATTGTGTCAGCCAATCCTCCATTATCGGTGCATCTCCATACTTGTTCAAATTCCTATTGAACACTCCTATATTTCTTGGTTACATCATGAAACCTTATCCTCATGTGTCATTCCATACTATTGGAATTTGTTAAAACTAGTTCATTACTCTAGTAGAATTATTAGTTTACATGGTATTTAATACTTGTGCATACATTATGCCATTTTCTAAAATTGTATGCTTTTATCCTTAGCCAAAATTGGGGTCTAATAATACTAAAAAATGATATGACATTATATAATTCCCCTAACTCAATTAGATTTGGTCCCATTTTAGTTACATCATGTCTTTTAGATACTTCAATATCTCTTGAAAATTTTAATTTCCCTTGGACATTCTTAACTACCTCCCTTACTTAAAAAATGATTTCATTTTACCTCATGGCATCAAGGTACTCCTCCACTTTTTCATTTAACTAAAATATATATTTTTATTTTATTTTATTCATATAAGTTTCTACACCTTACTCTTTATATACTCCACATTTTATGAATAGATTATTGCATATCTATCTCCAATAGTTTTTATATTCTTGTGTAGAGCTCTTTTCTATTTTTGATGTGTCATGACCATGCCACCTCCTTTTTGCACTTATTTTTTAGTGTATATCATTTTGTGCAATTATTTGTAATCCTTTGTCTTATGTTATTCATGAAAATGGAATAAGTACGGATTTTTTATATTTTATTTGTTAATTATTGTTATCATAGGTTCCTATAAATCCCATCATAACATGTTAATTTATGTTTTATATGTGAAGTAAGAAACATGAGCATAACACATAGTCATAGAACAAAAAATTCTTCTTAGGTTAAAAATTATATAGTTATTTTGGAAATGTAGACTATCATGTACATATTTTTCATTATCATTTTTAAATGACTAAACATATTTGATAAAAATAGAGAAATCACTTCACACAGAACAAGGATAAGAGACATTCAGGAAAACTACTATCATATCTCAATATTAATCTCTATCTTTTTAGAAATCCTTTTCATTACAAGTGATCACTATTTATAGACTTTTATAGTACATTGGTTCTTCACATTCCATTCATTTGATTCAAGTAAGAATGTGTACTTTCACATTCCAAATAATTTTTGAATGCTAATATAGGTTGAATACATCCAAAATGTAATATGTTATATAGGTTGACATACGTTGCACACTTGTCATTCATCTACACTCTACGATTTTGTAGTTCTATTCCACCATTGACACTTTCCATCACTTAAACAATTATCTCATCCCAAGACAAAGTCACAATAAGTGTGATTTGTGATAAAGCATAGAAAATTCATATGATGAGTAAATGGTCTAAAAAATTTACTTATGCTAATTACTTGAGGCGTTTTTAATTGGTTTTCACCTCTTGTGCACTACTTAGTCACCCTTTCATGTTTTTAAATAAGTAGCATACTAATCTATCATCCTTCTAGGTTTTCAATATATTATCCTAACCAAGTGGCCACCCTTTATGGGTTTTCAACCAACCTAGACCCATTATTAATATTTAAGGCCTTCATATTAGAAAATTCTTTAAAAAATAAAAAAATAGAATGTGCACAGTACCTACAAAGAAGATGGAGGCATATGCTACATTTTAGAACTGGTAGAGATTGTGAAGATTATGTTGAAGTAATTATTGCCAAATAAGTTGTAGCTATCAAATATGGTGTTAGTGGTGTTGATTGTATTTATATGATTGGTTATGTAAATGTGGTAGTATTTTTCTACTTGAGCTCCTGTTAGAGTTGGTTTGGAGGGATTAATTATGGATCCTAAATAATTTATGTGATAGATCTATCCATAAGTGACAAGTCCTTTTTGAACATTATCCAATCCTTGAGAACTTCTCACACCATATTAATAATAGTGCATAGTGTTACTTGGTACCCCATCATATTTTGAATGTCTTCATCTTATGTAATGGTGAGAATCACCTTATTATTAAACACTTTATATTGGATTTATTGTGTTAGTTCCTCTAATGTATCTACATACCTTTATGTCTGAATGCAAAACAAATTATTGTGTATCATCTCATTTTTCCATGGTTTTCGCTTATGCATGACATTGTCTCTTAATTATAATGATTGCCTTAGTTTGAATTATAGTGTATTTGAGGTATCAAATTGATCGTTGATTGTTGTTTTAGCTTTGTTAGCCTTGATGAGCTCTATTTAGCCTCATTGCATATGGTGTTAAACTATTACTTCTAGTCAATCATGCCTCAGTTTATGTATTGAACTTGTAGCATTGCCATATCAAATACTTGCTTAATATCTTTGAGAATTTCAAAAGTAAATTTTTTTTGGCCTTGAGATTCTAATATTAAGTGTGAATATATTGTAGCTTCTATTTATAAATCCAATCTTTTATTAGTTGAGATAAGAGGGATATGAACTACTTATTCTCAAATAAGACTTGGTCACCTAAAACATGAGTGAGCAAAGTAGAAAAAGTGTTATCAATAAATTGGTGAACCTTGGTGAGATAGAGGTATAGGTCTATGTTTTCCACCCTTAGTTATGATGCCTCTTGTTCTAGTGTAGAAGCATTCTAAGCAATAGACTCCTAAATATAATGGATACTTAAATTATTCAACAAGGGTAGCTTATAAAAAACAAGCAATGCTTCATACATGGTTATTACAAGAGCTATGCTAGAAGTCATAGATGTCAAAGGTGATTTTTTATTTATGCTATTGGAAGAGAGAAATTTATGCGTCATGTTAAATGTGCAAGGACATTGCACAATCATTGGTTGTAAATTTTTTTTTATGTTGTGAAGTCTCCTCTTTTACACCCCCTTGAGTGGAACCTAAGCCTTAAGATGTAGAAGATGTTTTTTGGGCCTTAGGTATCACTACCTTATTTGTGGACTTTGTTTCCTACTTCATTTTGGCTTCTTGTTGCATTTTATAGTTATCCTCTACCTTTTATTTGGTAGTTACCTCTACATGCTCCTTGTTCACTTGTTCTTAGGCCTAATTCGATGTTTCTTCCTTTTCCTTCACATGGATTCTTTTAATTTATCAACTTCTTCAGTATTTTTTAATGTGTCAATTTAAATCATATATTTCTACACTACTTGTGCTTCTTGATTTATTCATTATTTATCTTTCATCACACCTTATTCATTTCACTTCTCATTTTCTTCCTCTATTCCACCTCTTTGATAACCTTATGTGCCAGTTCTTCCTTCCTTTTCTTATTTTTATATTATTAGTTTGGAGTTTCACCTTTTAGAGAAGTTTTTTGAAGGATTGTCCCTCTAACTGATACAATGGAAACACTCTTCAAGTTATGGGTGACCTTATGTGAGGAGTGAATATTGAGAGAAGGTTGGTTCCCCTAATGAATTACCTAAAATAAATTTAATCTAATACTACAATGAGAAAAAGGAAAAGAAGGAAACATAACATATAAACCAATTGAAACTAAAAATGAAGGTGATGCACCCAAACAATTTGAATCTCCTACTTTCTTGAACATGCACAATGGAACTAAAAGAGATTACATACCTACACAACTCCCAAATCAATCACTCTTACATAAGTATTCCATAGTAGGGTTAAGGGATAAAGGCTAAACTTGGAGGAATGACACACATTCACAATTGTTTGTTTACCAAAATTTGATTGCATATAACCTCTAACCTACAAAATAAAATGTACCTTACATAGAGGTGACAAAATTGGAGAATAATCAAGTATAAATAGTTTTTAATCGCAAGATTATATCAACTTCATAATTTCACATAGAACATAAGTATCAAATAATTTTAATAACACTTCTATTATTCAAAGGCATTTTATAATTTAAAAAAATAGTAGGGATTATGCCATACTAGAGTGGTTGTCTCCATTTACAATGAAAATCATAAGCATATATGTAAGAATGAAGACTAAAGAAGAATAAGGAACACAAAAATTTCTCATAATGCTACCATTAATGTATGAAATTCAATTTAAAAATAGAAAATATAAGGAAATTAATGCCATAAGTGCTCCTCGACCATTAAATTTGACTTGCATGTATTTTACTTGGTCTTCATGTTGACTCCCAGATAGAGTGGTACAGGATTTCCTCATGGGTGAATCGATAAACTTGATTTAGTCAAATATTATTCAAGGATTCTCTATTTTTTTGGATCATGTTTTTCATGTCTTTATTGCAGGTGTTGACTCATCACTCCTTTGACTTCAAAGTTGGACTTCTTCTTTAACTCCATGATTCCCACTCCCTTGGAGAGGTTTTACATTCTTAGGTTCAGTTTAAAAAATCTTCATGACTCTTTAACCTCATCGAATAACCATTTCATTTGCCTTAGTGTAGGATCTTGCATATTCCTCTTCTCATCATTTAAAACCATAGAGTTGTACTTTGATTATGTGTATTAGATCAAATATAAATATTGATATGTTATAAATCCCACATTTTTCCAATTTAAAACCAACATCATTGAAAATATGGATAACATAACTTTCCAACATAATAAGTGACATCAAAAATGGAAATTTGGATTAAAATATATGCTTCAAAAACCAACATGTAGTTGTGCACAGCCACATCACCACCTTCATAACATGGAAAACTGAAAAATCACATATCAAGACATGAGGACAACAAATAGTATATTATATTTCCACAAATATATTTAAAATATAATTAAAAGGGTATTATTATTTTTTTTGAAATGATAAAATTAATCCCTATGAAATACCCTTTTAGTGCCTTCTAGTAAAAAGTTGTCTAAGTTAGAAATCTTCTTGGGAGGATCATTTTGTACCATTATATCTTTTCACTAGAAATTGCAATAGCTTCAAAAATAAATGCATTACCTTATCATGTAATTAGTATACTACCATAAAAATTTTCAAACACTTTTGACTTCATTTGGTCTTGTTAAAATGTGTTTCAATAGTGCTCATTGGGCAAATTTAGTAAAACATTCTGTAAATGGTAGTTTTTAAATTTGTGTATTTCACACATGATATTGAATATCTGTACAGTATTTTTTCCATTTCATTCTAATGAAATTTTTATATCATAAAGAGGAATTTTTAAAATAGTTTATTTAATTTACCCGTGTGAAATTTATCTTGAAATGTGCACACTAGATAGATCTTTAAAATGGAAACATAAAAAGTTGACCAACTGAAAAAATAATGCAGAACCCAACTTTGATGGCTATGCATTTCAAATATAGAAAAGTAATTTCCTAAAAATTTATCCATATTTACATTATTCTAAAATTTGGCCACCATAATGGAAAATTTTAAGATTATTGGACCTCATTTTGTTGTGCAAACATAGGATTCAAAAGTGCACACTAACAAGATTTGGTCATTGGGAAGAGACAAAAATCTGCTCACTAGGCAATTTTCATGATTGTGTATCTTTTGAAAGAGGAAAATTTTAGTTTGAAATATTTCAAAATTTTGTTCTAATTACATTTTTATACCATCATACAAGTTTTCAAGAGAAAAAATTTGATTTATCCCTATGAAATTAGGTCTGAAGTGTGTACCCTAGGCTTGTTTGGCAACTGGAAAGATGCAAAAAATGCCCAAGTAAAAATTGGTGCAAAACCCAATTTTTAACTCTATAAATATTTCATTTGGGAGTGAGTTTTATATTATTTTATTAACCCTCACATTCTTCCCACATGTGAATAGCATCAATAAAATTTTAGAGAGAAAAGAACATGATTTGGTTGTGCGGAATTGCTCCTGAAAAGCATTGTATATGTTGATTTGGTATATAAGGTTTTGATTATATTGAGAGATCAAGGTGACTTTGAAAAATCAACATTATATAAACATTTGAAAATTTATTGATTGATAAGAAAAGGACCATCTTTCTTATCAATTCCATTGGGCATGGAGTCAAGAAGGAACTCAATCACAATCTAATCTAAAAGTGCAATTAGACTATAACATCTTGAAACAACCTTTGGAAAAGTGAAAATACCTTCAAAAAAAGAAAAGGACATCAATAAAAAACAAAAATATGTGTTAAATCACTTATAACAAATAAAAATAACCATCTATACCAACTTAAATAAGTGTGAAACAACACTTGGAGGAAGTGGAAAGACTAGACTAATATGTACAAAGGTTCAAAATATCTCCATCCCACCTAGATCAAAGCAGATGACCCTAAGGTCCTCCCCATGTGGTTGGTATAGGTGAATATAAGACTATTTTTTGTATGTCCTTATTTACAAATCATCCCTTGTATATGGCTCTTAGAGGTTGGGTACTATCTAATAAGCTTGTCCTTTGATTGCCAATCTCCTTAACTTGTTTCCCAATAAATCAAACATGCCCCCTATGTAGAAAAAATCCTCTTATAGCTCATTCATATTTATCTTCACAATTTTTTCATGAAATTAACCTAGCCACTTTGGTTGATTTCCTAAAAAAGCTCTATCCCCATCTGGGAAGAATTGAGCAATTATAAAATCTCCATTAAGACTAGGCCCACTTATTTATTTGGAGTAAATGATGTTATCTTTGATTTATCAAGTTGTTGGTCCTCCAAGGTGTCTTTGGACTACTCCTCAAACTCCATTGGTTTTTTTTTAGGCCTCAAATTCTTATAGGAATTCAAGGTACTAATTCCATGCCTAATCTAAGCCTTCTTTTGGATCCAAGGGGTTATGTAAGAGAGTGTTATTTAGGATATCATACTACTCTTTACCTACTACAACCTCCTTTATATTTTTGCTTTGAATCTTAGGAAAATATGATTGGCTTATATCCTCTATGACAAAATAATCCTACCACATCTAATCAATATTCTCTCCTAACCTCAATAAATCAAGTAAAAGGGTACTGTTAGGTTGTGGAGCTAAAAGCTTCACTGATGCAGACATGGAGGAGGTTGCAGAAGAGTTGCGGAGTGTCACAAACACCGGCGTCAGTCAGGCCAACCGACGATGGCAGGTAAGAGATAGGAAGAAACTGACATCGGTCAGGAGTCAGCCGGTGTCGGCACCCCCAGGTGGATAGGGACCAACATCGGTCACCTGTGTGGTTCGACTGTGAGTATATTACGGGTAGTCAGTTGATGAACCAAGTGTTTGCATGATGAGAGCTAATTTTAGACTGAGAGCTGCGGATCTAATTATTGTAATTAGATGTCTAATTATTGTTTGGATGAGATCTATATAATAGACTCATGGTTTTATTGTAAACAAGTGCTAGAGAGTAAGAGAGCAAGATTATAAGCTCCTTCTGTGTGTGAGGTGAGCAATGGTGTGTTCCTCCTAGTGCCACAGTACCAAGGTGGGTGCTGGTTTTGGAGAGTCAGCAAGATTCTTCAGGGGTGTATGATCTTAGTCAGCTGGTGTGCATGGATTCTATAGGAGATCTACATGGTAAGTAAGATCATTGATATGTAGGTGTATGTGTGTGCAAGGTCAAGGTTCACAGGTGTGCAGAACTAGGTTGATTTGTAGGTGTGCAAGATCAGATAGGATAGCAACACAATAGGGAGCAGAATCAGATAGGATCTACTTGGAGTACAGGTGTGTACTCAGATATAGCAAGAGAGGAAGGCAAGGGATTTCCTTCCATAAGTAAGGTCTATTGAGGTGCAGGTTGTTGTAGGTTCAGGGGAGATCTACTTAAAGTACGTTTGTGTACTTGTGGAGTGCGTGGAGCACGGGTATAAGGTGAACACCAACTCTATGTTTGAGTTGGGTGTTGGGACCTAAGAGAGAGAGCTTTGAGGAGAGAATTACTGTTCACTTGAGGTGTGGGAAGCCTTTGAAGAGGTGGTGGAGAAGAAGTGGCATCTTCTTTATTGTATTCTTTTCTGCAAGAGTTTTAATACAAGTTATGTATTGTCTCTCATATTATGTGTTATTTCTGAATTCTAGTTACTTGTGTATTCTGGTTTATTTCCACATATTAAGTTGCTTAGTAATCAATTGTGTGCTTCTGGTTATTTATCCCAACACGTGGTATCAGAGCTAAGGTTGTAGAGAGCAAGTTTTGTGTTTGGTTACAGGTCACTCTCAGGGGTTTCTGATCGAGTGGGAGTAGAGCAATGGCAGATCAAAGTAAGCTAAGAATAGAGGAGTTGAAAAGCACAAATGGTCACCAATGGTCATATGGAAAGAAAGAGCAGGTAAAAGAATATTGTTGGTTGGTAGCAGATCAGCATGAAGGAACTGAAGATGCAGATGTTGTAGGTGTTGTTGCACAAGATGATTTGAAAGGTTTCTTGGATAAAGTTGAATCTTGGATAACAGATTTGATTGCCTCTTTCCATGCAGCCCCAGGTAAAGGAGCTGGTGAGCCTTGCCAAAGAATTGGCAAAGGGGAAGTGAAGCTAAAATCACAGGCGGCCAACACATGGGTGTTGAAGGAGGTCATGAAGGTCCCAGGTTTGGAGATATGGCTAATTTCTTTAGAAAGGTTGGGTGATGAGAGATGCACGAGAGCTCTCACAGTGGATGCACTTGAATTAGTTGGTGGTAAGAAAATAGGTACTCTTTATCTACTTGTTTATATTATTGATTCTTCTTTTGTTGCGGAGACATGGCTTTGTAGGCTTGGTCACATGAGCAGGAAGGAGATGCATGTTCTTAAGCAGAAGATAGATATATTTGACAGGCTTAAGAACTGGAAAGCCTTGGTGTTCTTGGAGGAGATGGCAGACAAAGACCAGTGGATGGGGCTGGATACTTCTGGGCAGGGCAGTTTGGACATGGGGATTGATTTAAAGGAGCTCGTGGGTAAAAAGTCATCACTCACAAGAAACACAAGTACCAGCATCGGCATGAAAGTTGACATCGTCAGTAGGTAAGACCGATGTCGGTCACGAGGACTGACGTCGGCAGCATGAGGACACCGATGTCGGCAGAGTTGGTAGTCAGGACAGGCGCAGGAAATGACATTGGTTGGATGCAGACTGTGTGGTGACTAAGATCGGTTACTGTAATGGATTTTGGGTGGATAGCAAGCTATCAAGGAGTCTCAAACACCCATATGGAGGACTGAAGATGGTAAGTAAGCCTCAAATTCATTGTTCCTCTTCTTTACACTTGTTGCTTATTGCAGAGCAGGAAGGATCTAGGAAATAGTGGGAGCATGGCATGGAGATATTGCAGAACCAAGCAGAGATTTGGTAGGGTTGCCAATGGGAAGAAAGCACAAAGATGAATGGATACCTTAGTTGAAGAATAGAGAGAATGGACACGTGAGATGGAAGACCAAAGAATATGGTCTTGAGGAGCTGCAGGACAGTGGTACAGGTTTTGACAGGGGGATGACAAAGCATGACTTTAGTCAATGTTAGGGTAACTACTGTGGTTTGTCTTACCAGGTGGATGATGATTGCAACAACATTCTATTGCTGTATGTGGATGGTATGTTTGCTAGTAGGTTTGTACATACAGGGTTTTGCTGAGCTAAGGGTAAGATTAGTTCAGTGGTTTGCTATGAAGAATTTGGAGCAGCGAAATTATTTGGCATGGGGGACATGGGGATCATAGGTTGATTTTGTTTCCAGTGGGAGCTGATGTGAATCAGGTGTTGGCGAGGTTCATTACACAAGATGCAGAATTGGAGCACACTAAGGGCTAGACAGTTAAGTGTCTAAAATCACATGAGGTCTGGTATAGGCCTGAGTTTTCCCAAGCGGTGGGAGTTGTCAGAGAGTTAGGAGCCAATTCTAAGAAGTGGGTTCTCAGGTATTTGAGAGGGACTAGTAGCAGGGATTCATGCTATGGAGGGTTAGGACTTCACTACATGGATTTGTAGATGCGGATGCGGTAGGGTACTCGGATGACAGGAGGTACATCACAGGTTGTGTGGTGGGTTATCTTCAAGATTGAGCTTAAAGAGGGATACAAACCAGGAAACAAATTAGATAGGGTACAGGTATAGGTATAGTGCAGCTATTTATCTCCAAGTGGGAGATTGTTAGGTTGTGGAGCTAAAAGCTTCACTGATGTAGACATGGAGGAGGTTGCATAAGAGTTGCAGAGTGTCACAAACACCAGCGTCAGTCAGGCCAACTGACGACGACAGGTAGGAGACAGGAAGCAACCGATGTCGATCAAGAGTCGGCTGACGTCGGCACCCCCAAGCGGATAGGAACCGACGTCGGTCACCTATGTGGTTCGACTGCGAGTATATTACGGGCAGTCAATTGACGAACCAAGTGTTTGCATGATGAGAGCTAATTTTAGACTGAGAGCTACGAATCTAATTATTGTAATTAGATGTCTAATTATTGTTTGGATGAGATATATAATAGACTCATGGTTATATTGTAAACAAGTGCTAGAGAGTAAGAGAGCAATATTATAAGCTCCTTCTATGTGTGAGGTGAGCAATGGTGTGTTCCTCCTAGTGCCACAGTACCAAGGTGGGTGCTGGTTTTGGAGAGTCAGCAAGATTCTTCAGGGGTGTATGATCTTAGTCAGCTGGTGTGCATGGCTTCTATAGGATATCTACATGGTAAGTAAGATCATTGATATGCAGGTGTATGTGTGTGCAAGGTCAAGGTTCACATGTGTGTAGAACCAGGTTGATTTGCAGGTGTGCAAGATCAGATAGGACAGCAACACAACAGGGAGCAGAATCAGGCAGGATCTACTTGGAGTACAGGTGTGTACTCAGATAGAGCAAGAGAGGAAGGCAAGGGAGTTCCTTCCATAAGTAAGGTCTATTGAGGTGCAGGTTGTTGTAGGTTCAGGGGAGATCTACTTGAAGTATGTTTGTGTACTTGTGGAGTGCGTGGAGCACGGGTATAAGGTGAACACCAACTCTATGTTTGATTTGGGTGTTGGGACCTAAGAGAGAGAGCTTTGAGGAGAGAATTACTGTTCACTTTAGGTGTGGGAAGCCTTTGAAGAGGTGGTGGAGAAGAAGTGGCATATTCTTTATTGTATTCTTTTCTGCAAGAGTTTTAATACAAGTTGTGTATTGTCTCTCATATCATGTGTTATTTCTAAATTCTAGTTACTTGTGTATTCTGGTTTATTTCCGCATATTAAGTTGCTTAGTAATCAATTGTGTGCTTCTGATTATTTATCCCAACAGGTACTTCATCCTAAACACAATGAATGTTTGCAACCTAATCCTCCACACATTCCTTAGGACCAAAATCATAGCAGCCCTTGGCCCATTCCTTAAATGAATAATCAAGAGTTTATTTAGTTGGTATAACAAACTCATGATGAATGATATCTTCTTCTTGTGATTGTGCTTGTGTCTACAAACTAATCTTGATCTAATCATTTTTCTCGTCTTGAAACACATACTCCTCTTGAAGGTTTTGTTCACCCTCAAGGTCCTCCTCCATCACACAAATTAGTATCTCATCAAACAAGTATACAGTTGTAACTTCTTTCTCCTTTTTGAATCCTTTCCTTCAATTTGAAGAAGATGTATTTACTTATTACTTAATGGAGAAATGGGGAACAACCTCATTTTATTTCTAAATGATAGTTCCACCTGAGAAAAGTCTAATGGTGCTAGGAAAAGTAGGTTTCGCTGATATGGATACTTGAAAAGCTTGTTAAATTTATTGCATAGGACTAATATTTTGAGAAGGTTGTTCCTAAGGAATAGTAGGCTAAATTTGTACAAGAACATGCTTTTTCAAATGATAGGGATTTTTAAAACTTGGCATATCAAATCAAGGAGGCTTAGGCAAAAATTTAGGATATTTCCCTTGCTTGAAACTTGGGATATTGAATATGGGAGCCTCCTTTTGAGTGGGTTGAGCTAGAGTTATGGTAGGAGAAGCTTGTCTGAAACTTGTAATAGAGGAAGTTGATTGGGATCTAATTTATTGTACTTGAGTAAGCACTTAATGCATCTACACCTCTTTTGCTATAATCTACCTAGCCAAGCACTTTTTATGATGTCTTTCTTGCTCACTCACCTCTTTTTGATGGAAATAAGCTTGATAATAAAGCTCATCCTACTAAAAAATATATTCCTTCTCTTTTGTAACATCATTTAACTACTATTGTATGTTCACCAATATATCATTGAGGTTGATATTGGCCATATTTTCCATATTTTAAGGATGACTATAAGGATAACCATGATGATTGGGGGTAGAGTATCCTTCTTGATCCTAGTTATAACCATGAAAATCTTGCCAAGAATATTAAATAGAGGTGGTGAGGAGGATGATATTTTATCATGATAGGGTTGTTTAAGATAAAACCAACAACATTTTGAGTCTTATATGGATGTTTTTGATAAAGTAAGGTGGCAAACTAGGGGCCGAACCCTATATAGTAAAAAAAGAAAAGAAGGCAAACAAACAAAAAATGCCTTCAGAGAGACAACGACATAGCTGAGAACAATAGACAAAAACAAAACACAAGCCACAGGAAGACCAGAGCCAGAGAGGTCTCCCCTTACATAACTATTGATTTGATAAGATCATTGAGTTTCTTATTCTTTGCATTGTCAGCATACCTAGTATTACCCACCACTTCCAGCATAGACATGATCAACAAAATTGTATTACGAAGCCCTTTGGTGAAGACCTTCTCTAGCTTCTAAATGTGGTCCTTCAGGGCCCCAATTTTAGTTTTCCAATCAGTCTCCTTCTCAGTGCCCTTACCAACTTCCTCGACATACATTTTCCCCTTATTGTCAGCAATTCCCATAGTGTCAGCACTCTGCTCCTCAGTAACCTCAAAATCCCTAGTAGCCTGCTTCCCTCCAGTGTCCTCCAAAATTTCTTGGATTTCTAGCTCCTCAGACTCTTCCTCCTGGGTTTCTTCTTCTGAAGCACTTTCTGAATAATCAATCAGTCTGTCCTTCAGGGCTAGTTTACCAGCAATCCACCCTGACCTTCACACTCTAGAGGGGAATCCTTCCTTATTAATTTTGGAAGGCTTGTGATATTTTCCACCTTGGCCCCCCGTGGCCTTGCCCAGATTCTTGTGGGTCCCTTTTATAGTCTCTTTAATATTTTCTTCCTCTTCATCAACCTTTCTCTTCTTGCCCTTCTTGCTCGCAAAGGAGCTGGGGGTATCTATCTTTTCAGGGTCATCAATACACCTCATTCCTGACAAGTAATCTCCTTTTGAATGATCTCCCTAATGTTTAAGGGAATATGAAAACCTTGTTGCCACACCCTCCAACCTGAAAATTGCTACCCAAGGTTGGTACAAGCATTAACGACCCTGTTGCCTTCTCTGTAGGTATGGGAAATCTCAACTTTGAAAAACTTTTGTAAAAGAAATTGGATATCAGTAATGATGTATTTTAGCTTGATTCCCACATTTTAATCTTTATTAATGGCATCTATGACCATCTTAGAGTCTTCTTGTATATTCAAGTTCCTTATTCCTAACGATATAGCTAACTTTAATCCCCATAGTAAAGCCATTGCTTCATCATGGTTGTTTCTCTGGCATCCAATTCCACCAGCATAGATAGAAGACATCCATCCTTTATCATTCATTATAATTCCTCCTCCACTAGCGTTACCATCCAACTTGGATGCCCCATCAAAGTTGAGTTTCATCTAGTTAGGTTTAGGGGGGATCCATTTAGTATTAAGTCTCTATAGTATTTTAGAGTTATTATACCTAGGGATCTGGTTTAAAACCTTCCATTTGGCTACAATTTGGCTTTCAATTTGAGATAGGGGTTTCTTTGTAACATGAATATGAGCTGTTGTAACATTTTCCATAATGGTGTTAGCAAAGGAGTTAAGCACCTGAGAAGCATTTCTAGCAATGTCCCTAAAAATTCTGTGATTGTGCTCTTTCCATAAAGTCCAACTCAAACATGGCAGAGCTTTCTTCCATAATTCCATAAGCCAGGGATGTGTGAAGGTAGGGTTCCAGTTCATAATTACTTATTTAAGGTCAGAATTGTAGACCCATTCAATACCAAAGTTGTTAAGTATTGTGCCCCATAATTCCTGAGCAAACTCATAGTGGATAAAGAGGTGTGAAACTAATTCCTCTTTTAAACCACATACGAAACATCTGTTAACCAAATTAAACCCTCTCTTTTGAAGGTTATCCTAAGTAAGGATTTTGTTACGAGTATCAGACCACCAAAACATGTTAATTTTTGGGATAAGTTTATGATTCCAAACCTTTTTCCATACATCTTTATTCTGAGCTTCAGGAATGAGTAGATGGTAAGCAAATTTGATAGATAATGTACCATTCTTATTTGGCCATCAGTATTATTCATCCTCCCAAGGAAAGAGAGGGATTATGATCTCCTAAATGCACTGTTGGATCTCCCAAACTATTGAGAAAAGCTCAGGTTGGTGCACACAATAATCTAAAAGATTTTTCCAGCTCCTCATCCCATTGTTATTTTCCATATAATCACTGACCCTATCTCCAAAAAAATAGGTAGTCAAGTCAGTAATCTCTCCATAGTTTCCCTATGTGATGAGAACCTTGTCCTTTAACCAGATATCATCCCAAAATTTAATATGCTGGCCATTTCCAAGTTTCCATCTAATTCCCTATTTGAGAAGGCTTCTACTTTTTTAGTATTTTATTCCATATCACAGATCCCTAGGGTAATCCCATTTGTTGAAGAAAGTTGGAATCATCAATGTTATGCATGTATTTGGCATACATTATTTCCCCCAATCATTGTTTTTATGGATCAAGTTCTAACTAAATTTTGAGAGAAGGGCTTTGTTCATGTTCCTGATGGACCTAATATTAAGTCCACCATGAGATTTTGGAAGACACAGTTTTTCCCATCTGACTAAAGACATTCTCTATTTGTCTTCCACTCCCGACCATAAAAATTTCCTTTAGATCTATTCTAGTTTCTCAACAAAATATGTAAGAATTTTAAAAAGAGACAGGAAGTATGTAGGAATACCTTGCAACGAAGCCTGAATAAGTTGCAATTCACCAACACTACTGAGTAGTTTCCCCTTCCAACCAAGAATTTTCCTCTATGTTCTTTCCACAATTCCATTCCAAAATCTAGGAGACACCTCTTTGATCGAGAGTGGGAGACCCAGGTAGGTAGTTGGTAGGCCAGCTTTAGCACATTCTAATATATCAATGATTATATGTCTAAGTTCATTAGGAGTGTTGAAGAAATACACATTACTTTTCTATAAATTTATCCTTTGTCCTGACTCTCTAGCATAATTATTTAAGATATTCTTCCATCTTCTAGCTTCAATTACTAATGAGATGCCAAAGAAGATGGTATCATCCACAAACTATTGTACCACCATAGGATGAAGGGAGGAGGCAGGTTTGATGCCCACTAGCTTTTTTGAGGCTATATCTACTTGTATGTATCTTCCTAGTGCCTCATCCATAATGATGAATAAGTACGGGGAGAGAGGGTCTCCCTAACGAATTCCTCTCGAGGATGAGAAAAACCTTCTAGGAACACCATTAACCAGCACTAAGAATTTTAGGATGTTAGGATGGCATAAAAAAATACATTTTCATAAAATGGGGGGACAAAAGACAAATCAAGTAATAATGTTTAAGTGTTTGGACTATGCAAACTAGTATATTGATAATTAGAGTTGTCATATTGCTAAAAAAACTACCCTGAATGGCAAGATGTACTAAAGAACACACTAAAACTCTTCAATACATGATATAAGGATCATCAAATTGTCCCATCAGGCATGTCAAAAACTATTGTCAAGATAGAGTGCACCCTTAGAGAGTGGTGTGGGGTCTCTCCTTCCAATTGATAAAATTAGAACACTCCAAGGTTATGGGTGACCTATAGTTGGATTGAACCTATTAAGAGGGATAGTTCCCCTAATGTACCACCTAAACTATTACTAACTATAATGATTAAATGAGTAAACTGGAAAGAAGTAATCACAACTAAATATAAAAAAGAGAGGTGATGCACCATAATGATTTGAATTTCCTACTTGCTTAAACATGCACAATGGAACTAAATGAGCTAACACACCTACACACCTCCAAAATTAATCACTCTTGAATAAGTATTTCATAGGAAGGTCAGGGACTAAAGGCTAAATAGGAGTAATGACACTTATTCACCATTTATTATTTACCAAAGGTTCATTGCACACAACCTATGAACTACAAAACAAATCTTAGATTGTATAAAGGTGAGAAAATTACACAATAATCAAGGAGAAATAGTTTTCAATCACAAGATTACATTAAAAACTTCATAATTTCACATAGAACACAAGTATGGAAAAAAATGAAAATAGTCCTTTTATTACACCAAAGGCATTTTACAAGTAAAAAAATAGTAAGGTTTTTGCCTTACTAGAGTGGAGGTCTCCCTTTACAATGAAAATCATAAGTATATATGGAAGAATGAAGACTAGAGAGGAAGAAGGAACACAAAAAGTGATCATAATGCTGCCATTAATGTATGAAATTCATTTTCAAAATAGAAAAGACATGGAACTTAATTCTATAAGTGTTCCTTAGCCATTATTTTTAACTTACATGCATTTTGATTGGTCTTTGTGTTGACACCCATGGAGATTGGCATAGGAGTTCCTTATGGGTGACTTATTAAGCTTGATTTAGTCAAAGAGTCTTCAAGGATAATTTTTTTTTTGGGATCATGGTTTCCTTGTCTTCATTACAGATGTTGACTCATCACTCCTTTTACTTCAATGTTGGACTTCTTCCTTAACTCCATGCTTCCCATTACCTTGAAGAGGGTTCACATTCTTAGGGGTAACTTCAAATATATTCATGACTCTTTGAGCTCATTAAATGACCATTTCATTATCTTTAGTATAGGATCTTTCACATTCCTCTTCTCATAATTTAAAACCATAAAGTTGTGCTTTTATTCTAAGTATTGGGTCAAATACAAATATTGATATGTTATCAATCATACATTTCTCTAATTTAAAACTAACATCATTGCAAATATTGAGAAAAAATATTTCAAAAACAATAAGTTTCATTAAAAATGGAGCTACAGATTACAATATATGGTTCAAAAACTAACACACAGTCATGCATAGTGGCATTAACACCTTCAAAACATGAAAAAATGGATAATCACAAATTAATACATGACCAAAAGCCATAATATCTTATATTTCTAGAAAGATCATAAAAATATTCTTAAAAGGTTATTCTTGGTTTTTTTAAATGATCAAATTAATCACTTTTCAATACCCTTTTAGTGCCTTTTGGTCAAAGTTGACTGAGTAAGGAATCTTCCTAGGAGGGTCACTTTGAACCATTATATATTTTTATTAGAAATTATAACATATATGAAACTAAATGTTTTACCTTTTCATGTCATCAATATACTACCATAAAAAATTTCTAACACTTTGGATTTCATTTTGTCCTATGAAAATGTGTTAAAATAGTGCTCATTGGGCAGATTTAACAACTAAAAACACTGAAAATTGACCATGTCAAAAATAATGCCAATGGTAGTTTCTAAATCTATGTATTTCACATATGATATTGAATATTTGTGAACTATTTTTACCATTTCACTCTAATGACATTTTTATATCACCATGAATATTTTTCACAATATTTTATTTATTTTACCCATGCATAATGGATCTTGAAATGTACACACTAGCCAAATCTAAAAAGTAGTGCAAAACCCAACTTTGATGGCTGTACATTTCACACATAGGGAAGGAAATTCCTATGAATTTATCCAAATGTACATTCTTCCCACATTTTCCCACCATAGTGTAAAATTTAAATATTATTAGACTTCATTTGGTCATGCAAACATGGGATTCAAAAGTACACACTGAGTAGATTTGGTCACTTGGAAGACACATAAATATGTGCATTGGGTAATTTTCATGGTTGTGCATCCTTCAAAAAAGGAAAGTTTTATCATGACCTATTTCACCATTTCATTATCCTTACACTTAGATACCATAATATAAGTTTTTAAGAGAAAAAAATGTGATTTAGCCCTATGAAATTAGGTCTAAAGGGTGTGCCATGGGTAGATTTGGCAACTTGAAAGATGCCGAAAATGCCCGGGTAAAAATTAGTGCATAACCAAATTTTTAACTCTACATATATTTCATGTGGGAGTGAATTTTATATTATTTTCTTGACCCTCACATTATTACCATATATTTTTATCATCATGATAATTTTGGAGAGAAAAGAGTAAGATTTGGTTGTGCGAAATTGCTCCCAAAAAGCATTATGTAGGTTGGTTCAATTCATAAGGTTTTGCTTCTATTGAGAGATCAAGGTGATTTTGAAAAATAAACATTCCTCCTTTGTAACCTTATTCATAGATAAATTTATACCTTCTACTCAATTTGATCTTTGATAACTTTCTCTTGTGATACAAAATATGCTTATGTGGTTGGTTTCTCTAGTTTTGGTTAGGTAGTCTCTTTTGGATCCTACATAGGAATTGAGAATCTAATGATGAGAGTGTTTTCGAAGTGAAAGAATAATAAGTTGACTCTACTACAATGAACCTATGTGTTGATTCATTTTATTTTTATGGATGGACTAGAGTCTTATTCACCAACTTATAAGCCCAAATCATCTTAGAGTTATTTTTTAGGCATGTGATCTTCCTATAGCTCAACTTCCTCCATTTTATGAGGTTCATCAAAAGAACCCATACATGTTGTAATGTATTATGATAGATGGGGCATAGTGTGGTTCTAAGTTTATGTATCAATAGTTATTATGTGATTTCTTATTTTTTTAGGTTTGTTTGATCTATTGAATAACTTACACCTATTGTTTCCTCAAAAATTATAGCCATCCTATGTGTGTGTTCCTTTTTTTCTATGAATGTATCAATAATTATGGATGAATAAAGTGTAGGAATGTCTACCAATAAGTTATTTATAAAATTATTTTTCACTTGAAAAGTGTGTACTACTTTTCAAAAGAAAAAATCTTTTTATTCTTCTTATTCTTCATAGACCTTAGTGCCTATGTCTTTAAACATCAACTTGTTGACATTCTCCTCAATGATTCCCAGTTAATTCAAATCATATTAGATAATAATCTATGAAACATTCATATCAGAAGTCCAATATTTAGTGTTTCATGTCTTCTTATTTGGAGGAGGAGGTGATGCTCTACATGATAGTGAGATCCATTTCCATACAGTGGTCTATGATGGGGATGATTTTATCTCTAGTGGTGCATGCACCTCCACTTGTGATTGTGCTACTAATAATTAGGTAAATGGCTCTTTCATTCCTAAAGTTATAGTCCATAGAGGTGGAATAGAGTGAGTAGCTAAATTTTTTTCATAGGAATTCATCTTGTGCTTCCAACATATTGCATAAAAAAGGTAAGGAAGTTATTAGTTCCTTAGGAAGCTTGTGAACCCTGATTTGGATCCCATTGTGGATCTTAGTGATTGAAGCATGTTGCCACAAGTATTTCATGGCATAGATGGGTACTTGAGGGTAAGAAAATATTAATTTTTTAAATTTCACCCACCACACATTGAATTTATAAATTTTATCATAGTATTGAGCTATTATATTTTAGGTAATGCTAGAAATTATGGTCGTAGGCAAAAAATCCACATCTAGGTTGACTAGGTCATCTGGAGACTTCCACTAGGTGAAGCAAAGGAGGAATAACAAGAAATTATATTTTAATACCTATAATGTTCCATTGACAACCTTATCAATATTTGTGGTTAGCTCAGAGACCATAAACTCTAGCTAGTTGAAATTTTCTTATAGTTGGATCATTCAATATGCAATATTGATGACCTATTTGGTAGTTTATATCGCACTTTTGGTATTCTACCAAAAGCCATTGGTTATGAATTTAATGATTCCCATAGGTTCCCTACTATATTTTTATTTCATGTCTAAATGAATGGGAGTATCCTTTATTTTATATTTTATAAAATATTTACCATGAGTAAGAAGTCATCTTGCCTACGCCATGGTTGTTAGATTCATAAATATCATGACATCTTGAGAGTGATGGATTTCACCTTTAATATATCAGCTTATAAGTGTCAGTGTTACTTAAAAATTATCTATTGTATGGATCTTGATGAGTCACTTTGCATATAATCCTCACATAGGGTATTGAAGAGTTAGAGCTCACATTTGTGTTGCTTCTAGTTTATATGAATAAACAAATTGGCCTTTTATGCATCAATAAAGTAAAAAATATCTAGATCATGATATCTTATTTGTCTGAGCACAAGACCAATCCCAATTTAATCATTATGCGTATCATTAAGTAGAGTCAAAAATTTTACATGATCCATGGTTACTATGATAGTTACATTTGAATAATTTCTTTAGTTGAACTGGTGTTGGCAAACAATATAGGTGAAATTTAATGATTAGGCACAATTCACATATGTAGATTGTTTTTAACGGTGTGTAATTTCCTTATGTTCTCCATTCCCATGTTTATATAGATTTTCCCACTCAAATTCATCTGAGATGTCACTTTGAATGTGTTGAGTTATCTACACACCAATTGGGTGAGTTAATTATAACCACTTGATGATGATGTGATCTTATTGATTGAATGGATTAAAGCATTGGTTTAGCTTAAAATAATTGTTTATGTGAAGCTTTGTATTTTCCCTCATCTACTTTATTTAATTATACGTCCTATGAATTTGAAATGCTATCTTTTTTTAATAAAGATGTATTTGTTTAAGTGTGTCATCATTAATAGATTTTTGAATGACTATTGATTGTCTTTCCTCTGTGCCTTATTTTTTAGTGCCTCATTCCCAAAGTTAATTGGTGAATCTATGTTGACTTTGTGTTATAATTTTTATTCCATGTTGGGTTTTTTCTCATATCTCACTATGATTTTAACGTTTCCACCTAAATTCCAAAGTCTTGCAATATAGAGATTTCACTAGACAAAAATATATAAACCTAAACCCATAATAAGAAAACAATACTTTAAACAAAAATAATAAACTATATTGTGCTACTCAACACCCTCTCTAAATTTTTTGAGATCTAATAGATATTATTAATGGTAAGGATTAAGCCTACAACCATTTACATGTCCTTATAGAATGGTTCCCTAAAGATATTTTTAGATAATTTTTTCTTATTGTGCAATGTCATTAATGATGTAAGGTCCCTTCCATTGAATGTTTATCTTGCTCATAAATGCTCTTAATATGCTTTCATGTAGTAATAAATCTTATTCTAGAAAAAATATTTAGATCAAAGATGGTGATCATGCCAAGGTTTCTAAATTTGTTTTGTGTCTTCCTGCATCCAATACAGTATTTACCTATTTTCTTAAATTATTATTAAGTCCATTAACCTTATATGAGGATAATATTTTTCTTGTAGTCACATGATCATTATAATTCATAGACTAGGAAACATATGCCCCATTTACATAACTAATTCTATTCCATAAACCAACTAAAATGGATTGACACTTATCTCATGCTTTTAATTTCTTATAAACACCCATATGATCCCATGAATTTGATCCTCTGAATCTTCCCTTTGCATATTTCATATTTTTTTGATCATCTTACCAATGAATTTGTTCGATGCCTTAGCATGTCCATTAGCTTGCAAATGATATGTTTTGATTTTATGGTGTGATATCATAAACTCCTATGTTAGATTCTTAATGGTGATATTAAGGAAATGCATTCATTTGCCACTAACGATTTTCAAAGGGCATTCAATTTTGGGTATAGTATTTTCATACATAAATTTGGATGTGTCTTTGGCATTACAACTTGGTGTTGTAGTAGTTTCCACCCATTTAGTTAAGTATTTCATCACAATATTTATGTACTTTTCATGACTACACTTATTAGTTAGATTGATTTGTCCAAAAAAATAAATTCCCTACTATTTGAACAATTATTCAACTAGCATAAGATTTAATGGCATTTCATCTCTATGATTAGGCTTCCCTAACCTTTGGAAGATGTCATGATGTTTTGTTACTCAGTGTGCATATTGAAATAGTGTAAGTCACCATAGTATAATTTACAATATATTCCCTATAGTGGATTATCTTGTGAAATGTCCACCTAAAATTCCCTAATGTGCCTCTAACAAAATTTATTGTCACTATACTCTAAATTCACTCTACACAATACATCATCTTTCCCCATATCGTACATGAACCCATTAATTATGTTAAATGTAATGGATATCATGATCAATTAATTATTCTCTTTCCACATGGTGCATAGTAAAAATTCCTTGTTCTAATAAATTATCTATGTCTTCCATGTTTTATATAATCTTAAATATGTAAAATAAATGAGCATCTGGGGATTCATCTTGGATTTCTTTAGGTTATTATCCAATACATATTCAACTCAAGTGGGTTGGTCCATCATTTTATCTCTTATAACTCACATTTATTCTAAACTTAAACTCTTGAAATAACATCAATCATCAAGATATTAGTCCTCCTAATATGGGCATATTTACTAGGTATTGTAGATCCTAGTGATTAGTAAAGATTTAGAATGGCATTGCTAGAATGTAGTGTCTAAAATTCTGCAATGCAAACACCATTATGAGAGACTCCCTTTATATAATTGTGTATTTTCTCTACAAATGATATTTTTCAACTTTTGAAGATGTAGAACCTCAATGCCTACAACCTTATCATTTATTAACCTTGGCTCTAATTCCTTTTTGACCTCTAATGCAGACTCCTTTTTTATTTCTTGACCATGATTAATCAATCTTACCTTTTCAATACTCTCAAATATCCTTATGAGAATATAATATTTCTCATCTTAGTAAATTAATTCCTTCATATTTATCTTCTCTCTTGTCCTTTATAGAACATCCTTATCCTCTTCAAGTCCATCTCATCATTTCATTCTCATTTTGAATAGAATCCTAGTCTAATCCTTCTCAATCCATAACCCCACATGATAATTGATGCTTAATTGAACCATATAATTTGTATTCTATCATCTCCAAACTAAAACCAACCTATATAAACTCATTTTATAGCTTCATTCAATCTTTATCTCATCATAAACACCTTTAACTTATAATAGACTATTTTTCCTTGTAGCCCTCTAAACATACAAATCTCCTAGGATTGGATAAAATACAAATGATCTTAACAAAAAAAATCCACTTTCAAGTAAAATTTGTCCTTTTTTAACTTTATTCAAAGTTTTTATGGTCTAATTTTTTGGGTAGACCCCTTAACTCAACACCCTTCTTCTCTACTTAGGTCTCTTAGGTCTAGAATAAATATAATCTATGAAAACATACTAGATCATACAATACTAGTCCATAAACACTATAATATTTAAGATCCAGTCCAATTACATGATATCACAAAGTTTTATCATATTTCTAAGGTGTAAATTCAAGTTATGACAAATATAATATTCAAAACCCTAGGCTAGACTATACAGGCCTACAGGTGGCTGATGGGATACAAAATGGTATATTTTGAGTTTTAAGACATTTTAAATATTTATATCACTTGGATAACATATTTGATAATTATATTTGATTTTACTAATGATTATTTGCATTTTTTTAATCTCCAAACAATTCTAATCGATAGATATACATAATTTTGAGTTTAGGTATAAGACTTCACAAGCCTGAGGGTTTACTAAAGGAGCTATGTTGAATTTGAAACAATTTAAGTCAAACCTAAGATGGTTTTGAAATATGTATTTACTCTCTAATTATTCTTTAATTATTCTTAAGCTTCCATCAACCTTCAATACACTCTTTAGTATAATTTGACAAAGTTCTAGGTATACTTGTTAAGCACAGAATATACTGAGAGGGGGGGGTGAATCAGTATATTATATATCTTATAAAACTTTCCCTTTATCAAATTCCACTTAATTAAACATTCAAGATATGCAATAAAAATCAAATAATAAAAATCACACAAGATAGAGAGAGACACCAGATATAATGTGGAAACCCAATGTGGGAAAAACCACGAAGAACAATCTCAAGTATATTCATGAGAAACAACCCACAGGAGCACCATACCCCTTTGCCGATTACCAACCCAGCTAAAATTCATGAGCACCAACCCACAGGAGCTTCAAACCCCTTTACCGAGCACCAACCTAGTAACTATTTGTGAGCACCGACCCCTTTGTCGAGCACCAACCCAGCAACAAATCGTAAGCACTAACCCACAGGAGCACCAACCCCTTTGTGTATACCACACACCTATCTCTTAATGTTGCTATCTCAACAAATGATATTTCAATACAACATATCTTTCCTCTCTCTCACCTTTGCTCTTCTAAGATAGATATAACAAATACTATTCATCTCTCACAATTGCTCTTCTAAGCTAGATATTACAATATCAAAATCAACCTCTCTCAACCATATTACAAATGGCTTCTCAAGCCTTTATTTATAGCTTTCCAAATGAACTTTGGCCTTCCCCCTTTGTGACCCTTCAATCCTCATGGAAAATGGCAACAATATTGGATGACCCTTCATATTCAAGCCTTTGAAAAGTCATGTGGTGACCCTTCATGACCAAAAGCGTCCTTCCTACTTTTGTCCTTATCTTTGGTGACTTTTCGTATTCCTCAAAGTGTCCCTTCATGAGAAATTGTGCCCTTACTCTTTTGTCTTCACTTGGTGACTCTTGGTATTCTCCAAGATGACTCTTCATGGGAAAATTCATCCCACCCTTCTTTTGTCTTTATCCCATGGCTCTTTTACTTCTCCATGGGCCCTTCTTTTGTCTCATATGCAACCAAAAATATATTCGTTAATATTAAATAAATATTAACTCACATTAGCCAAGATAAACAACATTAAATGCAATGGGACCTTTATCACCAATAATGCTAAACCTTTGACATCAATGACAATAAGATCCAGTATAATTACATGATATTACAAAGTTTTATCATATTTCTAAGGTATAAATTCAAGTTATGACAAATATAATATTCAAAACCCTAGGTTGGACTACATAGGCCTGTAGGTGGCTGAGGGCATACAAAATGGTATATTTTGAGTTTTAAGACATTTTAAATATTTATATCACTTGGTTAACATATTTGATAATTATCTTTGACTTTCCCAATGATTATTTGCATTTTTTAAATCTCCAAACAATTCTAATGGATAGATATACATAATTTTGAGTTTAGGTATAAGACTTCACAAACCTGAGGGTTTACTAAAGGAGCTATGTTGAATTTGAAATAATTTAAGTCAAACCTAAGATGATTTGGAAATATTTATTTACTCTCTAATTATTCCTTAATTATTCTTAAGCTTCCATCAACCTTCAATACACTTTTTAGTATAATTTGACAAAGTTCTAGGTATACTTACAAAATTGTGTGTGTTATGATGAAAGTTTAGATCATTCCCTAATCTTTGATTGTATTTTGCACATCAAGAATAGTTAAATAATTTATTTAAATACTCCAAATCACCTTATTATCTCTCAAACACTTTTCATGTCCCTTAAAAATATCTCTACTTTCTTGATTTTTGATTAAGACAACAACATGGTTCTTCACTTGGATTGACTATTAAGGATATTTAATCTTGTGATTAACATGAACTAATAAACTACCAAAAAGGAGGTATTAACACTCATAAAAAATACTCTATTATGTTTAAGTTTCAAATGATTCAAAAACCACTCAAACAATCCTCATACTCTAACCTATGTGTCACTTTTGATTGTGTTACCACAAAGTTGTTCATAAAAGGACTATATAAAACAAATGAACATTAAAGTTAAACATTCCTCCCTAAATGGATTTTGAGCATGTAAACATGTACTATTAATAAATTAATACTCTTTACAAATATTCCATATTTAAAACACTGAAATGGATCCTAAAACCTCATTATGTTATTCCTTTAAGACTATGTTAAAATAGAATTCTCTCTACTTTGTTTAAACAATGCCTAACATACTCAACCTATAATTTAATGACTTGAAATCACTCTTAAATAAATATATACAATAACTTAATTTCAACCATACACTAAAAATCTCTTAAATATCTCCTTTTATACATTCATATTATTCTCATATACAATCATGCCTAGAATTTCTGAAGAAGGACAAAGTTCTTTGTTAATTTGATCTTTTCTTGGACCCTCTTTTAATCTACCCTACCAGATTTGAGATAATTATTCTCTATTAATATCACATAAATAATCTTACATGTATTTTTTCTTTATCATTTTCCAAACATGTAACTAACTCTCTCAACTCATGTTAAATGGTACAAACATTCTACTCTTAGATTATATTTTTTGATTCATGTATTACACATTGAGAATACCCTACACACACTACTAGGACCACTTTGAACCTATTACAAAAAAATTATGACCTTGAAATTTTACTTGATATTGAAAACATCATTATATTCCTAGTCCTTTAATTTAAATTTTAAATTGTGCATTTTTGGTAGGAAATCTCTAGAGATTTAATACACACCATTCGAAGAATTTTAATGACTCCTAAGCATCTAGAGGATCATATATAACCTCTCTCATCCATACAAAATTAATAATGACCATCATGAATCTTTAAAACATGATAAATCTTCAATTTTCTTATGATTATCTACATCATAAGTGAATGGGATGATCTAATCCTCTATCTCTTGGTTTTACGAGGATAAATCCTATTTTAGTTCCTCAGGAATCTACATGAATGTGAAAAGGTTTGATCAAATGAGAAATACCAAATTGGGTATTTTTACTAGTCTCCAATTTAAGTCCAAAATAAAATCATGGCACTCTTTAGTCTATTCTAACCTAGTGTATTTTCAAAGTAGCTTGTCTAGAGGAGCAGATATAGCTACACAACATTTTATGAATTTCCTATAGTATCATGTATGCCTAAATAATGATCACACCTTAGTATATATTTTAGGATGTGGCATACCTAAAATAATTATGCTTTTATTTTGGTCCACCAAATTCCCATCACTACATATTATGTATCCCAATAGGACAAAAAAAGGTGTGAAGAATAAGCACTTATTTAGGTTTAGTGTAATACACAGAGTTCGGCATTGTTCCATCATCAAAGAAAAAGTATCCTAATAATATAATTAGAATTCAAATAAATCATGAATAAATTATTTAAATGTAGTTACCATAGTCTTGGAAAACACATTAGGAGCATTCTTCAACACAAATGGAATTATATTATATGCAAAATATTTTTATTCTATTGTACATGTAGTTTTAGATTGATCTTATACTATAATTTGTATCTGATGGTATCCATTTAACCCATTTATAAAATAGTACATTTTCATGTCTTTTGACTAACTCTATGACATCATCTATGAATGGGATTGGAAAGGGCTCATTTATATAGGCATCATTTAGTGCACAATGATCTCCACACACTATAATTTCTTTGGACTTATTAGGTTTAACTACCATTGGGCTAACCCAATTTGATTTCTCTACTAGATAGGTAATGCCTACTTATTGTATCATATCTACTTCATATTTTACCTTCAAATTCATGTTATTATTTAATTTATATGGGAAATTTTTCATAGGTCATGTGCATTATTTTAGTTCATATGTGCATATCCCCTAGGGAAGGATCTAACCCTTTCACTTATATGAACATTTTTTAAATACATCATGTTAATCTCGTAGTAGTTTCAATCCTTTTGAAACCTCATTTTGCATCTAGTAGATGCCCAAAGTCACATGTTTTGGTATAAAATCTATCCCAATGTTCCCTACCAACTTATTTAATAGATCCTAATATATTTTATTAGAATCACTTGGAATGGAGTTTTGCAATGTTCTCTTCCCATCTCACTCTTGAATACTAAGAGTTTTTAGCTTTTGATTTTTATTTTGTTCTATGACTTTGGCTTTAGGATCCTCCACGTCTTGCTCTATATTAAATAATATCTTAAAATCTAAGTCATCATCATTGTCATTAGACTTGGCATGTTCCTCATCATATATGATTCAATTACAAGATCTTATTAGAATAATTTCTCTTTATGTATCTACCTTATAGCTTTTCAGAGTTGCATTTAAGCCCTTTTCCAATTCCTCATAAGAAGCAGAGTCTACTATACTATTAAGATCCTATACTTATCCATGGTATAATAATATCTTCAATTCCTATAGATCTTGGTGTACCATAGGGTTTTCATCTTCAAAAAAAAAATGTATGAATAAAATCTTGTTGGATTTTTGGCTATTTCTTAGTATCTCTTATGCATTCTTGATGCATGTACCATATTGTTGAGAGTGTTTCTAGTGTATATCTAAATACATGTACCTAATACTTGGGTTATACACCCTATGTAGACCATGTATATACACACATATGGATATGAATATATAGACATTGCCCTTCTTGGAAAAATGGTTAGTATTCTTAGATGGCATCTGATATTTGAAATTGATCTCACAATAATTCACAAGACTCATCCCATTGCAATTGGTTTTTCATGTACACTAACCACCAAGTTGTAACAGTTCCCTTCACTACATAGTTTAATGCACTCATCCTTTGGTATATATTAAGTACATGATTTTATAGTCTAAAGATGAATTGATCTAAATTTTGAGTTGAAAAAAATTGAGGTAGTTGGCATTCTATATAAAAAACCATGTGTATCAGATGCACAATATGACATCCTCTTACCTAGTTGAACATGTGAGTGAATAAATCACCATTGAATGAAGATGTAGTTTTCCAAGGTAAAAGACCTTTCATTGTCTTAGTATAGTCTATATCTATCACACTTTGTACATATAATACACTTCAAACCTAGTTGGTGATCACACAGATGGAGACTTACAATCTTATATTTGGAAATACTAAACTTGGAATTTTGTCATCATAGGTATGGAAAAGAGTTATTAATTTTATTATGGTTATTATTGGGACTCTATTTTTAGATGGAAAAATTGATACTCTATAGCTTAAAGCATGTTATGGTTGGCTTCAGTGCCCACCTTGAACCAAATATTATTTCCATAGGTGAAAGGTGAATCCATATCCTTTGGTATGATATATCATTTGATCTCAATTTTATTCAAGTGTATAATGATAATTTTATCCACTTGGTATGCCTCCAGCTGATTGTGTACTATATTAATTTTCATCTGACCATTGTAATCACATTTATTGCCAATAAATGTAGGATAGTATGCTTCATCAATATGCATTTCAATTACTTTAAAATATCCTCACAATATTTGATATGTAACTTTTATTTCCACATTATCTAGTTGACAAATAGGTTTTACTTTGCCATAGTCTACAAGGATTAGTATTACTAGAATTTAATTACACATTAGTCATCCAGTAGTTTCCCATGTATATCAAGGGATAATATTGACTATGATTTAAAAATAAAACACAAATTTTGGAACTTCATACCCCTCTAATCAATATCCATATGGGAGTAAACAACCTAGGACTTATTAGTTTTCAAATACCATATTACGTTGTTAATGCATTATTGACCCCTCTATGTGCACCCCAATCGATTATACATGAAATTTATAATATTAAATGATATATATTCATTTTATAAAGTAATTATAAGTTTGATAATATTATTAAAAGTGGTAAATACTCCATCTTATTCATGATGTGCACAATTTCCCCATACATCTGCATATCAATGGTTGTAGTATCAACCTCTGATGCATACTATTATTGACTGGCCTATATAACTTGGGTTACTTGGTGTGGATCTAGTAATTTAACTCAAGAGGGGATGGTTAGTATAGTGTTAGTTTCAAAATGACAGAAACACACTAACTAGCATAACATCTCTAGGCCTAGACACTAGGGAGAGCTTAGTTAACAAAAATGAATTAAAACACAACTAAAATGTAAAATGAACTCTCTTTTACCTTCCTTAGATTCTCCAAATGATTATTGTAGTGGCTTGCTTAGCTTGTGCTCATGAAGTCCTTGGCAATGGAAGCTTGGCTATGTCCATCTCTCCTTGGCACCTTTGGCTTGTGGCTTGGCTTGGAATCAATTTGGCATGGTAATACTAATTTAAATGGATTTTGGAATCATTTTTGCATTATAAATTTGTATTATTAAGACTTATAAATGATGTGCATAGCCTCTTTATTTATAGATTTTTGTAAATGTCTAGAATCAACCTAAATTGTCCATCTCAAGATTGAGATGTGTGGCTAAGAATTAACCCAATTATGCAATTAAAATTGATAAATAGGCTCATCAATATTTGGGATAGAGGATAAATTAAGATGCATGGATGGATTTGATGAGGCATGGGAGGCATGAATCTTGATATTTATGAAATTCATGGCCTAGGGATGTCTTCCTAAGAAATGAGGTCACCTAATGATGCAGATATTCAATATTCATTTCCACAAATAAGTATTCAAAAAGTTTCCATGGAATTCTTGATTAGGCTATAATTTAGTTTAATTAGCTATGAAGCATGTTTACACACTTTGTGCACAAATTACTCAAGTTGATCAGAATGCTTGTTATTGGTCCAAAATTTAACTAGTTTAGAATTGGAAGTTAATGTTAGATGTGTTGGATCCATTATCCCATTTAGGATGTTACTAATAGAAAATAACAAAGGCACGTGTCTTGTGAAAGATATTTGATAGGAAAGAACAATCCATATCACCTAGGTGTAAAATTGCCATTTTAAATTGAAATGATCTGATCAAAGTTAGCTTGCCCATAAATTACATTACCCCATTTAGGGATTCCCTAGCCAAAATTGGCACTTGAATATGTTAGTTTCACATCATTTAGTGTGTTTTAGTGTTTTTAGGCCAAATTGTGTATTTTGGGTGGAAATTATCCAAAAAGCTGATTGGAAGTTATTAATGGCCAATTTTAGGTGTCTATAATTTTCCCCTATTTGGAAAGGCATTGCAAACCATAGGCAAAGAAATGTCTTCTCAAATAATGATAAATGGCCTATATTCCAAAAAGAAGATGATGGTTGAAGAACAAAGCTCCAAATGGTTTTGGGAAGCCTATGATGATGCCCCCTTGAGGGATGGCTATTACATTTACTGATGGATGGTCCCTCAAAAATAAATAAGAAAAAGGTGGAATTAGTCCATGGTTGAGATGAATCCAAATAAGAAAATGCTTGCATGCATTGTTGTAAAAAGGATGTTGATTTACCCAAAGGTGGTTATAATCAAGAATAAAAGTCAAAATAATGATTTGTCCATAGGTGGTTATAATCATTAAGAGGACCTAGAATGGCTAAAGATGATTGTGACCTAGTTTAGGTTGATTAGCAAGCATAACTCAAGGATATAACCTGAAATATAGATTAAAAATGATTAGGTGCAAAGTGATGAAATGGATGAATAGAAGAATAAGATTTATCAATGTGAATGATTCAATTGTACCTATCAATGCGGAGATGCTCATCCTAATTATTAATGATACAACTAGAATGGTCAAATGAGTTATATTGATCAAGGGTGGGATGGGAGAATTTGTCAAGGTGCCAAGGAGAAACTTATGCAGCTCCATTGATTGTAAACCTTTTTGAAACTAATTTTTCTATAGCATGTGATGGTAGGCTTCATGATCGAACACCATAAAGACTTGGCCAAAATATGCTTAAGGACTCACTCCTAATATCCAATAAACACTTGAAAATAATACACCAATGATAAAAACCATGATGATAATATTGACATATGAATATCGATAGACTCAAGAAAAATGTGCTTAAGGAATCACCTAATGAACACATATAGATTGAGTCAAGGAAATAACATTGAAAGAAAACAAATAGGCAAGAGAATTAAGAAAACAAACTTGAAATAAACAAACAAATAGAAAGCCTAAAAACAAAATCAAAAGAAAGAATCCTAACAATGACAATGCCCCCATAAGGCGGATCAAGGATAATTGACTAGGATTAGACAAGACAAATATGATTGGATTTTTTGAAATGTTATTAATGTTTTTGGAATTTTGAGGTATCTTAACTCAATTGAGAATGATAAGAGACTTGCTCACAAAATAAAGAGAGTGTTTGGCTTAGGTTGTTCATAAAACAATGAGAGTATATGGAAAGGGGGACTGAGGTGACCTCAACATGAATTGAGCATGACCTAAATAGTCTTAAAATGACCTCAAGTCATAGTAATTCCATCCACACAAAAGGCATCTAGCTAGGTCCCAACAAGTTCTCAAATATAGAAAATAACTAGTCAAATGAAAAGAATGATGGCAAAGTGATGTGGTAATGCATGGTAAACAAGTGTTGCCCCTAGTTTGACCATAGGTAGTTATAACTAGGATACAATGACATAGGTCAATGATACTAATTTTCCTATAGGTGGTTATAATTAGTAGCAAGATTGGTGAAACATTTATTTGCCCATAGGTAGTTATAATCAGGCTCACATAAACAAACTTGATAAGATGATAGATATCTTGTCAGATCAATTGTCACACTAATTTTATAGACTATCATTAAAACATGAACTTCATTGATTGTTAATAATTGATTAGAATCCCCTTACAAAAGGTTTAGGGAGAACCAAATGAACCAAGATTAAAATAGGATTGGGTAGGATGACCAAAAACAAGCTTTGGTCTAGATAGGAATGGAATGATAGGATGGTATGGTTTTACTAAGGATAATGATTGGTTGGATAGATTAGATAAAATGGTATTAGGTTTGTTTCAAAGTGATGGGGTGAATGGAAAGATTTTTGATAATGGAAAAAGGATATGTAACAATAGTAATAGCATGGAATTGTGAAATGGTATGGTACATGTTTTTGTCCTGGGTATAGTTTTTTATTCTATTATTCCTGCTGATGGGGAGATGCACATCCTAATCAACAAATGATACAAATAGAATACTTGATCATGTTAATTGCTATCGCACACCTCATCTGAATAGTTTCTCTATAAAAAATGGCCTACATATCTAGATGCCAAGAATGTTGTTGTGTTCTTCCTTGGTCATTGATTTTTATTCCTTTAAGCATATATACAAAGTATCTTTTAAGCCTATGCAAAGAAAAGTGTGACCATGGATGGTAAATAGGGAAAAATAATGGATGATAGGTTTGATTGTGAAATAGAATGTCATATGATAATGGAATCTATAATGGTGGGGAAATAAATGAAGATCAATTGTTTCAGTCACATGTAATGTTTTTGATGCCAGATTTGACATAATTTTGGTTGTGGTAGGGCTGAAAATTTGTTCTCTCAATAGGACCACCAAATTTTTCTATTCTTTGACCTTGAGAGTAGCTACCATCTGATTAAGCTGTAGATTGGAATCTATTTTGATTTGATCTTTGATTTTGTCTTCATCAAGTAGTGAATAACTTTTGTGCTCAGCTATTGGTGCCTCAAAGAGGTTTTCACCAATGAAGTTTTCTTGATTTTCCCATAGCACCTTTGAGAAAATTTCACTAAGGAATGTTTACTTTTGACTTTTATTGCCTTTTAGTGCTTCTAAAAAAATTTCATTAGAAGATCTTGAGTTGGAACTTTGATTGTATCCTAACACCTCTGAAAAGGTTTCGCTAGTAGAGTGTTCTTTTGCTACATGAATGTGGTCTTGGCCTCTTTTCCATTATACAATTGTTAAGTCACCATAGATGTAGTTAAACAAAGTGTGATTCTATCAATCCTAATCAACACTTGTGAGAGATGGAATGTCAATGAAATGCTATTTTGGTTGATACTAATGGCCTATGGAATGGTAATGGATTGGGGAGAGGTTACATAATCCTCATAGAAGATACTAAGATAACTTGTGTCAAATCTAAAGTAATCATCCTCAAAAACCTTAGAAGGATCACAAATGTATTTAAATTGATCTATCAGGCATGCGTAACCAATTTTCTAACAACCATAACATATTCTTCTTTTGAATCTAATTCTAACTCAAGGGACTCTAAATTTGATGTTGAGACCGATGTCAATTCAGATTCTGATGGTAAATTTGATGTCATTTCAAGAATAAAACCTAACTCTAACTCTGATTCTTCATCTAATGGGTACTCTATTACAATGATGTCTTGTTAAATGTTTAGTATTGGATAAGTAACAACCTATAATGGTATGATGGGCTCCATAAAAACTAGTTTGTCAAAGTGAGACTCCTCTAATATGGGAAATAGGTCAAGAGACAACTCCTCAAAGACTAGCTTGTCAATAGGAGTCTCTTGAAAAATAGGCACATGGTTGAGGTAATGATTTGCCCAAAGGTGATTATAATCATTAAGAATTAACTTAGCAAAGATTGGCTCATTAGAGTGAGACTCCTTGATAACTTGGATAGGATCAATAGGTGATTCATTACAAGATAACTTATCATAAATGGTTAATTCAATAAAAACATCTCAGATTGGTTGGTTCTCTTGGCCTTGGTTTCCAATGAGTTAGAAAATACTAGTTTTGAACATAGCTTGGTCTTCAAATGATTGGATTGATTAAAGTTTGGTTGGGATTGGTACTAGATGAGGAATGACTTATGGTTGGATAGTGGTAGGGCCTTGGGGAGCATGATTTATTTCATGATCCAAAGGAAAAATCCCTAAGATGGTAATGATAGGGTGTTTTGGGGCTTGATTGCTCGTATAAAACAAAGGACTAGGTTCTGGAATGATGAAGGGGCATTATGGAGCTTCATTTCTCACACAAACTAAAGGATAAGGTCTTGGTATGGGAATGGTATGACATTATGGTCCTAAAATATAAATGGTATGATGTGGTGGAGCTTGATTACTTGTATAAGCCAAATCATCCAAGTCTTCCTCATAAACCATATCATCTCAATTGTGAGTTGGATCATAAGCTGGTTCTTGATTGTGTTCCATGTACTAATTATTGTAAAGAGGGTATAGATCCATATCTCAAAAAATATTATCTATAGTTGGGTATTCAAATTCTTCCTCACAAGCCTCTTCATACTAATCAAGGTCTCAAGTTGGATTATAATTTGTTTCATGACTTTGTTCCCATGAATGATTAATATGAGGCGGATAGAAATCTATCTCATAAACCATATTAACATCATTAGGATCTTGACTAAAGCCATAAAAGTAATTTTGTGTCGCCATTCTATCATAAGTTAGATTGTAATTTATTCCACCATAACTGTAGTGAGACATATCCATATAAATGATGAAAGATCTAAAATAAAAAAGATTAGAGTTCTATAAACTCTGAAAAACTATGTCCAAAGGAAAAATGGTTCAAGCTTGGTCTAACTTGGTCGAGGATTGGAACTGTATCTCTAATGTGGTCTAAAAGTGGAGTTGTATATCCAAAATGATTTGTGCTAAGACTTGGCATAAAAAAACATAACGTAAAATGTCTAATATCAAATGTCATACACACAAACAGTTAAACATTTGAATAAAAACTGGCATGTCAAAGGTCTAGGTTAAAGTGTTCCAAACAAGATCTCAAATGGGAAAGGGAAAAGTTGAGTTACTAGGTATTTTATCCAAACACGGAGTCAAAAGCTAGGCTCAAATAAATAGGCATTTTTTAGGACTTTTGGCCAAACAACATCAAAATCTAGACTTGAAATAAAAGTTGATGTGATTTGATTTAATCTAACGAGTTTGGAAATAAATTTGACATAGGCCCAAAACTCAGAATCAAACATAAACATGATCAGTTGGAATAAGGCATAAGACAAAAGGATCTTTGAAGAAAGACTATATTTTCCCAAATAAAGGCATGAACAATGATAAGGATAGGTACTAAATAAGCAAACCATCAATAGTTTTCAAATTTTGCGTAATCGATTAACTAAAGTTATACAACTCAAAAGAGAAAGATCTATGTATTAGCCCCATGAACTAAGGCCTAAAAAAAATCAATCAGTGTTTGAATCCAAACTTGACAAGGCTAATTAAAAAATCAACGTTGAAAACTAGGATTTGACCAAATAGGCTAGACAAGATTAGATAGCATGACAGCACAAGACAAAGGTCCAAATGGTATACATGACATGGTTTGAAATAAATGGTTTTGATACAATGGTAAAAAAGTCTTGAAACAAATTGAACAACCTAACGGTGTAATCATTCTCAAATAATGTGGTCAATGTTATGTTTTGAAGACTTTAAAAGTTCAAAATGTTTTTACATGATTTGGGCAGCATAACGCTACCCTCCACAACTCAAATGACATAAAAAAACAATTTTAGCAAAATTTTCAAGGCACAAATGTGGTGTAAAATGGCTAGCATAATGCCTCTTTAGACAAAAGAGTGACGTATAGATAAATTGGTTTTGACATGGTTTATACACAAACAACCAAGTTTTAGTCTCAAAAACACCAAGTAAGATAAGTGACCAAAATACACTAAGTATAATCATCCAAATCCTAATAAGGGTATGGCATGTGGGGTTGACTAAACTATCAAATTTTGAATGTCTCTAGGGGAATCAATTTCATAATGACTTTCATGTCAAACAATGCAAAATAAAATCATGGATTTTGGGTCTATATCACTTGGCTTATTGTAAAAAGGTCTAGTCCTTTTTGCAATCACTACATCTTGTTATTCGCTCAATGTAGTGCAATGTCCAAAGTGCCATTACATCCTGTGTGTAACTCCAATTAGGAGCCAAATGAATTCAATGTTGGGAGGTGAAACCCTAGGTCAAAGCTTCCCTAAAGAACTCATGGGAGGTAATAAAGTCCCCCTCACAAGCCAAATTTGCATAAAAATAAAGAAAGTATGAAAGTAGAAAGACTTTAGGGTCATTTTCAAGGTCACCCAAACTTTTACAAGTTGTTGGGGAGTGTTTTAGATGACTAAGCCTTGGACTAGGCTAATTGTAATAAGAATGACACTTTTGATTCCAAAGGTTCCCTAAAGGGTACAAATGGAAGAGCATACATTCAACATCCCTCTTTTTGCCAAACAAAATTTAATCTAAAAAACTAAGTAAATACAAAAAGATTTGAAAAGGTGATTTCATTTTTAAGCCCAAAGGGAAAGTAAGGTGGTGTTAATTTGAACCCTTGGTCTTAGTTGTAACTTTGAAAACATTCACCATAAACATCTAAATTCTTTTTTTAAACAGCAAAACAAGGTTCCTAATTGATTTTTAAGCATGCAAAAGGTAATCTAAAACATGTTTTTAGCAAATGCCAAGCTTGGTCCTATAGCAAAAATGTTAGCATTTCCTTTAACCTTGAAGATATTTTTAGTTTGAAATGATGATCTTTAGGAAAAGAGCTCTTGGGTCTGTATTTTAAGAAAAACATAGTGACTGGCATTTGTTTATATAATTGACATTCATTACATTTTCTACCCGATGTCATTTATCCAACTGACATCAGTTATACCAATGTGATCAATGGCAGGTATCCAATTGATGTCAATTTTACTAACTGACATTGGTTAAGTTATGCAACTGATGTCAGTTTTACTAGCCAATGTTGGTTACTGTGTAAACCTATGGCAAACAAAAATGGAAAAATAAAGTTAGAAAACCAATTTGCAAGAGTTTTAAGGGTCCAATGAATATTTTAAAGCTACAAAATGATCCTTTTAATGTGTGGGATGTGTCTATTCCCACTAGATGTGCCATATGTGGATCTAGGAATTTGACTCAAGAGAGGATGGTTAGTATCGTGTTAGTTTCAAAATGAAAACAAAATGAAAGAAACACACTAAATAGCATAACATATATAGTCCTAGACACTAGGGAGAGATTAGTTAATAAACATGAATTAAAATACAAAAGAAACTCTCTTTTACCTTCCTTGGATGCTCTAAATGCTTGTTGTAGTGCCTTGCTCAGCTTGTGCTCATGAAGTCCTTGGCAATGGAAGCTTGGCTACCTCCATCTATCCTTGGAACCTTTGGCTTGTGGCTTGGATTGGAATCAATTTGGCATGGTAATACTAATTTAAATGGCTTTTGGAACCATTTGTGCATTATAACTTTTTATTATTAATACTTATAAATGATGTTCATAGCCTCTTTATTTATAGATTTTTGCAAATGTCTAAAATCAACCTGAATCGTCCATCTCAAGATTGAGATGTGTGGCTAAGGAATAATCCAATTATGCAATTAAAATTTATAAATAGGCTCATCAATATTTTGGATAGAGGAGAAATTAAGAGGCATGGATGGATTTGATGAGGCATGGGAGGCATGAATCTTGATATTTATGGCATTTATGGCCTAGGGATGTCTTCCTAATAAATGAGGTCACCTAATGATGTATATATTCAATATTCACTTCCAAAAATAAGTTTTCAACAAGTTTCCATAAAATTCTTGATTATTCTCTAATTTGGTTTAATTGGCTATTAAGCATGTTTAAGCACTTTGTGCACAAATTAATCAAAATGCTTTTTTATTGGTCCAAAATTTAACTAGTTTGGAATTAGAAGTCAATGTTAGATGCATTAGATTAGTTATCCAATTTAGGATTTTATTAATAGAAAATAACAAATGCATGTATCTTGTGTAAGATATTTGATAGGAAAGAATAATCCAGAGCACCCAAGTGCAAAATTGACATTTTGACTTGAAATGATCTGATCAAAGTTAACTAGTCCATAAATTGCATTGCCCCATTTAGGGATACCCTAGCCAGAAAAAACACATGAATATGTCAATTTCACATCATTTATCATGTTTTAGTGTTTCTAGGCCAAATTATGCATTTTGGGTGGACATTAGCCAAAATCCTGATTAGAAGTTATTGATGGCCAATTTTTGGTGTCTACACTTGGTACATCAAACCCATTTTTATTAGAGGTTCAATATATTCATATTTTTAGTTATTAATAAATATTTGAACCTATAGCATTTCTAAAGGAGGTAATCCTTACTATGTATGATTATATCACATAACTTCTTGTATAAATGAATGATCCTTAGGGTTCAAATTGATTAAGTTTACATTTTGCACAAGATTCTCTTTTTATTACTTTTCTAAAGTTGGGCAGTCTTTAGTGTGGTGTTATTCTAAAAATCTAAAATAAAAACAATGTATTTT
Organism: Torreya grandis; assembly: GCA_037957365.1. Taxonomy (NCBI): domain Eukaryota; kingdom Viridiplantae; phylum Streptophyta; class Pinopsida; order Cupressales; family Taxaceae; genus Torreya; species Torreya grandis. Next base: position 8,865,452 of record JARHVA010000051.1, on the reverse strand, counting down.
ACTTTTAGTTATTAAATTTCATGTGAAGTGATTGTAATCTCTACACAAATATCATAAATTGGTGGATGCCTTAGTCATTAATCCTATCTATGATTTTCTCCTTGATATCCCCTTGGTAGCTTAATATATATCCACATTTTATTTATTGAAATCCCCACCTTGACTATTTCAGACCTTCATATCCTCCTTACCTCTAAGGAGAACAACCCTATTATTTTTTCAATCATATACCCCATATATTATTTGAGGAGAAAATGGAACCCATATTGATTACAATTGGTGAGGTAATATAAAGTTCCATGACTACTGATACTATAGATATGGGGAAGTCCATCCTACTTGGTACTAGAGATACTGATAATCCTATTGTGTCCAACCTATAAGGGCTTTTTGTTGATACTAAGGTAGGTTGGCACCCATCTAAGAATAGTCTACATCACAAAAGTCATGTTTATGTCTAGGATTTGAATTCCTAGTTTTTCAGAGGGAATTCATTATGTTGCAACTGCAAAGAAATTCTTAATGATGTCTTCCTTAAATTCATGGAGTGCTAAAAAATTCTTATCATCATTATTGTGTTACTTTTATTAGTTACACTATATATTTTGAGGTTGTTTAATTTACTTTTTTAATTAAAAAAACATTTTGTAGTCGCATGCCCTACTACATGGTAGATTTCATAGAATCCCTTTTAAAATTTTAGATAGTAATTTCATTGGTTCCTCTCTTTTACATGTTCCATGCATTATAGGCCTATCTTGGGCCTCTTAATTTAATTTATTTCCTCCATATTATATAATAAAACATATATCTTTACATCAATTTTTGTAGTAGGTTGTGGGTTATCTCCATAATCCTCTACCTATTCTACATAGAGTGCAGCTACCTAAACATATGCCTTATTATTGAACTATGTCTGAGAAATGCCAAACCTAATTCAAGGTTGAAAACCTTATAAAAACCATGTGGCCTTATATTTATCCTAAAATAGAAATTTTACTCTATTAATTACATCAAAAAATATGTGATCATAATTCCACACTTATTGACATGACTTTTGCCAAATTTCTTTTAGCTCTTGGATTGTTTAACTCACACATTTATTTAATTTGAATTATCCTATCATCTAGTATTTGAAATACTAAAAAATTAGTTTGTCAGTGTCCATAGACACCTAAATCTGGTCACCGATAACTTTCATTTAGGCTTTTGGCCAATTTCCACCCAAAATGCACAATTTGGCCTAAAAATACTAAAACATGTTAAATGATGTGAAACTGACATATTCAAGTGCCGATTTTGGCTAGGGTATCACTAAATGGGGCAATGCAATTTATGGGCCAGCTAACTTTGATTAGTTTATTTTGAGTCAAATGCCAATTTTGCACCCATGTTCTTTGGACTACTCTTTCTTATCAAATATTTTGCACAAGACTCATGCCTTTGTTATTTATTATTGGTGACATCCTAAATGGGAATATGTATCCAATTCATCTGATAGAGACTTCCAATTCCAATCCAATCAAATTTAGGACCAATAACAAGGTATTTTGATCAATTTGAGTAATTTGTGCATAGTATGCTTAATCATGTTTAAGATCTAATTAATCCAAATTAAAGCCTAATCAAGAACCATGGAAACTTGATGAATACTTTGTTTTAGAAATGAATATTGAATATCTACATCATCAAGTGACCTCATTTCTTGGAAAGGCATCCCTAGGCCATAAATGCCATAAATATCACGGTTCATGTCGTCCATGCCTCATCAATGCCCTCCATGATGCCCTTCATACCTCTTAATTTCCCCTTCTTCCAATGTCATGATGAGAATAATTAAAAACTTAATTCCAAAAATTGAATTAATCCTCAACCACACATCTCAATCTTGAGATGGATGGTTGAGGTTGATTCTGATCAAATCCAAAAATCTATATATAGGAGGCCTCACACATCATTTCTAATCTTAATTTGTGCAAAGTTATAATGCAAGATTGGTTCCAAAAGCTTCATGAAACTAGTGTTACCATGCCAAATTTATTCCAATCTAATCCCAAAGTTCTAAGGAGAGATAGAGGTAGCCAATATTCTATTGCTAAGGACTTCATGAGCACACGCTGAGCAGGCCACTACTACAAAGGTGTTTGGAGCATCCAAGGAAGGTGAAGTTAATATTGTATTTGATTCCTTGCTTTTTAGTTATGCTTGTCATATGATTTTATTAACTAAGCTCTCCCTAGTGTCTAGGCCTAGAGATGTTATGTTATTAGTGTGTTTATTTCATTTTGTTTTCATTTTGGAACTAATACCATACTAACCATCCTCTCTTGAGTCAAATTCCTAAATCACATAATGGCACATCCGATGGCACTAGACACATCCCATACATGAAGGAGATCATTTTTCAAATCTAAAATATTTATTTGAGATCTTAAAACTCCTAAATATTAATTTTCTAACTTTATTTTGCCATTTTTGGTTGTCACAGTTTTCACATAGTAACTGACATCGACATAAATACTAACATCAATTACCTACTTAACTAACTTCAGTCAACAAAATTGACATTGGTTAGATTTCAGTTAGCCAGATTAACTGACATCTATGGTATTAATTGATGTTGATCACTGTGTTTTTAAAAAAACATAGACCAGAGAGTTACTTTTCCAAAGTTTATTGTTTCGAACTCAAAAGAGCTTTAAAGCTAAAGGACATGTTAACAATTTTGCTACAAGACCAAGTGGGATATTTGCTCAAAACATGTTTAAATCACTTTTTCATGCTTAAAATTTGATTAGGAACTTTTTTTTGGTGAATGTTTTTCAAAGTTTATAACTAAGACCGAGGGGTCAAATGAACACCACCAAACACTTTATTTGGGTTTAAAATTGAACACACTTGTCAATTTTTATTTTCAATAGTTGATTAGATTAATTTTGTTTGGGAAAGAGAGGATTGTTGTGTTTATGCTCTTCTATTTGTCCCCAATAGGGAACCCTTGTAATCAAAAGCACCATTCCTATTGCAAAGTAGCCTAGTCCAAGGTTTAGAAAGAAATTCATCTAAAGCACTCCCCAAAAACTCATCAAAGTTTGGGTGATCTTGAAAATTACCCTAAAGTCTTTCTACTTTCATGCTTTATTTATTTACGCATCTTGACTTGTGAGGGGGACTTCGTCACCTCCCACAAGTTCTTTAGGGAAGCTTTGAACCAAGGTTTCATCTCTCAGCATTGACTTCATTTGCATCCTTTGGAGTTGTACATTAGACGTAGTGGCACTTTGGACATCTCACTACACTGAGCGAAAAGTAAGATGTAGTGGTTGTAAAAAGGACTAGACCTTTCTGTAATAATCTAAGTGATATGGACCCAAAATTCATGCTTTTATTTTGCATTGTTTGGCATGAAAATCATTGTGTAATTGATTCCCCTAGATCATTTAGAAACTTATTAGATCTTAGACAAATCCCCACTTGTCATAGAAGTATTATTGGTGTAAGGTGTACCTCAAGGTCCATTTCTTAGTACTGTCATTTGAGAGAAGTTGGGGTGTAAAAACCCTACAATATAATGTGCATTTATTTTTGGATGAACACTTAAAATCTTCTCAAATGATGTATATTGATAGATTCCAATAGTACCAAGCAACCTTGTTAGTTTAGGATCTAAGGGTGATTAATTAGTTAGTCCTATCCTAGATTAAAGTCTTGTTTGGAGTCAAAAACTTGGTGTAAACAAACAATCCAAACCATAGTCCCAATTTTACTTTGAATAAAGAGGCATTATGCTGCCCACGTGATATCATCCATTTAAATTCTTCAAAAGTTCATCAAAATATTGAGAGTCATATCATCCACTTTGGTGCAGTTATGCTACCCAATTGAGTCTAGACCTTTTCCAATTTTTTTTGAGTCCTTCACTTATAATTTAAATTCAAAATTACACCTTTACAAGTTTATAAGGTTGATGTGTTAAGTGAGTTTGAAATTTACACTAAAATTGAGGGAACTTAGGTTTAATTTTCAATCTAGGATGAAGGTCGTTTAAGACTCATAATCATTATCATCACTTGATATACTTAAGCCATTTTTTCACTAAACACTTGCACTTTAATTCTATACACCACAACATTTTGAGTTAAGAAATGTAGTGTTATGCTGTCAAAATTGTGGAAAATGTCTTTGCCTTAGAGATTTTTTGCAATAAATTTTTTATCATACCTTTTGGGTAGTATAGCATCATTACACTACCTAAAACATTTCAAATATTATTTCATAGACCTTCTTACATATAATTCCAAATTTTTTCCTATATTTTCAAGCCAACCCAAGTGTATGTTTGATCCTTTATTTAAAGTAAAATTATACTGTTCACCTTTGTCTATCTTGTTTGTCAAAAAAATCCAAGTTTTATACCATTATTTAGGAGAAAATAAACTATTACTAAAGTGCCTTTTGTTTCATACCTTATACCTAGTTGATTAAGTTCATGACCAAGAATCAAATGCCTAGTGTTTGTTATAAGTGTTTCAAATCTATTAGATTAAAATTTTCATCTATTTCCAAAGTTTAGCTTTTGATGACATTTGGCCAAGAGTCATAGCACATGCCTTTTTTGAGTCTAGCTTTTGATGTCGTGTTTGGCAAAAAGACCTAGAAACTTTTAAATTCCTAGATTAGATTGATTTGAAACATTGCGACCTTAGAATTTAGTATTTTTATTTTTTGATCCATTTACTTGCTTACCTTTATGTGAATGATGAAATGTTAGAAACTTTACGCTAGCTTATTTCCTCAAAAATCTTTGCATAAACCTTTTGATCCTTTTGAAAAATCTAGACCAAGTTGAAGGAATCATTTGTTTTAGATTCTATTTTTTTAGAGTTTGTATATCTCTTTGACCTTTTATCACAAAGCACTGACTATGGATGCCAACATGTATTCCTATACTCATAGTGGACTCATGTACAATACATGGATTAGTAATGTAGTTGTGTAGGAAGAAATGGTGCAAAACCCCTATGCAGATAACATTTCTTATAATATGGATTCTTATCCCTCTTATAATACTCAATCAGGGGTATAAATCCAAGATCCATTAGCTAACTATCTGGTTAACACACCACCTTACATAGAACAAGGTCAAAAACAAACCACGTAATACTTAGCTACAATACCTATAGTGGATGAGCCAGTACTTCAATAGTCATATTCTACTAATATAGCTTCCACATATGATCCATTTTTGTTTGAGTGATATTTGTTAGAGAACAAAGATGAGATTTTGGTTAGAGCCATAGAGGTAGGGGCTAAATTTCCAGAAGAATTTCCCCATGAAAATTTACCAAGTCTAGTAAGAGTACCCCACAATATCATTTATGATCAACGGGCTTCTTCTAGAAATCGTATATCTCTATTCCAAACAACATACCAAGATCTTAATATATTTAATCGAAGAAAAAACATCATAGAAGATAACTTTAACCAAATGCAGATAGCATATCAAACATATTTGAATCTAGCACATGATTTTAATCAGATGAACATAGTAAGTAAGCCTCTCATTGACTTAGTACCTTCAATGGGAGTATTGTTAGACTTAACTAGATAAGATAATCTAAGTTTCGGCCCATTTATACAAACTAATATGATAGATAAATTGATACATATGCCAGTTATTGAAGAAGTGTCTTTGGCCTCTACATAGAATAATGAGCCAAACATAGTAGACAATGTGCAAAAAATGTCCAATCTTGATCAAAGTGGTACTAACAAATAAATAAATAGCCAAAAACATGTGCCTATAGCTAATCCCATGATTAGATCATCATACCAAAAAATAGGAGTTTTTATACCCCAGCCTCAACTAGCTACTTCCTCAAGTATACAACCTATGGGATTAGGTAATCAAACAACAACCAATGTCACACCTCAATGATGGAATGTGATGAATCCTACTCTTCTTCAATAGGTAGTGATTATTATTCCTTAACAATAGACATAGTCTAGTGTATCAACACAACAAAGGATGAATACGTTGCCACCTCAATTAGGGGCAACAAATATTCCACCCTGCTAGGTAACGATAAACATACCTTTTCAGTCACAATCTAATATGCCAGTCCAAAACCAAGAAATGAATAGTCATCAATGTGAAAATATTAGTCAATGATAGATTTCGAATCTACAACCTACTTTCACTTCCTCATAAGGATTCGTGAAACAAGGAGGTCCTCATGTTTCTCAAGTACCTACTAGACAACCATTGGTTCAAAATGTGCCACAAATCTAGAGATAAGGTCTTGATCCATAAGTTCCCACTTAAAAAAAGGTTTGATTAGTTGGCAGCATGTCCCTTTTCAACCACAATAGGCATAGTATACTTATATCCCTCCATCCCAACCACAAAATCCTCTAATTCAAACCTTTATCACCAACCCAAACTAGAATATTGCATAACCAAATGTGCAATTTTAAGTACACCCCAATCCACATATGTGTATTCCTAGCCCATTTCCCAACCAAACCAATATACCTCAACAGGTGTCTCCATCATACCTTGGTCAAAGTGTTCCACTTGTGACCTCCCAACTATCTATCCAAACCCTGATTCTCCCTCAGACCAATATTCAATCAAGTTTCCTATCCCAATAATTACAATAGATAAAGGATGCAATTGATTCTATTGAGGTGGGGAAGTAAAATAAAAATTTCAAATTGGATGACGGATTTTACTATCCATTCAACATGGAGTATTTTCAAATACCATTTCCTCTAGGATATGAACCACCCAAATTTGACAAATACAAAGAGAAAGGTGACCCTAAGGCCCATTTGATTAAATTATTTATCATATGTCAACTAGTGGTATATAATGACATATACCTTTTATTTTTGTTTCTAAGGAGCTTGGCTGGACAAGCCTTGGAATGGTTTTTGAAGTTTCCAAAGAATTCAATAATAGACTTTGATGATCTTTCTGATCAATTTGTGTAACATTTTTCCTATAATATCAAGGATGAGATTTCATTAGTAGACATAACACAAGCAAAGCAAAAAGTTGGAGAAAGTTTTGCAAGTTATTTATAGTGATGGAGAGCCCTTTCAAGTCATTTTACCCATAGTTTACTAGATAAACAATTAGCCACTGTGTCTACTAAAATTTTTCATAGTGAAATAACCTATCATCTAAAATTGCAATGTGCACATACATTCAAGATTATTGATAAAGCTTTGTTGATTTAGAGGGTGTTCATCAATAAAGGAGTTATCAAGCTTAATTCAACTAATCAAAATCAAGGTACCAATTGAAGAAATGACCAATATTCCACCCAAGCACAAGCATCACAATCAGCATAGGCCAATAATCATGAAAGATCAAAGTATTCAACCTTAATAATAATGTTGTGGGAAATGGAGTAATCGAATATCATCATGTACAAACTATGAAAACATCATCTATACCACCTTTTTATCTTACTCCTACCAAGCAACAAAAGCATTATCTGATTAGTTGGCCTATACCAAATCATTATTTACAAGGCATTTCTTACCCTAATTGGTACTAATAAAATGAATTTTGTGACTATCATCAGGTCAATGGGCATAATTTATGAAGATGTATCCAAATCAAGCATTTAATTGAAAATATGTTAGAGAATGGGGAGATAATATTGGATAATGGTACTTTTAATTCCAATCAAACTCTTGGGAGTTATCAAAACTCTTTTCCTTGACATAATAATCAATAAAAACAACAATAAGAGCCAACACAATAGCAAAATCAATAGTATCAAAATCAAAAGCCAAACTAGTAGACTCGACAAAATTAGTAGCAAAATCCATAATGATAAAATAATAGACAAAATCAAGGTCATAACGGTAACAACCAACAAACCTACCATGCAATTGCACATGACTATAATAGGGTTGTAGGTAATATTATAGGGGGTAGCATTAATACCATCTCCATTAATCCTAGATCAAACACTAATCAGCCTAGACCATTGCTAAACAACAATATTTAGCCAAATCACATGTTTAATCTTTCTTTGACCTGGGAGTGTATACAGGCAAACTAGCAAACTAGGACTTCCCCTTTTAGATCTTATAGAGACAACTCATTCTTGTCATGTGACCACATGTAAGTGCATCAACAACTGAGACTTATCCTATCTAGTCCCACACCATTCCCATCATCAATTAGCAATAATGGTCTAGTATTTAATCCTGATTATGCAATCACAACTCAGAGGTTGAAGATTACTACCCTAGCTCCACAACCATCCACCACTTTACTTGTCATCCAACCAACCGTTCAGCCTCAAAATAAACCATTTACTACTAACAAAGATAAGAAGTTTGATATTGTGGAACAATTAAAAAAGACACCAACACAAATTTTAATTTTAGATTTGTTGTAGATGTTAATAATCCACAAGAACGTCTTGAATGAGTTTTTAACCCAATCCACTATTGATAGTGACATATCCCCTAATAAATTTCAAGCTTTGGTTGGACACCTAGCTCCAACCCAACAAGTCACATTCAACCAAAGTGATATGTCTTCCCTTGGCTCACTCCATAATAACCCATTATACATAGAAGTTTATATTAGATGGCATAAAGTGAAATGTGTCCTTATAGACAATAGATCTAGCCTCAACATAGTGTCTCTCAAGCTCATCAAGATTCTTGGGTACATAATGATGGATCTCCAGCTAGAAATAATAACTATCAAAGCCTATGATAATCAAGAAAGAGAGTCACAAGGCACCATTAGTTTACTAGTTATCATTGGGCCTTTGACCCATGATACACTTTGCCATGTGCTTGATCTAGAGTTATCATATAATATGCTTTTAGCTAGGCCTTGGTTACATGAGATTCATGCAGTTCTATCAACACTACACCAATGTGTCAAGTTTTCCCACTCAGGGATGGAAGTGAATATTCTAGGATATTTACACCCATATGAACATTGTAAACATATTCAAGCTGAATTTCAAAGCTATAATTATTAGTATGGTATGAATCTAAGTTCCAATTAGGATAAAAGAAAGGCTATACTTATTGATCCTTCACCAAATAATTGTATAGATCCTAATACCTTATATTCTCTTTCCCACATGCCACCTCCTCAAGCTTCTAATCATTTCACCATTTTAGATAATAGACTGAGAGAATATGTGACCCATGATACATTTCATATTGCCAATATTCCTTAAAATATCAAAACCTTTGGGTGACTAAAGGTCATTCCACATATGCATTAGCAATGAACAAACAAAGATGAGGGACCTATCACATTTGTACCAGCATCTGGCCTAGGACCCGACTCTCTTGAAGGGAATGAATCATGGTTATACAATGATGACTAAGCTGATTGTTATAAAAATGTAAAGTATCCTATTCCCAATAGGATCATGCAGTGTCACAATTATGAAGGAAGAGGCTTCAGACAAAATTAACAAGGAACCATTGAGCGAATTTCCATGACTAAGTATGAAAGACCTTATGGACTTAGATTTAAACTACCTAGGGATGACCCCAAATATCTTATTCAAACTCCATCACTAGCAACTAGTGATGATGATGTCGATAGTGAAGTAGAGTATGAGCATAACCTCACTTTTGATGACCTAACTAAAACCAATTTGTTTGATAAAAATGTCATTTATACCCTTACCCAATATATTCATCTCAATCCATTACTATTATATTATCTCCAATTGATAAATTAAGACCAACAAGAATTTAGTTTATCGATTGATGTGTTTTAAAATGATGAGCCATTTTTTGATTTCTTAGGCCTTAGAGATAGTGTTTTGTTGGGAGATCAGAAATCAAGATTCTCAATCACATTGGATCCTGTAGCCTATTTTAGAGATCGAGTGAACACCCTTAGCCAAAAATAAATAAGTAAAACATTGAGGTCCCAAAGTGAAAACCTCTTTCAGGCACTTTTTGACCAGGGAAAAAGTAAAGATAAAGGCTAGTCTAGTGGTGAAAACCTATTTTAGGTGCCATTAGATAGGGGTGTTCATTAATCTTTGAATTTAGACCAAGAGACCACCAATGATGAACTTGCCTATGAATCTAAGTTTAGTTTTGAATAACAACAAGTATTTGATCAAATTCCACAAGAATTTTCAATTATTTTTATTACATGGCCATATCTCCCATTAAGGGATTCAGATTCATCATGTCTAGGAAAAGTTAAAGAGAAAGTACTAACAGAGGATCCTGACATAACCCACTAGTTCAAGTTATTGCCTATTATTCTAGAAGACAGTTTGACCCTTCTAGTCGAATATACCATCGAGGTAAACATTAGGACTCCATTAGACCTAAAATGGATAAAATTAGGAGCATCTCTCACTGAGGAGGAACATGACATCTTTACAGCTTTATTAAGAGAGTTTATGGATATTTTTGCATGGTCCTATTCTAACATGCCAAGTTTAGACCCTACCTTAGTTTTGCACCACCTTACAATTAATCCTGATGCTAAACTAATAAAACAATAGCTCCATAATATGCATCTTACATTGATTTATTAGTAAAGAAAGAGTTGGAAAACTCTTAGAAGTAGGATGTATCTGATCCATTGACTATTCTGAATGGATCTCTAATGTTGTACCTATTAGCAAAAACCCTAAGGGAATTAGCATTTATATTTATTTTCAAGACATCAACAAAGATTGTCCTAAATATGATTTTCCCTTGCCTAATATCAACATGATTTTTGACTCCATGATAGGTTATGAAATGCTTTCACTAATGGATGGATTTTTAAGATACAATCAGATTTGAATAACACCAAAAGATCAACATAAAATAGTGTTCACCACTCCATGGAGAACATTTTGTTTTTAGGTGATGCCATTTGGCCTTAAGAATGCTAGAGCTACATATCAAAGGGCCATGACTACCATATTCCATGATATGATGCATGATATTGTTGAAGACTATGTCAATGACATATTAGGAAAATCCAAAACTAGGGTTGATCATCTAGCAGTGCTACATAAGATATTTAAAAGATTATGAGAGTACAAAGTTAGACTCAATCCAAATAAATTTATGTTTGGTTTAAATTTAGGCAAACTAATTGGCTTCATCATGTCTCATATAGGTATTGAAGTTGATCTAGCTGAAGTCCATGCTATAACTGAGATGTGACCACCAACCAATTTAAAACAACTTCATAGTTTATAGGGTAAGATCCAGTCAATTTGATGTTTTATCTCTCAACTAGCAGATAAGTGCCATCCATTTACACACCTTTTAAATAAAGGAGTTCCATTTCACTTAGATGATCACTACCAAACATCTTTTTAGCAACTTAAAGATTATCTTGTTAATCCACTTATTTTATTACCTCCTATGCCAGGAAAGCCATTCTTGTTATACCTATCAGCTATTGACCATGCTTTGGGGGCACTCTTGGCTCAACATGATCATAAATGAAAGGAGCATGTTGTATACTACTTAAGCCATAACTTGGTTACGTATGAACACAAATATGCACCTATTGAAAAATCTTGTCTAGCCATAGTTTTTGCAACACAAAAACTACATCATTACATGTTGAATAATAAAACTATGGTCATTTCGAAAGTAGATCTACTCAAGTATCTACTATCTAAAATAGATTTTCAAGGTAGAATGACTAAACGGATCATGCTTCTTAGTGAGTTTGACATAGAATATGTCAATCAGAAGGCAATCAAAGGACAAGTTCTTGTAGATCAACTTGCTAAAACACCTCTCATGGACACACAACCACTCAAGTTTTAATTTCTTGATGAATCCACCATGACCATTATTGATACACCCCTTGAGGAGTAGCCTTGGAAGTTATACTTTGATGGTTCATTCACTACACATATATTAGGGATAGGCCTATTATTTATTACACCACAAGGGGATCTAGTCCCTAAATCATTCAAAATTAGTTTTTCTTAAACAAACAACATGGTTGAGTATGAAGAACTTGTTGTAGGACTTTGTCAAGTAGTGCGTTGGAATATATCTCATCTTCAAGTTGATGAACTGATATTAGACTTAAATGTTTTTACATTTAATGTTGTAAATGATGAACTGATATCAGACTTTAGTCAGTCCACCATAAGCACCATAACACCTTTTATATGCCAATTACACACTACCACTTACATTGGCAGACCAACACAATCTAAGTACATTCTAGACCTGAATGGCATATAGAAAGTCCTAAAACAAATGCCATCTCCCATTGGTTTGAGTAATATAAACTCATAACATTAAAGTTTAGGTAGACATCAGATAGGTTGTTACACCCAAACTTCAGAAGCATAGTTTAATATTCATTCACAAATTATAATAATGAAGACCACAACACCAGTAAATAATCTCAATAACTATCAGTGGGAAATCTTATAGTAAGCAATCAACATGATAACTACAAGTAGAACACCTATAAGTCCACCCATAATCCACTTATTTTAGCTCATCCTCCTGGTCATTGAAGTAAGAATCTTTCTACTCTTACCAATGTTGTCATCAACACCATGAAGCATGTCATGTGTATGCAACAGTGATTGCCATTGCTAATGTAGATCTTAAAGAATGGAAACACCAAGATCCTCTATCTCAAGAAGTGTCCTCCTACTTTCCTTCTCTATGCTTCAATTACAAATCATAGCATTTATTCTTCTATATCATTTCCTTCATCATTAGATGCCACAGGTTCTTCTATAACTAGCGGGGCACTTGGCCTAAAGTCTCCAGCTTGAGGATATCTGCCAAATTGCAAATTCCTTCCCTATGTATTTGGGATATCTATGAAGATGGACGATGTAGTACTTGGAAGGTCATCATCATCCAAAACCACCATCCCTCTGATGTTTTTACCTTGTGTATCAATACTTGCAGGCACCTCCTCAATGATAGGCATAGAATTACAATCTACTGTTTGGTCTTGCTCATCATTTAACTTGATCCGTACGTCCAGATCTGCAGGCAGCACTTGGACCTGTTTAAACCGCTCGAAAACTCTCCCATTTCTCAACATTGTCTTGGTGCTTGGATTCTGTACAACGCTCTTGCACTCATGCACTACAAGTTGTTTCAACCATTGGCTTCTCTATATCTCCAACGTTGTGAAATCTTCTACAAACAATGATGAACAAACAAACTTAGGTTTGTTAGAAATGTAAAAAAAATAACACCCCATCCATCTTCGATTCTCTGACATTTACAAAGTCAATCTATGTTTTTGCCTAGCCCATGGGTCATCACCCTTTTAGGACTACGATTAACAAAAGTCATATTCTCTTATGGCATGGCCTCTTCAAAACATAGACCTTGCCAAATAAATTAGCACTTCATCTGGCCAATCGTGGTTCCATAGCATTTGCCATAGCCTGCAATGGCAACTGTGTTCCTCTATTTTTTTTCCTTCATCATTCTCATAGCTCGAACCTTATCTCCATTTTGCATTCTATCATCAAAAATTAAATCCCACGGTCAAAATAGGATAATATAGGCCGAATGGCCTTCGTGACTCCCCTTCTCCTTCCTAGAGATCCTCCTCCAAATTGGCTTCCTTTCCCCAAGGAGATCTTCCCTATTTTTCCTCTTCGTCCCCTATCTTTTTTTTTGAAATCCAACATAATACATATATTACTCTTCCTTGAAAGAGTCTCTTCTCTCCTACGCCAACTTGGGCTTTGAAACGAAAAGGATAATTTTTCTAAACTAATATCTAAGTTGAGAGATAATCTCAACTAATATCTTATGGTTGAAATCGTTCAACCGTCTCCTCTACTTCTACTCAACAAACTCCCAACGTAGGGATTCCTTTCAACCCACTTCACCCCTGTTCACTCCTTTTTTTTACTTTTACTTTTAATATTTACATTTATTCCTTCTTAATAACATTTTGGAGGGAAAAGACAACAATATGAATTCAAATACAAAACAAGACAAGACTTGAGCTTTGTATTCTTGAGAATTTCCAACTTTGACCATGTCTTCAGGTAGCCATTGTAGATGCTCCTGCATCATACTCTCCCTCTAGAAACAATTTGAACCTTAGTTCAAATGAAATGCTTCCTCCATGCATTAGTCTTCACTATATGCCTGGATCCCAAGGTCTTGTTGTGAATGCCAATGCTGGTGTTTGTCTTTGATAGTATTTGTCTTTCATCTTCTTGCTTTTCTTCCTTTTTTGGTATGTTCTTCACATCATCTCCTTTTCAGTTGTTATGTCCCATCTCCATGCTTCATTCTCATACATGTCTTCAAGATCTTCTTGATCTTCTTGGTTAAAAAATTTGTCCATTGAACTATGGACTTCATTCATCTCCACAACTTTAATACCTACATTCAAAACATCAAAGGCAATGTTAGAAGTAAAAACTTGAGACCATAAAGTCTCTTGGCTGCCTCCACTCTTCTGTTCTTTGGCCAAAACTACCATTGCCTCTTTATTGTGTTTTTTTCTTGCTTGACTCTCACCAATGGTGTTCTCATCATGATTTGTATCTTTACACAACTCTCTTGGAGAACTAAAGAGCTCCTCCAACATTCTCAACTCTTCCTTTAGTAAGATCTCATCTATATCACTATCTTCATCAAACTTGGGCTCATCACTCACAAAGATTACTTGTCCTTCCCTAGACTTACTCTTCATCTCATCCTTCCTTAGCTTGTCTTCACATAAACTAATTTCTTCAATATATTCATAAAATACAATTGAAGTACCCTTACCTTGTGTTTCCTTACTCTCTTCAACATCTCTTTGAAGCCATCTTGTTTGTTTCTTGCATTCAATGAGGCATTGATTTGTTGTATATCCATCTCTTTCCTCATTAACTAACCATTTGGAATTCTCTCCGTGCTGCATATTAGTCCACATAGCTACTTTCCATCTTTCATTTCTCATGAAAAGATCATTAAATGATTCAAAAACATCATTATCCCATTCATTGTAAGCAATTGACTTACCTTTTACTTTTTTGGTATACCTCTCAAGTGTCCTATCTTCATGGAATGCCTCTTCCATACTCACCATCTTACCTTCATTCTCTTGGTTGCTTGAATTACCTTCAATCCTCTTCCATTGACTTCTTGGTGTTGTTGTCTCAACACTCACATCTTCTTCACTTTTTGCCTTCTTAGGCACCCACATTTGATTCTTTCTCTTATTAATTGACTTCATAAGCCATTTAGGCATCCTGTAACCATGCTCTTGTACCAGCACTTCCTGTTGCTTGGGAGTTTTCTTCTTCCACCATTTAGGCATCACATATCCATGGTTAAATGAAAACTTCACCTTTCTCTTTGCTTCTCTAACATGCATATCAATAATTTCATGCTTATAAGACAAATCAATTTTTGAACTCACCTTTACCTCCTTAATAGGCTGCTCCATTAGTTCTTTGACTTGCATAGCTTCTTGATTATCTGTCCTTTATTTTTCCTTTATGCTTGGTTGTTCTCTTTCCTCTTCTTGGCATTCCATGGTATCATGGAATTCATCTTCATCTTCTATCACTTCTCTTGCTTGTATGGGTTCCTTAACACCTTCCTCATGCATTAACCAATGCATCTCTTCTTCTTTATCAACAATAACAAACTTACTTCTCTTTCTTACACATTCACTTGTGTACTTGGTGTCTCTTCTTGAACCAATCTCTTCATTCTTTAAGGCTTTTCTTTTGACCTTCACAAGGCTGCTCATACCTGCAATTACCCATGCAAAGACAACATTAGATATAAAAATAAGAGACCACAAGGTTCCTATGAGTGCTCTCTTCATCAACACTCTTATCTTTTCAAGTGATCTTCTTGGAACTTCATCTTTTCTTTCTTCTCTTCTCTTATTCTCTACAATGAGAACCTTCTTCACAACTTCTTTCTCTTGTTGCTCTCTTGGCAACCTACTCATCCTCTTGCCTCTATGGGCTTCTCTCTTCTTGGCAATCTCATTTTAACTTCTCCTCTTCATTAGGATATCTATTGGCCACTTCAACATCTTCCTCATTAGCCATACCCATGCTTGCCTATTCAACTGCATTCAAGGCTCATATTCATCTTTAATATTAGCTAATTCTCTCTTCAAATTAGCAATTTCTTTATCAATTTCAATACTGGTCATACCTCGGATGCTTGCTTTCTTCTTGGTATTCTCATGTACCTTGCTGCTCTATAGTGCCTTCAACAATACTTCCATTTCTAAGATCTTCACCCAAGTCATTTCCACCTTGGTCTCTTGATCCCTTGTCTCACCCAAGCCTTTTCTCCTTGACTGGTCTTTTGACAATATCCTTGATCTCACCTAGGCCTTTTGCATCCTAGTCTTTTGATCCTTTTCTCAATCCTACAGCAACTCTTTATACAACACTTCATCAAACACAAATCACAAATCCAAGCTTACCTTGCTTTGGATCTTCCTCTTGAGCATTCACTTGCTCTTCTTCTAGAGCTTCTCTTGGCTCTTCACTAAGCCTTCCTTGGCTTCTTCTCCTCTTAAGCCTCAATGGCTTGACTGCCTTGAACCTGCAACTTCTTCACTTGATTGCTTCTCAAACACAATAAACTCAAATCAAATATCATAGATTACTCATACCTTTCCTCCATAGGGTCTTCTAGTGCTTTGTCCTATTGATCCTTTTGCCAAATCCTTCACAACTAAAACATCATTAATAAATGCAACCATTCCAAAGATCTCTTTTCTTAATTCTGTAGCAACAAATTATCAATTCCCAAGAGCTTCAAGCTCTGATACCAAATGATGAACTGATATTAGACTTAAATGTTTTTGCATCTAATGTTGTAAATGATGAACTGATATCAGACTTCAGCCAGTCCACCACAAGCACCATAACACCTTTTAAATGCCAATTACACACAACCACTTACATTGGCAGACCAACACAATCTAAGTACATTCTAGACCTGAATGGCATATAGAAAGTCCTAAAACAAATGCCATCTCCCATTGGTTTGAGTAATATAAACTCATAACATTAAAGTTTAAGTAGACATCAGACAGGTTGTTGCACCCAAACTTCAGAAGCATAGTTTAATATTCATTCACAGATTATAATAATGAAGACCACAACACAAGTAAAGAATCTCAATAGCTATCAGTGGGAAATCTTATAGTAAGCAATCAACATGATAACTACAAGCAGAACACCTATAAGTCCACCCATAATCCACTTATTTCAGCTCATCCTCCTAGTCATTGAAGTAAGAATCTTTCTTCTCTTACCAATGCTATCATCAACACCATGAAGTGTGTCATGTGAATGCAATAGTGATTACCATTGCTGATGCAGATCTTGAAGAATGGAAACACCAAGATCCTCTATCTTAAGAAGCATCCTCCTGCTTTCCTTCTCTATGCTTCAATTACAACTCGTAGCATTTATTCTTCTATATCATTTCCTTCATCATTAGATGCCACAAGTTCTTCTATAACTAGTGGGGCACTTGGCCTAAAGTCTCCAGCTTGAGGATATTTGCCAAATTGTAAATTCCTTCCCTGTGTATTTGGGATATCTCTAAAGATGGATGATGCAGTACTTGGAAGGTCATCATCATCTAAAACCACCATCCCTCTGATGTTTGTACCTTGTGTATCAATACTTGCAAGCACCTCCTCAATGACAGGCACAGAATTACAATCTATTGTTTGGTCTTGCTCATCATTCAACTCGATCCGTACATCTAGATCTGTAGGTAGCACTTGGACCTGTTTAAACCACTCAGCAACTCTCACATTTCTCAATATTGTCTTAGCACTTGGATTCTATACAGCGCTCTTGTACTCATGCACTACAAGCTATTTCAACCATTGGCTTCTCTATATCTCCAACACCGTGAAATCTTCTACAAACAATGATGAATAAAACAAACTCAGGTTTGTTAGAAATGTAAAAAAAATAACGCCCCATCCATCTTCAATTCTCTAAAATTTACAAAGTCAATCTGTGTTTTTGCCTAGCCCATGGGTCATTGCCCTTTCAGGACTATGATTAACAAAAGTCACATTCTCCTATGGCACGGGCTCTTCAAAACATAGACCTTGCCAAATAAATTAGCACTTCATCTGTCCAATCATGGTGCCACAATGTTTTCCATAGCCTACAATGGCAACTGTGTTCCTCTATTTTTTTTCCTTCGTCATTCTCACAGCTCGAGCCTTATCTCCATTTTACATTCTATCATCGAAAATTAAATCTCACGGTCAAAACAAGATAATACAGGCCGAATGGCCTTCATGATTCCCCTTCTCCTTCCTAGATATCCTCCTCCGAATCGGCTTCCTTTCCCCAAGGAGATCCTCCCTATTTTTCCTCTTCGTCCCCTATCCTTTTTTTTGAAATCCAACATAATACTTATATTACTCTTCCTTGAAAGAGTCTCTTCTCTCCTACGCCAACTTGGGCTTTGAAACGAAAAGGAGAATTTTTCTAAACTAATATCTAAGTTGAGAGATAATCTCAACTAATATCTTATGGTTGAAATCATTCAACCATCTCCTCTACTTCTACTCAAAAAACTCCCAACGTGGGGATTCCTTTCAACCCACTTCACCCCTGTTCACTCCTTTTTTTTACTTTTACTTTTAATATTTACATTTATTCCTCCTTAATAACATTTTGGAGGGAAAAGACAATAATATGAATTCAAATACAAAACAAGACAAGACTTGAGCTTTGTATGCTTGAGAATCTCCAACTTTGACCATGTCTTCAGGTAGCCATTGTAGATGCTCCTGCATCACAAGTTTATGGTGAATCTAAATTAGTCATCAATTAGGTCACATATCATTTTCAGACTAAAGAAGATGAGTTGGTTCCATATAAATCCCTAGTTGACACTCTTAAAAATTAAATTGCCAACATTTAGTTTGAGCATATATTAAGGGCTAGTAACAAAACTACAAATGCCATGGCTACTATTGGTTCTCTGATTAGACAAATAGATAAAGCTAGAGAGTATCAATTCCTCATTGAAAATTTGTTAGCACCATCTCATGAACCTTTAACCATTGCCATGATTTGTGATATTATTGGTGCTAATTATATCTAGTACTCAAACCTTTATAACTATCTTCATGACCAAGTTCTGCCACCTAACCTATCTCAAAAACAAACCAAAGCCTTCATTCATCATTCCACTCATTATACTTTACTTGGATCCACCTGTTTCCATCATAGTTTTGATGGAAATCTGCTTCATTGTTTAACTTCAATAGAGTCTATGCTAGTGTTAAGAGAAGTTCATGAAGGATTATGTGGATCCCATTCTAGTAGTGCAGTCCTATCTAAAAAGCTTTTGCATAGTGGTTATTATTAGCCCACAATGGATGTAGATGCCACTGTATATGTAAAGAAATGTGACAAATGTCAATGGCATGTTAATCTGATTCATGCCCTGGTAAAAACTCTAAAATTGATGTTGACACCATGGCCATAAATATATCCTTACTACCATTGAATATTTCACTAAGTGGGTTGAAGCTATACCCATCACTTACATGACTAGAAAGAAA
Source organism: Torreya grandis (assembly GCA_037957365.1). Taxonomy (NCBI): domain Eukaryota; kingdom Viridiplantae; phylum Streptophyta; class Pinopsida; order Cupressales; family Taxaceae; genus Torreya; species Torreya grandis. Next base: position 8,845,897 of record JARHVA010000051.1, on the reverse strand, counting down.
ATTTTCAAATTCATCTTCAACCATCTCATCTACCACTATAGTATCCCCTCTGACATTATATCTTATAATAGAGGATCATTCAAGAATAAATATGTAGACCAATTATGTACTGAATACAACATCACCCAACATTTTTCTACAGCATATTACCCTCAAGGTAATGGCTAGGCTAAGGCATCCAAAAAAACCATTATCAATATTCTTAAAAATATTGTCAATGATGTTGGTCATGACTGGCACCTCCAGATATTCCCTCCCCTTTGGGCATACCATACTAATCATCATACCCCCATAGGAACCACTCTATACTCACTTGTTTATGGCACTAAATCCATATTTCCCATTGAGGTCGAGTTTCCTTCACTACACATCTCTTTCAAGCATGTCTTGGATGATCATGACTATCAAGTAGCTCGCCTACAAGAGCTGGATCTACTAGATGAGAAATGCATGACCGCACTCAACAATATTCAAGCATATTAGAATTGACTCAAAGGCCATTATAATCAGTGTGTGAAGTATAGAACATTTGAACTTGGTGATCTTTTTCTTAAAGAAAACCAAAAGAATACCATGGATGAGAAGAAACATAAAGGGAAATTCAAACCAAATTGGATAGGGCCTTTTGTCATCACTACAGATTATGGATTAGGAGCATATAGGCTTGCCACACTAGATGACACTGAACTTCTAGAGCCAATGAATATTATTCATCTCAAGTGGTACTATGATTGAATGCTAAGGTGTATTGTATATAAGGATTGTTTTAGTTATACCATTTTGACACTATTCTTCTTTGTACACATACCACCCTTATTCATCCTCTTTCCCATATCTACTTTCTATTTTTGACCTATCAACCCAACATGTTTTAAAGCCTAACCCATTTGACCTTGGCTTTTGTCATTCATTACATAGTTTTAGCATTAAGGTATCTAATCATTTTATCAGTTAGTTCAATTATTTCAAATAGGGAGCATATCTTGGGATAGTGTGATAGAAGTTTTAGCAGTTGCATCCTTCATTTATTAGTCCTTTCTTACCATCAATCTTGTTACTAGTTATAACTACCTTTGGGGAAATTAGTACCATTGATCTATGTCATTATGTGCTGGTTATAACCACTTATGGGGAAAATAGGGGCAACACTAAGCCTTGACATACCAACTTGCCACTTCCTATGCCACACTATGTCTTTTTACCAACTATGCATGTTTTGTTTGAATTGGCTACCACACTAGTCGAATTTCTCTATTGTAAGGGTGGAACTATAGTGACTTGAGGTCCTAATTGGGACTATGTAGGTAGTGCTCAATACTTGTTGAGTTCAGCTCAGTCACCCTTCTCTACCATGCTCTCACTGTATTGTGAGCAACCTAAGCCACACTCTCACCATTTTTAAAGAAACCTAAGCCATTTTCTCACCATTTTGAGAGCTTGAACCATTTAGTGTCTCATAATTCTTTATTGAGTTGTGACACTCCCAAACACTTCCAAAAAAATTTGAAAAAATTGGTAAAAAAGAACAAAAACATTGACCACTTTTTTGCCTTAAGAATTCTGAGAACCCTTTCTAAATTACAAGTAAATCACTTGTCACTTAGTTTCCCCATCCTTTTTGTCCTTTTCTCTCACACACTTTCCATTTTTTAAGACTATTCCTATTCTTCTATCACATCCATTCAATTTTTTTTCCTCATTTATTACATTCTTCCCATTCCCTGGGAGAACTATATTTAGCCCAAAGTTTTTTATTGGATATTACATCCATGGAACTATTTAGGTAGCATCCACTTACCTAGTGCATATGGAGATAGCTCGGCCACCCCTTCCTTTTCTTTTATTCCCCATTTTGATCATTTTTTAAGTTGTCACCTATGTTCTAGGGGCAATGTTTGTAAGGTTTTTTATTGCATTATTTATTTGTTTCTATTTATGTTGTTTGTTTGTCTGCCTGTTTGTTTTCTTTCAGCACTGTTGCCTTGATTCATTTTATGTGTGTTCATTAGGTGATTCCTTGTCCACACTTACACTTTAGTCGATCCATATTCATATGTTTACATTGTCATCATGGTTTTTATCATTTGTGCATTATTTTATATTGAGTGTTGGATTATAGGAGTCAGTCCTCATGCATATTTTCGCCAAGTCCTCATGATGTTATACCATGATGCCTACTGAAACATGATACAAAAAAACTTAGCTTCAAGAAGTCTATTTATTAATGACAACATCTCTTTGGCATTGACATCTTGATTCTGTCCTAATCATATCCCAAACAGAGTAATTAACCATGAAAAAATTTCAAGTTTTATTAGTTCAGACGAGCATCTCCTTACTAAAAGGTTATTCCAATTCATCATTAACCTCTATGTTAAGTTATCCTCCTTGACCAAGTTTATCATGTTTGACATAATTAGGGTTTAATTATTATAACCGCCTATGGTCAAATCATTGCACACCATCCCACCTGCATTTCTCAATGATTATAAATACCTTTGGGCAAATCATTATGTTGTCACCACTTTATTTTTTAGCCTATATAGGGGCATTTTATTATCTTGTTTGTCTAGGTTATCTCCATTCTTCTCAATTATTATAACCACCTTTGGGCAAGTCATTGTGTTATCATACTATGTTGCCACTATTAGGGTACAATATTTATAACCACCTTTGGGTAAATCATTGCACACCGTCCCACTTACATTCTTAATGATTTTGACTAATTTTTCAGTCTCATTGTGTTTTGCACCCCATCATCTTTCCTTTCTTTGGTCCCCTCACTTTTCTTCTTTCTTTTTGAGGGATCGTTTGTCGACCTGCTTGTGCCAACTATTCCCTTGAGGGGGCATCATATAATTATTTTATCATCATTGCAATTGTAGGCATACAAGACCTTTTCATTATTTGAGGAGATGTTATTATGATTATATCTTGCAACACCTTCCAAAATAAGGGCAAATTGTAGAAACCTAGATTTGGTCATCGATAACCTTCAATCAGGCTTTTAGCCAATTTCCACCCAAAATGCAAAATTTTGCCTAAAAACACTAAAAAATGATAAATAATGTGAAACTAACATATTCAAGTACCAATTTTGGCTAGGGTATCACTAAATGGGGTAATGTAATTTATGGGATAGCTAACTTTGATTAGTTCCTTTTGAGTCAAAATGCTAATTTTTCACCCATGTGCTCTGGACTGCTCTTTCCTATCAAATCTTTTGCATGAGACTCATGCCTTTGTTATTTTTTTTTGGAAAAATACTAAATGATAATATGCATCCAATGCATCTGATAGTGAATTCCAATTCCAATCCAATCAAATTTAGGACCAATAACAAGGCATTCTAATCAATCTAAGTAATTTGTGCACAATATGCTTAATCATGTTTAAGAGTTAATTAACCTAAATTAAGGCATAATCAAGAATTCCATGGAAACTTGTTGAATACTTTGTTTTGGAAATAAATATTAAATATCTACATCATCAAGTGACCTCATTTCTTGGAAAGGCATCCCTAGGCCATAAATGCCACAAATATTAGGATTCATGCCCTTCATGCCTCATCAATGCCCTCCATGATGCCTTTCATGCCTCTTAATTTCCACTTCTTCTAATGTCATGATGAGGATAATTACAAACTTAATTCCAAAAATTGAATTAATCTTCAACCACACATCTCAATCATGAGATGGATGGTTGAGGTTGATTCTAATCAAATCCAAAAATCTATAAATAGGAGGCCTCACAACATCATTTCTAAGCTTAATTTGTGCAAATTTGTAATGCAAGATTTGTTTCAAAAGCTTCATGAAACTAGTGTTACCATTCCAAATTGATTCCAAGCCAAGCCAAGCCACAAGCCAAAGGTGCCAAGGAGAGATAGAGGTATCCAAGCTTCCATTTCTAAGGACTTCATGAGCACAATTCGAGCAAGCCACTACTACAAAGGCATTTGGATCATTCAAGGAAGGTGAAGGAACTCTTGTATTTTATTCCTTGCTTTTTAGTTATGCTTGTCATTTGCTTTTATTAACTAAGCTCTCCCTAGTGTCTAAGCCTAGAGATGTTATGTTATTAGTGTGTTTATTTCATTTTAGAACTAACACCATACTAACCATCCTATCTTGAGTCAAATTCCTAGATCATAGTGTCTCTTTTGTATATGAAATCTAGATCACTTCTTATTAGTGGTCCTATGAGCTCCCACTTCTTTACATCAACTAAAGTTATATTTTTAATTTGCCACTTCATTTCAAAAATTAGTAGATATTTATCAATGTCACTAGACCCATAATATGGTTTAAATGTGACAAAAACTCTTTCATTGAGATATATGTCTCCTTTATTCATAATTTAAACTAGTGGTGGTGGTGGACTAGACCTAGGTAATATCTTAAAATTTGGTGAAACCTGAAATCTTACTTCAATAATTTTATTCCTATCCAACACTTTATTTATATATACACTAAACATCCCAAATTTATCAATAAAAGATTTAGACTATGTATTATCCCTACTAAATTCTATATTTTTTCTTCTTTTTGATGATAAATTTGGCACAACAAATGTGTGCCCTTGAAATGAATTATCCATGTATGTGAATTATGTTGCACTAAAACTTAAACTTGATTTAATTCTATGACTTTGAATAGATTATTTAAAATAATTATACTTATTTTCTCCGAAAAATATCCTACCTTCTATATATGATCTAAAAATACCTTTTAACCATTATACTCACTCTTCTTTCTTTCCAGTTTATTCCATCTCTTCTTCATCTCTATCTATCTCTACACATTTTATCCTGAGTTTATTGCTTTCCTTATTCTCATATTATCTAAATTGTATTAATATCCTATAATTTCCCATTCTTTATCTATCTTATACACTTCCTACTCTACTACTTTTAACTACATTAGGATTATTCAATTTATTCCATCTACTTTGTTGTTGTAGGTCTCACTCTAACTGCATAATTCACTGTTAACTCTACTTATCTACATCCTTATTTTGGGTACAGATTCAAGCTTACCTTATCATTTGATCATCATTCAATTCATTATCTCACATATCCCCATTCACTCGTAATGACTACTCCATGTTGGTAGGAGTAGGCACCATGGCCTTTTCTACAACCAACATTTTGACAAGAGAAGGTAGTCTCTGAAGAAACTTACCTCTAATACATCTCACAAATAGATCCTACACTACCTCAAATTCAATGTATCCATGTACAATAAATTTAGTGATGTATTTATTGATACTATTTTTTACCTAGTTATCTATTACATGAGTTCAATCAATATCTAATTTTTATGGGTTTTTTAGTCTCTCTTTCATCCAAACTAGAAATTCTATTTTTATTAGTTTAAAACAATAGTATTCAAGTCTTAATAATGATGTATCTAGTATTTTATGAAATTCATACTAGAAAAATTTATATATTTCATCGTATATAAGCTCATGAATAACTTTTTGCACAAAGCTTCATATTCTTTTTTATTTCTCTTCTGTAAAATTTTGAATTTATTCATCGAGCCATCATTCCAAGTATCTCTATCCTTGTGGCCATCACAACATGTTTAAATATTTAACACTCACTACACCATTGTTAATAGAGGTTCCTACAAAACCAATCAGAACATGATAATTTTGTTTTATGTGTGTAGGAAATAAGAAAAGAACATAGTCATAGTCATATAACAAATAATGAAATTATTAGGTTGAGCATTATATAGTTATTCTAGAAACATAGACTATCATGTACAAAATATTTGTTATCATTTCTAAATGACTAATCATATTGGAGTGAAACAAATCATTCACTACTCATAGAACAAGGATAAAATATGTCTGGTAAAATCATTATCATATCTCTATATTACTCTCTATATTTTTTGAAATCATTTTCATTACAAGTGATCATTATTTACAAACTTTTACAATACAATTTCACTCACAATCCATCCATTTTATTCAAGCACGAATGAGTCTTTTAAAATTTCATAGACTTTTGGAATTCCAACATAGGTTGAATACATCCAAAATAAAATACTTTATATAGGATAAATCTGTTACACACCTATCATTCATCTACACTTTGCAATTTTATAGCTATATTATACTATCAAAAATTATGTCACACAAATTTTTAATAGGTTTCTTATACAAAACCATCATATTTTCCTTAACCCCTTATTTCATGAACTCTATCCATTCTAAATTATTTTTCTTATCCTCATATGACTATGGTCTAACTTAACCTATGGACCCTTACTTCAATCAAATCCTCAATAATTTTTAGTTTTATATGTGTTATGTTCACCTTAAATTTCACCATCACACTACCTCATTTTTTTCCCCATCTCAACAATGTGAAATTCTTGGTCTTGTGACCTCATTGACACACATTTAAATACCTCATCAATGCCTTTACCTTTTTTTATAGTACTTTAATTTTTGGTGGGAACTTCTATTTCATATTCTATATAATGTAGTCCTATATGTGTTTCATGCATAGATCCCATTGTATTCAACCTTTGTAATTATGTTACTATGGTAGATAATTTAGTGTCAAATAATGGTCATAATATATTTCAAACCCTTCAATGCATTTCATTCATTGGGATACCTCTAGTGCATTTCATGTAGTTTGAAAATACTTTATCACTATTTGTCATAAAAAAGTGGTGATAATTCCTCATATTAATTAATTTACATGATAAAATGTATGAATCTTATAGGAAAATTTTTACAACAATGTTTTGAATTGTCTATTATAGACATGCACACTTTTTTTATCCCCTTTATTTATTTTCTTTAGCATGGAAATATGTTGTTGTTATAATTCAAGGATATGGAACTCTTTAAGGAATGTTTTATTTAGTTCATATAAATCCACCAATGTTTTGTTAGGTTCAAAGTTCCTATATAACATCTATGTTTGGCCCATTATTTTTTTTATAAATAAACTATTTTTTGTTTATAATGATATCACCCATTTTGCATTCCATGTGTAAATGTTATAATGATCAACAATTCCATTGTATTCTAATAATTTTATCATATCATAGTACCATTGTTATTGTGGAAAAATTTGGGGTTGCGTCAGTGAACCAAATCCCATATTTAATATAGGTAGATAGATATGTGGTATAGTTTTTATAACATATGCATACATGTTGGTAAAAAATTGGGTTGTAGCAACTTGGGTAGATACAACATCATACCCTAAAGTTGGATGTTTTAATTCCCTTTGTGTCACACTCACACTTGAAATAATGTTGACTATATATGTGGCTCCATTCACACTACCTCTTAGTGAAATAAATATTTCTCTTACTGATGTAATTTTTTTAATATTACAATCATTTTTTGCCTCCAATCCTAAGCATTTCATGCCCTCCTATTTTGTCCACTTATGTTACCTTTATTTTTCCTTTAAGTTGCATTTTGTGCTATTTTTTCAACTATTTATGACATGCTATCACTAATGTACTCTTTTTATGCACATTGTTATTCTCTTTAAACTAATATTCCTTCATAAAAATATAGTCATGCATTTGCGTCACTAGGTTTCGAAATGTTGGGTCTCCCTTAGAATATGAAAATACTTCTTATTCCTTTGGATTTTAAGCTTCTTGTGGAAGTTTCCCATGTAATTATTCTTCATAAATGGATCATATCACAAAAATAAATGCATTTGGATGCCATAATTATCCTTCATATGTATCATTAATATTTAGTTAATCATATTTCCTCATTATATTAGGGTGTTTGGTCATAATATCATAATATTGGCTTGTGTGTGTATGTGCACACACGTGCATGTACATGCCCACATCACCTTATTTTACTATTTGTAATTTATTGACCCATCCTTCTCATGTCATCCATATATATATATTTGCATAGTCATCTAGCCTATGCACTAACCAAACCTTAAACTCTTAGTGGTTGAAAAATATGAAATCCACACATGTAATTATACTGTAATAAATAACCAAAGCCTAACATAATTGACTACTCAAATAATCATGCACCCATGTGTGAGGGTTTTGCTCCCTATAATATTTTACTTTACCCCAATTTAATCATATGATTATCAAACCAAATCTTGATACTTTCAAGGGTGGAATGATCTATTCCATAATCATACATACACAATCTCCATTATCACACCCAAACTGAATGAGTTCCTAATAATTAAACCAATTTTTTTGGTAAAAATAGATTCACACATAGAATGATACGAACTCAAAGTCCTCATGTTAATACTCAACTCTTGTTGACAATAGGTAAAGAATCACACCAATTATATAGGCATTATCAACTATGCACTAATACATATAGATATCCCCTAAAGTATAAGTGAGAAATCACTAGGGTCTTCATAAATGGTAAAGTGTCCTGATAGTGAAGGCCAAAAAATACAAGGACTATATTTAATTGTAAATTATTCATCCTACACAAACATTCAATCACTACCAAAACATAACTCACAAAAACATTATACTCCAAAATCATAATAATCTAAATCACATATAATATAAAGATAAAAAAATCCATGTTTTACATTTATTAATCAAATCATAAGTAGAATCATGTTATCCTTGCATAATACACTATACAAATTTGAAGAACACAAAACTACAATCATTTCTACACTAAACTATTACATGAAGTGTTCATGAACTTGAAAATTCACTTTGAATTCTCCACCACTCCAACCTTTCATGCTATAACTAATTACCAAATAAGAAACCCATGGGGGTATTTATAAAATACATATAACTCCTCAATGTTTCCAATTATAAATAGTATATTATTTGATTCCTTATAGATACTTTTGAAATGTCTAGTTGGTGTTGAGTTGTCATGCATTCCAAGCATCCATAACCTTACCTTATGTGCTTACATTCTTACCTTGACCACATCATCCATAACCCTACATTGATTCAAGACAAATATTTTTTTATGTTCCTTATTTTCACAAAAAAATAATGGAAATGCATCCTCATTGACATATCCACAACCAATTGTCATAGAATTTCTATGTCCTTGTACATAGACTATGATTAGGTCCTTTTACATGCATGACCAAAAATATGATTGTTACACATCTCACTTATAAAATGTGTGATAATTGAAATTTTGTGTGAGAATATACTTGGTTCCTTTTTTGGGGGTCAAAAAAATTTACAACGCATAGTGTTAATCTCTTATAATAAATTTTACTTAGTTGATTTTTGGTAAGAAATATAATAATTTTTTATTTTGGAATTAGAATATGATATGGGATATTTGATAATAAGATAAATTTGATAGTTAGGTTTATAATTTTTTGGTGAAGTGGTTAAATCATTTGATTCTGTATTATTTTTATTTTTAGTTTTTGTATTGATGAGAGTCATGTCTTCTTTAGAATTTTTATTAGGTTTTGTGAAGAATATTTGTAAGTAGGATGACACCAGTATCTAAATTTTTCTACATTTTTTGCATAATATATATCATAATTTACTTTAATTTCACACAAAAATGTGTTGATATGTGTGATTTTAGGATTAAATAATATTTGAGGTTTATTGTGATATTTTCAAGGTTGAGGTTGTGATGATTGATTTTTTTTAGTGAGATTGAGATTTTCAAGCTTTAATATATATTATACAATGCTCTTTAATGATAACTTCATGATTGAATTTTTCACTTATCATGAGATCATAAGAAAATTTATTGATGTCAAAACATCTTTCATAAGAATTACATACATCAGCATGCCACTAAAAATATTATTAGGATTGTACCATGGTGATAGAGTTTTATAAGGATAATAAATTATATGTTAATATGTTGGCATATTTTTCTTTAGTTCTTCAATACTTAAGGGGGATGGGTTTGAATTATTTGGATTAATTCAAGAATAATAAACTCACGATTTAGATGGTTGGTGAGTTTTTCTTTATAATGTTTTAGTGTTTATATTATTGTTGGTTGCATTGAAAGTCTCATTATTATATTATTGAGATGGTTGAAATTGGTTCATAAGGTGATATATTTCATTTATCTTGATCAAAGTATTCTTCCAAAGTCTTATGAGAGATTTAACCTTCTTTGTATTAGAGTTGAGGTTTTAAAGTGATGACAAAAATTAATGTGAGGATTCCATCACTCATATTGTGACTAAATTTATGCACTAAAGACTTCCATTTCCTGATGAAAATATGGTAGACTCATGAGTTGATTTCTTGGCATTAATTAAGTTACATATTCTATTTATATAAATATCATGATATTGTAATTATCTAAATAGAGACTTGAATAGATATTATAGATTATTAATTGAATGGATTGGAAGTTAGTTGTACCATTATAATGCATCCCTAGTTGAGTATTTTGATAGAAGCTTGGTAGTTCATAATTTATAATATTAATCCACTCTTTATAGATATTTCCAAATGTTTTATGATGTAGGGTGGGTATAATATATCCATCATATGTGATGGTTATAAAGATACCTAAAATTTTAAATAATATTTATAGGGATATAGAGGTTTATTGTGAAGTGTTTGAAACACATTTTTATCAATGGGAGGTTGAGGAATATGATTTTCATTATCACCATAATGAGGGAACTTATTAAGTTGAACCACTATAACTTATTGTGATTATTTTTCCATTTGAAAAACATGTTTGTTATTGGTGGTTTACATTCTATGAATTTTATTCAACACTTTGGAAAGCACATGTTAACTATCCAATGGAGAATCTGATTAGATTTATTAAGATAGGGACAATTTTTACAATTTTTCAAATTGAGAAAAATATTTTATGTTTTGGTCACTAATGTAGATTTTTTTTAGGTTTGAGGTTTCCATTATTAGAATGATTATAACTAGAATTTGTATCAATATATTTAGTGTGTTTATTGGGATCCTCTTAGTCACATTATGAAGAGATTGAAACCATGTTATATTAAATAGATCATGATTGATATGGGGAAATATTTTACCAATATATATTTCTCTCAATGGTGGGCATGTGAGGGATAATTAGCTACCCAATTCTTACTCCCATAAAATTTACTATGGTAGAAAGAGTAATTGACTATATTTAGACTAAATACTCGATAAAGACTTGGAAAGATATTATCTTGAATTATGTTAACTAGAAAGTTGTTCAACATGTAAATTCCTTATCAAACTTGTTAAAATGATTCCATATCAAGAAAGGAGAAAAATATGATAAACTATCTAGACTATAATAAAAAAGAGTATCTACAATGTTAGTTCTAGATAACATATACTCCTTGAAACATAGTCAGATAGTTTTCCTTAGTTGCAGGTATAGGATAATAATATTATCCCAAACCTCAACCTATTAGTTTGGATATCAATATAAAATAATATATTTTCCCAATATAATATGACTAAAAGAGTACTTGTGATTCCAAGAAAATGTATTTTATGTGAAGGAGACTCTAAAACTATATATCACTATTAATCAATTGTTTGTTTACCAAGAACATTTTTTGCTTCATAATAAATCATTTTGAAGTATGTTGGGTCCAACCAAGATTTATACTTGACTTAGTTATATAATGAGTATCACCAATTTTTGACACTCAGTTAATGACTCTTTAGATTTTAACTTTACCACACATATTCTGGAGTATATGGATAGAAAGTAATTCAATAATTTTAAGGAAAATAAAAGTAAAAAATGAGTGTGGAATATTTTTTTTTAGGCCATTAAAAATAATTTCTAAGTTTTAAAACTAAAAAAAAAAAAATGTAGAAAGACACTATCAAAAAGAGAAAGGAGACTAACTTCTAACTGGGAAATCAAGGAAGATAAATAAATGAATACATAAAATATGTCGATACAAAAATTTGGGGGTCAAAAAGTATGACATTCCCCTAATTTTCAAATTTTTTTACAAAGGGCATATGCCTTTTTTATATTATTGAGGATCAATCTTTTGCCCAAGCCTCAAGGGCGTACACCCTTTACAAAGGGTGTATTCCCTTTGGAAAGTAAAGGATGTATGCCGTTTATAAATGGAATATGCCCTTTACAAATTATAAAGGGCATATTCCCTTTTTTATTTTCCTTTAAGCAAACCTGCCAATGGGATTTGACATTTGGGTTGCTACAGGTTAGGTATGTTAATTTTTATATTTTCATTTTTTCATTTCTATTTATATTTATTTATTCAAGTAGTGTTTTTAATTTAGGTTTGTATTAAATTATCTTTCATTTCCTTAAAAAACCCCATGTTTTTATTTAAATTTAGATACATAAGTTTGATGGATCCATTGCATGAAGAAAATGTTCGACAAACCCCCAAATAGTTTGATTTTGCATAAAAATAAGTTCAATTATATGAACAATACAATTCAAAACATTAATAATTATAAATAATCATAAATTGTTTTCATCACTCTTCAGCTAGTAATGCACACATTTCACTTTATAATACACTAGAGATTATTTTTGATGAAATGGAAAATGTAACTTTGCAACTTGATGTGATGTTTCATAGAAGAAAGGCCATGAAACTTTTTTATTCCAAAAAATTGTCATATGAATATGTTAAAAAAAAATAACAAAAGAATTTATGTGAACTTTGTTTTTTAAGCCTGGAACCAACCAACCTCCACCAACAAATTACAAATATATTAGTATTGATTGGTATGTTTATGAGGAGATGAAAAATAAGTTTTTGGATAGGTGGTGGATGGTTTTTGATGAGCCTCCATGCAACAATAATGAGGTTCCATTATAATTTTTTGAGAAAATTATACTTTGAGTTTGTTTTGAAATAAATTCCAAACTGTTTTAACATGAAGTCCTCCCAAGGTATGGGATTGGTTCTTCATTTGATAGACCTAGTGTTAGGTGAGACCAAAACCATCATAATTGAGCTCAGACAAATATAAGGACAACATCACATGCCTCTATTCCTAAAAAATTTCTTCATAACATACATGTGGACACCCTTGAGACAATTATTATTCTAACATAAGTTATTATTGAGTATGGTATGCATACATTAAATACTTATACTCATCTTATAGGTGGTGCTAGTGCTAGTGGTGATGTTGGTGGTAGTGGTAGTGGTATTAGTGGTTTTGGTGTTGTTGGTATAGGTGTTAGTGTCTTTCCTACTCATCTTATAATTCATGTGAACTATTTCACATCATGTGGGAGGAAGTGTATGAGACCTCCTACTTAGTTGCGATATATACATAGTAAATTTATGGATACTAGCATGCCAGCGTGTATGCCACCTATAGATGATTCAATAGTGAATAAAAATAACATCTCAGATTCTAGATTGACAAAACATATGCCACTTGTAGATGCTTCAATAGCATATGACACTATCATGCCAGACATTATGCTAGATGTACTAGCTTCACTAAATCCTATCAAGATATGTCAATCTATTGTGTAAGAGTAATTGAATTCACCATCTATTTTTGATACACAAGTTTAATTTTAATTATAGTTTGTTTATGTTTTTTAAATAATATCAATTTTATTTTCTATTATGTGTTTACTTAATTAACTAATTTATTTGACTGAATTTCTTATTTGTTGCTTGTATAGATGATTGGTGATATTTTGGGTAGCTCGGTAGGCATTGAATTTATTCTAGAGGCTGCAATTGGCATGAATGTACCCTATACACATGTTTGGAAACTTTTTAATTACATATTTATTCATGTAAATGTTTATTGTACTTTGAACAAAAAACTATGTTTTAAGATATATATTATAGTCATAGATTTTTATCATGTTCATTGGATTCACACATTATTCATTTATTGGTTTTATAGATGATGAGGGATGTTATGGTCACCCATCATGGATGAGAAGAAGGTTTTTTTGATGTTTTAGCTACATCAAAAAATTCATTGTCTCTGTAGCAAGTCATGATTTAGGGATGGAGACTGGTGAGAACATAGTAAAATTGTTTTTAGCTTTAAGCAATGATATTTTATGTCATATTTACATAATTATATACACATCTAGATTTAATGATATATGTATGCTCCATATTATTCCCCATAGTGGGTGTATATGCAATCTCATAGCCTTGGACAACCATTTAGATGGAATACAGTGAGTGTAGAATCATTTTACAAAATTTTGTTCTTAAAAAAATTATCAAATTTTAAATATACAATTTTAATGCATTAATTTTTATATTTCCTATATTATGTAGAGAGAAAAAAATAGTGGTTGTTGATGAAATAATGGATGACTCACATGTTAAGAGGAGAGTTTCTCCTCATATTGAGGCATCCATCACCCATGACTCTACGTCTATGCCAACAAAGTGTAATTGATTTGGAGGCAATGAGGAACAAGAGAGCTAGTTGTTGTGTTATGGATCTAGTTATAGGTGTAATCAATTTTGTATGCTAGTATGTCCCATATTTTATGCTTATATGGTGCATTTTGTCTATGTACATGTTATGGTCTACATTTTTTCTTGATATATGTTATATTATTTATGTTAAATCATGACATAGAACTTTGCATGTATCACATATATACTATTTAATAATATGATTCCTTTACCTATGCATATTTTTTATTTTGATTATTTAATGTTTACACATATTATTGGTTAATGATCATTATCAATTTATATGGGGTTAAAAAATTCACATTATTCTCTAAGTTAGGTGCTTCATCGTTATGTATATTTTACATTTACATGTGATATTTACTATTTAATTCTTTCATTTACATTTATTTACATATCAATTTGTAATCGTGATGTAAGTAGACTTGTGATCAATTTCAGGTACATAAATATTATAAGTTGTACTTGATCATAATTGTTAGGAGGTCTAGTGATGTAGGAGTAATTTACTATTTATTTGTTTCATTTACATTTAATTACATATCAATATGCAATTGTGATGTAAGTAGACTTGTGATCAATTTTAGGGACGTAAATATTATAAGTTGTACTTGATCATACTGTTTAGGAGGTTTAGTGATGCAAGAGTAATTTACTATTTACTTGTCTCATTTAGATTTAATTAAATATCAATTTGTAATTGTGATGTAAGTGGAATTTTGATCAATTTTTGGAATGTAAATATCATAAGTTGTACTTGACCATAGTTGTTAGGAGGTCTAGTGATGATGTAGGGTCATCATACCAACATGTAATAAGGTCCTTATTTAAGTGTCTTAGAGGTCCTATAGCTTGCCATCACTCAATAAGAGGTCTCACTTGGCCTTTAAAGAGTGAAATATAGATCCTAGATAGTACTTTGGTATTTTCCCACCAAAAGTTTAATTTGAATTTTCAAATATGAATATGTAAGGTTGTGGATTAATTGTAATGCTTTGTAAATTATTAAGAGTCTAATGGGTTTATGATAGTTTTTTATGTGTCTATAAATGGTTCTAACCATCTTGAAGATAAAAGTTGTTTTAGGTTAAATGAGAACAAATAATAGCATTTATGACTGACTAAGTTTATGAAAACCTTGATATATAAGTGTTCTTGATAGTGAGAAGGGAATTTTGCCTCAAAATTTTCAAATCCAAGTCTAGAAAGGTGAATTAAAGTTTCGATCACCTTTTTAATTCCTGTAAAGACTTCCTAGGAGCATTCTTTACATTTAGAAAGGAGTATTTTGTGTTTTGACCTATTAGTAACCATTAGGCCTACTAGGTGTAAAATAGGGTTTTGGGTATAAAAAGACCTTTAATTTTATTTATAACTAGTGAAAACTCATAAATTTTTGTTAACGAAAGCATTGAAATTGGTTTTAAATATTATTTTGACTTATTGAGTGATTTATTAGGCCTATAAGACTAAAATAGGGTTTTAGAGTTTTGGACATAATCTCTTAAGAAAAAAATAATTGAAATTGGTTTATTACTCATTTGAAATCAATAATATAATCTTAAATACTTACCAAAACCATATATATTGGTATTATATTTGACAACTAAAAAATAATCTAATTGTAACTCATTGAAAATCAGACCTAGTTCAAGAGTGTGTTCAACATGAAAGAGTAATAAGTACCAAAGGTCATCAAATGATGCACAAGAATTATCCATTAGGGTGTATATAGTGTGTTTTTGTTAATAAATAGCCTAGAATTTATTCAAGTTGTTTGTAATACCTATACACCTTACCTTTCATGTTTTAGGCAGTTCAAAGCTTGACACAAACTATTAGATCCTCCTCCAACTTCAGTCATGCATTGAAGCATAACCATGAGGGATAGAGACTAGAATTTTACTCCTACACATGAATAAACTAGTCCTTTAAGATAACCTAGGAGGATTTTATTTAACTCAATATAGATGAGAGGTGGCAATGAAGTTTCTCTCACAGCCAAATCTCTTAGAATGGGATAAAATTTGGTTAGTAGGGTCGTATATTCTAACTCATTATCCCAATCGATAAACCATCTATGAAAACAAATCAAGATAATAATTTTAAGGCTATAATTACCATTATCTAGTATTGGTTAGGCCCCAAGAATGAAGGTTGCATTTGGTTAGAGGCATCTTTTAAGAGAATTCACTCATCCTTAAGTGTGCAAAATGAGCAAACTTCCATCATGCATTGCACCATAAGCATGTGGGATAGATACAAGCCATCAGCTCCTACACATTTAAGGATAATTATTCTAATAAATCCTAGGATAATTTTATCTAAATCAATATGTAAGAGACATGATAATGAGGTTTCTATCATGGTTAAATCTCTCAAAATAAGCCAAACTCTAGTCAATAGGGGCCATATATTCTGACTCATTAGCCCAATAAATGCATTATATACATGAACACATCCAAATAGGCATTTTAAGGCTATAATATTCATTATCCAATCTAGATCAATCCTTTGGAGTGAAGGTTGAAGTTGGTTGGAGGAATCCCTTAAGATAATTCACTCATTCTTGAGTGTGTAAAATGAGCAAACTTTTGTTGCACATTGCAACATAACCATGAGGGCTAGAGACTAGTTGTCAACTCTTAAAATTACATGGATGAGTCATCTAAGAAAGCTTATGAGGATTTTATCTAACTCAAGATAGATGAGATGAAGTAATGAGGTTTCTCTCATGGCCAACTATCTAAGAACATGATAAAATTTACTCAACATGGGTCGTATATTTTGACTCATTAGCCCAATCGATGAACCATATATATGGACATGTCCAAATAAGAATTTTAAGGATAGAAAGGTTATTTTTTACTCTTGATCCGGCCCTGAGAGTGAAGGTTAATTTTGGTTGGAGGCATCCCTTAAGATAATTTACTCATCCTTGAGTGTAAAAAATGAGAAAACTTTCATCATGCATTGCAACATAACCATGAGGGATAAAGATGATCCATCAGCTCCTACACATGCATGAACAAGTCTTATAAGAAAGTATAGGAGGATTTTATCTAACTCAAAATGGATAACATGTCATAATGAGTTTCATTTCATGGATAAATCTCTTATAATGGGCCAAAATTTGGTCAGTGGGGGTCATATATTTGGGCTCATCAGCCTAATCGACAAACTATTTTTGTAGACATGTCTGCATAGGAATTTTAAGGCTAGAATGGTCATTATCTTATCTCATTTGGGCCCTAAGAGTGAAGGTTTCATTTGGTAGGAGGCATCCCTTAAGATAATTCACTCATCCCTAAGTGTGAAAAATGAGTGATATTCTATTGCGTGTTGCAGGAGAATCATG
This sequence comes from Torreya grandis, assembly GCA_037957365.1. Lineage (NCBI taxonomy): Eukaryota > Viridiplantae > Streptophyta > Pinopsida > Cupressales > Taxaceae > Torreya > Torreya grandis. The sequence continues at coordinate 8,828,156 of JARHVA010000051.1, read as the reverse complement.
AGGACTAGAGATGAACTGTCAGCTAATACACATACATGGACAAGTCATATAATAAACCTTGAGAGGATTTTATTTAAATCAATTTGAGTGAGATGTGGTAATGGGTTTTATCTCATATTGAAATCTCTCAAAATGGGCTAAAAATTGGTCAATGAGGGTCATATATTCTGACTCATTAGCCCAATCGATGAATCTATTAGCCATTTTGGCATACATATAAAGATTCTACCTAGTGTAAATAAATGAGTAGGGTCCTAATTATTGAGTAGATCAGGTGGCTTAGAAGTAGGCTTAACATTTCAAGTGGAGGGATCCAAACATATTTTTATGGTGATGAATAGTTGTAGAAATAGGTCCAAAAAAAGCCTAAGTTTACATTTAACCAAATATTTAAATTTTTGGCCAAGTGCTAGAGCATTTAGATTTCCCTCAAAGGAATTGTTCCACCTTTTTGACTAAGTGTTGGAATTCTTTCAATATTTTTGTTTTAAGTTTTTTAGATAAGTGTCAAGAATTATTTTAGACATTTCATCTGAAACAATTTCCTCGAAGGATCATTTCTTCAAAGAGAGTCCTAGGCGCAAGTTTCAAAGGGTATCTTTCAGAGAAATTGGTCCAAAACACTTTTCATGAAGGATCATTATTTGACAAAGTTGACCAAACAAAAATCCTAAAGGTCACTTTTTCAAGCAGAGTGTCCTATACATTTTCTTGAAAGGCCTATTTTTGTAGAAAAGTATCCCATATAATTTTCCTAAAGGGGAATTTCTAGGGAAAATGGTCTGAAAGCAAAATCCTGAAGGATCTTTCTACAGGAAAGTAGCCCAAAGTAGAATATCCAAAGGGCACTGGTCAAAATTTCTGAAGGGCATTTTCAAAAGGAAAAGGGCTATTTAGAAAAGGACAAAAGGAAATTATAAGGACACAATTATTTCAATAAAATTGTTTGACATAATTTCCTCGTAGGTAAAATTCTTTTAGGGTTTTTGTTCTAAGGCATAACACTGAGGATGGTCTATTTTAGACATTTTATTTGAGATAGAGATTCTAAAGACATGAATTCTTTTAGACATTTTATCATTAAGAAATTATTCAAGGCAAAGATAAGGAAAATAAATTCCTTCATAGAAAGTAGCCAATAAATATAACGAAAGAAAATTATTCAGAGTAAAAGGCCAAAACACAAAGTCCAAAATAGTTATTTTCTATGAAGAAAATGCATGAGAAGAAAATTGATAGGTGCACAGATGTCAAATTCAAGCCCCAAAAAATAACTATTAAAATTAAAATGTCCCAAATATAATTACATGGACATTAAAATTTGAGCTCATGAAATAACCATTTGCATTAAAATATCAAGGGGGTTCCCAACTGAGCGCATGCTTGACAAGTGTCCAAATCTCAAATGCCTAGAGAAAATCTAATGGTGATCAAGTAAAGATAGGATAATAGGTCTAGATCAAATCAATGGTGTGAATTCAATCATAGATTCAAGATTAATGGCATGTGATAAATTCAAATATTCAATAAAGCCTAAGTGTAAGGGCATGATCGACAAGTGGTAAATGGCATGAAAAATAAAGGTAGACACATAGACTATAGCGGTAGTTGCCAAAGCCAACTGCATGAAAGTAACTCTTCTCTCCAATTTGACATGCATAAAAAAATGATTCATGAGTGGTTTCACATCAAGACAAAGTAAAAATAACTTGATCTTGCCATTACATCTTCCATGGAGTATCACAAAGAGAATAATGTAATAATGCAATGGACTAGAGTGACTTAGATCAATCAAAAAGGGTTTGAGTGAGATTAATTTGTTAAAGCAGTTGTAAAATCTTTTCAAATGGATTTGAGCTCATTTTATTACATTTTTATCACTAAAAATCCCTCTCTCTTTCTTCCCTTTAACTATAAATATAGAATTCAAGATATTTTTTTACATCCCTCAGGCTAATACGACTAGACTCTGCCAGAATTATATTCAACACATCTTAGAGTAGTGAATATAATATTTATATAGTCAATTGCTAATCTATATTTAGTTTTTTGTGTTTTTTTAATATGTAAATTTGATTATTATCTTCCTTTGGTATGTCCAAACTCAACCTAAGTGCTAGAAACTTTTTTTTCAGGTCATATAGTGTGTATCAGCATTGATCTCTCAAAGATATAGTGGACAACCCAATTTAAGTGTCTTCAACTAGACCTTATTTTTATTTATCCCTAGTTTGATTATATCAAATATACCTTTATATGAGATACTATTGCATATAAACTATAGTAATTATTACATTAGCTTCTTTCATAGTTCATTAGTGTGTTAAGGAGTCCAAGCTTAAGAGTGGAGCTGATAAATTCCTAGTGCATCACCACATATTAGAATAGGTTTTAATTAATGAAAAATTATTAAAACTTTTCACCCAAACTATTTTTTAGGTTTTAGAATCAAATTTCCAAATTATAAAGACTGAGGAGCTAGCCTCATAAAAAATCCTAGAGGTCTAGTCTAGTTATAGGCATCCCACGGCCTTAAACCATTCCCATGTTAGTCCATATATGGGTTATACTTGAAAAAATCTAACCTATATTGGGTAATATTTGGATAGATAATAAATCCATATATTAGGACACATATAGAAAGGCATTTTAATCATATAATGTCAATTTTTTGATCTTAGTTGCAGTTGGTTGGAGGCATCCCTAAGAGAATTACTCATCCTTGACTATGTAAATTGAGAAAAATTCCATTACATATTTTAACATAACCATGAGGGATATAAATTAGTCATCATATCATACAAATTCACGGATAATTCCTATAATAAATATCGATAGAATTTTATCTAACTCAAGATAGACAAGATGCGATAATGAGGTTTCTCTCGCAACCAAATCTCTCAAAATGGGCCAAAAGTTGGTCAGTAGGGGGCATATATTATGACTCATTATCCAAATTGATTAAATATCTATGTAGACACATCTAAATAATCATTTTAAGGATATAATAAAAAAAATTATCTTGGTCAAGCCTATAGATTAAATGTTGTACTTAGTCGGAGGCATCCCTTAAGAGAATCCACTCATCCTTGAGTGTGTAAAATGAGAAAACTTTTATCATGCATTACAAGAGAACCATGAGGGATAAACATTAACTGTTAGATATTAAACATGCATGTATTATTCCTATAATAAATCCTAGGAGTATTTTATCTAACTCAATATAGGTGAGACATGGCAATAAGGTATATCTTGCATCCAAATCTCTCAAAACATGCTAAAAGTTGGTCAGCAAGAGTTGTATATTCTAACTCATTATCCCAATAAAAAACCATCTACATAGACATTTTTAGATATGAATTTAAGGCTATAATTTCCATTTTTTGGTCTTGGTCATGCCCTAAAATCAAATTTTACAATTGGTTAGAGGCATCCCTTAAGAGAATGCACTCGTTCTTGAGAGTGCAAAATGAGAAAACTTCTATTGTGAATTTCAAGAGAACCATGAGGGATAGAGATGAAATTTTAACTCTTAAACATGAATATATGAGTCCTATAAGAGATCCCAAGAGTATTTTATCTAACTCAATCTAGGTGAGATGCAGTGATGAGGTTTCTCTCGTAGTCAAATCTCTCAGAATAGGATAAAAATTAGTCAATGGGGGATGGATATTCTAATTTATTATCCCAATCAATGAACCATCTACATAGACACATCTACATAGGAATTTTAAGGTTCTAATATTAATTTTTTAATATTTTTTAGGCCCTAGGGGTGAAGGTTTTAGGTGTTCATAGGTATCACTTAAGAGAATCAACTCATCTTTGAGTGTGTAAAATGATCAAACTTTTATCATGCATTGCAGGAGAACCATGAGGGATAGAAAAATATCATTAAATAATACACATGAAATAATGAGTGATTTAATAAATCTATGTAATATTTTATCTAAAACAATCTAGGTGAGATGTGATAATGAGGTTTCTCTTGTAGCCAAATCTCTCAGAACATGCCAAAAATTGGTCAATGGGGGTTATATATTCTAACTCGTTAGCCCAAGTGATGAACCATCTATGAAAATACATCTAGATAGAAATTTTAAGGATATAATAGTTGTTTTTTGGTCTTTTTCAGGCTCTAGAAGTGAAGTTTGTAGTTGGTTAGAGGCATTCCTTAAGAGAATTCACTCATCCCTGAGTGCATAAAATGAGCAAACTTCTATTGGACATTGTAGGAAAACTATGAAGGCTAGAGATAAATTGTCATCTCCTATGTGTGTATGGATGATTCCTCTAAGATAATTTTTTATTATTTTATCTAACTCATTTTGAGTGAGATGTGTAAATGAGGTTTCTCTCATATCTAAATCTCTTAAAACTAGTCAAAAATTAGTCAATGAGGGCCGTATATTCTGACTCGTTAGCCTAATCAATAAACCATATATGTGGACACACATGGATAGGAATTTTAAGGCTATAAAAACTATATATATATATATATATATATATATATATATATATATATATATATATATTCCTTGAGAGTGAAGGTTGTAGTTGATCAAAGGCATCCCTTAAGAAAATCCACTCATTCTTGAGTATGCAAAATGAGCAAACTTTCATTATGTATTGTAAGAGAACCATGAGGGATAAAGACAAACCATTGGATCCTAAATGTGAATATATAAGTCTTATAATATATCCAAATATTATTATCTCTAACTCAATTGAAGTGATACATGGAAATGAGGTTTCTCTAGTATCTAAATCTCTCAAAACAAGCCAAAAGTTGGTCAGTGGGGCTCACATATCCTAACTCATTATCCCAATCAATAAAACATCCACATGGACATATTAGGATAGGAATTTTAAGGAAATAAGTACCATTTTATTTTCTCATTAAAGTTTTATTAGTGAAGTTTTTAGTTGATTAGAGGCATTACTTAAGAGAATCCACTCATCCTTGAGTGTAAACAATGAGCAAACTTGCATTACATGTTATAGGAGAACCATGAGGGATAGAGACAAACCATAAGATCCTACATATGAATGGATGATTCATAAAATAAATCTCAATATTATTTTATATAAATTAATTTTTGTGAGATGTGGAATGAGGTTTCTCTCACAGTCAAATCTCTCAGAATGGGCCAAAATTTGGTTAGCTAGGGTCGTATATTTTGACTCATTAGCCCAATAAAATAACTATCTATGTAAAAACATAAATATATGTATTTTAAGTATATAATTATCATTATTAATTATTTATTGGGCCCTAGGAGTGAAGTTTTTAGTTGATCAGAGGCATCCCTTAAGAGAATCCACTCGTCCCTAAGTGTGCAAAATGAGCAAACTTGTGTTGTGCATTGTAGGAGAACCATGAGGGATGTAGATGAACTTATGTTAGATACCAAATGTGCATGGATTATTCCTATAATATATCATATTAATTTTTTTATCTAACTCAATATAAATGATACACAATAATAAGGTTTCTCACATAGCTAAATCTCTCAAAATGGGCCAAAAGTTGGACTACAGGGGTTGTATATTCTAATGTGTTGGCCCAATAGACAAACCATCTACATGGACATGTCTAAATAGTAATTTTAAGGATATAAAATCCATTTTATAGTCTCTATTAGGCCCTATGAGTAAATTTTTTAGTTGGTTGGAGGTATCCCTTAAGAGAATGCACTCATATGTGAGTATGCAAAATGAGCAAACTTATGTCACACGTTGTAGGAAAACCATGAGGGATAGAGATGAATCATTAGATCTTAAATTTTCATAGATTAGTCCTATAATATATCCATGGAGGGTTTTATATAACTTTATCTAGGTGAGATATGGTAATGAGGTTCCTCTTACAGCTAAATCTCTCAGAACAGGCCAAAAATTGGTCAGTAAGAGCCATATATTTTGACTAGTTATCTCAATCAAAAAATAATCTATGTGGACACATATAAATAGGAATTTTAAGGCTATAACATAAATTTTTAGGTCTTGGTCAGGCCCTAGGAGTTAATGTTGTAGTTTATTGAAGCCATTGCTTAAGAGAATCCACTTGTCCTTGGGTATGCAAAATGAGCAAAATTCCATCACATATTACAGGAGAACCATGAGGGTTAGAGATTAACAATCAGATCCTACATGTACATAGTTAAGTATATTAATATATCCTATGATCATTATCTCTAGCTCAATCCATATGAGATATGGCAATGAGGTTTCTATTACATCTAAATCTCTCAAAATAGCTTAAAAGTTGGTTAATGAGGGTTTTATATCCTAACTCATTATCCCAATAAATAAAATGTCTATGAAGACACATCAAAATAGGTGTTTTAAGGATAAAATGACCATTTTCCATTCTCAATTAGGCCCCAAGATTAAAGTTTATAGTTGATCAGAGGTGTCTTTTAAATGAATCTACTCATCCCTAAGTGTGCAAAATCAATGAACTTCCATTACATATTACAAGAGAACCGTGAAGGATAGAGATAAACCATCAACTCTTACACATGTAAGAATGAGTTATCTATGAGAGCCCAAAAGGATTTTATCTAAATTGATTTAGGTGAGATGTAATAATGAGGTTTCTCTCATAGCCAAATCTCTTAAAAAGGGCCAAAAGTTGGTCAGTGGGGGCCACATATTTTGACTCATTACCCCAATCAAATAACCATCTACGTAGACACATACATATAGGAATTATAAGGATATAATTCCTATTATCCAATCTTTATCAAGCCTCAAGAGTGAAGGTTATATCTGATTAGAGGCATCCCTTAAGAGAATCCACTCATCCTTAAGTGTGTAAAATGAGTGAACTTCCATCACATATTACAAGAGAACCATGAGGGCTAGAGATGAACCATCAGCTCCTACATGTGCACGAAATAGTATTCTAAGAGAGATTTGGAGTATTTTATCTAAATAAATTTATATGAGATGTGTAAATGATATTTATCTCACATATAAATCTCTCATATTAGGCCAAAAGTTGGTCAGGTGGCGTATATTCTAACTCATTAGCCCAATCAAAGAACCATATACATGAACATATAAGGATAGGAATTTTAAGGATTTAATTTCCATTTTCTAATATTGGCCAAGCCTTAGGAGTGAATTTTATAGTTGATCAGAGGCATCCCTTAAAAAAATACACTCGTCCCTAAGTAATCAAAATGACCAAACTTCCATCGCATATTTTATGAGAACCATGAGGGATAGAGATGAATTGTTAGCTCCTACATGTGCATAAATGAGTCCTATAAGATAGCTTAGGAGGATTTTATATAAATAAATCTAGTTGAGATGTGGTAATGAGGTTTCTCTCATTGCCAAATCTCTTAGAACAGGGTAAAATTTGGTCAATGGGGCCATATATTATGACTCATTAGCCCAATTGAAGAATTATCTATGCAAATATGTCTGGATAGGAATTATAAGGCTAGAATAGTTGGTGTCTATTCTTGATCGAGCTTTAGGAGTAAAGGTTGTAGTTAATTGGATACATCCCTTAAGATAATCCACTCATCCTTGAGTGTACAAAATGAGCAAACTTCCATTGTGCATTATAAGAGAAATGTGAGGGATAGAGATGAGCTATCAACTCCTACACATGCATAGATGAGTCCTCTAATAGATCCTAAGAGGATTACCTCTAACTTGATCTAGATGAGACACAATAATGAGGTTTTTATTATAGCCAAATCTCTCAAAACATGTTAAAAGTTGGTCAATAGGTGTTATATATTCTAACTCCTTAACCCAATCAATGAACTATCTATGTGAAGAGATATAGATAAGTATTTAAAGGATAAAATGACCATTACCCAATATTGGTTCGGCCTTAGGAGTTAAGGTTATAGTTTATCATAGATATCCTTTAAGAAAATCCACTTCTCTTTGAGTGTGCAAAATGAGAGAACTTTCATCGTGCATTACAGAAGAACCATGAGGTCTAGATATGAAGCATTAGATCCTACACATGTATGAATGAGTCCTCTAAGAAAGCATAGATAAGACTATTTTCATGTTTTCTTGAAAGGACAAATAGAGATAATTTGAAAACTAATTTAGTTAAGGTAAATAACATTAATATGAAATTTTTTTTGCTTCTCTTCATTTTAAGAATATAATCTTCTCTACTCACAGCACCAATCACATGAAGAAGGAATCTCATTTGGTACCACTAACCTACATTAAAATTGTTAGTAAAAAATTAAATATAAATAAACACATAATGATGAAAGAGTTGGAAATTGAAATACATTAAATTAAATAACTTTACTATATTAATTTAAAACACTAGATAAAGTTACTAATTCAATCTAATAAACCGTTAGGATCTACTCTATTTTCAAGTGTTTCAAGAATCACTTCATGTCAAATTCATGAAATTTCCACAAAGTTATATTATGAGGCTTTCCATGATATTTGGTCATTTAAATAGTTTTAGCAATAACTAGGTTTGAATAATGAATAACCACCCTATGTGTTTCAAATTCCTTAAATAATAATTATTCTATTTTTTTATGATAGTACCTATAAAGTGAGATTATGATAACCACTATGAATCCAATGGGATAAATTAGATCTTCCCCATTCATAGAATTTGTGGTTAATTTTTTTTGCCTCTACACAATGACACAAGTAGTAGTATATTCCCTCATCATTATTCTTGGGTGCAATGACTACAAAAGCATGCCTTGTATTTAAACTATAATCAAATTATAAGAACATCTAGGAAAAAATAAAAATATCACTAATATCTAAGGTTTTATGTTTGATTAAAGAATAAATTGTACCTAGTTACACAAGATCTAAGATGTGGTCAAAGTAAATTAATGATTCCATTTCATGATCCATAAATTGTTAGAGTGAATGGATACTCTCTATAGGTGATATGGGTCTACAATACCATTTTTCAACCCATTATTTTGACTCACATTAATTCCAATTAAATTCCATATATGGGGAACAAAAACATGCCATATCCCTAGTATAAATAGTCCATGAACTTGAATTTGAGCTTTGAATGGAGTGGAAAACACTCAATTTAGGTACTATACTATAATATTCATACATTATCTTGTGTTATTTCTCTATTAACCAAAAGAATATTCACACATGAAAATGTTTATCTGATCCATGACAAATATTTTCATTACACCAAGTCACAATACTTGTAGCATTGATCAAATTAGCATCATCCTTGTGCTTTCCTGCTCTATTTTAAGGGCTTCTTTTACACATGCACCTGTACCATCCTGTTCCCCTTTTCCATGCCTATCCTTAAAAAATCTCCAAAAATATTGAACGCCATTATTCTTATGTATTTTTCTTAAGTAATAAAAAATTTGATTATTCTTAAACTACCCTACACAATTATCTTACCAAATGTAGTGTGTATCAAACATAATTTATATTGCATTCATATTTATATAAAATATCTCAAAACAACCCTATATAAAATTTGGAGTATGCAATATATCATCATTCATATAAATTTGGTACTCCCTCAAAATATTTCTATTGGCATCTATACTATCAGGTGCATGTATGAATGTAATATGAATAAAAATTCCAACTTGAATTGAATTATAGTATTGGGTTTGAACCTCATTCTATGGTTGTAGTATGTATTTCTTAGCAAATTCCACAACCAAAATAATGGTACTAACTGGGAAGTCCTTGCATATCTTAAATTAATTATCTAACAATTTTAATTTGTGTGTGTTTCTTTTAAATTGGTAGATAATATTCTTATTTAATTAAAACATGAAATCACATACAAAAACTTTGGTCATAACCAATTCACATATCGATGACTCTTTTCCATCTTTTAACACATACTTTATAGATTTGTACTTCTTATAGTCAACTAATTAATTTCCAAATTCATGTGAAATTTCTTTGTGTATACAAATCATCAAATTTGACAAACCACCAAAACTATTACATGTTCCATTTAAACATTTCATAAAAAAAATGTCCCTCATGTATTTGACAGAAAAGGCCTTGGATTAATTCTCTTGATGTATTAGGTGGGGAAGATATCATACATTCCTACAAAATCTTGGTAATATGTAAAGTACAATTTATATGATAAAAATATCAAATTTAATATGTACCCTACAACATGTTGTACATGCTTGGTTGATTTTAACATAAAAAGGCTTGCATGTCTCAAATGACCTTTAGTTAATTATCAATTGGCCATTAAAAATTCCAATAAAGTTTTTATAAAATTTTGTTTTAGTCATATCTAAGAAATGTTTTGCATGTTGCTCATGGTTTTTTAAGCATTTTCTTCTTTTAACAACATATTTTACATTAGATGATACCATTTTGTTGTAGTGCCAAAAATTTTCAATCAAATGTCTTGTTCTTTCAACTAATACCTTAGCTTTTCATGGGAATCTAGCACTAAATTCCCAATAATCCATGAGTCAAGGGTCATAAAGACTTGTTCTTATTTTTACATAATTTATTAGAGTTTTTATATTTAATTTCAAAGATTTACTTGTTTCACTAAGAATTTGAGATTTATATGTTTACGTACTCACTATAGATTCCAATATTACTGGTCTTACCATATTACTATCTTTTATGAATTTTATTTCCTATTGTCTTAAATGCATTAAATAAATTCATTATTATTGTACTATTTCTTCCCTCCATGTTGGATGTTATTAACCCAAAATTATGTTAGAGGTACAATCACTGAGGGGGTGAATAAGAGATGCAAGGTAATCCAATTAAATTCCTAACTCTTAAACATTCAGCACACACAATCATGATGTATAAAAATTAACCATTGCAATGAATAATTAAGATATAAAAATATTAAGCTCATAACACATGATATATGTGGGAAACACTCTTGGGGATAAAACCCATTAAACCCTAAAACATGGACTACAATCCTATAAAAAAATATCCAATATTTAGAGCAGAACTAACTAGTCAAGTAACACCCATCCCTTAGTTTAGTGATACACCAATCCCATAAGGAGTTACTATCCCTATCTAGCTAATCAAATTAAATTACAAACTCTTAAACATTCAACACACACAATCATGATGTATAAAAATTAACCATTGCAATGCATAATTAACATATAAAAATATTAAGCACATGACACATGATATATGTGGGAAACCCTCTTGGGGATAAAACCCATTGGAACCTAAAAAATGGACTACAATCCTATAAAAAAAATCCAATATTTAGACCATAAATAACTAATCAAGTAACACCCATCCCTTATTTTAGTGATACACCAATCCCACAAGGAGCTACTGCCCCTATCTAGCTGAGCACCCACAACAACTAGACCTTTTAGAAAGTTTTACTTTACAAGAAGGAACCAACCCCCTAGGTAACCAAGAACCCACCCAAATACCTTGAAAAACTCATCTTGAACACCTATTTATACTATTTAACTAATGATGACCACCTTTTTTTTCACTTTTCACCTTTACTCTTTCACCCAAACTGTCTCAAGGGCTCACTCATTCAATTTGCTTCTTTTAGGCTCATTAGGTCCAATGACATGTGTATCCACTTACATCAGCTTAATAAGATACACATGACTAATCTTATTTTTACTTTGATAGTCCTAATTAACTTATACCTTCTCTTTCAAAGGTTCTCTCCTTTTCTTTAATCCACACATAGAGAATTAGCCTAAATAGGCCAATAATGCCTTGTATTTATACCACTCTCTTGATTTAAACCATATTGGTCAACCAAGATTCTTATCATACTTATTTTACCTTTGAAATAAGTTCTCATAAGTTTTAAATGTAATAACCACACACTCCTTAGGTTTTCCATTACCTTATTAACCCCAAACCACCATTAGGTCTTGGTGAGACCTAAAAAATTAGGCCTTCATACTCACACATTACATGTGAGACTACTTAGACCACCTTCTTCCTTTAACAATGATTTGAAAAAATAAAACCCATATTTAATATCCAATTTCTCATTCTCATATGGTTCCATGCCATTTGAAACACCAACTCAACACTTTAACCTACCAATTAGGTCTCCTTACTCTTCAAGTCTTCATACATAAAAAATGCAGTCTTAATTTTCTAAAGAAAACACTCACATATTTCACATAGAAATATGATTAGATCACATTTTTTAACCCTTAAATACCTCATAAACACATCCATGTGCTTTAGAAACTTCAAAACTATCTCTAAGCACTCAATTCAACTCTCTCAAAATGACCACTTAGACTAGTCACACACATTCAAAATATAGTTATACTATTTTGACTCTCCATATATGATCAAGGGAAAAATATGAAAAAAAATTATTTATCATAATCCTTAAATAATTATATAACATATCTATACTTATTTTCTTCTTCAAATCTGCTCATAACATCTCCAACTTACCTCTTCAAGATGGTCACTCAATCTGCCAGTGCATTCAACAAACATAGTCAACTTCTAATCCTTTATTCATATTGAATATGGATTGGTCAAACCTCCAAAATCCACAAAAATGGTCCTTATGGAGTCTATAACACTCTCCAATAGTTATTTCATCTTTAAACTTCAATACATTATCAATAACAAACCAATGATCCTTTTTGGATCACTTACAGAGTATGATCAAACACACAATCAACTTTGGAGCTCAATATCTTTGACTATAAAAACATTAAAATATTATGATCAATTTATATGGATGAGTATTGAAGTCTTCTTTAGATTTTATTTTTAATCCATCAATAAATTTGTCTTATATCAAAATATATTATAAAAATATTGTAGATTGGTTTTTCCCTTTGCTAATTCAATTGCCAATGGTGACTATGTAATGCAAATATTGTTGACATGTGTCTTCATCTCATGTCCTCACACATCTTAATCAAACACACTATATTTATTTCTTAAATATCTTCCTATATTTAAATTTCATCACTCACCATTGATATTTGATCTTCACTTCTGATATCATGCCACTTGGTACCCCTGTGTGCCTTCTACGTACCCTATAATCAGTCTTCAATGATCTTTCACCACTTGGTATCCCCGCATGCCTTCTAAGCATTATATTGAATTATTGACTTAATACACATCATTTATCACTATCTAAAAATATCACATGCTCTGTTATATCCTTATTTAGTCATATTAATTTCTCACTATTATATCTTTGATCTGATTAAACACTCATTGTAGATCTTTGATAATGAAAATTTGGCTAAGTATGGGAACTTAATGAACTCTATCTGAGAGGAAAAATTTGCATTATTATAATTTTTTCTAAACTTAAGTTATAGACCTAAAATCTGAAGCACATGATCATCTCTCATAGGTTAATCCATCCATGTATCAAACTGCTCTTGAAACCTTCACATGTGTGAAATATGACATCATCAAACTGCTTACTAAACCTTATTTGTCAAGATGACTACTTAAACCTAGACACTTATATGACTACTATGATGAATTCCATTCACTTATATAATCACTCCAAGTACTCATAACACACCATAAAGTCTCTACAACATCTCCATACCATCAATATCATCTAGCAATTGCCTTACATAGTCAAATACTGAATAACCATGCAAGAACATTGAAGCTCATTAAAGCACACTTTGTCATTTTCATCTTAGTACACATGAAACCTAATTAACATCTTTGGTCACCTTGGATACATCATTGACAAACCTCAAAAAATATCTCCATTTGTCATTGATGTCAAAAACCAATACAAATCTTATGCTTAGACTTTGTGTCTCTCTCTTCAATCACTTTCTCCCCCATTGACACAATGACAAAGTGGGATTAACTCTCAATCCTATAGACCTAAAAAGACTTCAACTACCAATAATAGGAAATTACCAATTATGAGAGATGATACAAACTCCCCCTAACATTTACATATCTTTCCTTACCTTGAACTTCTCAAACATGATCCATGACTATACTCTTCTTTGATCATACCTAGTTTATATGAAGATAAAACATACATGAACATCAGAAAATACATGAACTTGCCTTGAAAACATTAAAAAATACTTCCCCTAAGTCACCTAAACTTAGGCACCCTTTTGAGCATCTTCAAACCATTTCCAACAATGATGAATCAACATAATTGCCTTCATAACTTCTCTCTCAAATTCTCCTACACAGTCCTTTGATCCTAGGATCTAACCATTTACAAAGCTCTCCCTAAATATGTGGCATACACAACTTGTCATCTACAGAACTTAGAGATCTTATTCATGATATAAAATATATGCCAACACATTATCCTCATACTTCATATCAACCTTGTCTTTAATCTTTCAACATTTGATCAATCAATCTAAGTAATAGAAATTGACAAGTTCTTATCTTCAGGACCAAAAACCCTAAGCACACCTTAAGCACAATAGATTAGGATCAGCATACATTTATATTTAATATAATATCTTGACAACCCATCATATTTTAATAGACACCTAGAAACTTACATTCCCTACTTGCATATCTTGCATACACAGCTTCATTCTTCACCATATTGACCAACTAGACCATCAATCAAAGATTGACCAAAACTTTGACTTTAGGATCACTATCCCTGAATATATCTTATAAATCATTACATCACATCACTTTGGAGAAGATTCATAAAACTCATTACTCTTCCCTAACCAAGCACATTTTTCAAATGACCTTTCTTTGAAGCCTAGATAGAGACATCCTAACCCACAATGTCCTAGAATAATGTGAAACAAGGAGTTGCCCATAACTCCTCATATTATTTTTCCTCTTTGGCCATCTAATATTTATAGTTCTTCTTCTAATTTTTAGGCTTAAGAGAACCAAAAATCTCATCCACTATAATATTCTCCTTTTCTTCTAAGATTGGATTGACAACATATAGAGATAACAAAGATTCATGACATACCTTTTCAGCTGAAGAAATAACCTCATCAATGGGCATTGACAACTAATGCTCTTTACATGAAACTTGATCAAAAAAAGCAACAAGATGTTCTCTTGGATACACACATCCCTAATAACTAGCCTCAATTAGCACTTTGGTCATTTCCTTGAGCTTGAATTTAATTGACTTTTTATTCTCCTTTTCTATCTAGATAGATGACACATTTTCTTGGTATTATTTAACCTTCTTCATATATGATTCCTCTTTTGATTTATCAAGTATTTCACCTTGATCTTTCAGATCAATTGAATTAGTTTTCTTGGTCTTCACTTCCTTAGGATTCCATACCAAGGATTGACCTTTGTTGGTAACTCTAGGATGTCCATGCACCTTCTTATGACTAGAGATATTACTTTTACAATATCTTGTAATATGACCAACTTGATGATTATAGAAAAAAATAACATCATTCATACCTTCTACTTGATTAATATTATGAATCTTAATAAACATACATTCTTATCTCTTAGGTTCATTATGCTCAAGCTTGACTGTCTTAGGTCTCCATACTTGGGTTAATCTTTTCCCATCCATTATGAGGTATAATCTAGAAATATGTCCCATGTCATGAAAATTATAGTAGACTAAATTATCCATGCCTTTAGCTGACTAGCTGATCTTCCTTCTACAATTTTTTGCCTTATGGCCAAAATATTTACATGCAAAGCAATGACCATGAAATTAAATTTCATACCTTATAGTGTTTGGTTGCTTGATAGGACTTGTCATGTTTCACTTGGTGCTTACATCCTTCTTGTCTTGAGATAAATTCTCTTGATCTTTCTCAACCTTGTTTACCTTGACAACAAATTTCTCATGTTCATCCTTCAATCAATCTAGCTTGGTTTTCAATTGAATGCTCTCATCCTCTTTAGCTCTCATACTTGAACTTGCACTCTCTAACTAAATTTTTAGAACTTGGGTAGTCTCTTTATCCCTCTTAGCTCCTTTATCCATGTCATCTTTCATTATACATGCTTTCTATTCAATAATATTTATAGAATCAAGATTGAACTTTAACTCATCATGCTCACCTTGATTTCAACTCACCTTGGCATTTATCTCTTCTAACTAAGTTTTGAGTTTTCTAAAATTTTCCTCTTTTGAAATCAAATTAGTTTTTTTAACTCTTAACTAATCCTCAATATGCTACATGGTCATGTTATCTTCTTTGACTATTTCACTTAATATCTCAAACTTGGTTTTAAGATGACTTATCATTTGACTATGTTTCATGATCCATTCATTAATCTTCTTAAGCCTCATATCATGTTCATCATCCTTGGAACTAGAATTACTCTTCCTAGTCTCAATATGACTAATCTATTATTTAAGACTTCTTACCATTAATCTCAACTCAATATTTTATTTTATCAAATACTTATCCATCTTTATAACTTGGATCACCTTCAAGAGGTTAAACTTGTACAGAACATCATGCTCTGATACCAATTGTTAGAGGTACAATCAATGAGAGGCGGGGGTGAATTAATGATGCAAGATAATCTAATTTAATTCCAAAATATTAAACATTCAATAGATATAATCATGATGAATACAAATTAACCATTGCAATGAACAAGGAAGATATAACAAGATGAAGCACATAACACATGATATATGTGGGAAACCCTCTTGGGGGATAAAATCCACTAAACCCTATAATATGGACTAAATTCCTATAAAAAAGGATTAAAAATTTATACCAACACCAATATATCAAATAACACCCATCCCTTAGTTTAGTGAGACACCAATCCCATAAGGAACTATTGCCCTATCTAGCTAAGCACCCATAACAACTAGACCTTTTAGCAAGTTTCACCTTGCAAGGATGAACCATCCCCCTAGGTAACAAAGAACCCAGACAAATACATTTAATATATCATATTTAACACTTATTTATACTCTTTAACTTATGATTACTACCTTTTTTTTCACTCTTCACCTTTACTCTTTCACCCAAATAGTCTCAAGGGCTCACTCGTTAAATCTTCCTCTTCTAGGCTCATTAGGTCCAATGACCTATGTATCTACCTACATCAAATTGATTAGATAAATATAAATAATAATATTTTCAATATTATGATCCTCAATAAATTTTACCTTATATTTCAAAGGTTCTTTCTTTCACTTTAATCCACACACACACAACTAGCCCAAATAGGCCAATAATGCCTTGTATTTATACCATTCTCTTGGTATAAACCATCTTGGTCAGCCAAGATGCTTACCATAATTTTTATACATTTTAAATAGGTTATTATAAATTTTAAATTTAATAACCACACAATCCTTATGTCTTTCATTTCCTTATTATCCGCAAACCATCATTAGGTCTTGGTGAGACCAAACACAATTAGGCCTTCATACTCACACGTTACATGTGAGACTACTTGGACAAAATTAATCCTTTACCAATGATTAAAAAACTTAAAAAATATATAAAATATCCCATTTCTCACTCTCATATGGGTCCATGTCACCTGGGACATCAACTCAACACTTGAACCTACCAATTAGGTTTCCTTGATCTCCAGGTCTTCATACATGAAAAACATAGTCTCAAACTTTTGAAGTATACACTCAAGTATTTCACATATCCATATTATTATATCATATGGATGAACCATTAAATACCTCAGATACATTACATGTTATTTATACACTTCAACATAGGATCTAATTACTCAATTTAACTCTCTCAAAATGACCACTCAAACTAGTCACACACAGTTAAAATATAGTTATATTATTTTGACTCTCCATATCTGATCAAGGGGAAAATATGACAACCAATTCACTATAAAAATCATTATAGACTTATATAGAATATCCATACTTATTTTTTTCCTTAACTCTACTCAAAACACCTCCAACTTACCTCTTCAAGATGGTCACTCAATCTACTAATGCATTCAACATAGTCAACTTCTAGGCCTTTGTTTATACTAAATATGGATTGGTCAAACCTCAAAAATCCACAAATATGATCCTCATATAGTATATAACACTCTAAAATATTTATTTAATATTTAAACATCAATAAACTATCAATAACAACTCAATTATCCTTCTTGAATCACTTACAGAGCATGGTCAAACACACAATCAACTTTAGAGCTCAATATCTTTGACTGTACAAATATTCAAATCTTCTAATCAACTTATATAGATGAACCTTGAATTCCTCTTAAAATTTTATTTTTAATCCATAAATAAATTATTCCTAAATCAAAATATATTATAAAAATACTATAGATTATTTTTTCCCTTTGCTAATTCAAATGCCAATAATCATTGTGTAATTCAAATATTGTAGACACATGTCTTCATCTCATGTCCTCACATAGATTGATAAAATGAACTTAATTTATCTCCTCAAGATCTTCATATCTTTAATTATAATCAATAATAATTGATATTTTATCCTCACTTCGGATATTATGCAACTTGGTAGCCCTATGTGCCTTTTGTGCACCCTACAATTAGTCTTCAATGATCTTTTACCACTTGGCAGTCTTGCGTGCCTTCTGAGGCTTCTATTAACTTATTGAATTAATACATACCATTTATCACTATGTAACAAGATCATTCACTCCATTAAATATTTATCTAGTTAGATTAATTTATCATCATTAGATCTTTGATCTAATTAAATGCTCACCATAGATCTTCAATCATGCAAATTTGGCTTAGTATGGGAACTTAGTGAACTCTATCTGAGAGGCCAACTTTGCACTATTATAAATTTGTCTAAAGATCAATATTCAGACCTAAATTTTAATGACATGATCACCTCTCATAGGGAAATCCATCTATGTATCAAACTACCCTTGAAACCTTCACATGTGTGAAATACGATGCCATCAAGTTGCTTACTCAACTTTATCTATCAAGATGACTACTTGAACCTAGACACTCATATGATTACTCTGATGAATTATGTTCACTTACATAATCACTCCAAGCAATCATAACAACACATAAGATATTTGTAACATGTCCATACCATTAATATCATCCATTAATTACCTTACTAATTTAAACACTGAAGGACGATGCAAGAACACTAAAGCTAATTGAAGCACACTTTGTCATTTTCATCCTAGAACACATAACACCTCATCAACATCCTTGATCCCCTTGGAGACATCATTAACAAACCTCCAAAAAATTATGCATCGCATGGAACATTTTTTTTGCATTTTCATTAATTAAACAACTAGTTGACATCATTTTGTATGGGTTTTATTCTCAAATGCATAGACCCATACACATTGAGCATGACATTAAACTGATCTTTTTGACATTCTACCTTCCATAGGTTATATTATTTTCTCATTTATTTCAACCAAATACCTTGGTGTTCATCTTATTATCCTTGGAGGTGTGGGTTTAAGAGTTATATTTCTTATTAAATTGGGTGGTGTTACCACTTCAACCATAGTAGGGATAGTAAAGGGTTGACTATATACATTAGATCCTATAGGAGAATTAAATTCCTCTTCATTAGGAGACACATAATTTGGGATAAGTAATTGATTTTGATTATCATATACTCAAAAAATTCATTATGAATGGATGTTTCATTATATTGTGTTTGTCTGTATGTTTCATCACTCATTATAAATTAATTATTTATATGCTCTAAATTTTGAATTTCATCATGTAACAAAGATTTATTGAGTTCTCTTATCTCATTTGAAGACACATCTAAAATAAATTCTATAGAATTGGGCATGTTATTTTCATTTTAAATATTACCTTGTGTAGATGAAGCACCTTCACTTTGCCTAAAAACCCTTATGGATGCTCCCATATTTGTTTGTCTTTTTCTCTTTTTTTTTTCTCTTTTCTCTTTAATTTACTCATTTGTTATTTCTTTGATTGGTATTTTACGATGACTTATTGATCCCATTATTTATATTTATCAAAATAAGATAATTGTGGATTTAAACTTGAATAATGTGTAGTGATTCAAACAAAGTGAATGGAGAATTTACCAAATTCACATAGTTACAATAGAAAAACTGGTTTATAATTTGTGAAGAATGAACCAAATGAGTAAATTTCATGGGAAAGCTAAGAGAAATTCATGAATCACAAAGGGTGTGCATGTTATTGAAATAATGCATGCCCTTTATGATCTACAAAAAATGGGTAGAAACAATCAATGAACAAAAATTTGGTTAGAAAAGGGCGTACACCCTTTACAAGTTTACAACAAAAATTGTCACTTTACCTCCAAAATACCTTGGTTTTAGGCCTAAGGGGTCCTGAACCTGGTCCAAACTCTATCATGAACTAGCCAAGGAGATTTCTAATAAATTTAGGGGTTTTTTTGTCTTTGTCAACACATCTAATCAAACATCTTTTATTATTTTTAAAATAAAATTATGTTAATCTGTAGAGGGGAAAGCATAGTTTTAGAATATATAATTATTTAATGATACAATATTATTTATAATTATTACATAATTTATACATAACATACATTGTTATGGAATATATACATATCGTCACAAATTCCCTTATAAATTTTTGAATATTAATCAAACATTTATAAAACTTATATCTAAAATCTACACATTATCAACTATGCTTTTAAAAAAATGATTTTCATGAAGTTAAGGTTAAAATGTTATGCTCATACACTTGCATTTTAAATTTTTTAGTTTTCTTGGCTTGTAAAATTATTTAAAAATTATTTATAATAAAAAATATTATCAAAAATCTTTGACATTTCACCTATCTATATATGAAGTTTCATACAAAAATTCATTCATTTATTCAAAAAAAGTGTGTTCACACACTTGTAATCTCCTTATCTTTTCATAAAAAATGACCAACCTATTATCATAAATTCATCTATTTTGCACACTTTTATCATCTGGGTACTGAAATAATTTATATATTTAGAAACTAAATTTCAAATTCCATAATTCATGTTCTTATGTCATTGTAAAATTATTTACTTAAGTGTCTCTAACATTCTCTCCAATTTTAACTCTTGTTATTTTCAAAAAAAAGTGTTGCTTTATACCCCCCATTTTATCCACCATTATCCTACATCTACCCAAAAAATAGAAATGATAATAACATGGTCAAATGTTTTTACCCTCCCATTAAATGGTGTAAACTATATTTTTATGGGGACTCAAAAGGGAACCCAGGGAAGCTAGAGGAGGAGGAATTTTAAGGGATAAAAAGAGTAAGTTATTTGGATCCTATACTATAGGATTTGGGACCCAAACCAATCGTTTTCAATAAGGTTTGGCTTCCTATTGGGGTATATACTTGTATAAATAGTTTAAAATTTTTAATTTTTTTAATAGATGGTAACTCTCTAAATATAATCAATTGCTTCAATAAAGAGAGACCCCCTAGATGGATCATAAAAATCATTATAGATGATGTCATTTATTTTTTTTAGTCCTTCCTTGAATTAATAATTAGCCATATTTTTAGAGAAGAAAATAAAGTAGCAGACTAGTTTGTTAATAAAGGAGTGTTTAATGAGGGACTATAAAAGTGAATTCCATACCATGCATAGTGTTTATGTCTCTAAATGCACCACATAGGTTCTTAGTGTTCATAGAACACTTCTCATTTTAGAAATCTAGGAATTCAGGGTATGAGTAGCAGGTTATGGCAACTTGATATTACATATAGTAGAATAATGGTAGAATAATATAGGAGTGTTTCATAAAATTTATCATAAGTGATGGTTGGGAGCCATCATGGTCTATTCTTTATGAATTTTTAAAGGTCTATGTTAATTCTCAATGAATCATGACCCAATTTAAGTGACAGACTAATCTATATGGATATTGATAATGAATCTAAGATACAGTGATCTAGTGTAAAAAGTGTGGGGAAAAGATCAGGGTAAGGTAGAAATAAGTGATTTTTGATCTTGAAATCAAATAACATGAAAAAGTTTCAATTATAACTCAACCTGCATTTAACTAGTATATGATGCAAAATAGAAAAGCTCAAATTTCACCACACACTAGGCATATTCCTAAGGATTATATGAAATTATACAAGTAAGAACTAGATTTCACTTTAAAGGTTTGTTACCAAACTCAAATAACATTACCAAATATGAATATGGAATGAATAAAATGAAGCAAATCTAAGATCCTTTAACTAATTTAGCACAAGCATAAATTAGAAACCCTGTATCATAGATGCAAATTCAGAATTCAAAGAAACTATTCAAACTTAAGCATTAGAATCAATAATTGAGAGAAGAAGCTATGTTGATAATTGACACATTCAATATGGACAATCTTTACATAATTTTTTGATTGTATTAATTGATCAAAGTATATAAATTTGCTTAAAATTTCTCTCTTTTACAAATGGTAGTACTACCTTTTATAGAAAGATAATACAATACACCGGTTACTCATAAGATATAAATGTACAAAAGTAAGGACAGATATCCTTTTTATCAATTTATAGAATACACTTGTCTTTCAAAATTGGATTGAACTAGGTGAAATATGCTAATAGACTAGCATATGCCTTACAAAAAAATATTCCCTACTTTTAAATATTATAATGTTTTACAAAAGGAATATTAATTATCTAGTGTGCCCATTTATGAAGGGTCCCCTTATTGTCCCTACAATATTTCCATTACCTTTTGATGTTTCTCTTTGATAAGCTCAAGGTCAATAGATAGCTTCATGAGGCAAACTTCTTATTGATTAGATAGGTCATCCATATCTCTATCATCTCTAGCTATAGCTTCTTTTATGCTCTAAGCTTCTATGATCTTTTCCTCTATTGTGAAGATCATACCCAAAATAATACCATTATCTCTACCTAATTTTCCCTTTCTTTTGTTCTTCCCCTCATGCATTACTAAGGTAGTTCTATGTTTTTACTCTACATCATTGATTATTCCTAATGTTATAATCTTTGCAAGATTGGCTAGCATAGTGCCTAGGAGTTGTTCGATTCTGGTAATTAACTCTTTGTCATTAGCTAGAATTCTATCTAAATTCTTTTCCCATACACTAAGGTTCTAAACTTTAACTACTATTATTCCTAGTATGGCATTCAGGTTGGCTAGGCTGATGGTTTTGAACTTAGGGATTTTATCCCTAATCAAAATGTTAATGAGGTCTCTTATGTTGGTTTTTGCCTCTTGCCATTCTATTATTAACCCCTTAACTACCTCAATTTGTTGGCTTAGGGAATCCTGCCTCAACTTTATTGATTTCAAAGAATCAAACATATCAAAGAATGAAGCCTCAAACATGTCATATTTGATTATATATCCTATGTTTCCAGTTTTTCCTTCTCCCTTTCCAAATTAAGGATGCTATATTGCATTCCCTTGATCCTAGCCTTGTCTTGGGCTGATTGGGCCTCTAGTAAGCTCTCAACATCCTCTTCATGAATGGGATGTTCACCTAGTTATTGTCCTTCAACTATGGTTAGGCCTAGAAAATGTTCAACCTTCTAAAAGGTGAACTCTTCAGCTCCCACCATAGCCTTCCTAGTGGTGACCCTCTCCAATCTAGTTATCTTTAGATTGAATTGCACGATGGTTAATGGCATCTATAAAATTTGTAGCTTTTGATACCTCAATTCCTATGCTACTAGATTCTCTTAGAGCATCCATTTTATTGCTCTTTGGCCTTACCATAACCACAATTCTATTTTATTCTTCTTCCTTCATTATATACCTGATCCATGGCTTGATGTCATCATGTATATCTATGTTCACAGCTTTTATCAATGCCCATGAATGGGATAAAGAGGGGATCTTCTACAATTTTCCATATATAAAACAATTATGGATGATTGGTCTATGAATGGGAATTATTCACTAAATATATTTACCTCATTAGTGGGGTGAGTGAGGGATAATCTTGGCTTTTTCCTTGGTCCAATAGGGATTAATGCTAACTTTGTCTTCCTCTTTTCTTTGGGTGCCACAAGGACTACATCAAGAGCAACCTATTTTCCTTTCTCCTCCCCAGGCTCCCCTACTTGGACTTGTGTCTCTTCAATTTGATCTTCCTCATTATTGGTACTATATGCCTCATCAAGATCTCTGAGGGCACCCTCAACCATCTCATATGGCTCTAAGGTAATCATGTCTAAATATTCAACTAGAGATGGAGGCCTTTGGGGTGGTGTTGAGGATGAGGGTCCCTCTCTAGGTCTCTCTTCTAGATTTTCCTTACCATGTCCCTACTCATTTTGTCTCTAGGGTGGGGGATGTTCCATTGAGTTGTATTTGAGGTGGTGTAAAAGGTCCAAGTAATAAATGATATTAGAGAGGATGCATCTACCATACCTCTCTTGATGATTTATCTTCACTTGTTAACTTATGCTCTAGCTTAATGTTGTACCCTTTGAGCGTAGACAATACTTATTTAAATTTATTTACCTTGATGTAAATGGTGTCATGAACACTAATTTAATGCACATATACTGGCTAGGGTAGATATTTCACTTTCAAATGATTACCCACTATGTTTTTGGGATCCCATATTTTGAGATCATCTAATTGGAATCTAAATTAGTCCCTATGCTTAGACATGGTTTCTACTTGCTTATATTCTTGTAGCATGGTCCTTCCTATGATTATAGGAAAGGGATAGAGAAGACCCTTCCTATTATCTTTATAAACCCCATCAACACCATTGATAAGTTGGGAGGTAATTTCTTGTTCTACTAACTTACTAGGAACATACACAGGTAGTTTGTAAGGTTGGGACATGATTCCCTCAATTTAGATTATTATTTAATCTAGATAAAACTAGATATCCCCCATCATCTCTAAATATTTATTGATCAATCGGTGAACCCTAGGCATGGGAAAAAAATTTATTACCTCCACCATATCAAGATAGACATAGTCATAGATGAATTACATGTGGTTCTTGTATTTGAAGATATGCAATTTTGAATAATGGTGGGATATAGTTGTTTTACCTTAGGAGACCAATTTATAATGCCTAAGAATTTTATGGAGGAAACTAAGGTATCTATCAAGTATGACATCATATAAAATTTATTGGCTATCTTCCTTTTGACAGAGGTGAATTTCTTCCCTAGGAAGACACTGATCAAGTCTCCAATTGGAGTGGTGAGATTCTCTTCTACCATGAAACATATATAGGGGACCTAGGTATTGTTTACATAAGTGGTGATAAGGGCTCTAGATAATCTATTTAATCAGTTCATGTTGACCCTAATCCCTTCCCTAAATTGGGTAATGGGGCTTTTTCCCTCAAAATCTTGAAAGACATGGTTTCCTTGGAGCAACCATGGTTTGAGGATGGTGTCTAGGTCATTTTAAATGGTTCATCCTTTTATTATGGGAAAATACACATGGGGTTTAGGAAATTTATAGTATGACTCAAAGGCCATTATGGTAATTTAAGCAACTTTCCTAGAATTTTCCCTCATGGATAATCCAATCACCATCAATTCTACAATCAATGAAAATTAGAGCAAGGACGTCAATACAGTGAAGTACCTCTAGTTTGGTAGTTGCATGATGGAGTTAATCTATTTTAACTACAACTAGGTCTTAGTTCTTTCTACTTACCATGGAAATCCTCTTCTCTTCTTTGGTGATGTGTTTTAGCTCCTCCATGGTGAAGAAGATTTTAGACCAATTCTTGATGCCTAGAAAGTTTAGAGCTGTAAAGTCCAATTCAGTATCTTTGAAGACTCTAAACTCATTGTCTATGAATAAATATGGATTTTTATCCTCTCTCAACTATTGCCTTTGAGATAACATGGCTTCTATGCTTGTAATTTCTTCACAATTAGATTGCAAATGATCTCTAGTTAGCTCTTTCATGCTCAAAACACAATTAAGCCTTTTCTAGATTCAAGGGTAACCAATTCAAGTTTACTTTGGGTCCTTTTATGTAAGTCTATGGCTTCAAAGCTTTAATGGTAGTAGATAGTTTAGATTTGATTTAGACCTTTGCCTTTATACTTTGACATTTTCAGGTACACAAGATCTCTTATTTTTTCCTTTTTTGAATGCATGGCACTTATGTGGCATTGATCTAGACCTTTTATTACATTTGTCATAAATACCTTCTAAGCACTAACTATTGGCTTTTAAACTACCTTCTTTTATTTTGCATCATTGGATGAAGATCCTGTAAATGACCATGAGCCATTGATCATGATTTGGGTCCTTGTTTGTCATTAGTTCTTTAGCCTCGAGTATCTATGGTTATGCCACTTGACACCTCCATGGGAATTTTAAGATTTTTTTAAAAGTCATTGGGGCCCTTGCACCATTGGATCAAGGATCATGAAGAAGCATAAATAATTAGATCAATTGTTAGTCCTACTTTGAACATGCTTTTTCCATGCATCAAACCCACATGCTCTTGGGACTCCATTAAAAAGTCTTCGATGTCCTCACTCCATTGAATCATCCTCCCATGATGAATCCCAGGTCATAGATCTTTAAAAATGAACAAACTTTAAGTTAACATGTTATTAAAATAGGTACTTAGGTTAAAACATCTTAGGCTAAGGTTTATTCATGTTTATTAAAAATGAAATAAACTTTAGGCTAAGGTGTTTATGCCTAATTTTTTTTATGTTTATACAAAGGGGACCCCAGCTAAGTATTTTAAGTCAAATTTTATTCTGTGTTTAATAAACACAATGTATATTTTGAACTAAAATATCCATTGAATATGCCCAAAAAGGGGTCAAAACTATATAGTGATCAAGTTCCCAATAGAGTTTTATTGTATTAATAAACACACCAAAACCTTCAATTAAAAGCCTTTGGCTTAAGTTTTATGTCACAAAGACCCTTTTAAGACAAGAATTAGTATAATTCTCTAGCCTAAGGTTCACAACATTTAAACAAATGGAATGGGGTCATTAAGATATAGACTTAGACTATGTTCACTTTTGCATCTATTTAGATCACAAGACCTTTTAAAATTTTGTATTTCAAAGATTTCCAATATTTGAGCATCCTTTGAGGGCTTCTATTAGTCTACAAGATAGTTTATGAACTTCTTAGCAACATTTTAGAGTCTATGTTAGTTTTTGAGCAAAATAATTCCTTAGCTTAAATTTTATGGTCACATGGATGTCAAATACATCTTCGTGGACATCAAATGTTGATCATGTAAATTTCAATTTTAATCTATTAAGTATTTTACTTTGATGGGCTTAAATTCTATGATCACATAAACATCAAATATGTCCTCATAGATGTCAAATGACAATCACGCAAACATCAAACTTCCCAAGTTCTAATATGAGGGTTCTACTTGGCACCCTTATGGGTTTTATTAGGTTTTTGGAATCATCTCCCTTCATCTGATCAAAGATTGTGATAAAGCAATAGTCATCTAATCATGATCCTAACATTTGCACACTATTTGTTTGATTTAATGCATGAAAACCATTCACTTTTAATCTTAGAATGTAAGGATGTTTCATGTTGATACCATGAATCTCTTGGGCTTTTGAATTTTCCATGCTATATTTGATATATCTAATCTTTGATCAGTTAGGAAGTGAGAACCATTAATCAAAATTTAGGAGATTGAATGTGATTATTCCAAAGGAATATGTGTTGAAACCTATTAAGATTTACTCACTCCATCTAATTGAAAGGCCACGAGGAAGTGTAAACCATTAGATCTTGTGAGTTGCATGCCTTTTAAGTCAGAGATCAATTCTTCCTCACTTTATTAGATCAACCTTTATGATGGAAAGAGAACCGTTGGATCCTATGAAAATAAAGGAAATTAAGTTAGGACCCACGATGACATGGAAGACTTAGGCTAAGGTGTTAAAGCTAAGGTCCTATTTGTATTAATAAATACGATGGGGCCTTAAAAATAAAATCTTAGGATAAGGTATAAATTGAAGGGACCCTACAAAACTAACATTAGACTTAGAAATATAAGGAATTAAAGGGGTAAATAATAAAAAAGACCAAGAATTTTTTAGGGTAGGTTCAGTCATGTTAAAAAATATGATTAAACTGTAAACATGGTTATCGTGCTTAAGTCCAAAAATGGGTTTCAAAAGGTTCCCGTTAATTTAGTTTCTACCACTATTCAAATTTGAACTGAAGGTTTGCTAGGGTTTTGGAACATGAATTTCTTAGCAAGAACACCATAGAACCTACAACTAAAAGTCATGAAGACCATTTATTAGCAATGTTAGAGAAAAT
This sequence comes from Torreya grandis, assembly GCA_037957365.1. Taxonomy (NCBI): domain Eukaryota; kingdom Viridiplantae; phylum Streptophyta; class Pinopsida; order Cupressales; family Taxaceae; genus Torreya; species Torreya grandis. Next base: position 8,799,969 of record JARHVA010000051.1, on the reverse strand, counting down.
TAAAGTAAAACATAATAAGTAAGCTTGTCTTTGATAAAGTGGATGATATTCAAATTCTATAAATGATCCTAACATGCCATATTTTCATGTTTAATCTTCAGGGTTTCTCAAGGGTCCCAATTTTCAAAAAAATGGGGGTATGATAGCTTCAACAAATGATGACTCATGGGGGAAACATAGAAATATGTTAGAACCTAAAGACTCTGATTTAGATAAATAATTAAGTCATCCAATCTACATGATCAATATCATTATCCAAATCATATTATGGTTAAAACAAACCTTGCACTTGTATAATTAGGGCCAAACATCAATAAATAGCCACATTGTGTGTGTGCTTTGATTCCACTTATTTTTTATCATGGGGTTGAAGAAATAACTTCCAGGTTTCATGTCCTTAATCATTAACATTGACTTGGAGCATGTTTATATATCCATTAAGATCCATGTTTTTTTCTCAAGAAAGGCTTGGGCATTACTTTACTACCAGCCAGGCATCCATAACCCCAATAGATATGCCTTTGGATCCACTCAAGGCCTTGATCCACTACTAGCCAGGCATCCATAACCCTAGTGGAGATTACTAGAATCACCTATGCTCATAAAGATTTGGATTTTTCATTGAATCCTTCTTTTTTGTATTTTCTTTAGACCTTTATGCTTTTAGAAAGGTTGGGAACTAAGGTAAATAAATTTTATGATTTGGTCAAATGTTTTATTTTCAGATAATCACCTTTGGTTGTAACCCTTATCCCAAGCAAAGATGTTGATTAAGTGTTGGTATGGCTATACCATGATAGTTTGAGATCTCATACTACAAGTAAAAATCTTCTTAAAACCAATTTTAGGTCTAGACAATGTCTAAAGTTCTTCTATTGGTCTTTACTAGTTTCTTCACATTACAACATTTAGGATTATATTTTAGAACCATAGTCATCATATGCATGAGGTACACACCTACATTTCTAAATTTTGGTAATTTTCAAGAAAATTACCTAACTTTGAGATCAAGATTGTCTAAGAGGACTTATTATGAAATAATAAACCAAGAAACAAGAAACAAATAGGAAATATAAAGAAAAAAATAGGAAAATAAAAATTAAAAAAATATACATAAGCTTATATACAAATAAGGGATAGGAAGGAAGTAACTTGAAATAAACTAACCTACCTACACTAAGCCTAATCATCTTATAGAGTTTATTCCATGAATACCCCAAGTGGAGCAACAAAAAATAATGCTTGAGATATTGCCCATTAGTGGGAAATGTGAACTCTACCCCTTGAAGGTCTCTCAACTTGAAGGTGTTATTCCCAAGTGTCTCTACTATTTGATAAGGGTCAATCCATAGGGGTGTGAATTTTTCATGCTTCCCTTTTGGTTTAGATGCTTTGTCCCATAGGAGGACCAAGTCTCCTTTTTTGAATACCTTTACCTTTGACCTTTTTCAAACCACCTTTTCACTTTGGTCTGATGTCTACTAAAATCAATAAAGGATTTCTCTCTTGCATCTTCCATCTAAATGATATCCATAAATCGAGAGTTGCTAAGCTCTCATCTTTATTCCATATATTCCTATCTGTAGGTAGGTAGATTAAGAGTGATAGGAAAGATGAGTTATTATCCATACACCAACAAGAATGGTGAGGCCCTTAAGGCTTGTTTAATTCTTATCCTATCATCCCATAGTGAAAACTTAAAGATCTTATGCTAAGTCTTGGGCTTATCTGTAGCAGACTTTTTGATAGCCTTCATTACTTTTTGTTTGTAGACTTAGAGACTCCATTCCCTTGAGGATAATGGTTAGATACAAACTTGAGAGTAATGTCATTATCATAAGCTCATTTAGTCATCTCTTTATATATAAATGTAGATCCATTATCATATACTAAAGAGATTTAGGTTCCAAATCTAGTACATATGTTCTCCTTTAAGAATTTGATCACTTCTTTGGTCTTGCATTGTTTAGTGGCTACAAATTCAATCCACCTTGTATAATAATATATGGCTATCAAGACATACTTATGACCTTCAAATGAATTAGGGTTGATCATCCTGAAAAATTCTAGCCCCCATTGAGCAAATGGTTTATCAACCATGACTGGTTGTAGAGGCATTAATGCATTTGTTCCTTGGTGCTAAAGACTTGACATGAGTGACATTCCCTCACATGTTTGTGAGCATCCTTAAAATAGTTGGCCAATAATAAAAAGCTCTAAGAATTTTATGGGTTTTGATTATTCTAGATAGATGTCCACTACCCAATTTTTCATGGAAGGTACTCATGATTTGGGTGGATTCTTGTGAGATTCACCTCAAGTAAATTTATTCAAAATTTCTTCTATACAAGACCCCGTCTTTGATCAGATAGTGGGTTACCTTAAATCTCAGGGCTCTCTTCTACTCCTTGGTCAACCCTATAGGACAAGTACAATTAATTAGTAAATGTATGATTGAATCATACCACTTACTAGCTTAAAAGTTATACTAATCCACTTTTATAATACATAGCTTGGGGTTAGTATTACAAATCATCTGGATAAGACCTTGGCACCTAACTAGTTTTGTTGTTTTCACTTCCAAGTCATACTCCTACAAAATTGACATCCACTTACCTCTAAAAAATCCTAGCTCATTATGACTTAACATAACCTTTGTGGTAGGGTTAGGTAAGATAGAATACACCTTATTTCTAAGGATATAATGCCTAAATTTCTTAACTACCTTAACTAATGCATATGCATGTTTATCAATCAATGAATATTTTAACTCAACATTCTTAAAACTAGTGCTCATAAAAGCTATTGGGTTATCACACCCATCAATTTTCTAAGTTAATACAACAACCATGGTATGATTAGAGGTAAATGAGTAGAGGAAGAAGTCCTTTGAAAAGTTAAGACTTATCAAGATAGGAGCTTGGCTAATTGCTTCCTTGATATCATTGAATGCCTTCCTAGATTCTTCATTCCATGTGACCTTGGAATCCTTCTTGAACATGCCATTTAGTGACTTGACAATCTCTACAAATATAGAAATGAATTTCCTTATAAAGTTTATCTTACCAAAGAAATATTTATCTCTTTCCTACTATTTGGGGGATCTATTTTAGATATAGCTTCTACCCTTCCAAGATCTACAGAGATCCCATCCTTGGTTATGAAATGACCTAGTAATTTTCCTTCTATAACACAAAAGATAATATTCTTAGGGTTTAAGGATATCTTATACCTTCTACATCTCTTAAAAACTTATTATAAGTGCATAAAGTGATCTTCCCTATTTTTATAAAAAAATGTTAGATCATCCATATATATAATAATACATTTACCAATCAAGCCTTGGAAGGCATGGTCCATGGCACTTTGAAATATATCTCCTACATTTATTAACCCAAAGGTTATTCTCTTATAATAAAAGGTTCCCCACTTGGTTGTGAAGGCTATTTTCATCCTGTCTTCTCTATCAACCAACACCTAGTTATAACCTAAAAGGCCATCAAGAAAAGACATTATGGCTAAACCTAAAACAACTTGTATAACTTGGTCAAGAGAAGGAAGAGGATAGTTATCCTTCTCAGATGCTTTGTTTAATTTCCTAAAATCAATACAAAGCCAAATATCATCATTCTTCTTCCTGACTAACACCAAATTAATCACCCAAGTAGAATGCTTGATGGGAAAGACTATCCTAGCATCTAGCAGCCTCTTGACCTCCTTAAATATCATAGGTTCTAAGACAAGATTAATAGGCTTCTATTTTTATCTGAATGTTTTACAATTTTATTTAAGGGGTATAGTATGGGTGATGACTCGTGGATCAAATATATTTAATTCATCATAACACCATGCTATGACATCCTTATACTTAGTAACTCTTTGGATTTCTTATTCTCAAGGTTGGTATAGGATTTTTTAATGTTTACTAGTTGGGGTTAATGTTGGAAACCAAGCTCAATAGCATTATAGTCTTTCCCACTTAACTTGGGGATCTTAGAAAGCTTAGCCAGTTTATCCTAATCAAACAATCTCTCTAAATCAATCATCCCCTTAGAGATCTTGTTGTCATTCAACTGAATGACTTTACCATCAAACTTGTCCTCTTTAGATGCATTTCCATTAGTCCCATCAATAATATGAGCATCAAATACTCTAGATCTGGTCATGAAATCTAATATATGTTGATCATCACTAGAAACTTGAAAATGGATAACATTATCAGGCAAAAAAGCTAAAATATCAGCTCAATGTTGAAATTAGGGTAATTTTGGTAGGGTATGAGGTTGGTCGTAGAAAATTCAAAATCATCATTAGCTTGGTTTTATTACCTTGGGATGAAGTCAATGCTAAAATCATCAAAAGAATCAATTAGATCCCAAACCCTAAACTTATACCTCTTTAGGTATGAGAGCTTTCATTGGTATTTGCTTCTCACTTGGTTGACCACTAATTCTGAATCCCCATAAACTAGTAGTTCTTTAACCTTATTTTTTATAGAAAATTACAAACCTAGGATAAGGACCTCATATTTAGTAAGATTGTTAGTTTAAGAGAATTGGATTCTATAGGAAGCATGGTATTTATTACCAATAGGGTCAATAAGGATAATGCCTACTCCAAATATATCTTTACACCTAACACCATCAAAATGCAATTTCCATAATCTAAGAATAACACGAGCACTCTTGGGATCACATACCTTATCAGTCTCTAGGATTAAAACCCCTAAGTCTAAGTCAATAATGTTCACCCTTTAGTTTATAGTGTTGTACTTGATGATCATGTGTTTTATTCTTTTCTCTCTCTCAACCTTGATCTGATTAAGAACTCCCTTCCAAGGTAGCCATAAATGTGAGCAATCTATAGACATGTAACCATTCAGAGCCTTGGTCCATTCCCTGCTCAACAAGATTCCATAAACATCATTTATATTAATAACTTGTATATCAATTAATTAATACACTCTAGTTTTAGAATCTAAATGCATGTGAACATTTAATAACTCCCCATCTACTTTGACCCTAGACTTGTCTAATTAGGTAACAACCCTATTAGACTTAATAGGAGTTAAGCCAAGTTTTTTGCATATAGTTTTAGGGATGATGTTGGTAGATGCACCTAAATCCAACAAACAATTATGTAAATTCTTACCAAACATTTTGATAGTAAGCAAGAAAGGAGGAGATTCAGCTTTGGTTTTGTGCATAGTCACATTGGCATGGTTAGCCTTAGGTTGATAGCTGGACTTATTTGACAATGACTCCAGCAAAAGGTCCCTTTGCTTTGTTATCTATGTCAATTCATGAAAAGTGATATTATCCTTTATCTTCTTTATATACTCAACTATATTATATCTAATTTTATTAAAAGAACTAAGAATATCAATATTGGGTTTAAGATCACTCCCTTTAGGAGGCTTAGGATTATTGCTTGAAGAAGTATCTAGAGGATTCCAAAATTATTTGGAGGCATTAAGGTAGTCAAGGGCTACCTCTACTCTCTATTCCTCAAGGGTTAGTTCTTTTTAAATAGCTATTGAAAGGTTCTGATCTCCTGAGGGATCTCATTAGGTTCATTCTCTTCTTGAAGAGGGAAATCAAAAGTATCTACAATGACGGCCAAATCAGATGACTTGGTTCCAAAAGCACCTACACCATTATCTTTGTTAGGTACTACTTCATATGTATCTAATTCTTCCTAAAAAGCCTCAAAATCCTTGAAAAACTCAATGCAGTCAATTTCACCATGCTTAGTTGTATAATGCACTCTATAATAATCAGGTAATGCCATATCAGTAAGGTTAATGTCCATATTTTTATTTCTAGAAGATGGTTCATTATCCATGTTATTATGGAAACTATCATTTTGAAACCTATTATTTGGCCTATTAAACATTTAAAATGAGAAATTTCTACCAGAGTTTTCTTCAGTATTACCTACTTATTTCTGTAACTAAAGGAAATCAGTTCTTAATTTTTTGATCATTTTCAAGATAGACTCATTCTCATTTTTAGGGGTTTTGGAGTTGTGTACCTGGTTATTTTTATCACCACCATTTGGTACTAAAGCTATTTGATCATTTGTATTGAATCCATTAGTGGAATAATGACTCAAAAATCCAAGGTTTTAATTGGGAACAACATGACTCAAAGGAAATTGGTTGAGGTTTGGCAATTGATTTAAGGTTGGGATATTTTGGTTATTGTTTGGAAAGATGTTCAGAGTGGGAATATGTGGGTAAATGTTTGGGATTGAGTAAGCCATTTTCCCTTGTGGTTGCATTTGGTCATTGATGGTCACTAATTTAGAATAGTCCTAAGCCAATGAAGTCATGAGATCCACTGCATCTTTGTAGATTTATAGAGCTAAAACATCATTAGGTTTATAGGGTTCTATGGTCCTACTATACATTTTATAAAATATAGCATTAAAGGACCTAATAGGAACACTTACATCTCTTCTAATGGTTCTGAATTGGTGATAAATAACATAAGGACTGATAATCTTTCTAATTGATCTATAAAAACATTAGTAAATCCATCCCAGCTAGTGATATAATTGTCTAACAAGTTCAAGAACCACTCATAAGCAACATATTTAAAGGTAAAGGGAAATAACCTGCATGTTACAATCTCATGCACAATATTTATCAACCTTAAGGTAGCTTTAAAATATTTTATGTGCTCTTCAAAATTTACTATACCCATTGGTTTAAATGTAGGCAAATACTTTTCAAGGTTGCATGGGAGATCATGTACCATACATGGCACATTGATGGAAGAGTCTCCTAACTAAGACATACTTGACTGATGGTGAAAGTTAAAGGTACCTTGAAGAGGTGAAGTTGGAAAAGATTTGGATCTCCTGCACCTACCTTTATCTTGCCTGACCTTTCGATGAATCTTGAGTTTAAGTATAGGTTCCCTTATCTCTGAGTGTGATCTAGTTCAAATATTTAGCAATTTTAACTTGAAATTTGAAGATCCTATTTGAAATATGATGTATCAGGCTAATCTTTAGAATGATAAGGATTAAACTTGCACATTAAGCTCATTCTACAAATATTGCATAAAGAATAGTAAAGGACATTGATCTTTGCCTAAAATAGCTCAAATATATATCCAATTATGCTAATATAATCTATATTTATAATTTTAAGCTCAAATGAACTTATATCTATGAAATATATGCCAATATTTTATCAAAACAAGCCTTCCTAACCTCAAATACTATGGATTTTCAAAGCTTAAACTAATTTTACCAAAACCAAGTATCAAATCTCATATAACTTTGATCTTTGTCTAAAGGAATCACAAATATATGTCACAAACCACAAAAATCAATGATATTTACACTTCTAAGAAAATAATAACTCAAAAATGCAAAGATAGCATCAAACTTAGATCAAAAAACATGTTGAGACTAATAGAGATCTAAAGAATTCATGAATGTGGCCCTCCTTTTAGCACTAGTGGAACGCTTCCTATTGATGTCTCTAAATGCACCATAGATGTTCATAGTGTTCAAAGAACACTTCTCATTTTAGAATTCTCATAATTTAGAGCATGAGTAGTAGGTTGTGGCAACATGATATTACTTGTGGTGGAATACTGATAGAATAATGTGAATGTTCCAAAAAAATTATAATAAGTGATGGTTTGGAGCCATCATGGTTCATTATTTTTGAATTATGAAAGGTATGTGTTAATTCTCAGTGATTAATGACTCAATTTAAGATATATACTAATCTATATGGCTATTGACAATGAAATCTAATCTAAAATGATTTGGTGTTAAAAAAAGGGGGCAAAGAGAAGGGTAAGGTAGAAAGAAATAAGTGATTATTGATCTTGAACTCAAATAACATGACAAAGTTTCAATTAAAACTAAACCTAAATTTAATCGGTATATGATGAAAAATAGCAAAGTTCAAAATTCACCACACACTAAGCATATTCGTAAGGATGATATGAAATTATGCAAGTAAGAACTAGATTTCAATTTAAACATTTGGTACTAGACTCAAATATCATTAGCACATCTGAATATGGAATGAATAAAATGAAGCAAACCTAAGATATTCTAACTAATTTATCACAAGCACAAATTAGAAACCCTATGTCACAAATTCAAATTTAGAATTTAAAGAAAATTTTCAAACTTAAGGATTAGAATCAACAATTGATAAAATAAGTTATGTTAACAATTGACATATTCAATCTGGACAATATTTGTAGAATTTTTTGATTGCATTAATTTCTCAAAGTATATAAATTTTCTCAAAAAAAATATTTTTTTTTACATATGGTAGTACTACCTTTTATAGAAAGATAACGCAGTATACCAGCTAGTCAAAAGATATAAATGTACAAAAGTAAGGACAGCTATCCTTTTTAGTAAGTTCTAAAATACACTTGTCTCTCAAAATTGGAGTGACCTAAGAATAATATATTAATAGACTATCATATGCCTTATAAAATAATATTCCCTAATTTTAAATATTATGATGTTTTACAAAAGGAATATTAACTAGCTAGTGGGCCCATTGTTTAAGGGTCCCCTTATTGTCCCTATAGGAGTTCCATTGCCTTTTGATATTTATCTTTGATAAGCTCAAGATCTACAGTTGGCTTCATGAGGTAGACTTCTTCTTGATTAACTAGGTCATCTAAATCTTTGTCATCTTTGGCCATAGATTATTTTATCATCCTTGCTTCTGTGATCCTTTCCTCTACCTTGAATATCATACCCAAAATCTTGACATTGTCTCTACTTGATTTGCCCTTGCTTTTTCTCTTCACATCCTACATTACCAATGTAGCTCTATATTTCTACTCTACATCACCAATTATTCCCAATGCTATAGTATTCTTAGGATTGGCTAGCATAGTGACTAGGAATTGTTCAATTCTAGTAATTAACTCCTTATCATTAGTTAGAAGTCTATTTAAATTCCTTGCCCTTACACTAAGATTCCAAACTTTATCCACTACTATTCTTAGTATGGAATTTAAGTGGGCCAAGCTAATTACTTTGAACTTAGGGATTCTATCCCTAATCAAAATGCTAATGAGGTCTCTTATCTTGGTTTATGCCTTTTTCCATTCTATTATTAACCCCTTAGATACTTCACTTTGTTGGCTTAGGTCATTCTGCCTCAGCTTTATTGATTTCAAAGAATCAAACATATCAAATAATGAAGCCTCAAACATGTTAATAATGGCATCAAACACTGATAAAATAGCTTATGTTTCCAATTTTTCCTTCTCCCTTTCCAAATTAAGGATCCTATATTTCATTCCCCTCATCCCAGCATTGGATTGCACCAAATGGGCCTCTAATAGGATCTCAACATCCTCTTCATGAATGGGATGTTCACTTGTTTGTTTTCCTTCAACTAGGTTTAAGCCTACAAAAGGTTTGATGTTTCAAAAGGTGAATTCTTCAATTCCCACCATAGCCTTCCTGGTGGTGACCCTCTCCAATCCAACTATCTTTAGATTGAATTTCAACATGGTTATTGGTTCTGTGAACTTTAGAGGTTTTGGGACCTTAATTCTTGTGTTACTAGATGCTCCCAGAGAATCCATTTTCTTACTCTCTGGCCCTATCATGGACAAAATTCTTCTTTCTTATTCTTACTTCATTATATCCCTAATCCATGGCTTGATATCATCATGTACATCTATTTTCATAGCTTTTTTCAATGCCCATGAATGGGATAAAGAGGGGATATTTTACAATTTCCCATACATAAACCAATTAGGGATGATTGGTCTATGAATGGGGAATTATTTACTGAATAGTTTGATCTCACCAGTGGGGTGAGTGAGGGTCAATCTTGGCTTATTCCTTAGTCTAACAAGGACCAATGACAACTATGCTTTCGTTTCCTAAGGTGCCACTAGGACTACATCAAGAGCAACCTCTTTTATTTTATCTTCCCTAAGATCCCCTATTTGGACTTGTGTCTCCTCAATCTGCTTCTCCTCCTTATCAGTATCATATGCTTCAGCAAGATCTATGAGGGCACCCTCAAACATCTCATCTAGCTCTAGGGCAATCATGTCCAAATACTCAACTATAGATGGAGGCCTTTGGGGTGGTACTGAGGATGAGGGTCCCTCTATATGTCTCTCTTCCATTTTTTCCTTACCATGTGTTTGCTCAATTTGTCTTTGGGGTGGTTTTTATTTCACTTGAGGTTGTTCTTGAGGTAGCTTAGAAGGTCTAGGAAGTAAATAATATTAGAGAGGATGCATCCATCATACCTCTCATGTTGGTTTATCTTCACTTATTAAGCTATGCTCTAGCTTAATGTTGTACCCCTTGAGCTGGTCAACATTTCTACAAAGTTATTTGCCTTGATTTAAATGGTGTCATAAACACTGATCTGATGTACATATAATAGCTTGGGGAGTTTTTTTACTTTCAAATGATCACCCACTATATTTTTGGGACCCCACATTTTGAGCTCGTCTAATTGGAATCCAAATGAGTCCCTATGCTTAGACATGGTTTCCACTTGCTTCTAGTCTTATAACATGGTCCTACCAATGATTAGAGGAAAGGGATGGAGAAGACCCTTCCTCTTCTCTTTACAAACCCCATCAATACCATTGATGTGTTGGGAGGAAATTTATTGTTTTGCTAACTTACTAGGAACACACATAGGCATTTTGTAAGGTTGGGGCATGATTCCCTTAATTTAGATTATTATGAAATCAAGATAAAAATAGATATCCCTCATCATCTCTACATATTTCTTGATTAATTGGTGAACCTTAGGCATGTGATAACCTATGATGGCCTCCACCAGATCAAGATAGACATAGTCACAGATGAATTTCATGTGGTTCCTATGTTTTTAGATGTGCAATTCTGAATAGTGATGGGATATAGTGTTTCTTCCCTTAAGATACCAATTTCTAATGCATGGGAAGATGATGGAGGTAAGTAGGGTATTTAGAAAGTATGAAATCATATAAAATTTCTTGGTTGTCTTCATTTTGATAGCATTGAATTGTTTCCCTAGGAAGACTCTCATCAAGTCTCTAATTAGAGGGGTGAGCTTCTCTTATACCATGAAATATATATAGGGAACCGAGGTCTTGTTTACATAAGTTGTGATAGGTTATCCAGATAATTTATTTAATAAGGTCATGATAACCCTAATCCCTTCCTTGAAGTTTATAATGATTATTTTTCCCTCAAAATCCTAAAATACATGGTTTCTTTGGAGAAAACATGGTCTAAGGATGGTGTCCAGGTCATGTTCAGTGGTCTATCCTTTCATTGTAGGAAAATACACATGGGGTTTAGGAAATTTATAGTATGAATTAAAGGCCATTGGGATAATGTAGGAAACTTTCCTCATGGATAATCCAATCACCATAAATTCTATAATCAATGAAAATTAGAGTAAGGACATCAATGCAGTGAAGTACATCTAGTTTGGTAGCTGCATGATGGAGTTTGGCCATTTGAACTGCAACCAGGTCATAGTGCTTTCTACATAGTATGGTAATCCTCTACTCTTCCTTAGTGATGGGTTTTATCTCCTCCATGATGAAGAAGAGTTTAGACCAATTCTTAAATCCTAGTAATTTTAGGGTTACAACATCTAATTAGGTATCTTTGAAGACACTACCCTTGTTTGTGGATAGATAAAGCTTTGTATCCTCTTTCAACTATTGCCTATGAACTACCATGGCTTTTGTGCTTGTAATTTCTTCACAATTGGGTTGTAAATGGTCTTTAGTTATCTCTTTCATGCTCAAAAACATAATTAATCTTTTTTATGGATTCATTAGTAACCAATTCAAGTTTACTTTTTGTCCCTTTATATGAGTCTAGGGATTCAAAGATTTAATGGCATAGCTCATTTTGAGTTTGGTGCATACGTGTTTTGGATTTTATTTGTACCTTTGCCTTTATAATTTTGAATTTTTAAGCACACAAGATCTCGTATTTTATCTTTTTCTACATGTGTGGTGCATATGTGGCATCGATCTAGACCTTTTGTGGAATTTTTCTTAAATGTCTTTTGAGCACTAGTCCTTGGCTTTTAAAATTCCCTCTTTTATTTTACACTATTGGATGAAGATCCTATGAATGACCATGAGCCATTGATCATGATTTGGGTCCTTATTTTTCATTAGTTCTTTGGCCTTGAGTATCTATGGTTGTGCCACTTGGCACCTCTACGAGCATTCTAAGCCTTTTTGAAAAGTCATTGGCGCTCTCATGCCAGTGGAAGAACAAACTATTAGATCCTTTCTCAGTCATGCTTCAAACATGATTTTGTCATGCATCAAACCCATGGGCTCTTAGGATTCCATTGAAAATTCTTTGGTGTCTTCGCTCTATTGGATCATCCTCTCATGATGAAGCATGAGTTGTAGATCTACAAAGATGTATGAACTTTAAGTTAGCACATTATTAAGGTAGGGACTTAGGTTAAAACATCTTAGTATAAGGTTTATTTCATGTTTTTTAAACATGAAATAGACTTTAGGCTAAGGTATTTATGCCTAATTTTTCTTGATATTCATACAAGGGGACCCTAGCTAAGCATTTTAGGTCAAATTTTGTGTTGTTTTTAATAAACAAATGTATATTTTGAACTAAAATAGCCATTGAATATGCCCAAAAAGGGGTCAAAATGATTAGTTATCAAGTGCCCAATAAAGTTTTATTGTATTAATAAACACTCTAAAACCTTTGATTAAAAGCCTTTGGCCTAAGTTTTATGTCACAAAGACCCTTGTAAGATAAGAATTAGTGTAAGTCTCTAGCCTAAGGTTCATAACATTTAAATAAATTTAATGGGGAATTTAAGATATAGACTTAAACTACATCCAATTCTACATATATTTGGATTATAAGACCATTTCAAAAGTTGTAGTTCAAATATTTCTAGTATTTGAGCATCCTTTGAGGACTTCCATTAGTCTATAAGGTATTTTATGAGCTTCCTAGTAATACTTTGGAGTCTATGTTAGTTTTTGAGAAAAATAATTCCTTAGCTTAAATTTGACGGTCACACAGATTTCAAATCCGTCCTCACAAATGTCTAATGATGATTGTGTGAACATTGATTTTAAGCTAGTAAGGCTTTTAGTTTAATTGTCTTAAATTTTACAACCACGTGGATGTCAAATATGTCTTCATGGATGTTGTATGAGGGTAATGCAAATTTCAAATTTAAGCTCATCAAACTTCCCATATTCCAATAAGAGGTTACCACTTGGCACCCTCATGGGATTTCTTAGGTTTTTGGAATCATCTCATTTCATCTGATTGAAGATTGTGATGAAGTGAGAGCCATCTAATCATGATAATGTTATTTGTATGCTATTGGATTAATTCAATATGTGAGACCCGTTTGATTTTAATCCTTGAATGTAAGGATGTCGCATGTTGATACTATGGAGATCTTGGGATTTTGACTTTTCAAAACTATCTTCACTCTATCTAATCTTTGGTTTGTGAGGAAGTGAGAACCGTTGATCAGAATTTGGGAGCTTGAATGTGATTGGTCTAAAGGACTGAGTGTTGCATCCTTTTGTGATTTCCTTACATCAACTAATCAAAAGGTCATGAGGAAGCATGAACCATTAGATCTTATGAGTTTCATGCCTTTTAAGTTAGATCTCATGTCTTCCTCACTCCATTGGATCAACCCTTGTGATGGAATGAGAACTATTAGATCCTACAAAAAATAAGTAAATTAATTTAGGACCCATAGTGACATGAAAGACTTATACTAAGGTGTTAAAGCTAAGGTCATATTTGTATTAATAAATATAACAAGGCCTTCGGATTAAAATCTTAAGCTAAGGTATAAATCAAAGGGACCATGTTAGGAAATATTAAAAGAGACCCTAAAAAATTGACATTAGACTTAGAAATATAAATAATTAAATGGGGAAATAATAAAAAAGACCAATAATTTTTTAGGTTAGGTCTAGTCATGTTAAAAAACATGATTAAAATTTAAATATGGTGATTATGCTTAATTCCAAAAAGAGGTTCTAAAAGGATCCTACTAATTTAGTTCCCATCAATATTTAAATTTGAACTAAGTGTTTGCTAGGGTTTTGGAACATGAATTTCTCAGTAGGAACACCATTCAATCTACAACTAAAAGTCAATAACACAAGATAATTCCTTTTAGTGCTTATGGGTGGAGAAAGGGTGGGAACAAAATCCAAGAGGTCAAATAAAATGCTATTATGTGGCATATCCTTTGAAAATGAGGTTTAGAAAACTATATGAAAAGTATTAAGTGTCATGACCCTATTTTTTACTTGGAATTTAAAATTAAATGGGGAGATAGGAAAGTTGCTTTCAGAGGTCTAAATTTCAAATTGATGGAGGAGAGTAGTTTCAATTAACCAACATGTCCATAAAAGGGTTGAAGGTTTACATGGATAAAAGATATAAAGAGGAAGTTATTAAGATATTTATTAAAGGAAAAGAGAAAATAAGTCAATTCCATTATGGTTATCTCAGAGAGTCCCTCCTAGACCCTTGGAGAGTAATTAGTCTCCAAATAATTAAGAACCTTAACTTGGAGGGAAGGTATAAAATATTGTTCTCCAATCACTCTACTTTGTTAAAACATTTTAGACATAATATGATTGTAAATTTCATAGTATTTTATGATGTCATTATAAATTTTCATCATATATGTTCAATTATGTAAGTTATAGATCCTAATTTACTAAGCCTTTATTATTTTGTTGGTTCAAGAAGCTCATTCTTAGTCAATGAACCTTTGGATTAATATCTCATTATTAGAGTCATACCCATCTAGAGAAGTGTTAGACGGGTCAAATAGGGATGAAAGAGGAAATGTATTTCCTAACCATCATAATAAATCTCATGGGAATGAAGTAGTTAATGAATCTTAGGGCCCTAGTTCTATTACCATTAAAAACCCCTCTAAAAAGATAAAAAATTATAATCATGATATAAAGGGAGAGAGAAATAACAATATGAAGTAAGATAAGGCTGCTTAAGACACAAAAAAGGAACGTGATGAAAATGAAGAAATGGTTACTTATAATAAAGTTAGGTTTGATCTAGAAAACATCTTGTTTGAGGATGGATTTGGTTAGTAGACCTTTGGTAATTATTTTGAGATGTATGGGCAAGAGGACGACATTCTACCCATAGGATATCCCCTTAATATCATGAATAAAGTACAACAAGGAGAAATTTATATGCTATTAATCATTAAAGGGAAGGAAATTTGTGAAGGGAATTAAATTATATCCCCTAGCGGGGACCTTATGAGTAGGATCAATACCCTACATTTAGCTTAGAATTATCAAATGGATATTTAATGAAAATAGTAGATTCAATTCTAAGATTGACCTTCTCCATCAACAAATTAATGGTGATTTATCTAATTCTAGGGTTGAGAAATATTTTAATAAATATCATTAGAATATGTTGGGAGATTCTTGTCAATTAAGGAATGAATTATCTATGAATAGTTCAAAAGAGATAAAAATTAAGTTAAGGATAATCTTAAGAAGGTGTTCCATTTTTTGAGTCCTTAATTTTCTAAGTGCTTATTTTCAAACATTTTGTTACTATACACATGTCCTTATATTACATGATCTATATGTATTGAGATATGAAATGTTTTTATTTCCATATGTTTGAGACAGTGGATTTCTACATGTGTAATAATTTTACTTGACTTACATTATTTTAATTATCCATTATGATGATTATTATATTTCCATACTAGTAGAGCTACTATTTATTAGTAATATGATTGACTAAATAAATATATTGATGATTCTCATGAGTATATTACCATTGATTTATTATGCCTTCAATATGTTTGTATGCATTTTATATGGGATGTGATTACTATTATTTTTTACATTCTGCATATCTAGGATAGTGAATTTATGTGTGAATAGATGTGCAAGTTATAAGGGAGGCCAATGATGTAACTAGGACTGTGATGAGTATGAGATCATCATTAGTATAGTAATGTAATGACTATTTGACTTCCTAAAATCCAAACCCAATTATAGTGTCATATGAGGACCTAGCTATAAGTTATGAACCTCCCTACCCATCCTAACATAATTCACCCATTAACACTATTTTTCCCTATTTAACTATACCTTAGAAAAAATTTAAAAATCATAGAATGTCATAATTTTGAAAAGAGGTTCATTTTTTTATCATCACTTTCAAAACTTGGATGGGAACTTTCAACCAAATTTGTAAGTGGCTATAAATTTATTTAGAGGTATATATTTGTTAATTTAAGATCACAATTGACTATAGATTACATTAAGACTTATTTGGATTATGGATAAATCCATAAGATATCCCATGTTCCTATTTATGTCATGGGTAGTAAGAGAATTATAGAGTCATGGACTTACCTTACTTGTCCACATGGGCTTGTAAGAGGAGTTAATGTATATGTCAAATGTTTAACCCAGAGACAAGGAATGGAAAGAGACACATGTCACATTCTCATTAGAAAATGGATGTGAATGATTTGCCTATACAAAGAAGGAAATCCTTAGAAATATTTTTTTCAATTTTTTATTTGATAATTGGACCAGAGGAGAGAAAGAAGGCATCTTATCTTGTGAGGAGGTGAACCAACCCAACCATTTGAAAAGGAATTATATTGTGTAGAACTAATTAAATAACCTAAGTTAAGATTCCATATTCATTTGTATTATTTTCACCATTTTATTAATTTGAAAAATAAGCTTCTCCCTTTTCTTTGCATGTTTTCAAGAGGTGTAAGGTTGATTAGCTTATCATTTTTTCACCTTTATATGCCATGGTTGTGAATATGGCCACCATGTGAATTTTATTACCTAATTTGGCTTTGAAGATGCACCATCCCTATTATCTTGATTATTTATTTTTAAATTCAATTTCATGATTCATTTTTACATTGTTAGGTTGTCTATTTAGGTTTAAATTATGTCTTGTCTTTTTTCTTTTTTCATAGTGGTAGTGGTAAGGAAATGAGTTTCCATTCCATCCTACATGGTTATCATTTAAATACATGTAGTGGCTATAGAAATGAGTTCCCATGCCCTCCTACATGGTTCTTATTTGTGTAGTGGTAGTAGATATGAAACTAATTTCCCATGCCCTCTTATGTGGCTCTTAATTTTTTATTGGTAGTGGCTAGGGAATTGATTTCCCATGCCCTTCTATGTGGTTCTTCTTTGTGTAGTGGTATTGGATAGGGAACTAAGTTCCCATGCTCTCTTACATGGTTCCTTGGCATGGATATGTTGGAATGTTCTTATGGCTACCTATGTTATTATTATTTTGAATTGGTGTTCTTGATGTTCTTAAATCCTTTGGTTTGGGTTATGGAAGTATCTAATCGAGAATGGCCTATTTAGCCTTTTATTTGGGTATACTAGTTGAGTGTTTTGGACACCAATCAAACCTCTTATTATAACCTTGACCTACCTAATACCCTTTATGTTTTTTATGCTAAGAGATGGAAGTCCTAAGATCATGGGTGCCTATGAAAGTTTCCTTTGATGGAAAATGGATGCAATGTGAGCCTTTCATTCGCTTAGCATTGTGGGTTAGATATACAATGTACTTGAAGAATTTTTATTTCAATTCTCATGCAATGATTTTTTATTAAATGGTTATTTTGAAATCATCATAGTGTAATATTTAATTCTAATTATTTTTAAATTATAAGATAAGTTACAATTTTAGACATCCAATTCCTAACATTGTTTGTGTTGAAATTATCAATCTTACTTGAATTACACTCAAATGCACATTTTAGGTCAAAATCATTAAAACACCCTAATGGTTCGAACTTGTCATTTACAAATTTTGATTTTGGTCAAAGTATCCCTAAATGGGGCAATGCATTTTATGATCATGCTAACTTTGATCAGATCATTTCAATTTAAAATGCTAATTTTGCACCAGGGTACTCTATATTACTCTTTTATATCAAATATCTTACATGAGACATGTGACCTTGTTATTTGGTGTTGACAACATCCTAAATGGGAATACAGTTCCAACACCTCTAGAATCACCTTAAAATTCTTCTTGAGTCAAATTATGACCCAATAATATGACTTTCTGATCATTTTGACTAATTGAGAGCTAATTTTCAAATAATTACACAAATGTTGATTAACCTTGTTTAAGGCTAATTGATCCAAATCAAGAGCTTAAGTGGATTTTCCATGAAAGTTGTTGAATATTTATTTTTGGAAATTGATTTCTATTAACTACATCACCTAATGACACCATCATATTGGGTGCCATCCATAAATGCATAAAATATCAGGATTATGGGTCTCCCATGCCTCATTAAGACCCTCAATGCCTATTAAATGCCTCTCTATCCCAAATATTTATGAGGGATATTTATGGATTTAATTATATAATTGGATTAATTCATGACC
Organism: Torreya grandis; assembly: GCA_037957365.1. Taxonomy (NCBI): domain Eukaryota; kingdom Viridiplantae; phylum Streptophyta; class Pinopsida; order Cupressales; family Taxaceae; genus Torreya; species Torreya grandis. The sequence goes on along the minus strand of JARHVA010000051.1, from coordinate 8,781,514 downwards.
ACACATCTCAATTTTGAGATGGATGGTCATGGTTGATCCTTAACCATTTTGAAAATCTATAAATATAAGGGCCATGAATATCATTTTTAAGCTTGATTTGTGAAAATTTATAATGCAAAATTATCTTCTCAATCCTTTTAATTTGATCATTGATTCTATTTTCAAGCTTCATTGATAAGCTAGTTTAGTGATTCCAAATCATGAGCCTACGTTTTACAAGGAGTTCTTGAGACATTAGAGGAGTTGGCCACCATTATTTTTGAATATAAGAGATCTTAATCAAGGGAGAACATGATTTTGAGCCACATTTGTATGTTAAATCCACTTGGGAAGGTAATATGGTATTTCTTTCTTTCAATTATTTCTTATTATTACTTACAATTTCCACATGAATAAATAGGCTTAATTCAGTTTACTCCTATGTATTTTTCCTTTGATTTATTGGACTAATATTTGACTAATCATTTTATGTAATCCTCTCTAAATTTTGGCATGCTCAGTGGGAACACACCCCATAAATTTGGTCACAAAACTCTTTCAAGCAACCTACTAACCTTTGTTATGCAGCATCTTGGAATGAGGAAGCTAAAAGAATGAAATTTTATATTAAAAATCCATTTTCTAGTAAATTACATTTTCATTCTTGAGTGTCATAGTTTTTCTCTCTATTGCAATATCATTGTTGACACAATAGTAATTTTGTAATGAAATCATTTTTTGTTAAATAGTAATTTTGTAATTCGAAGCAGTGATATTGTTAGCCAGAACAATGATTTTCTTTGTCAGATTAGGGATATTGTAGAATACTAATATCATTTTTGGGGTAGTGATATTGTTGATTTAGCCAATGATTTCATCAATAAAATAGTGATTTCATGTTTTCTATGTTTTTTTATCTGTTAATTGTGATGTTGTTTAACAATGATTTTGTTTAGCAACGATTTTATAGGTAAATAGTGATATTGTGTTTTTCTAATGAACTAACCTAAAACAATGATATTGTTGTCTAAAATTGTGATTTTATAGGGAAACAACAATATTGATTGTGTAATAGTGATTTCAAAATAGAGATCTTGTTTTGAGAAGTTACTTCACTCATTTTTAAATTAACTTCAAAGTTAAAGGACATACTGACTTTTTCATTGTAGGATCAAGCTTAGAATTTGTTAAAACATGATTTTTAAACTTTTTTATAAAATTTTAAAATGGATTAGGAACTTTGTTTTGGTGCTTAATGGAAAATTTACATGCTTAGGTAAATATTTTGAAAAATTGTGCTTTTAAAGTTATAACTTAAGACCAAGGGGTCAAAAGAACACCACATAATCTTTCATTTGCTATTTAAAATTGAACTCACTTGTCAAAATTTTGTCTTCAATAGTTGTTTAAACTTAAAATTTGATTGGAAAAAAGAAGGAAATTTCATGTATGCTCTTCCATCCATCCCTTTTAAGGAACTTTTGGAATCAAAAGTGCCATCCTTATTTCAAACATGCCTAGTCCTAGGCATAGAAATAATGTTATCTAAAGCACTCCCCAAAAAAAAGTAAATAGTTTGGGTGACCTTAAAACGACCCTAAATTCTTTATATTAAGTCATTTATTTTTATGCAAACTTAGCTTATTAGGGTGAATTCATTACCTCCCACAAGTTATTTAGGTAAGCTTTGACTTGGTGTTTCATCTCCTGGTACTAACTTTAACAACTCCCACTAGGATCGAAGGTTTGAGTGGTTAAACCACTTTCTAGTGTTGGAGTTATACATGGGATGTATCTACATTTTGAATATCAAACTACACTAAGCAAGTGACAAATGTAGTGGTTGTAAAAAGGACAAAACCTTTTTACAATAAGCTAAGTGCCATGGATACCTAATTTAAGTGTGTTTCTTTTGCAACATGATATGAAATTCATTGGGAAATTGATCCATCTAGACATTTGAAAACTTGTAGATCTTAGACAAATCCCCACTTGCATTGAAATTATTGTTGGTGCAAGGTGTTCCTCAAGGTCCGTGTTGCCGTATTGTCATTTGATATAAGGGGGTGTAACAACCCTACTATATAATGTGTATTTACTTTTGGATGAACACTTAAAATCCTCTCAAATGCCATATATATATGGACTCCAACAATATCATGCAACCTTATCAATTTAGACTTAAGATGATTGTTTTTTGTCATTAGCTTACTTAGTCTTGATTTGTATCTAAAATTTATTGTTAACTCAAACAAACTTAACCAAAACACATTATCCTCAAATTTATTGAGCAAGGGAGGTGTTACGCTGTCCAATTGGAAAATTTATCTTTTCCTTATTCAAAATTGCTATCAAAAACTTTATGTCATGTCATCCACTATGGTGCAGTCATAATGCCCAATTGAGTCTCGACCATTTACCCAATTTATTTAAGTACCTCATTTATAATTCACATTTCAAATTGAAACGTTATAAGTTTTAAGAGTTGGTGTGTTAAATTGGGTATTTGGACACTAAACTTGTTCTAACTTGGGTTTAATTTTTCATTTAGATTGAGGGTCATTTATTAGATTCAAAATCATATTATCATCCTAGTAGACTCAAGTCATCTTACATATCACTCACGCTTTGAGTCCTAGAACATTTTTTATCCTAATAGAACCATGTGGCAATGTTGTGTTACCTATTTTATCCTAGCTTTGTACTTAGTGATTCATGTATGTTTTTACATCTTGAGTTTCTTAGTTCATATTGTCTTCTTCATAATCCAAAGGGCTTTCCTTTAATTTTCTAGGGTCAACTCTTTGAATTTTAAACTAGATTTTATGGTACAGGCATATCATAAAGATCTAGGATTTGGTCAATGAGTTTTCACCTTGGATCTCTGAGTTACCTTACCTTCTTCCAATCTATACGATTTCAACTTTACCAAAAGTTGAGTAAATTTGTCAACCAAATATTTTAATTATGTGTGATTCCAAGCCACCCTCCTTTATAGTCTCTTTTTTACATTAGCCATTTTTTTGAAGAGAACCAAACATACCTTGTTTTAACATTTCGAAACATTGATCCAAATCTAGTCAAACATAGAGAATAACTCTTTTTAGACATGAATCAAAGGTTTACTCATAGTGGGGCCTCTTATGGCCTTAGCTATGAGGATGAGAAATTTTATGATGGTTAAGATAACCCCATTTTTTTTATGACATCCCCACAATAGTAGGATCTAAATATGATAATAATAAATATCAAACCCAAGAAGATCAAGATGAAGCACTTCTTAGGTTGATAAAATTAGGTGCTAGACTACCTTCAGACTTTCCTATAGAACAATTGCATACCTATGTTAGAGAAGGAGAAAAATGATATAAAAAGCAATATTTTGCACAAATAAACATACCTTATTCTTCTAATAAAGGAAAATAAATATAAATAGATTCCAAACCCACAAATATAGGTCTTCTAGCTAAGATCGAGATAATCAGTCAATGATATGTGGATCAAATTGTCATAGACTTAATTGACTCGTTAAATGCCACTTCAATTCATAATGATGCTTTGAAAGAATAGGGAAATGTGGTTAAAAATATGAAAAAAAAATTGATTATAATATAACCATAGTGTATCAAGGTAATCTAAATGAATATTCAAAGTCATAAGAGATCTTACAAAATGTTCCATTTGACATGAAGCATACATTCTTCAATCATCAAGAACCTCTTGTTACATTAAAAAATCAAACACCCAAACATTAAATTTGAATTGAGTAAATCCCTCAAGATAATTTGGCTAGTTATTTCCAACCAATGTATAAATTTTTAAACAAACATAGAACTTCCTAAAATCAACAAGGTACTAAACAGCTAAATTTAGGGAATGTTTTACAATCTAAAAATCATTGGCTTATTCTCTCGACTCAAGGGATGAATCCAAACTAAGGAATGGATCAAAAGGTATATATTCCCTATATATCCACATAAAATTAGGGTCACATTCCATCCTAATATAAATAAAACCAGGGCCACATTCCATCCCAATAACAACACAATCAGGGGCACATTCCACCCCACCAGAAACATAATCAGGGGCACATTCCAGCCCAACAACAACATAATCAAGGGTAAATTCCATCCAAATAGCAACAAAACCAAGTGAAAATTCCACCCTAACATCATCTTATCCAATCCACAAATGCACCAAATATGCAAGAGTGGAATTCTATGAAGAAATTGTTCAGAGCTTGGAGACAAATAGTAGAGTTAAAAAGTACAAATTCGATGAGATATGTCCATATCCATTTGATTTATCTATTCTAAAAAACCCCTTTCCACCTCATTTTGAAGCACACAAATTTGAAAATTAAAAAGGAAAGGGAGATCCACATGAGCACATATAGGTATTCTTTGTCTTATGTCAAGAGGTTGCGTATAGTAGCAAGTACTTACTTCAACTATTTATGTGAAGTTTAGTAGGATAGGATTTCGATTGGCTACTTAAAATACCTAAGGGATTAGTTACAAATTGGAAAAACTTATAAAAAAAAATTGGTAACCATTTATCATATAACATAAAACATGAATTGACCATTTTTGACTTGTGCAAATCCAAATAGCATGATGGTGAAAGTTTTACTACATATCTACAAAGGTCGAGAGCATTGACATGCTACTTTCAACATAACTTGCCAAATAAATAGTTGGCCAATATATTTTCATAGAACTTGCATCCTAAAGTCATGTATAATCTATTATTAGCTTATGCTAACTCATTTGAATAAATTATTGACAAAGGAGTGTAGATTGAGAAGGCTCTTATTGTTAAAGGCCTTGTCAATATTTTCATGTAGGATCAAACATCTAATCAGACTCAATCATCACTTCAAATAGTTATTTAATATAAGCCTAAGGTATTTAACAAAAATAAAAACATGGTTGGAAATGGGGTGATTAAAAAAAGGCATGTACAAATGGTGCAAGACACACCTTCCCCAAATGTACAAATAACTCCCCCAAATCCACCATCTAATTTATAGAGATAGCCTCCATGAAGGACATTTCATAACTATTTTAGAGTCTTTAGCAAGTTAGGAGAACCAATTGAAACAATGTTACAAAAGCTCATCACTACTAATTTGATTGTATGGCTAGTACCAAGGCCATTTCCTCAAGATCAACCAAAACCAGATTGGTACAAAGAGGATGAATGGTGAAACTTCCATCATGTTGTTGGTCACGATTCGTATCATTGCATCCAATTATGACACATTATTGAATACTTTATTGAAAGTGGTGAACTAGAAATTAATTTGGCCCCTAATCAAGATATGAGGATCTATAAAAACCCCTTTCCTCGACATAATCCACCAGCACCACCAAGAAATAATCAAAACCAAGGTCAGAATCAAGGACAGAGGTAGAATCAAAACCAACATCAGGGTCAGAATTATAATGAGCATAATCGAGATCATAATGCCCATACAAACAATGTGTCTTATAACAACATGCCATATGACTATAAAATACTATGGGGCATATTTTTTTTGCACACATTGCCACTATTATTTTGAAACCATGTGGAAAATCTCATGTTCCTTATAGCATGGGACCCATCATTATAAGGTCAACACCTTCCCCATAGTAATGTCACATTAAGTTTACATAATCACACTACAACTCCATTTGCATGGGTTACTAGTTCTGAATAATAACACCCTTCTTATTGTAAATACTCATCATTGACTCAAAATTGTATCAATATAGCTAGACACCTGTAAGTCATCATCCAATGCCCTTTTCCTTTTCTAATTATAATGACTCCTTGCCACCGCTAGGTTGTGTAGTCACAACTAGACACCCATGATTCACCATTTAGGGCCCTTTGCCCACTTATTCCATGAAACCTAATGAGAACATTGTGCTAATATTTCTAAGGCTGAATATTGTGCAAACAAAGACTAAACTAGCTCAATCCACAATAAAAAAGACTTATAGTTTAGTGGACCACTTGAACAAAACCCCTACATAGATTTCTATATTATAACTCTTACAGACATCTGATATCCATAGAACTATTATGAATAACTTTTTGAAAGAATCTAATATTCCTAATGATATAAACCCTAATCAATTCTAGAACCTAGTTGGACATTTGTCTTCATTTTGGCAAATCAAATTTGACCATAAAGACATGTCCACTCTTGGCCCAAACCATAATAACCCACTGTAGATTAAGATAATCATTATAGATCATAAAATCAAGTGAGTTATTATATATAATGGTTCAAGTCTGAACATCATATCTTTTAAATTGATATAATGATTGGGCTATGTGGATAAAGACATTCAGCCAAAAACTATTACAATCAAGGATTATGATAATGTTGAGAGGAAGTCTTTGGGTATAATTTGGTTACCAGTCATGGTTGGGTCTATTTATCATCACACATTACTCCATATTATGTATATTGAACTTCCTTATAACATAATTCTTAGTCATCCCTAGATCCATGAAGCACAAGTAGTGACATCCACTCTTCACCAATGACTTAAGTTTCCCCATAATGGTATCGAGGTTACTATTCCCATTGATCAGTAGCCATATCAATAATGCAAACATATTGATGTTGAGTTTCATAATTATAACTATTGACCAAGTTTTGAATTCATTGTGAAGAAGAACAAATCCATCATTTTCCATCCATCTCCATCTAATTATATCAACCCTAGTGATCTAGCTTCCACTTCAGTTGATCCATTTCTTGTAACTCTTGCAAAATAGTTTGTTATTAAAGACATGGGTATTTCCATGTACCATATTAAATATGTCCTCCATATTAAAAAAATTCCTAAATACCTTAAATCATTTGGAAATCCTAAACCATCCAAGACTCCTAACAGACCTAACCAGATTTGGCAGCCAAAGAAAAAACAACAAAAACCACCTATAGTTTTTATACATGCAATTATGCCAAAGAAAGATCAAGAGGATTTTATCGAGGGAGATTGGTTATATTCTGAAGGCCTTACTAATTTCTTTTAGAACCTAAAGTATCCTATCCCTAACTAGATAATGGATCATCTTGACTATATAGGGAAAGGCATTAGCCCATAAGTGTAAGGAATATTCGAACCCTTATCAGTTGGAGTTGTCAATTAGAATCATGGTCTTAGATTTAAACCACTAGAGGATGACCTCATGAATGTTGATAGTGGCTCTTCTAAAGTGACTAGTGATAAGACTCCTAGTAGTGACATAACATCCCCTTATAGCCTTTCTGAAGCTCTTGATGGCTCAGATCTAGTTGATTCAAATGCCATATTAACCATAATGCCTATTAGAGATTCCTATCCTAAATTTCAAACCCATCTTAGTGGTGCTTCCTTCTTAAAGTAAGACATTATATATTTACCATTAAAGCTTCCCATCCTGAAGCAAACCCTTATTATTCCCTATGTCTTTGCCATCCTGAACTCATAGATTGGGACTAGTAAAATTTAGTCATATGCCTCAATGAGTTTCAAAATGAAGAATCAATTGTAAAATACATGGTCCTATGAGATGGATTTCCCATTAGATCCTTCTACCTATTTTGGAAAGAAATAAAACTTTCTTGGTCATAATAAAGAACAAACATCAATATCTTTGGGTGAAAACCTCTTTGAGGTGCTCATCGATTAGGTAAAAAGTAATGAAAAAGACAAGCCTTTGAGTGAAAACCTATTTCAAGTGCTCCTAGGTGGGAAAGTTTACGCATCCCCTACGAACACAAAAGGTCCATCTAGCCCAATTTCCATAGTTAGTACAAGCATCTCTTCAAAACAACATCAAATATTTGATCATCTTGCTCTTGATTTTCTTGAGGCTTTTGCTACTTGGCCTTTACCTAAGATGGCTAATTTTGATTCATCATACAATATATAACTTTGGGAGGAACAACAAGAAGATGTGGTAGAATAAAATGATGATGATCATTCCTTGCCTATAATTCTAGAATATGGATCCACACTTCTTGTGGAGAACATGATAGAAGTGAATCTGAGAACCTATGAGGATCTCAAAATTGTTTATCTTGGAGCTTCCCTTACTAAAGTAGAACATGAGAATATTATATAAATTCTTAAGGATTATATAGACATATTTTCATGGGCATACTCTGACATGCCAAGCTTGGACCCTAATTTGGTTGTGTATCACCTTGTTGTCCATCCCAATGCCAAACTATTCAAGCAAAAACTGATAAAGATGCATCCACACATCACCCTATTAGTTAAGGCCAAACTATAAAAGTTGTTAGGAGCTAATTTTATTAGACCACTGGATTATTTTGAATGGGTTTCTAACATAGTCATAGTGAGTAAAAAGACCTTAGGTATATGTCTTTGCACTAAGTTTTGAGATATCAACAAAGCATGCCCCAAAGATGATTTTCCTCTACCCAACATCAACATGATGATCGACTCAACTATTGGGTATGAGATAATATCCTTAATAGATGGATTTTCTAGTTATAATCAGATCAAGATATCCCTCAAAGACTATCACAAGACTATTTTCACCACTCTATGGGGGACATTTTGTTACTAAGTCATGCCATTTGGCTTGAAGAATGCTAGATCAACATATCAATGTGCAATGACTATCATCTTCCATGCAATAATGTATGACATTGTAGAGGACTATGTTGATGATATACTATAAAAATCATAAACAAGAGTTAGACATCCTGATGTTCTATGAAGAATCTTTGAGAGGCTTTTTAAATATAAAGTCTACTTGAATCCTAACAAATGTGTCTTTAGAGTCACATCATGGAAATTTCTAAGGTTTATTATATCACAATGAGGGATCAAATTTTACCCTATAAAATTCAACACTATTATGGAAATGCTTCCACCAAATAATCTTAAATAATTGCAAAGATTGCAAGGAAAGATCTAGTCTATACATAGGTTCATTATTCAATTGGCAAATAAGTGCCACCCATTTACTCATATTTTTAAGAAAGTGGTAACATTTCAATGGGATGAAGATTTTTAGATAGCATTTTCAAAGCCTAAGACATACTTGGTTAATCCACCAGTCTTAAGATTGCCAACATAGGGAAATCCACTACTTCTTTATATATCAGCCATAAAACATGTAATGGGGGAAATTTTGGCACAATATGATGATCATGGTAAAGAACACATTGTTTATTATTTAAGCTTCACATTGATGGATTATGAATGTAATTATATTCCTATTGAGAAGTCATGTTTATATATGGTGTTTACCACTCAAAAATTATGACATATATGCTAAATAAAAAACTATTGTCATCACCAAGGTGGACCCCCTCAAGTTCCTCTTGTCTAAAACAACTCTTCAAGGATGCATGGCTAAATGGGTTATGCTCCTCAGTGAGTTTGAAATTGAGTACTAGAATCAAAATTCAATCAAAGGGCAAGTAATGACTAACCAACTTGTAGAAGCTCCTATTAAGGATACTCAACCTCTCAAGTTTGACTTTCTAGATGATTATATCATGATGATAAAACAAGCACTGCATGAACATGAATAGTGGATTATCTATTTTGATGGATCCTTCACATCCCATGGATATGGATCTGGCATATTATTGATCACACCATAGGGAGATTTGATTACCAAAACATTCCATTTGCAATTTCATTGTATAAATAATATCACTAAGTATGAGGCATTGATTATAGGGATCTATCTTACTATATAGTGGGATATTAAAATCTTAAAGGTCTATGGAGATTCATATTTAATCATTAATTAGACCACTGATCAGTATCAAAAAAGAGATGATAAGCTTGTTCCTTACAAGAAAATTGTTGATAACCTCAAAATGGATTTCAAATCTCCATAATTTGAATAAGTTCTTAGAGTAAATAATAGATCTGTTGACGTAATGGTAATGATTGGATTTATAATTCAAATGGATGGTAATGCTAAAGAGTATAATTTATTGATTTAAAATCTTATTTAGCCTATGCATATTATAATATATTTAGAGAGGGTATGCACCATTACTAGTCTTAATCCCCTACCTGAGCTACCATGGTACCAAGATTTTTATAACTATTTTCATAGTCATGTCTTCCACACCAACCTTTCCAATAACCAATAGAAACTATTCCTTCATTTCTTAACACATTATACTCTCCTTGGAAACATGATTTATCAAAAATGCTATGATAGAATGCTTCATCATTGTTTATCTTTGGGAGAATCCAAACTACAACTAAAGGAGGTTCATGAAGGAATGTGTGGAGCCCATAGCAATAGTGTAGTTCTAGAAAATAAGCTCATTAGAATAGGCTATTATTGGCCTAAAATGGAGACTGATGCTTGAAATTATGTGAATAATTATGTTCCTTATCACCAACATGGAAAATTGATATAGTACCTTCTTTACCACTATAGCCAATCACAACACCATAACTATTCTTAATGTGGGGTCTTGATCTCATCAAGAAAATTAACCTAACATTTTCATATGGCCATAAGCATATTTTGACTACAACTGAGTACTATACCAAGTGGATTGAGACCATTCCTCTCACTTATGTTACCAAGAAGTAGATAGCCATATTCATTCATTACTATATCATCTATTGATATGGCATCCTAGCCCATATTATATCTAATAATGGTGGATCCTTTGTGAACCAAGATGTGAAATATCTTTATGTAAATTTCAAAATCAAGCACAAGAAATCAACTCCATATAACCCACAAGGTAACAGACAAGCTAAGGCATCAAACAAAACCATTCTAGCCATCTTAAAAAATATTATCAATGACGCTAGCCATAATTAGCACTTGTAACTCTATCCTACCATTTGGGCTTATAGAACCAATCATCGAACCCCAACTAGATCCACTATATACTACCTTGTTTTTATCACTTAATCTATTATCCTAGTCGATATTGAGATACCATCATTGTGAATATCACTAAATCACATCAAAGATGATAAAGACTATAGAGACTCATAGCTGCAAGAACTAGAACTTATTAATGGTAAGCATTTGGTAACCCTAAAAAACTTGTAGGCCTACCATAATAGATTATAGAGAAGTTACAACAAGTACATTCTCCCTTGAGAGTTTAAGATTAGTGACATGGTTTTAAAAGAGAAACAAAAGAACATAAATGTTGAATTTAAAAATAAAGGTAAGTTTTATCCTAATTGGTTGGGACCATATATTTTCATAGTGCACTATGGATTAGGGGCATATCAATTGGCTAAACCTAATAGTGAAGAACTTCTAGAGCCCATGAACATCGTACACCTTAAGAGGTTCTGCACATGAATAACTTTGAACCATTGTCTACAAGACCCTTGACTTGGAGGCAACTTGTGCTAGAGTAATTTTGTCTCACCATTTTATCCTACCCTGAACATATTTTATACTACCTTGGTCCACTCTTCATGACTCCAGATAGTGAAGGATTTGGAATCATTGGCATTTTGAACACATTTTATCCTATCCTAGATCATTCTCCTTGAGAACCATATTCTTTGTTATGTCTTGAGCATGTTTTAAGCTTGAACACTTTTAATCCCTCAACTAATTATGATCCTAATTATGTCTCATAAACATTATGACCATCTTCATCACTAGTTCTATAAAGTAGTTCAGCTAGGACAACATTTTGTCATTTTTTTCTATAGAGAAGTGAACAAGAACATCTTCTCAATTGGGGACCTTTGCCACACTATTATAGATAAGTGAACATAGATAATTCTTCAAATTTACTTCATATTGTACACTATTCTATGTTACATTTTATTCTCTTTGTAGGCATTTGTTGTCAAGATCCTCACTCATACCGATTTATGAACATGGGTTATTGCAGCCAGCTTAGCTATTTTATTAGAACCTCTACTCTTAGACATGAATCTTCTTGACTAACTAGTCACACTTTATGCATATTTTATCCCAAAAACATGAAAAACATTAGAAATACCAAAAACATCAGAACATGATCCAAAAAAGAACAAAAACATTATCTCATGCTTCTATACATTTGTACATTCCCATCCTACCATGCTACACTATTATTGTTTTGCTAGTAAAGAAACACCATTTCATCTTGTCCCATGTACTTGTTATTTTTCAAGATCATTCTTTCTCATCCCATCAAGACCATTATCATTTATTTTTCATATCTTCCATTTCTTCTATAACATTAATCATCCTAGTCTAATCATCATTTTTCTTCTATCCCATTTCTTGGGAGAACTACATTTAGCCTGAAGTTCATTTTGGAACATGCATCTATGGAACTATGTAGGTAACATCCACTTGTCTTATACATCTAGAGTCAGCTTGGCTAACCCCTTTGTTTTCTTCTATTTCCCCTTTTCTTCTATCATTGTTCCCTTTAATAGGGAAAAAATTAGTGTGTCATTATTCTTTATTAATTTTGTGGTGGAAAGTAATGCCTCTATCGCATGTACATGAACATTTGTCTTTAAACCACACTAAATTGGATTTTGTTTGTGTGTGTTTATTTCAGTTTTCTTGGTGTTTTGTGGTGATTTTTCACCTCTCCTTTTATTTCTTCTCCTTTTCTCTTTTTATTACTTCTTGTCTCATCTTGGTCTTGTGTTTCCCTGTATGTTTTTACTTATCTCTTTTGTGTTTTAGAACATATTGATGATTCGCATGGATCTTGATTATTTATATCTTGATCCTATGTTGTTAAGTTGTTCTTAGACTATTTTATTTATCTGATTATTATTGATGTCTTATTTTTCTATTTGATTTTACTTTTCTCTTTTGTGTTCAAGAATGTCTTGATGGTCCACATGGATTTTGATTATTTATATCTTGGTCTCATGTCATTCAGATGTTCTTGCTCTTTATTTTTAAATATTTTTTGTTCCTACTTAAGTCTTGATTGATCATATCTTGATTTCAAGTTAGGTTCATTTATGTTTATCTTTTAATTTGTCTTTGCTTTTTTATTTAAATGTAAATAACTGTAACTCTGGTTTTGGTCATTCTTTTACCATTATCCTTAATTATAGGTATTCACATTTGAACCAACTCAGAGTAATTGAAATATTATGTCATTATAAGTTATTCATACTTATGATGCCTAATTTATTTTGCTATTAAAAGCACTTTATGCTCAGGTTTCAAATTCTTAACATCAACATTACTCTGATGAACAGTTCTCAAGAACACTTTGCATAATGTAGGCTCATAATATGAAAATAGGCATCTAGGTATCATGCATTTTAGCACTCAACTCTATGCTTATATGTGCATCCCTTTGCATAAATTTTGAGTCTAATTAATTATTGGTCAATTTCCATCATTACTCATTCCATTCTCTCCCAAACTTGGGTGAATTACATTGGCTTGAAGTTCATGTTAGAACATGAGTCCATAGAACTATGTAGGCAACATCCACTTATCTAGCACATTTAGAATTAGCTCACCTATCTTTAATTCTTCTTTTCATCTCTCTCATCACTTTGTGCATTCTCATATGTTGGGTTTTGTGTGGCTTTCTAAGCCATTACACCATTGCATGTACGTTTTCACCCACTCACTTTAACCTATCTTTTGGGTTATATCCTTGATTTATTTTTCTTACCAATTTCCCACATTGGGGCACAACATCTGAACTATGTTAGAATCAAATCAGCTCTACATGGTTAAACCATTATTTATTCTTTATAAATGATCAAAATTTTCCCTACTAATGCAAAACTATCTTATCATGATCACATTTGCTATATTAGGGCACCTCTTATTATCTTATCTCTGGAGACCCTATTCTAGTGGTGCTTCCCTTCTTGAAGCATGATGTTCTCTCTTTTCCTCTAATTTCAAGCTCTCCACACTAATGCCCATGATGGAAAAATTTAGTGTGCAACTTGTCTTGGGATTTATCAATGTCGTAAGCACATAAATTGTACTCTCAAATTAGGTACGTTTAAAGTGTGTCCCTTACATTTATGGATTATATCTTTCCCATTCCCCCCATCTCTAGGGCCTGTTATATTCTAATTATATTTTTATCATTGATGGTAATCATGTGCACATGCATTATCTTGTCTGAATGTGATCTATTCCATGGGTTAACCTCTCACTTTCTCTCTCTTTTTGAGAGTCCATCTTTCTCTTTCATCCTAGTATGTCATCTCAAGGGGGCATCATGGGTCTATTATAATTTTTTATTGACAACTCTTTTATTTGAAAAGATGTTGCTTTACCTAAATGTCTTAATATGCCTTCTCAAATAGGGAGAAAATGTAGACATCTAATTCCTAACACCATTTATGTTTAAATTATCAATCTTACTCAAATTGCACTCAAATGCACATTTTAGGTCAAAATCATTAAAACACCCGAAATGGTTCAAACTTGTCATTTATAAGTGTTGATTTAGGTCAAAGTATCCCTAAATAGGGAAATGTATTTTATGAGCCAACTAACTTTGATCAAATCATTTCAAGTCAAAATGCTAATTTTGCACTTGGGTGCTCTAGATTACTCTTTTATATCAAATACATTGCATGATACATGTACCCTTTTTATTTTGTATTGATAGCATCCTAAATGGGAATGTAGTTCCAATGCATCTATCATCACCTTCCAATTCTTCTCAAGTAAAATTACAACCCAATAATATGACCTTATGACCATTTTGATTAATTGAAGGCCAATTTCCAAATAATTTCACAAATGTTGATTAACCTTGTTTAAGGCTAATTGATCCAAATCAAGAGCTTAAGTGAATTTTCCATGAGAGTTGTTGAATATTTCTTGTTAGAAATTGATTTCTATTAACTACACCTAATGACATCATCATATGGGGTGGCATCCATAAACCATAAATACATAAAATATCAATATTATGGATCTCCCATGCCTCATTAAGACCTTCCACGCCTCTTAAATTCCCCTCTATCCCAAATATTTGAGGTATATTTATGGATTTAATTACATAATTGGATTAATTTATGGCCACACATCTCAATCTTGAGATGGACGATCATGGTTGATCCTGAACCATTTTGAAAATCTATAAATAGAAGGGCCATGAACATAATTTTTAAGATTGATTTGTGCAAAGTTATAATTCAAAATCATCTTCTCAATCTTTTACATTTTATCATTGATTTTATTTTCAAGCTTCATTGATAGGATAATTTAGTGATTACAAATCATGAGCCTAGGATTTACAAGGATTTATTGAGACATTAGAATAGTTGGCCACCATTATTATTGAAGACAAGAGCTATTGATCAAGGGAGAACATGATTTTGAGCCATATTTGTATGGTGAATCCACTTGAGAAGGTAATATGGTATTACTTTGTTTCAATTGTTTCTTACTATTACTTACAATTCTTGCATGAATAAATAGGCTTAATTCGGTTTACTCTTATGTATTTTTCCTTTGATTAATTGGACTAATATTTGACTAATCATTTTATGTAATCCTCTCTACAACAATAGGCATTCAAATTAAGTGTAAATACTTTATCTCTATTGCACTCTCTTAAAAAACAAATTTTATTGGAGTATGAATGAAAATAATGAATTTAATTGTGAAAATTAATGTGTACTTATCTTTTTGATTTCTTAAATTACATGTTTCTTATATATAATATAAAATAGTTTTTAATTCCCTTGGAAAGTTTGTAAACCCCCCTTATTTAGATTAAATCCTTAAAGAGGCCATTCTAGTTTTATAATTTTTGTGCATATCTAATGTTTATTAAATATCTAAAAAGTAAATTTTTTTATAAACTGACTATACTAGGATTTTGAAGAAAATCACAGATTAATTTTAGGAGCTAACTAAAAGATACACTTTTTTGAGTGAAACCAATGCAAATGGCCTTAAATCCCTTGAAATCTTGTCTAAACTTTTCCTAAATTTATTACACATAATTTTATGAAGTTTAGTAGTTTAAATAATTTTAAATAAAAATTTATAATTTTATGATTTTGTTGCTTCTTGTTTCATAATTATTTGATTAATGATGCTCTAGTTATAAATTTTTGAAAATAAGTTTCATGTAAAGAAGTTCTTGTTTACATAGCCCCTTTTGAAGGGCATTGACCTCTTATTGTCAGGTAACTAGCTATTGCATCAATGATCACCCATGTGACATATAGTGAGTGTGGGATCCCCAAGGGTGTTAGTGCTTTGGCTTGGGCAATTATCACCAACCTAACTATTAGTCTCAGTTTATGAGAGGAGACCACATGGCTTTTAATCCATGCAGTTATCTCCTCATTACTTAGTTTTTAGCTATAATTTATTCAAACCATCTAATTTATTTTTTAATAAAATAATTTTATTATTATTTAATTCAATTTAATGTAAAACTATACTTTTACTAAATTTTATCCTAATTGAGAATGTTTAAAATAAAAAAAATTATAACAGAGATAACCCTGTTTGTGAAGTTGATTGAGGCTTCCTAGAGACTTAGGGGGTGAGAAACTCAAATTGGACCCAACCTCAATATTTTATTATATTTTTTCTGGAATAGGTCCTATGACCTGAAGTGGCATCATTTTCTATATATGTTGATTTTGTCCCATGGAGATCAATTTAGACCTTTTTGACATTTATGGGTTCTTAGAAGCCCTAGAAAGGGTTGACCCAAAAAGGGACCCCTATTAAATTTATGTATTATATTGTATGAAATATTAAATTTAACTTGAAACTATTTTTTTAAATAATTTTACCTTAAACCTAGCTTAGTGGCCATTAATGAATATAGAGGAACTTGAAGCTCTAAAATTATTATTTTTATAATTGTGAGAGTTTGAGATCACCTAGAGACTTTTTGTTGATCTGGGTTCTTGAAAATTTAGTACACACACCTTTATATCACATAAATGTTTTGAAAATATTTAAGTTTATTTGTGATAAATCTTGATGGTGGTCATCCAAGGGTGACGAAGGTGTATAGGGGTGACTATTTGTAAGTCATTCCCCAACACTTCCTCTCCATTTTCCAAATATAAGTTTGTAACTTAATGACTGATTTGGGTCATTTATTATCTCTATAATTATTTATAAGGTTTTTAGACCTTTGACCAAATTTGATAGTAGAGGTTGAATCATATCCAATAGGTGAGATGGGTTGTTTCATCTTTAGGGAGGTTAATTGAGATATTTTAGACCCATTTGGAGGTTGTATGGAGACTATATTATTCTTGGTTGATCACTTTCCATGAATTTGATTTAAGTCTAAAATATATTTTAATTATGACTTAAGTGTGAACCAAGCCATGTGATTCATCAAAATCACCCAAAGATATTTTTTGAACATCGTGAAGAGTTAGCTATAAATTTTTAAGCTAGTGGTTGCTTGAACCCACCTTACCTTAGTCAAGCATGATTTTTATGCATTGGATTTGTGGGTCCCACTAAGTTTTCTTAGAGAGTTGTAGGCTAGTTTTTTAGCCTGTAGATCAACTCAAGTAAGTGGGGATGACATGGTTGTGTAGTAACCATGTGACCACTTACACATTGCCATGTAGTTGAGGCATGTGAAATTTTTGGATGCCTTTTACATCTCATGCCATGAAATGGACAAAAAATAAGAAATATAGTTATGTAAAATGTGCATTGTACATTTTCAAAAAAAATTGGATTTTTTTTTTGTAGTTTGTTCATGCAAATTTTAGGCATGACATTTTAGTATTAAAGTATGGATAAAACATTGATAGCTTTAGGGATCACTATTCAGTAATGTTTACTCTATAATGAATCGATACATGTATTCATTGGTGATACACCTCCTTGGGGAGGTAGGCATAGTACACATGAAATTTTCCTTAGAATATGGACTCTTTTTCCAAGTATTAAATGCTTGGATCTTTATTTTGGTGTTTAAACTTGAGAGACCTATCATAAAATTATTTGACATTCACCCATATAGTACAATGGATGAGGTTTGATGAATGATTGAAATAAAGGATCAAACTAGGTGGTAGGAATTTAGATTGTCATGAGGGCCAAGTGATTGTTAGATTATGAGAGATATATGGTGTGTTACGTTGATGGGAATTCCGTATGAAATTAGTCATACGCATATTAAATTAGATGAATTCATAAATAATTTCATGGGAAATAATGATATTTATTCTTAAAACCTTAAGATCTGATCTTATCTAGACAATAGATTGTCTTGTATGCCTATGGTTAACATGGGCTTTTCAAGGTTCGTTGCCCCCTTTCAAGCAAACATTGCCTTACCACTAAAGTAAAGTGTCTTATAGGTTTTATTGATATTTATCTCACCTTGAATGATGATATTGGAATGAATTAGGTGTATAATAATAAGCAATCCCATTTTCATTAGTTGTCAACTATTTCCTTGCAACTAGTTCTAGGAAACATTTACGCATATTCCTTGTTTAGGTCGAAAGGATTATCTATGCGTAATAAGATGATTATAGAGATCTTAGGGGCATATTTGGTCCACAAAAGGACTAAGAGCCTGACATTTTTACACATAAGTTTTCCACTTGAAAAATATTTACATACATACGTGTGTTATTGAATTTTCTTTCCCTTATGTGATGGACTAGTGCTACCACATGGAGGGCCTTGTTATGGATCCCCATATGGGTCACTAAATTTTCACCTATATTTTTAGTAAATGACATTTGTATCATTTTATTAGTGTCATATACCATTTTTTTAACCACATGATGGAATGAGTTTCTATTGGAGTTGGACATCGGTGATGATTAGAGAGGAACATAGAGGATTTTAAATCACTTGGCACCAAGCAAGTGCAATCATAAACTTAATCAAAGTGAGGAATATGTTAGCATGGTATTATTTACTCTTTTTTCATTTTTTATGATACCCAATGAAAATGGATTTACTTTATTTGTTGATATCCAAATGTTATGGTCAACAACCCATTTGAGGTTATGACCTTATTGCATGGAGTATCTATATAAAGAATATCCATATATTGAAACAATGGTGTTTTGGAGGTGACCTTATTAATAAGGACCCTCAAGAGTAATGTGTTTTGTTTTTCCTCATTACTATAAGGTTAGAGTGTAACTTCTTATTTTTGATCATCTTGATTTAATCAATGTATCCATGATAGATGAGTTCCTTGAAGACAATGAGATAATTTCCTCATGGGTAAGTTTTGTTTTGCAAGGTGGTGGCACCTAATTGAGTGGATTTCCTATGA
This sequence comes from Torreya grandis, assembly GCA_037957365.1. Lineage (NCBI taxonomy): Eukaryota > Viridiplantae > Streptophyta > Pinopsida > Cupressales > Taxaceae > Torreya > Torreya grandis. Next base: position 8,762,316 of record JARHVA010000051.1, on the reverse strand, counting down.
GTTTTGATAGTAGTGATGTAATATAAGTTTATTTTAGAGATAGATGTAACATTAACCCTAAGTGGGTGTACTTCATATTTCTATTATTCATACTCATGATAAGGGTATGTGTTTACTTTTATACCTTGCATGATAGTTTCTTAGAGCATGCAATTTAGCTTGGATTATGATATCTAAAAATTTTTAGGTGTCGACCTTATTGAGATGACCTCTTTCTCATTGTTTTGACCATTACATCTTTTTGATAGTATGTGTTTTTTAAATGTATATTGAATCTTAAGGTATGCATTGCCACATTAAATGCTTGTGTTGGTTTTTTGTGTTAATAGTACCTCATTTTCATAATTATGCCACACCCTTGTTTGGATTTTGAATTTTGATCCATCCTTATGTATGGCTTAATTAGGTGTGAATGTGTTGCACATCCATATTTCTTTTCTATTTTTTCCTAATAGGATGCATTATATAGCATGGTGTCATTTTATTAATCATCTAGGAGTGGAACTTATAATTTAACTCTTATATGATGTCTTTTTCTCCCATTATTCATAATTTTATATTAAATTATTGTATAATATTCTTGGAATTCTCATGAGGTATGGTTTCAGATTAAACCTAAAGGGGCTAAATTCTAGGGTATCATAATGGATATTACATGTGATTATTAGAAGTTGGAATCTTGTTATAAAGATAATTTTTGATATGGGGATTTTTTGTATAATTATGTGTCCTTAGGGGGAATTTATACCTTTATTAAATCTAGTATCCATTCCTTCAAGTGAGTTTATTTATTTCTAGTTGTGTATCACATTGGATAGGTGATTACCTAACATATTTCATGAGTGTCATTAATAAAAGGTTCCTATAACCTTATCAATAATTTTATATTGAGTATCCTTGGTGATGTTTAGACCTTTTCAATTTATAAACAAATCCATTAGAGGCCACTTTTTCTATGTGTAGTGGGTGTTGTGCAAGCTTGATATGCTCCTCACTAAAATAAGTGTACACCTATTTTATGTGGTGTTGTGCCTTGAGAACATCAATTAAATGGGAGGGGATATAGAAAGACCCCTCAGATATTGATACCACCCTTGAATGGTGGGAATCCTCCTCATAGTAGAGTAGTGTAGTATGTTATGTTAGTGGACTCCTATGCATTAGTATTATGTTTTTGGATTCATATTCCATACATTGTGTTGATTTGATAAGAGTATTTTTATAGATATAACTTAACTTGTATAAATATGAGTTGATACTCTCTCACCATTAAGTGAAATCATCATAATTCCATTGAGTGGATTATATCTTATAATATATTAAGTAAATATTCCTCTTGATCAGATTCATATATCATTGTTGATTTGAATACATTCCTTAGAATTCATAGAATGGTGTCTTATACTTCATTTTGGTTATATAATTTGTATAAACGAATAATATTGATACCTCTATGTGATTTAACCTTTTCTCCTATTTGAAAAAAAAATTGTGATCTTTACCACTTACAATTTGGTAAGTATTTGATGGTTTTGGAAAATTGGAGTTGTGTTGCATTCTTCATACCATTAGGGTATTAAAAAATGTTTCTAGTTTATTTATATATTATCTCCCTACTCCCCACTTGTGGCCTTCAAGACCCACATTATTTATTATTATTGTATTTGAACTTGTAAACTTTTACAATGTGATATGGTGTACCTTGAAATTATATCAAATTTCAATTGGTATTTTAAAGTTGATTGGAATCATATTTTTATGATTTTCCTTATTTGGATTAAAGGCTATTTATCCATTTATTATTTTGAAATTTTATTTAATGTTTTATCCTCTACCTTTCTTTCTTATCTGTTATTTTGTATTGAATTGGGCAATCTAGCCATTTTCACATTTATTATTTCTTGCATCATATTGGGTTGTTTAACCTTTACATTGTTCTCTTTTGTGGATTGATTTGGGTTGCTTAACCAATTTAAATCCACTCTTTGATTGGGTTATTAAATTTTCAACTTGTTAAATTGTGTATTTTAGATGAGCCTTATTGTGTACCTTTTGACTTATGTGAGTGTGGACGTAATAGATGAGAATTATCTTGTCAACATTAGCATGTGAGATCATTGACTTAGAAAGATTACTAAGTTGAGTCAGTAGGATTTGTTGAGATTGTTTAAACATCCTTAAAATTAGTTATTTTACTTTCAAGAAGAAGTATGCATAAGAATATGGGGAAGTGAGGCCCTAATTTTTTAAATGTTTATTTCATATATTTTTTATTTGTACATAGGTCTTACTATGACATGATTTTTATGTATTGATACATGAGATGTTATTATTACCTTATGTTTGAGATAGTGGATTGTGTTGTTCCCTAACACACCCCATTTTATAAAATTAAATAGGGACCCATTATAGTTTGAATATATTTATTCAAGGTCCTATAATACTTAGAGATTCATGACATTGGTTTTAATTTGCAAAATTCTAAATTTGTCCTCAATGTCTAAATTTATAGAATTTCAAATTATGAAAATCAAAGCTTGAACATTGATTTTGATTTATTTTAGACCTTGGTTTTTCATAATTATTCTTTAAAATTGACTTTATTATTTATGGACTAACATAACTAATGTGTCATGTTATATTGTTCTTTGATTTTCATATGTTCATAGGATTATTGACAAGAATTTAACTTTATTTTATAAGATAGGGATAGGTGGAAAGATTATATTAACTAGAGTCTTTTGGACGTTACAAAAGCCTAAGTTTTTTAAAGTCCCTGAGTTTTGAATTTTTTATAGTTGGCACAATTATGTTAACTCACAATTTTGGAGCATATAAAGTAGGTTGGAAGGTTTAAAGTTCCCATGATCTAAGAATTCGATAAATGGCATTACCAAATTATTCTAAACTTATTTTTTTAATGTAAAACTTCCATACTTTACTAAGTCAAGTCACAAATGGTAAAACCATGTTTAGTCAGGAAAAAAGTTCACTTCAAATAAAATTATAAGTCTTCAAAGTTTCTGAACCCTAAGAACATGCCATATGGTGTAACTATGTTACCCATAACCAAAAAAATATAGATAAAGTTAATCATCTAATGCTCCCCTAGTTATAAAATCTTGAGAGGTTGACAAGTGGCATAATTTAATAGCCCAGAACCTTGGAAGTTTAATACCAAGTTAATAGATTAATAGTTTCATAGCTCAAAGGCCTTGAGTCTTTGTAGTATCAAGATCACACCATGTGGAAAGATTGTGTTACCTAGATACTTAACAAGGATGTACATAATTAAAAATTTCAAATAGCTGAGGTCTCAAGCTATTGAGTTCTATAGGATTGATATTTTTCCATGTGGATTGATCACATTAACTTGTATCCACAGAGTATATAAAGAAAGATCATAAATTTAGAGACTTAGGTAAATGAGAAGTAGACAAGTGTCATGATCTAGGAGATGTATGGACAAATTAAAATTATATAAGTTTTATAGTGAAGCAAAATCCAATGAGAAATACATTGACACGTGTCTCAAATAAGTGACTGGACATCCAAAGTTTATGAAAATTTGTTATATGGAGAACATAAACCCACCAAAGTTGATTGACACATATAAATTTAGAATAGTAATAAAATAAATAGCCATTATTCACATTAAAGTTGCATGAATTATGCATTCAATGCAAATAATTTGGGTAATATATGGAAAATCTAAGCAAAGTAATATCACTTCACCATCAATCTATGAGTGAACATTATAATTTAGAGATCTCAAGCTACCAAAATACCTATTTTTCTTAGTGAATTTGTGAATAAAGTTCAAATAGTTTGAAAAGGAATTACATAGTCCATATCATTGTGATGACTTCCCAAAAAAAACCACACATCTAGGCTATTTCTATATACATTATTTCTAGACACACTGAGTATATTGACACATTATTCAACTAGAGTGCCTTGGATATTAAACCAAATATTCGGCTTTCTAGAATGAAGTGGACTTTATAGCACCATACTCTTCACATGATTGACTATCTCAAGAATATAATTAAAATGTTGATGACTTATTATTAATCAATATCATGGGACTTCATCAAGCAATAACTAAACTAGAGGTAATACTTGGTATCAATTTTCTCCATGATTTGTTTTTTAATGAAACTTATTATGGGGACTATTTTCATCTTAGAAAGGGGAAGATTTCAATTTCATATATTTAAAGAAGGTAAATTGAGAGGTATCTTAGGCTCTTAGAGCCTGAGGTTTCCTATAATCAAGTCTTAGACAATGTATGGCTCGAGCACAACACTATAGATGGAAAACTAAAATAGAGGCTAGTTAAAGGCTAGAGACTAAACCCCAAGGGAGCTCTTTCTTCCAATATCATCATCATATTCAAGCCTAATATTAGGATATACATGTCCCTTATAAACATATATTATGGATTTGATAATATTACCAATGTACAAGTGGAGTGGGTCCTAATACTAGACATTTTCCTCACTTTTAACAAAATTATAGCCCTATGAAAGGTATTTAATGTTAGACTGAAGGATACAATTTAAAAACATGAACAAAGGCCATATGATTTCATATATATTGGATTTAGTCATTAGGATGGTCCATAGAACCCATGGAGAATTATGGTAGCCATCAATAGAAAATGTAGATAACATAATCCATGAAGACTATTCTTTTATGTTTACCTAAAAATATAAGAATGATATTATAAGGATTAATGAGGAAATTTATCCTCAAGTTTACCAATCCATTCATATAACTCAAATTCCTATAATATTTTAAAATAATAAAATGA